>JAVLSZ010000037.1:1200000-1805000 GCA_032313775.1 Urocyon cinereoargenteus
TTAACAGCAGGGACTTTAATGTCTCCCTGACCTCAGTGAGAATCATCTAAGCAGAAACTGAACAAGGAAACAAGGGTTTTGAGAGACATACTGGATCGGACGTACTTCAAAATATATGAGAGCATTTTTCCTAAAGCAGAATACACATTCTTCTCTATTGCACGTGGAAAATACTCCAGAATTGATCATACACATGGTCACAAGTCCTGTGTCAAGTGGTAGAGAATGGCTGAATTCACGCCATGCATATTTTCAGACCAATATGCTATGAAACCAGAAGTCAAAACCAATAGAAACATGCAAGGCCCCTAAACGACAATGAGATACCACCTCACACCAGTGAGAATGGGAAAAATTAAGAAGACAGGAAACAGCAAATGTTGAAGAGGATGTCGAGAAGGGAGAACCCTCCTGCACTGTTGGTGGGAATGTGAACTGGTACAGTCATTTTGGAAAACTGTGGGGATGTTCCTCAAAGAGTTAAAAATAGATCTGCCCTATGGCCCAGCAATTCCACTGTTGGGGATTTACCCCAAAGATACAGATGCAGTGAAACACCAGGATATCTGCACTCCGATGTTTATAGCAGCAATGTCCACAGTAGGCGGACTGTGAAAGGATCTTCAGTGTTCATTCAAAGATTAATGGATTAAGAAGATGTGGTCTATGTATACAATGGAATATTCCTCAGCCACCAGAGAGGAGGAATACCCACCATTTGCTTCAACAAGAGTGGAACTGAAGGGTATTATGCTTAGTGAAGTAGGTCCATCGGAGGACAAACATTATATGGGTTCATTCAGTCAGGTAATATAAAAAAATGAGGTAAAGAATTATAGAGGAAATTAGGAAAATAATTGGGAAAAATTAGAGAGGGTGACAAAACATGATAGAGTTCTAAATCTGGGAAATTAGCAAGAGGTAGTGGGTGGGGAAGTGGATGGGGGGATGGGGTGACTTGATGATGGGCACTGAGGGGAACACTTGACCGTTGAGCCAGGGGTGCTATGCTATATGTTGGAAATCAACCTTCAATAAAAAATATATAACAAATAAATAAATGTGCATAAAATGATATCTTTTTGAAGAAGAAAGGGGCAATAAAGAAATTAAAGAATTTAAGCAGAATTTTAACCAATGAACATTAAATCACAATCATACAATCCAGGATGTCTCTCAAACCCCTTGTTTCCATGAAAAGATTTGGGACACATCAAAAGCCATCCACAGAGGGAACGATGGAACAATACAGGTCTTCCTCAAAAACAGGAAAAATCTAAAACAAGCAAGATAATCCTGCACCTAATGGCACTGGAGGAAGAGATCAAAGAAAGCCTAAATCTAACAGGAGAAGAGAAGTAATGAAGATTAGAGTAGATCTCAAATATATAGAAATTTAAAAAGGAGGATAAACAAACCTCAGAGCTAATATTATGAAAATATTAGTAAGCAAAGAAACCAATAGACAGAATTGACAATTTAAAAGTTAAAGTACCCAAACTAATAAAATCATGAATGAATGAGGAGCGATCAAAATGAACACCCAAGAATTACAAGCTGTATTAGAAGAAATTATGAGCAGTCAGCTTATTGGATGATCTGGAGAAACGAATGCAATCCTAGGAACATAAAGACAACCCAAACAGAAACAGTAATGAAGAGACAAGCTGCACGGAACTGGAAATAAAAATCAAGCATAATTAAGAGTCTCCCAAATGCAGGATTACACGAACAGATGGTTCCCCAGGGAAATACCACAAAAGCAATCAATATCTATCTTCTAAAACTATTCCAAACAACAGAAATTGAAGGAAAACTTCCAGACTCATTCTGTGATGTCGGCAATACCTTGACCCCCAAACCAAACATCCCAGTAAGAAGGAGAATTACAGAAAAATGAACTAATGACACTCCAGATGATGAATCTGGATGCAAGTTTCTCACCAAGATCCTAACCAGAAAGATCCAACAGTATATTGATAGGATTATTGACGACAATGAACAAATAGTCTTAATTCTTATGCTTCAAGATTTCAGTATGTGTAAAAACGATCACTGTGATAATTGCATTAATAAAAGGAAGGATAAGAGACATTATTTCCTCTCAACTGATGCCCCAAAATAATTTGACAAAATTATTATTAATAATAAAATTATTAATAATAAAATCCTTTTCCTGTGTAAGGATAGGGGGATACACCCAAATTCATGAAAGCCATCTACAGAAGATACATAAAGAATCTCATCCTCAACATGGAAAAGCGAGAGCTTTTCTCCTAAGATCAGGAACATGAGAGGAATGCGCACCGTCACCACTGTTATTCAACATAGCACTAGAAGTCCGAAACTGAGCAATCAGACAAAAAAAAAGTGAAAGTCATCCAAATCAGCAAAGAAAAAAATCAAACTTTCAGTCTTCACAGAAGACAAGATACTTTAAAGACAAACCCCCAAAGAATCTGTTGAAAAATTGCTGGAACTGATACAGGAATTCAGCAAAACCTGAGCATACAAAATCAATACAAGGAAGTCAGTGGCATTCCTATATACTACAAAATGAAACAGAAGAATGATAAATCAAAATCAGTGAACCCCATTTATAATTGCATCAGAAACGAACTAGGGGTGGTGGAAGGGGAGGAGGGCCGGGGGTGGGGGTGAACGGGTGATGGGCACTGAAGGGGGCACTTGATGGGATGAGCACTGGGTGTTATTCTGTATGTTGGTAAATTGAACACCAATAAAAAATAAATTTTTTTTAAAAAAAGAAACTTCAGGTAATGGGGAATAATCCTAACCAAAGACAGAAAGGATGTATTGTCTAAAAATACTAAAATATGTATGAAAGACATTAAAGAAGGCACAAATATGTAGAAAACTTTCTATTATCATGCATTGGATGAATAAATATTGATATAATATCTACCCCACCAACAGCAATTACACATTCAATACAAACCCTATAAAACCACCACAAATATTTTTCTAGGAAATTCAACAAACAATCCTAAAATTATAAGAAAACAAAAAATATTCTGACTAGGCAAAAGAAACTTGAAATATCCCAAAGCAGAAGGCACCAACATTGTGGATTTCAAAGTTGTGGTCATCAAGAAGGTATAATGGTGGCAGTAAAACACTCACATGGTCAATGGAATAGAATAGAGAACCCAGAAATGGACACACAGCTCTGAGGGCAACAAATCCTCAACAAAGTACAAAACACTACCGACTGGAAAAAGGACAATCTCTTCATCAAGTGGTGTTGGGGATATTGGACAATTGCAAGTAGAAGAATGACCCCAGGCCACATTCTTACACTCCACACAAAGATAAACTCAGAGTAGATGAAAGACCTAAATGTGAGGCAGGAAACCATCAAAATCCAAGAGATTTTGTGACCTCGGCCACAACAAGGTCTTGGCACTAGAATCTCCAAAGGGAAGGAAAACAAAAGCATAAATGAATTCTATGAACTACACCAAGGAAGGAGCTGTCGTACAGCTATGGAAACACTCAACATAATCAAAAGGCAACCTAACGAATGGTAAGAAATAGGGACGCCTGTGGAGCTTGAGCATCTGTCTTTGGCTCAGGGATTCCAGGGCTCTGAGATGGAGACCAGCATCAGGTACCCTGTGGGGAACCCACTTCTCCCTCTTCCTATGTCTCTAAATCTCCTTTCTCTCTCTCTCTCTCTCTCTCTCTCTCTCTCTCTCTCTCTCTCTCTCTCTCTCCCTCCCTCTCTCTCATGAATAAATAAATAAATAATTCCCCCCATAAAAAAGAATGGGAGACGATATTTGTAAGTCTATCTTCAGGTTAGGGTGGGTTTGGAAAATTGATAAATAAATTATCAAACTAAACCACAAAGTGAAAACTACAATCAGGAAGCTCAACCACATGCAAAATGAAATTTATTGTCTCCTCTAGGTCAGCCTTATATCAACTGCATGATTAAACCAGACAATGGATCCAAAAGACAAGAGAGAAGTATTTTCTGCCCCAGTTGAAGGACCTAGCAGAAAACCTGGAAAGAAAAGTACAAAAAAGAATTGAAAAATTGGTAAATGGAAAGAAAATAATTTGTTTGCCTATGACTATGTTTTAATAGAGTCAATGAGTAAAAACCTCACATAACAACTAGAAGAAATAACTAATGAGCTCAGGAAAATTTTAGGATTCAAAATCAGCAAATAAAGATACGGTCCTACAAACAAACAACAAATTACCTATACAAAATTACTATATAATCTGCTTTACCCTGGTATCAAAAATAAATATTTAGGATTAAAATTTACTAAGGAGATAAAATATTCTATGGAAAATGACCTGCACTGATGAGAGTCTTTTGAAAATGCAGCCAGAAACACAAAGATAACTCTGCTTACTTTTAGAACTTCAAATAGTCATAGTGCCATCTACACAAATTGCTAGAGAATTGTGGTGTAACATTTGTGTTGACTTTTAAAGACTCGAATGTAAGTCTGGAGCTGAATATATAGTCAAAGTATATGCAAATAGGGCCCTCCCTGCACTGATTAAACAAGCTCATGCCTGACCCTGCAGCTGGGAGTGGAGCCCCAGCCCTAGGATTCCAAGGTGACTCCATTCAGTGCTCAGGACACACCACAGTCAAACAACCATGGAGTCTGTGCTCAGCTGCATTTTCCTTGTCGCTATTTTAAAAGGTAATTCATGGAGAACAAGAGACCTTAAGTACGTGAGTGGAGATGAGTAAGAGAAACAGGTGATGGGGGATCGTTTCCTGACCAGGATGTCTTGTGTCTCCAGGTGTCCAGGGTGAGGTGCAGCTGGTGGAGTCTGGGGGAGACCTGGTGAAGCCTGGGGGGTCCCTGAGACTCTCCTGTGTGGCCTCTGGATTCACCTTCAGTAGCTACTACATGAGCTGGGTCCGCCAGGCTCCAGGGAAGGGGCTGCAGTGGGTCGCATATATTAGCTATGATGGAAGTAGCACAAGGTACGCAGACGCGGTGAAGGGCCGATTCACCATCTCCAGAGACAATGCCAAGAACACGCTGTATCTGCAGATGAACAGCCTGAGAGCCGAGGACACGGCCGTGTATTACTGTGCGAGGGACACAGTGAGGGGACCTCAGTGTGAGCCCAGACACAAACCTCCCTGTGGAAGGGGATCAAGACCACCAGGGGGTGCACACTCCTCATCACTTCTGTCTTGAAGGCCCAGGAGCAGGTGCAGAGGGAGGTTCTGGGCAGGTTTCCTGTCAGGGTCTGGGCTTCCTCTCCAAGGAGCAGTTTCCCCCCGGGACCCCTCTGAACACTTGATTGTGTTTACATCTTCAGTCTCTTTCTTAGAGACCTAGAATTGAACTATACCACTTGCACTTACTCGTACTTTACTTTTCCTGACAGAAATTTTGATAAATTACAAATAACTCCATTCTCATCATCTGAACATTTGCATGAGTCCTAATGACACTCACTGTGGATCACAGGACCCCAAGCTCACATGCTGTCTTGCACCATCACCGCATAGAGGAATCTCCAAGCAACACAATAGAAAAGAGATGTTCTACAAAAATGTTAAAATGTCTGGGGAGTTAGAGAGTTTCCCAGCATGACATGATAGTGATGTGGACTCAGAGGTCACACACACACACACACACACACACACACACACACACACACACAATCACGAGAGTATAAGCTTTTATCACCTTCACCTTCATGTCCGTTGGGAGACAGGCAGGCCTCTCATTACATCATAAATGCCTGGATGGTGCCAGGGAGGGACACTGGCTCAGGGTGTGTGTTGTTGGTCCGTGGTGGGGACGGGCTCCACGAGGGGCTTGTATGGAGTCAGTGATCCCAACTGTATCAAAAGAGGGGACTCCTAGGTTATTGTTTCATTTCTTATCCTTTGGGTGGAGGAGATGAACGGGGATGGAATATCAGGGAGTTATCAGGCAATAAAGAATGGACCTGGTGTGAGGAATAATTTCACTAAACAAGCATCAAACTGGAAAGACAAAAGAAAGACATGGTACTTCTAAGTAGATAAATGCCTGAGTCACAGGAAAACAAGATGGATAATATATGGAAGCAGCATGAAACCTAAAATGATAATACAAATAGGCCAAGATCCTACCAGTTCTCAGATGGAAGCTGTCCTCTCCCCACAGTCACCAGCTGCTTTTGAAGGTCATGAGTACTCCGTGTACCCGGAGACCAGAAACTTCTACTGAATCCATGAGGATCCTCAGTGAGAGGAGCTGGATTGGAGGACCTTCGACCTGCAGGGAATAACTCATGGATCCTTCGGGTGCAGACGTCAGCTCATTGTGTGTGACCTCAACCATCCCCGTGTTGGAACATAATACTCATAGGACGCGGGGAGTAGGTGGGGCCTTAGGGATGCAGTTATGTCAGGAGGTGCAGCCTCATTGTCAGATCAGCCCTTATATTCTTGGACTGGGAAAGTTCCCTACACCCTGCCCCCATGTAACGTGATAGGGAAAGGACGGGGTAAGATGTGGGTGCTCTCCAGACACCACAGCTTCCCGCACCTGGACCTCAGACACCCAGACTCCAGATCTGTGAGAATTAGTGTCTGTTGTTTGATCTGCCCAGTCTACCTATGATGTCCCAGCGTGGGACATGGGCCAAAGTCATTTTTTCTTTATTTAAATTGAGTTTACCAACATTCACTATATCCTCAGTGTTCATCACATCATGTACCCTCCTTAACTCCCATCACCCAGTTACCCCTTTCCCCACCTCCTCCCTTCCATTGACCCTCAGTTGTTTATGCCCCAGAGTTAAGTGTGTCTCCTGATTTGTCTTCCTCTCTAGTCTTACCCCACTAAGTTTCACTCCTTCCCTTATAGTCTCTTTCAATATGAATGAGACCATATCATTGCCTTTCTGTGATTGATTTACTTCTCTCAATATAATGCCTCCAGTTCCATCCATATTGAAGGAAACATTATATCATGTTATTCATTATGTCTGACTGCTATGTAATATCCCATTGTATATATAAAGCACATCTTTTTTGTATATTTTTTATTGGAGTGTGATTTGCCAACATATAGCATAACACCCAGTGCTCATCCCATCAAGTTTCCCATTCGGTCCCATCACCCAGGCACCCTATCCCCCTGCCTACCTCCCCTTCCTCTACTCCTTGTTTGTTTACCAGAGTTAGGAGTCTAATGTTCTGTCTCCCTCTCTGATTTTCCCGCTCATTTTCTTTCCATTCCCCTATAATCCCATTCACTATTTGTTATTATCCCCAAATGAATGAGGCCATATAACGTTTGTTCTTCTCTGATTGACTTATTCACTCAACATATTACCCTCCAGGTCCATACACTTCGAAGAAATTGGTGGGTATTTGTCCTTTCTAATGGCTGAGTCATATTCCATTGTATACATAGACCACAGCTTCCTTATCCATTGATCTCTCAATAGACACTGAGACTCCTTCCACTGTTTGGCTGTTGTGGATTTTGCTGCTGTGAACATTGAGGGGCAAGTGTCCCTTCATTTCATTAAATGTGTGTCTTTGTATTTTTAGTGAAAGGGAATAAAGGGGAAAGGAGAAAAAAAAGTGGGAAATATCAGGTAGGGAGACAGAAAGACTCCTAACTCTGGTAAAAGAAGTAGGGGTGGTGGAAGGGGAGTTAGGCTGGGGTGGGGGTGACTGGGTGACAGGCACTGAGGTGGGCACTTGACAGGATGAGCACTGGGTGTTATTCTATATGTTGGCAAATTGAACACCAATAAAAATAAATTTATATAATAAATAAATAAATAAATAAATAAATAAATAAATCTGTGTCTTTGGTGTAAATTTCCTTAAAGTCAGTGGCTGGGTGCTGGAGTGGCTCTATTCTCACTTTTTCAGGACTTTCCATTCTGTTTTCTGGTGTGGCTCAAAAAGCCTTAATTCCCACCAATACTGGAAGAGGGTTCCACTTTCTCAATATCCTCCCTTATATTTATTATATCTGACCTTGTTGCTTTAACCATTCTGAGTTGTATAAGTGGGATTTTAGTGTGGTTTTCATTTGTATTTCCGTGATGACAAGTCATGTGGATCATTTTTCTCATCTCCCTGTTGGCCATTTGTCAGTCTTCTTTGGAGAATGCCTGTCCATGTATTCTCCCCATTTCATGACTTGATTGATTGTTTTGTTGGGTGCTGCCTTTGCTAAGGAAATATCTTGTCCTATTCTGTAGGTTGCCTTTCATTTTTTCCCTGTTGCATTGTTTTACAGATTCTATGTTGATGAAGTCCTAATAGTTAATTTTTCCCTTTGTTTCCTATGTTTTTTGAGAGGTGCTTTGCTAGCAGTCGCTGCAGCTGAGGAAAAAAGTTTCTTTTCTTTTTTTAATTTATTTTTTAGGAAAAAAGTTTCTACCGGAATTCACCTCTAGGATTTTGATGAATTACTATCTCAGTTTTCGGTATTTCATCCATTTTGAGATTATCTGTGTGCTTGGTGTAGCTAAATGGTCCACTTTCATTCTAATGCTGGTGGCTGTTCAATTTTTTCAAATCCATTTATTAATGAGATTTTCTTTCCTTAGATCTTTTTTTCTTGCTTCTTGAGGTGTAGTTGTCCATAGAGTTGAGGGTCCATTTATGCGTTCTCTGCTCTGCTTCATTGATCTATGTGCTGTTTTTGCCAGTACCAGGCTATCTTGATCATAAAGACTTTAAAATAGAGCTTGTCTGCAAACATTGTGATGCCATCCAGTTTTAGTTCTGTTTCTGTTTTTTTTTCCCTGAAAATGTTTCTTCCTGTTTGATGACTTAGGAAAGAAATTAAAGAAGACACAGAGAGGGAGCACCTTCCGTGCCTATGGATTAGAACAAGGTATATTGTCAGGACACCTGTGTTGCTCAGAGTTTGAGTGTCTGCAATGGGCTCAGGTTGGGACCCTGGGGTTCTGGGATGGTGTCCTGCATCAGGCTTTTGGAAGGGAGCCTGCTTCTCCCTCTGCCTATGTCTCTGCATGTGTCTCTGTGACTCTCCTGAATAAATAAATAAATCTTTAAAACAAAAACAAAAATAAATACTGTGAAATCTCTATACTGCTCAGAATTTTCTACATATTCAAAACAATCCTCGTGAAATCATCCTGGACATTTTTCACAGAGTATGAACATATAATCCTAAGACTTTTATGGCACACACAGAGATTTTAGGGACACACTGATGCTCTGGCATAGCCTTGCTGTATTTGTTGTAAGCAGTATCATGTAACCGCCCTCACACAGTGAAGGGTGCATTTCTCACCTGGAACTAGGACTAACCTGTGCAAACCAGAGGTATCTGTCAAAAAGTCACAGTGGACACACAGAAGGAGAACAATGATACAAGAGAGCAAGAGATACTCAGACACTTCGGAACTTCATTTTAAGGATGTTCTGTTATAACGTTTCCAGAAGATGAGGATGTGATGACCCAGTGGGATTTGTGTCTCACCCTCACCTTACAAGGTTGTGTTGTACTGATGGCTGTTAGGTGTGTCCCTTGTCACGGGATGAACATTTGGTGCCCTGTGTCGTCATTTCAAACCCACCTGCATTTGTGACTCTCCCTCTGGACATAAGATGAGTTTTCCTTTAGGATTTCCTCAATGAAACCCCTCAAGGGTCTTACATGACTTATTTACCTCATCATTTTATTTAAATGCAATCATTTCTGTCATGAAATTTGCAACAACCAGGTAACATGACCTGGTCATGTCAATATCTACCAGCTCTACCATCCTATTCCATAGTCTACATGTGAACTTACATTACAGTGAAGCTATTTCAGGGAAGGTAAGTCCACTCATCATCAGCAAGGCAGGGGAGCAGCTCTGAATGCCGAGAAGCAGGGCATTGGTTGGCTTTGACGATTTCATGAATATTTATACAAATAGCAGCTGTCCCCAGAAATGAACGCTCAGAAAATTGATGTGAGAGGACGGAGCAAGAGACCTAGCACACATTTCCTCTTGCAATGTGTAGCCCTGGACCTGAACTGGGCTTACATGGATGTCTACATGCACAGCACAGTTGGCAAAGGATTATCATTTTCTGCTGGTTTTCTTTCCTCTGTAGATGCTCACATCCCACATTGTTGAGGCCCTTTTTGGGATTTTGTGACTCTATTCCTGGCTGTATTGGAGAGCCGTTTTGAACATGGTCTCCTACCTCTAGCCTGGGATTGAATGTCCACACCCCTGAGGCTTCAGGGGGCCCTCATGGGAGAGCCATCAAGCCCTTTCTGTCCTCAGTTTACCTCTGAATTCTGTGTTCACCGTACCAGTGTGTGAGCTGGTTTCTCTCAGGCACTTGAATGGGTCTCTAAACGTCAATATGAAAGGCTGCTGTTGTGTGGACCTGGGCTGGTCCTCTGAGGGGTTGTCATGAGAGAGGTTCTAGTTTCTGCCTGCTGGTTTCAGAATAGAGGTCACAGGACCACACAGAGTTCAGTTTCTGGAAACAAATCACAATGCCTGCACTCAGACCCAATGTTCACACGACTTTAGGTTCCAGTCCTTCTCAAACATGCATAACATAGTGACACTTTTTCTTCTTGGCACTCAGGGAGTCCTTAGATCCAGGGAATTTCCCCATTTTTCCATTTGAGCACCATCATGCCAGGTCCATCCCCCGCAGGAGTAGAATTCTATAAATTCATACATTCCTCTCTTGTCCTTAAAGTCCTTGACTGTAGCTTCTGCAAGCAACCTCCCTCCTGCTGTCATCCCCATGCTTGTATCTCCCCAATGTCAATAGCACACAGCTCCAACACTCCAAAACCTGCTCAGTATTCTATTAGGAGTCTTGCTGTTGCTTTTCAACTCTGATCAATTTCATGGAAGTTCGAAATGATCCAATAACTATCCAGCTGTTCCAGGGATGTGACAATCCCTGAGTCCCCCTAATCTTCTGACATGTTAACTTCTCTCTCCCATATTTTCTTATAATAAAGATGGTGTGGTGATTTCTTTCTGATTTATATGTTGGAGTTGAACCTTGAATCCTGGTGTTTTTTTTCAGAATATCATAAACTTTTTTCACCCCAACTCTGATTCTGGATCCTAAGGACTCATTTGTGTTTGTAAAGCCTATTGAGCATTGAAATAATATTATATTAAGTTTCAGGAAGTAATTATAGACATGTGTAGTACATACACATAAGGTCATCTGACAAGTGACAAAAAGGAGCAATGCACCTCCTAGCAGTGAGTTCGGGGCTTCCAGGAAGGCACAGATGCTCCCAAAGGAATAGAATTGCAGATGTATTATTAGCATCCATTGGCCATGTCTCTTAGAGGTGACACAGGTACCATTTGAGTGGTGGGCTCTGCTTGCAGTCTTCCTGATGCATATGATATATTCAAAGATGGAAATGGGGGTACCCAGTTGGCTCAGCTGTTTAGCGCCGCCCTCTGCCCAGGGCCTGATCCTGGAGATCAGGAATAGAGTCCCACAGCAGCCTCCCTGCATGGAGCATGCTTCTCCCACTGCCTGTGTCTCTGCATCTCTCTCTCTCTCTCTCTTTCTCTCTCTCTCTCTGTATTTCTCATGAATAAAGAAATAAAATATTAAAAAAAAACAAAAATGGAATGGGCTAGATTTTGAGATAGGACAGAAGTCCTCTATGCACCCCACATTGTCAGGGGGACTGATCTAAGAAAACCAAAAGTATGGTTTATCAGAGGCACAAATTTAAATTGAATTGAAACCGAAATTTCCTGCTGCATTTGTTATGAAAAATACCTGATAAATCTGTAGAAGAGGTTGATGGTAGATATTTTTCTTCTCCTAGATGGAATATAGTATTTGAATATAAAAGGAATTCATGAAAATCTTACAGTGGAAGGGCAGCACTACACTGTTAGTTTAGGAAGTATAAGAAAAATAGAAACATATGCTATACAATAGAAAATGTTCATTGTGACACCCATTTATTATATCCCAAACCCTGCCTGAATGAGCTCATTCTATGTCAGGTAAGCTCATCAAAGCGATTACAGAAGATCACAGAGTTAACTGCAGTGGAACACCTTGACCGAGTTGTTAGAGACTTACAAATGGAACTGCATTACCTGAAACCCTCTGAAATTCAGCTAAATTCTAAATTTAGCAAATTTAATTTAAATTTAGCAAATTTAATCATTAAATTTAGCATTAAATTTAATTTAAATTTAGCAAATTTAATCATTCAATCCCCAATACATGCAGGGTCCACTATTCTAAGGAACCCTGCCACTCTGCCATTCAGATGTTTCAGAGGGCAGTAAGTCCTGTGGAGAGGAGCACAGGCCAAGAATTTGGGGTTAGACTCACCTGAAAGTGTGCACAAGGACACGTTAGAAACCCTCTACAATTTAAGGTTCACATCACTGTATGGGGAAACATGACACCTACAAACCAAGATTCTATGCAAATACAATTACAAAGTACCACGTGGACACAAAGTCTGAAGTCTGGAATATTATATAATAAAAAACATAGTTTTTCAAAGATGTAAATATGAACATACAAAGGCAGTCACATCTTTACAGGTCACAACAGTTTCACATAAATGATCCAAAACTGACTATATACTGAGAGGACATGTACATAGGGGCCTCCTTCTATTGAATAAAACAGCCCAGACATGACCCTGCATCTGGGAGAGGAACCTCAGCCCCAGGAACAATGTCAGTTATCAGGACAAAAACAACTCACCATGGAGTCTGTGCTCAGCTGTGTTTTCCTTGACACTGTTTTAAAAATATATTTTTATATATTTTCTATTTAGTCGATTTCCCAGCATATAGCATATCAACCAGTGTTCATCACGTCAAGAGAAGAGTGGGCATTTTTAAGAACTGACAGAAAATCCTCCATAATATATATGTTAAATCTTTTCAAAAATGTCTATGATTTTGATATTTTCATCTAATGTTGCTAGAAAAAGAGAAATTATACCTCAAAAGTTCATAAACATTGGGATATGGGGTAATGAGATTGAATATGTTTGATGTACACATTTTATCCCCAACTGGGAGTAGACATTAATTAACCAAAACCATCATGACTCCACTGTGGTAACATGTAGGTTGAAATTGAAACTACAGCTGCCTTTCCTAATACAACCATGCCCACACCTCACTTTCAGCAATTCCAGACACCCATCATCCCGTGACATCCCTGTTTGGGGACTTCTTGGACTAATGGGAAAGCCCTGTTAATACAGGGTGCTGCTGGATAATCAGAAATCATAAACAACTGCTTACTGGAATTCATCTGAAGCTACTATTCCTCGACAGGGAATAGGTTGGAGCTCGACGACTCATGTTTACCCTGTGCTGTTCCCCTGTCTTTCACCACCTGACACAAAAAAATGGATTCCTTTTGCTAATTCAATATTTTTAATTTAATGTCTAGTTCTATATACTATGAATCTCTCAACTTCCCCTGGAGCTTTCCTAGGACCCAGCAATTGCACTACTGGGATTTACTACAAAGATACAGATGCAGTGAAAGACCAGGACACCTACACCCCAATGTTTATAGCAGCAATTTCCAGAGTAGCCAAACTGTGGAAGTAACCTCGGGGTCCATTTAAAAAATAATGGATAAAGAAGATGTGGTCTATATATACAATGGAATATTACTCAGCCATTAGAAATGAAGAACACCCACCATTTGCTTCGACATGATTGGAACTGGAGGGTATTATGCTGAGTGAAGTAAGTCAGTCGCAGAAGAACAAACATGTGGTCTCATTCATTCAGGGAATATAAAAAGTAGTGAAAGGGAATAAAGGGGAAAGGAGAGAAAATGAGTGGGAAATATCAGAGGTCGACAGAACATGAGAGTCTCCTAACTCTGGGAAATGAACTCAGGGAAGGAATTCTGGGAAGGGGTAGTTGTAAGGGAGGTCGGCGGGGGTAGGGGTGACTGGGTGATGGGAATTGGGGCATCACTTGATGGGATGAGCACTGGGTGTTATACTATATGTTGGCAAAGCGAACTCCAATAAAAAATAATTAGAATTAAAATTTAAAAAACAAATGAAATGAAACTTCAGATAATGAGGAATAATCCTAACCAGCACAATTTATTGAAGAGACTGTCTTTCTTCCAATGGATAGTCTTTCCTCCTTTATCAAATATTAGTTGACCATAAAGTTCAGGGTCTACTTCTGGATTCTCTATTCTGTTCCATTGATCTATGTGTCTGTTTTTGTGTCAGTCCCACACTGTCTTGATGACCACAGCTCTGTAGTACAACCTGAAATTTGGCATTGTGATGCCCCAAGCTATGGTTTTCTTTTTTAAAATTCCCCTGGCTATTCGGGGTCTTTTCTGATTTCACACAAATCTTAAAAAAATTTGTTCTAACTCTGTGAATAAAGTCCATGGTATTTTGATAGGGATTGCATTAAACGTGTAAATTGCCCTGGGTAACATTGACATTATCACAATATCAATTCTGCCAATCCATGAGCATGGAATATTTTTCCATCTCTTTGTGTCTTCCTCAATTTCTTTCAGAAGTGTTCTATAGTTTTAGGGTATAGATCCTTTACCTCTTTGGTTAGGTTTATTCCTAGGTATCTTATGCTTCTGGGTGCAATTGTAAATGGGACTGACTCCTTAATTTCTCTTTCTTCAGTCTCATTGTTAGTGTATAGAAATGCCACCAAAGAGGAAAGGACCTATAGTCTGAAAATTCTAAAATAGGTATGAAAGACATTAAAGAAGACAGAAATATATGGAAAACAGTCTTTTCTCATGGATTGAAAAAAATATTCATATAATGTATTTGCCACCAACAGCAATCTATGCATTCAATATGAATCCTATCAAAACACCACCAACATTTTTCTAGGGAATGGAAAAAGCCTAAAATTTGTAAATAAAGAGAAAAGTTTCTGAGTAAGCAAAAGAATATTGAAACAAAAAACAAACCAGTGCAGCATGGGTGGCTCAGCATTTTAGCACTGTCTTTTTGTCCAGGGCGTGATCCTGCAGACCTGGGAATGAGTCCCATATCAGGCTCCCTACATGGTGCCTGCTGCTCCCTCTGCCTGTGTCTCTGCCATTCTCTCTGGATCTCTGCATCTCTCATGAGTAAATAAATAAAAACTAAAAATAAACCAAAGCAAAAGCCATCAGAATTCCAGATTTCAAAGTTGTGATCATCAAAACACTATAATAGTGGCAGTAAAATACACACATCGTCAATGGAATAGAAGAAGAACCCATAAATGGACACACAGGTCTATGGCCAACTTATCCTCAACAAATTACAAAAGACTATCGACTGGAAGAAGGGCAATCTCTTGAACAAGTGGTGTTGGGAACATTGGACAGCTGCAAGAAGAATGAACCTGGGCCACATTCTTACACTCCACACAAAGATAAAGTCAGAGTAGATGAAAGGCCTAAATGTGAGGCAAGAAACCATCAAAATCAAGGAGATTTTGTGACCTCACCCACAACAGGTTATTGGTATTTCAATCTCCAAAGGGAAGGGAAACAAAAGGAAGAGTGAACTCTATGGACTACATCAAGGAAGGAGCTGTCATACAGCTGTGGAAACACTCAACATAATTGAAAGGCAACCTAACAAATTGGAAAAGATAGGGATGCCTGTGTAGCTTGAGCATCTGTCTTTGGCTCGGGGAGTCCTAGAGCTCTAGGATTGAGACCAGCATTAGGCTCCGTGTGGGGAGCCCACTTCTCCCTCTGCCCATCTCTGAATCTCTCTGTCCATCTCTGATGAATAAATTACATCTTCCCAAAGAATAAAAACAATGGAAGAAGAGATTTGCAAATCTATCTCCAGATTAAGGCTGGTTTCCAAAATCGAAAAAAAAATTACCAAACTAAACAACCACAAAGTGAAAACTACAGTCAGAAATGGGCAGAGGACATGATGATTCACCTTGTCCTGATTTGAGCTGTAGACTGTCACTTTATATTAGGTGGGTCATCCCCATTCACAATGAAATTTATTTTATCCTCTAGGTCTACCTTATATCAAATGCTTACCCGAAAGATACACATGCAATGAAACGCCGGGACACCTGCACCCTGATGTTTCTAGCAGCAATGTCCACAATAGCCAAACTGTGGAAGGAGCCTCAGTGTCCATCAAAAGATGAATGGATAAAGAAGATGTGGTTTATGTATACAATGGAATAGGACTCAGCCATTAGAAATGACAAATACCAACCATTTGGTTCGATGTGGATGGAACTGGAGGGTATTATGCTGAGTGAAGTAAGCCAATTGGAGAAGGACAATCATTATACGTTCTCATTCATTTGGGGAATATAAATAATAGTGAAAGGGAATAGAAGGGAAGGGAGAAGAAATCGGTAGAAAATATCAGAAAGGGAGACAGAACATGGAAGACTCCTAACTCTGGGAAACTATCCAGGGGTTGTGGAAGGGGAGGAAGGCGGGGGGTGGGGGTGAATGGGTGACGAGCACTGAGGGAGCACTTGACCGGATGAGCACTGGGTGTTATTCTGTATGTTGGCAAATTGAACACCAATAAAAATAAATTTATTATTGAAAAAACTTCTGCAATAAAGAGGATGCATGTAAAAAAAATAGAACAAACAATGCATCCTGAAGAGAAGAGGAAAATTCTTTCTGCCCCAGAGTGGAGGAGCTGCCAGTAAACACACCAAGTAAACTACATTAAAAAAAAGAAAACGTGGTAACCTGGAAAGAAAATAATTAGTTTTCCTATGACAATGTCAATAGAGTCAATGAGTAAAAACGTCACATAAGCACTGGAAGAAATAACTCATGAGCTCAGCAAAAAAATCAGTATATAAAATTAGCAAATAAAATAATGATATATTCCTACCAAAATAACAACAAATTACATGTACAAAATTAAGAAAATAATCCAATTTACACTAGCACTTAAAATAAATATTTAGGATTAAAATTTACTAACAAGATGAAATATCTCCAGAATATGACCTATACTGATGTGTTTTTTGAAATGCACCAAGAAATTTGAAAATAACTGTTCTTAGAACTTCATATAGTCGGAGGACCTTCTACACAAATTGCTATAGAATTGTGGTGCAACACTTGTGTTGGCTTTAAGTACGCGAACTTAAGTCTGGAGCTGGTTATATCGTCAGGGGACATGCAAATAGGGCCCTCCCTCCACTGATTAAACCAGCCCAGTCCGGACCCTGCAGCTGGGAGAGGAGCCCCAGCCCCAGGATCCCAAGGTGACCCCATTCAGGGATCAGGACACAACACAGACAAACCATCATGGAGTCTGTGCTCAGCTGGATTTTCCTTGTCGCTATATTTAAAGGTAATTCAAAGAAAACCAGGAAACGTGAGTCTGTGAGGGGAAGTGAGTGAGAGAATCAGGGGATGTGGGACAGTTTCCTGACCAAGATGTCTTGTGTCTGCAGGTGTCCAGGGTGAGGTGCAGCTGGTGGAGTCTGGGGGAGACCTGGTGAAGCCTGGGGGGTCCCTGAGACTCTCCTGTGTGGCCTCGGGATTCACCTTCAGTAGCTACTGGATGAGCTGGGTCCGTCAGACTCCTGGGAAGGGGCTGCAGTGGGTCGCATACATTAACAGTGGTGGAAGTAGCACAAGCTACGCAGACGCTGTGAAGGGCCGATTCACCATCTCCAGAGACAACGCCAAGAACACGCTGTATCTGCAGATGAACAGCCTGAGAGCCGAGGACACGGCCGTGTATTACTGTGCAGACACAGTGATGGGACCTCAGTGTGAGCCCAGACACAAACCTCCCTGTTGAAGGGGATCAGGACCACCAGGGGGTGCACACTCCTCACCACTTCTGTCTTGAAGGCCCAGGAGCAGGTGCAGAGGGAGGTTCTGGGCAGGTTTCCTGTCAGGGACGGGGCTTCCTCTCCAAGGAGCAGTTTCCCCCTGGGGAGCCCCTCTGAACACTTGATTATGTGTTTACCTCTTCAGTCTCTTTCTTAGACCTAGAATTGAACTATAGCACTTGCACTTACTTGTACTTAACTTTTCCTGACAGAATTTTTAATCCATTACAAATAACTCCATTCACATCATCTGAACCTTTTAATGAGTCTTAGTGGCGATCATTGTGGACCACAGGACCCCAAGCTAACATGCTGTCTTGCAAATCGCGGTATAGAGGAATCCCCAGTCAACACAAGAGAAAAGAGATATTGTACTAACATGTTAATAACTCCCTGGGAGTGAGATATTTTCCCACCATGACATGGTAGGGATGTGGACTCAGAGGTCATTCACACACACACACACACACACACACACACACACACACACAATCCCGAGGGTATAACTATTCATCACCTTCACCTTCATGTCTGATGAGAGCCAGGCAGGCCTCTCATCAGGTCATAAATGCCTGGATGGTGCCAGGGAAGACACTGGCTCCGGGTGTGTGTTGTGGGTCCATGGTGGGGACGGGGTCCTGCTCCAGGAGCGGCTTGTGTGTCTTAGTGTCCCAACTGCCTCAAAAGTGGGATCTCCTGCGTTATTGTTTGATTTATTATCCTTTGGGTGGAGGAGAAGAATGAGCAAGGAATGTCAGGGAGGTAACAGGGAGTAAAGACTGGATATGGTGTGAGGAATTTCACTAAACCAGGGTAAAACTGGAAGGACAAAAGAGAAACATGGTCATTCTCAATAGACAAGTGTCTGAATCATATGAAAAGGAGATGAATAATATATGGAAGCAGCACGAATCTTTAAGTAATAATACAAATAGCCAAGGTCCTACCCAGGTCTCAGATGGAAGCTGTCCTCTTCCCAAGGAACCATCTGGTTCTGAAGTCATGTGTACTTGGTGTGCTCAGAGACCAGAGGCTTCTACTGGACCATGAGGATCCTCAGAGAGAGGAGCTGGATTGAAGGACCTTCGACCTGCAGGGCGAAACTCATGGATCCTTCAGGTGCTGACGTCAGTTCACTGGTTGTGACCTTTACCATCTCTGTGGTGAAACCTAATGTCCATGTGATGGGGGAGGAGGTGGAGCCTTAGGGACCACTTAGGTGAGGAGGTGCAGCCTCATGATGGGACCAGGGCATTTATACACCAGGACTGGGAAAGCTCCCTGCACCCAGGCTCCATGTGAGGTGACTGGGAAAGGATGGGGTAGGATATGGGCGCTCTCCAGACACCACAGCTCCCTGCACTTGGACCTCAGACAACCCAGACACCAGATCTGTGAGAATGAGTGTCTGTTGTTTGATCTGCCCAGCTCATGTATGATGTTTCAACAGGGGTCACGGGCTTAAGTAATTTTTTTCTTTATTTAAATTGAATTTACCAACATTCACTCTACCCTCAGTGTTCATCACATCACATAAACTCCTTAACTCCCATCACCTAGTTACCCCATTCCCCACCTCCTCCCTTCCAGTGACCCTCATTTTCCCCCCATAGTTAAGTGTCTCTCATGATTTGTCTTCCTCTCTAGTCTTACCCCACTAAGTTTCACTCCTTCCTTATCGTCTCTTTCAATATCAATGAGACCATATCATTGCCTTTCTGTAATGGATTTACTTCTCTCGATATAATGACTCCAGTTCCATCCATGTTGACGGAAACATTATTTCATGTTATTCATTATGTCTGACTGTTATGTATTATCCCATTGTATATATAAAGCACATCTTTTTTGTATATTGTTTATTGGAGTGCGATTTGCCAACATATAGCATAACACCCAGTGTTCATCCCATCAAGTGCCCCCCTCAGTGCCTGTCACTCAGTCACCCCCATCCCCTGCCCACCTCCCCATCCACTACCCCTTATTCTTTTCCCAGAGTTAGGAGTCTCTCAACTTCTGTCACCCTCTCTGATATTTCCACTCATTTTCTTTCCATTCTCCTATAATCCCTTTCACTATTTTTTATATTCCCCAAGAATGAGACCATATAATGTTTTTCCTTCTCCAATTGACTTATTTCACTCAGCATAATATCCTCCAGTTCCATCCACGTCGAAGCAATAGGTGGGTATTCATCATTTCTAATGGCTGAGTAACATCCCATTGTATACATAGACCAGAGCTTCTTTATCCATTCATCTGTCCATAGACACTGAGGCTCCTTCCACTGTTTGGCTGTTGTGGACTTTGCTTCAGTGAACATTGAGGTGCAAGTGTCCCTTCGTTTCACTAAATCTGTGTCTTTGGGATAAATAGCCTGTAGTGCAATGGCTGGCTCCTGGGGTGTCTCTATTCTCACGTTTTCAGGACATTCCTTTCTGTTTTCTGTAGTGACTCAACAAGCCTAATTCCCACCAGGAATGAAAGAGGGTTCCACTTTCTCAATATCCTCCCTTATATTTATTGTTTCTGGCATCTTTACTTTTTCCTTTCTGAGTTGTATAAGTGGGATCTTAGTGTGGTTTTCATTTGTATTTCCCAGATGACAAGTCATGTGGATCATTTTTGTCCTCTGCCTGTTGGCTTTTGTCAGTCTTCTTTGGAGAAAAGCCTGTTCATGTATTCTCCCCATTTCTTGACTGGATTGATTGTTTTGTTGGGTGTTGAATTTGTTAAGGAAATATCTTGTCCTATTCTGTAGGCTGCCTTTTGTTTTGTTGCCTGTTGCGTTGTTGTACAGATTCTATCCTGATGAAGTCCTAACAGTATATTTTTCCCTTTGTTTCCTATGCCTTTTGAGAGGTGCCTTGCTAGCAGTCACTGAAACTGAGGCCAAAAAGATGCTACCTGAATTCGCCTCTAGAATTTGGATGAATTGCTGTCTCAGATTTCAGTATTTCATTCTTCTGAGATTATCTTTGTGCTTGGTGTAGCAGAATGGCCCACATTCATTCTTATGTAGGTGGCTGTCCAATTTTTTCAGATCCATTTGTTGATGTCTTTCTTTCATTAGATATTTTTTCTTGCTTTTAGGAGTAGTTGCCCATAGAGCTGAGGGTCCCTTTCTGCACTCTCTGCTCTGTTCCATTGATCTATGTGTTGTTTTTTCCAGTACCAGGCTATCTTGATAATAAAGCCTTTATAATAGAGCTTGTCTGCAAACATTGTTATGCCCTCCAGCTGTAGTTTTGTTTCTGTTTTTTTTTTTTTTTTCAAAATGATTCTATCTGTTTGGCAACTTAGGAAAGAAATTGAGGAAGACACAAAGAGATGGAAAACATTCTGTGCTTACAGATTAAAACAACGAATATTGTCAGGGCACCTGTGTTGCTCAGAGGTTGAGTGTCTGCAATTGTCTAGGGTTGTGATCCTGGGTCCTGGGATGGTGTCCTGCATCAGGCTTTTGGAAGGCAGCCTGCTTCTTCCTCTGCCTATGTCTCTGCCTCTGTCTCTGTGACTCTCCTGAATAAGTAAATCTTTAAAACAAAAAATAAAAATATTGGCGAAACCTGGGTGGCTCAGCACTTTGGTGCCTCCCTTTGGCCCAGGATGTGATCCTGGAGTCCCGGGATTGAGTCCCACGTTGGGCTCCCGGCATGGTCCTGCTTCTCCCTCAGCCTGTGTCTCTGCCTCTCTCTCTCTCTCTCTCTCTCTCCCTCTCTATCATAAATGAATAAATAAAATCTTAAGAAAAAACAAAAATAAATACTGTGAAAATCTCTATGTTGCCCAGAACCTTCAACATATTCAAAGCAATCCTTGTGAAAGCATCCTGGACATTTTTCACAGATTATGAACATATAATCCTAAGATTTTTATGGCACACACAGAGACATTAGGGACACATGGATGCACTGGCATGGCCCTGCTGTATTTGTTGTGAACAGTATCACGTAACTGCCCTCATCCAGTGAAGCGTGCATTTCTCACCTGGCACTAGAACTAATCTGTGGCAAACCATAGGTATCTGTCAAAAAGTCACAGTGGACACACTGAACAGAAGGAGAACAATGATACAAGAGAGTCAGAGATACTCAGACACTTTGGAACTTAAGTTTCAGGATGTTCTGTTATAACATTTCCAGAAGATGAGGATGTGATGACCCAGTGGGATTTGTGTCTCACCATCACCTTACAGGGTTGTGTTGTACTGATGGCTGTTAGGTGTGTCCCTTGTCACTGGATGAACATTTGGTGCCCCGTGTCCTCATTTCAACACACCTGCATCTGTGTCTCTCCCTCTGGACATGAGATCAGTTTCCCTTTAGGATTTTCTCAATGGAACCCCTCAAGAGTCCTACACGACTTACTTGGCATTTATCATTTTATTTAAATGCAATCATTTTTGTCATGGAATTTGCAACAACCAGGTAACATGACCTGATTATGTCAATATCTAACAGCTCTACCATCCTATTCCATTGGCTACATATGAACTTACATGACAGTGAAGCTATTTCAGGGAAGGTAAGTCCACTCATGGTCAACAAATCAGGGGAACAGCTCTGAATGCTCAGAAGCAGGGCATTGGTTGGCTGTGATGATTTCATCAACATTTATACAAATAGCAGCTGTCCCCAGACATGAACACTCAGAAAATAAATGTGAGATGATGGAGGAAGGGATGGAGCACAGGTCCTCTTGCAGTGTGCAGCCCTGGACCTGGCTTACATGGATGTCTAAATGCACAGTGCAATTGGCAATGGATTGTTATCATTTGCTGTTGGTGTTTTTTCCTCTGTAGATGCTCACACCCCACCTTGTTAAGGCCTGTATTGGAGTTTTGTGACTCTTACTGGCTGCATTGGAGAGCTGTTATGAACATGGCCTCCTATCTCTAGCCTAAGATTGAATGTTTGCACCCCGGAGTCTTCAGGGAGCCCTCATAGGAGAGCCATAAAGCCCTTTCTGTCCTCAGTTGACATCTGAATCATGGGTTCACCATACCTGTCTCTGAGCTGGTTTATCTCAGGCACATGAATGGGTCTCTAAATGACAATATGAAAGGCTCCTGTAATGTGGACCTGGGCTGGTTCTCTGAGGGGGTGACACGAGAGCGGGTCTATTTCCTGCCTGCTTCTCTCAGAATAGAGGTCACAGGACCACATAGTGTTCGGTTTATGGAAACAAAGCACAACTCTTCCACTCAGACCCAATGTTCACAAGACTTCAGGTTCCTGTCCTTCTTAACCATCCATCACATGGTGCCACTTTTTCTTCTTGGCACTCAGGGGGTCCTTAGATCCAGGAAATTTCCCCATTTTTCCATTTGAGCACCATCATGCGAGGTTTGTCCACCTCAGGAGTAGAATTCTACAAGTTCATATGTTCCTCTCTTGTCCTTAAAATCCTTGACAGTAGCTTCTGCAAGCAACCTCCCTCCAGCTGTCATCCTCATGGTTGTATCTCCCCAATGTCAACACTGCACAGCTCCACCCCTCAAAACCTGCTCAGTATTCTATTATAAGTCTTGCTGTTGTTGTTTTTCAACTCTGATCAATTTCATGGATATTCGAAATGATTCAATAACTATCCAGCTGTTCTAGGGATGTGACAAGGTCTGAGTCCCCCTAATCTTCTGACATGTTAACTTCTCTCTCCCATATTTTCTTATACTAAAGATGGTGTGGCGAATTTTTTCTGATTTATATGTTGGAGGTGAACTTCGGACCCTGGTGTTTTGTTTCAGAGTATCGTAAACATATTTTCACCCCTACTCTGATTCTGGATCCTAAGGACTCAATTTTGTTTGTACAAGCCTACTGAGTATTGTACTAATATTATACTATGTTTCAAGAAGTAATTATAGACATACGTGGTCCATACACATAAGGTCATGCAACAAGTGACATAAGGAGCAATACACCACCTAGCAGTGAGACTGGGGATTCAAGGAGGGCACAGATGCTCCCAAAGGAAAAGAATTGCAGGAATATTATTGGCAGGACTCCAAGTCTCTGTGCAGGTGACACAGGTGCCATTTGGGTGGTGGGCTCTGCTTGCAGTCTTCCCGATGCATATGATCCATTCAAAGATGGAAAGGGGGGGTACCAGGGTGCTCAGCAGTTTAGTGCCACCTCAGCCCAGGGCCTGATCCTGGAGATGAGGGATCGAGTCCCACATCAGGCTCCGTGCATGGAGCCTGATTCTCCCTCTGCCTGTGTCTCTGTATCTCTCTCTCCATGTCTCTCATGAATAAATAAATAAAACATTAAAAAAACAAAGATGGAAAGGGCAAGATTTGGAAATAGAACAGAAGTACTGTATGCAGCCCGCAAGGTCAGGGGGACTGATCTAAGAAAACCAAAATTACAGTTGATCAGAGACAAAAATTGAAATTGATTTGAAATGGAAATTTCCTGCTGCATTTGTTATCAAAAATACCTGATAAAGCCATAGAAGAAGTTCATGGTAGATACTTTTCTTCTCTTAGATGGAATATAGTACTTGAATGTAAAAGGATTTCATGAAAAACTTACAGTTGCAAGGCAGCAGTATACTGTTAATTTAGGAGGGATAAAAAAATAGAAATATAGGGTATACAATGCAAAATGTTCATTCTGACACGAGTTTATTATATCCCAAATTCTGCTTGAATGAACTCATTCTGCATCAGGTAAGCTCATCAATGCGATTACAAAAGATCACAGAGTTAACTGAAGTGGAACACAGTGACTGAGTTGTTAGAGATTTACAAATAGAACTGCTTTACTTGAAACCCTCTGAAATTCAGCTAAATTCTAAATGTAGAATTGCAGGAATATTATAGGCAAGACTCCGTGTCTTTTTTTTAATTTTTTTTTATTGGTGTTCAATTTACCAACATACAGAATAACCCCCAGTGCCTGTCACACATTCACTCCCACCCCCCACCCTCCTCCCCTTCTACCACCCCTAGTTCGTTTCCCAGAGTTAGCAGTCTTTACGTTCTGTCTCCCTTGCTGATATTTCCCACGCATTTCTTCTCCCTTCCCTTATATTCCCTTTCACTATTATTTATATTCCCCAAATGAATGAGAACATACACTGTTTGTCCTTCCACCTGCAGGGAATAACTGATCCTTCAGGTGCTGATATCAGTTCACTGGGTGTGACCTCTACCATCTGCATGCTGCAACCTATCACCCATGTGATGTGAGGCAGAGGTGGAGCCTTAGGGGAGCACTTAGGTCAGGAGGCGTGCAGCCTCATGATGGGTTCAGGTCCCTTATACACCAGGACTGGGAAAGCTCCCCACACACTGGACCAATGTGAGGTGACAGGGAATGGACAGGCTAGGATGTGGGCAGTCACCAGACACCACATATGCCTACTCTTGGACCTCAGGGTACCCAGGCTCCAAGTCTGTGGGAATGAGGGTCTGTTGTTGATTCATCAAGTTCATGTAGGATGTACCAGCAGGGGACCCAGGATAAGGTAGTTTATATTGTCTTTATTTAAATGCAATTTGCCAGCATATTGTATAACACACAGTCCTCTTCACATCACATGCCCTCCTTAATGCTGATCTGTTGTGCCCAAGATTGCAAATCCAAGAAACCAACAAGGAGCTGACACTGATGCAAGTGCAAGAGGGTTTATTAGCAATCTCGAGCTTGGGTCCCAGTGTACCCGACACAGTGTAGCAGGGACTTGGACCCTGAAGTGGGTTACAGCCGGGTTTTTTATGGACTGGTCTAGGGGATTTTCAGAAGGGGTGGATGAATGTCTCAAGTTATGTTTACATTCTGATATGGGGCTTTCAAGGGCATGGAGCTCTGTTCTCATTCAAATATGGGGCTTTCGGCCACTGGCTTGGGCTGTTGTCTTTCTGATATGAGATTCCCTGCCGACGACATCCTGCAGTTTTTCCTGTAAATTTCAGCTCTTATTTACAGGGGCCTAAGATGGCTGTACTTGTGATAATGCTAAACTTGAGGTGGAATGGCCTTAATTTTTCTCAGCCTCCACATTTCCCCCTCTCAGAGGAACCTAAGGAAGGACCCAATCATGGGTCCACATTGGTCTCTGCGTGAGCCAGTGAGAATGATTAAACCATGATTCAAACCAACCTTGTCACTGTTCTCACTCCCATTTTCATCTAGCCAAAACTTTTCTGACTTTTGCCACAGATTCCCGGACTATTCCTGAGTGGCCAGTAAAGAAGCAGCACTCCTGTTTGGGGGCAGCACATAAACCCCCTCCTTGCTTGCAAAAGCTTCTCTACACTTAAGATGCTCCAATCTTTTTAAAACTTAAAAGACTTTAAAAGCAAGGCTGAATTGGGTGCATATTTTTAAATGGCTAATGGGGGTTGGTTCTGGCATGAAGAGGACAGAGCATAAGCAACATTAGTGGGGTAAGTGAGAATGGCGGTCTTAGCTTTAGGGGATTGTGGCCTTTCCATATTGGAACAAAGTCCTTGAGAATGGCGTGTGGGTCAGCTGGCCAGACATGGGTGTAGTGGACCCAGGGAGTAATCCCGTCGACCTTGAGAGCATTGGGAGTGGTCAGGATCACAATATAGTGTCCCATCCAGTGAGGTTGAAGTGTCTGGTGTTGCTATCTCCTCACCTACCCTCAGTCACCTGGCCGGAATCCATGGGGACCCGGGGGTGGCCCAGTCTCTTAAAGGGCCCTCAGCTAAGGTCACACCTGCTCATGGATTCATTGTAACATTTGGAGGGAGAAAAGGAGTTAGAGATCCTCAAATTCAGCAAGCACCTCAGGTTTTAAATTGGGGATAATAGGGGAGGAAGACCGAACATGATCTTGTAGGGAGTCAGTCCCATCTTATATGGGAAGTTCCTCACCCTATAAAGGGTGAAGGGGAGGAGAGTCACCCAATCCCTGCCAGTCTCCAGGGTTAATTTAGTTGAAGTCTCCTTTAATATTCTGCTCATCCTCTCTACCTGTCCTGAGCTTTGGGGCCTATATGCACACTGTAGTTTCCAGTCTGCCCCAAGTGCCACCCCCTGTCTTACCTTAGAGACGAATCCTGGGCTGTTGTCTGATCCAATCTTAACAGGAATACCATACCTCAGTAAAATGTCTTCTAGCAGTTTCTTGGTCATGGTCTGTACTGTTTCAAGTTTGGTGGGAAATGTCTCTGTCCATCCTGAAAAAGTATCTGCAAACACTAATAAATACATGTATCCTTATTTTTCAGGTTTTGCCTCAGTGAAGTCCACTTCCCAGTAGGCTCTTGGGCGGTTCCCTTGGAGCCAGGTGCCTGTGTTAGATCCATGGGTGGTGGCATTAGTTAACTGGCATGCATTGAAACTTGCCAAAATCTACTACATCTCGCTCGAGAGTTTTTAACAGTGATCTTTGCATGTCGTATGAGGTCTTCCATCTTCCTTATTCCCATGTGAGTACTCCGGTGTATTTTTGATAGGACTCGCCATCCTCATTCCTCCTGCAGCCAACGGTCAATGTCAGTCATTGGGGCTGATGGTGTTTGGTGGAGAAAATATTTGTCTTCTAAACTCAGGACAAGCAACTGAATTGGGCACCCTTTTTTGTGTAGAATTTTTGCCCCTTCAGGATGGAAGTGAATTTGTGCCCCAATCTTGATCAGCAAATCTCAACCTAACAATGGGTAGGGGAACTCAGGGATGACCATGAAGGAATGGGATACCCATCCCATGCCAAGATCCACAGTTCTTTGGGTAGCCCATGACTACTGTCTGGTGCCCGTGGCCTCTTGCACCCGTGAAGTCTTGTTTGCCAATTTCCCTTGGGGTTGTAATAAAACCGAATGCTGTGCCCAAGTGTCCACTAGGAGTTCAACCGGTTTCCCCTCCACTCTGAGAGTTACCCTGGGCACTCCTTACAGGGACCAGGGCCATCCACTTTACATGTCCCTGAAGCCAGGTTCTAGAGGCGCCTCAGTATTTCCCATGTGTCCTCCATGGTTGTGGCCTGCAGGATCTTGGCCAGGTTTCAGGTCTGCTGGTCACATAGTTTGGCTTGTTGCTCTTCCAGACTCTCTCTATTATTATAGAATCTTTCTGCTACTATTACTAAGTCCTGCAAGCTCTTCTCTCCTAATCTCTCTGCTCTTTGCAATTTCTTTTTAATGTCCAGAGTGGCCTGGTTAACAAAAGCCATGATACTTGCAGCCTTTGTTTCTGGGGCTTCTGGGTTCATAGGGGTGTACTGCCTAAAAGCCTCCATGATTCTATCTAAGAAGGCTGCTGGACTCTCATCCTTACCCTGTCTCCCATCATATACCTTGGCCAGTTTGGTAGGCTTGCAAACGGCAGCCTGGAGACCTGCCATTAGAATCTGGCGGCAGAGCTGGAGTCTCTCCTTACCTTTAGCTGAGTTGTAGTCCAAGGTGGGGCGGGATAAAGAGAAGGCAGCATTTATGAGGTCTGGGTTTTGAGTTGGCTGTCTGTCCTCTCCCAGGACAGACTTCCAGGCTTCCACTTGAATTCGTTCTCTCTCTTCGGTGGTGAAGAGAACCTGCAAGAGCTCTTGGCAGTCATCCCAAGTAGGCTGGTGGGTAAAGACAATAGTATTTAAAAGCCTGATTAGATCTCTCGAATTAAAAAAATATTTTTTTTTAATTAAAAAAAAATAAAAAGATCTCTTGAATTATTGGAGAACTTTGCATTTTGGGTTTTCCAATTATTTAAATCATGGTGGAGAATGGCCAATATAGCATTAACTGTCCACGAGTCTCATCAGGCGGCCCCTTGGCACAGAGGGGAAGGGCTATGGAGTTGGTCTGCTCTGTATTTGGAGGTGGGCCCCCCCGGTGGGTCCTTCCGCGTGTCCCCACTGCTCACCCGCACACAGGGACTCCCTCTTCAGGGAGGGTTGGCGCCCCTTCTGCAGCCCCCATTACCTCAAATGGAGGGGCAGAAGGGGGAGTGGGTGCCCCATAGGGTGGTGGGAGAATCAGGTCCTCCAGGGAGGAATCATGCAAGACCAGATACAGGGGGGCTTGGGCCATAGATTTGGTCTCCTTCTCGGATTTCTGCAGGGGTAGAATCTCGGTAGGTCCTGCTTTGGGGGGGGGGAATGGTTTTAGCCAAGGAAGGGGATTCTCAATCATGTCCTGCCAGGCCAGGATGAAGGGCACCTGGTCAGAGTGCCCATCCAGGTTGTCCCTGATGATCACGGCCTTAATTTGAATGATAATAGATAGGTGGAAAGTTCCTTCTTGGGGGGACATCCCACGTCAAATGTTGGCCATTCTGAAATGCAGTAAGTTTGAAATCTCCCTCTCCTTATGTAAATAGTTATGACAGTTAACAAAGACACAGTAACACAGACAAAAGTACAAACAGTTAACAAGGACACTGTCACACAAACTTTCCAGTGTGGCCACAGAGACAAAACAGAAAGTAATCCGAATGCCTGGCAGCCGGCCCTCCTTACAAATGAGGACTCCCATCCTCCTTGCAGATGAGGACCTCTGTCATCCTTACAGATGAGGACCCCCTCCTCCTTACAGATGGGGACCTCCGTCCTCCTTACAGATAAGGACCTCCATCCTCCTTACAGATGATAACCCCATCCTCCTTACATGAGGACCCTGTCCTCCTTACAGATGAGGACTCCCATCCTCCTTAGAGATGAGGACCATGTCATCCTAACAGATGGGGACCTCCATCCTCCTTACAGATAAGGACCTCTGTCATCCTTACAGATGGGGACCTCTGTTCTCCTTACAGATGAAAACCCCATCCTCCTTACATGAGGACCCCATCCTCATAGATGAAGACCCTGTCCTCCAGGCGGGGGAAAGGGATGTCTCCTCAAGACCCCCAGTAGATGGCCTGCCAGTGTGTCTGCCTAAACTGATGTCGACCCAATACAGATTGGAATTCCTACAGGTTAAAGGACAGTTTAGAGCTCTCAGAGAATATTCACACAAAAGGTGGAAAAAGTTGAGAGCCCTCACCACGCGTGAAATCCTCCAGATGGGGTCCTGGGGATTTCTCGGATCCCGGACGAACCCCCAAATGTTGTGCCCAAGATTGCAAATCCGAGAAACCACCAAGGAGCCAACACCAATGCAAGCTCACGAGGGTTTAATAGCAAGCTCGAGCTTGGGTCCAAGTATACCCGAACACAGCCGAGCACGGACTTGGCCCCCAAAGTGGGTTATAGCTGGTTTTTTTTTATGGGCTACTCAAGGGGATTTTTAGAAGGGGTGGAGGAATTTCTCAAGTTCTGTTTACATTCTGAGATGTGGCTTTCAGGGGCATGGAGCTCTCTTCTCATTCTAATAAGCGGCTTTCTGTCACTGGCTTGGGCTGTTGTCTTTCTGATATAGGATTCTCTCCCAAAGGCAATTCTGAGCTCTGTTGTCTTTCTGAAATGGGATTCCCTGCCAAGGACATTCTGCAGTTTTTTTCTCTAAAGTTCAGCTCTTGGGATCCCTGGGAGGCGCAGCGGTTTGGCGCCTGCCTTTGGCCCAGGGCACGATCCTGGCAACCTGGGATTGAGTCCCGCATCGGGCTCCCGGTGCATGGAGCCTGCTTCTCCCTCTGCCTGTGTCTCTGTCTTTCTCTCTCTCTGTGTGACTATCATAAATAAATTAAAAATTAAAAAAAATAAATAAAGTTCAGCTCTTATTCACAGGGGCCTAAGATGGCTGTACTTGTGCTAATGCTAAACTTCTGGTGGAATGGCCTTAATTTTTCTTGGCCTACACAGATCAATGAGTCGCCCCATCCACCTGCCCACCTCCCTTCCAGAGACCATCACTTTGTTTCCAGAATTAATAGTCTCTCATGGTTCTCTTCCTCGCTAATTTTCCCAACTCTGTTCCCCTCCTTTCCCTTATAGTCCCTTGCAATATTTCTCATTTTCCACGTATGAGTGACACCATATGTTTGCTTTTTTTCTCTCACTGACTTATTTCACTCAACATAATGTCCCCCAATTGCATCCATGACAAAGCAAATGGTGGGTATTGATTCTTTCTCATGGAGAAACAACAACAATGGCAACGGCAAGGTCTCCAGCCCTGGAGTCAGCACCCTGCAGTAGCAATTTTCTTGATTTTAAAAACTTTCAGGTATATTAGGCCTGTTACATCATTTCCTGCCATTTATTTTGCAAAAATTTTATCATAACTTGCTATTTGCACCTTATGTTTGTAGTATATGATGTACATAATCTCATACATACATTCTTCCTCTTTGTGAGTGCGCCTCTACTTTTGTTCTTACAAAAAAACTAAAATTTTATACATAGTCTTTTGTTTTCTTTAATTTTTAACATTATTCTTTTTTTACATTTAACTATAATTCAGCTGAAATCTATTTTGTTTTCTAGTGAAGTGATTTAACCTTTTTTTTAAAGATTTATTTATTTATTTATGATAGAGAGAGAGAGAGAGAGAGAGAGAGAGAGAGAGGCAGAGACACAGGCAGAGGGAGAAGCAGGCTCCATGCTGGGAGCCCGACGTGGGACTCAATCCCAGGACTCCAGGATCGCGCCCTGGGTCAAAGGCAGACGCTAAACCGCTGAGCCACCCAGCGATATCCTAACCTTTTTGATAATAACTAGCTAATAGTTTTAAAATTAATAATTATTGACGAATTCTTTCCTCACTGAAAATCTTAACTTTATTGTATACTATGTTAGAACTACTGTTTGAAATGCTCAGTTTTTACATTACTTTTTTGACACCTTATTTTCTGAAAAATCTTGAGAAATTTAGAGAATTGTATGTTTTTGGGTAAATATCCAAATATAATTTGGCTAGCTAAATGCACAGTTTTCCATTTTTGAACTAATTATTTACTACGTTTTTAAATATTATATAAAAACTTTAATATTGGAATTAGCCAAATTTGCTTGGTATATAGTCTTTTATTTAAAAAGACTAGAGATTGTGTAAAAAAAAACAGAAAATTTTTAGGGAACCATAAAGACCTCAAATAGGCAAAGCAACACTGAAAAATTAAAGCAAGGCTGTAAACATCCTGATTCTGGTTGTCGATGTAAATTACAATGTTGTGATAATCAGGACACTATGGCACTGGAACCAATACAGACATATAGATAAATAGAAAAGTTTGAGATCTCAGAAATGGAACCTGAAGTCTGTAGTCATAAATCCTGACAAAGCAGGAAACATATCCAATGGAACAAAAAGAAAGTCTCTTCAACAAATGGCACTGGGAATATTGGAGACCCACATGCAGAAGAATGAAAGGGGACACTTTTTTTACATCATTCACAACAATGGACTCAAACTTGATGAAGGATCTAAATGAGTTGGGAAACCATCAGAATCCTCAGGAAAACACAGGCAGCTCCTTTTCTACCTCAGCTCTAACCACTTCTAGACGTGTATCCAGAGGCAAGGGAAAGAAAAGGAAAATGATCCATGGCGACTTCATCAAGGAAAGAGCATTTTCACAGCAAAGGAATCACTCAGTGTAATTAAAAGGCAGCCTACAGAATGGGAGAAGATATTTGATAATGTCTTATCAGATTAAAGGCTCGAATTCATATCTAAAATGAATGAATGTCTCAAGCTCAACAGCCACCAGTATCTCCAATGAGAATTGAGCAGAAGTTGTGAACAGACTTCCTGTCCTGTCCTGAGATCCCACATCACACCATATATTAGGGAGCACATCTTTATGTAAAACAAAATTCATTCACTCTTGTAGATTTGCCATATATCAAACAAAATATTAGAAGAAAGTGTCTGACAGAGAAGAAGGAAAACATCAATGCCCCTAAGTCAATGATTACCATAGAAATTAGGCAATAATAAAATAAGAGATTTTAAAATCATTCAACAGAAATAAAATAATTTCTTTACATATATATAGTCAAAGAGAAAAATCATTCCAAAAAAAAAAAAAAAACATTTAAAAGTAAGTAATGAAATCAGGGAAAATTCAGGATATCAAATCAAAATAGACAATAAAGTTAATTTCTACACACTAACAACCAATTTTCTGTATAAAATAAACAAAACATTCCCATTTACACTGGCATCAAAATAAATATTGATGATTACACTTCTTTAAGGAGAGAAAATGCTCTTTAAAAATGAACTATATTAATGAGAGACTTTCAAAAAGGCACAGAAATGTGAAGATAAATACAATGATGGTTTAGAACATCATAAATCCATTGTGCCACCAAAAGAAAGTGATCTACGGTTGCGAAGTAATGCTTGTATGTAACTTGTAAAGAATTGAATCTAAGACTGGGGCTGACTATATAGTCAGAAGAAATGCAAATCAGGCCCTTCCTTCACTGATTAGACCAGCCCAGCCCAGACCCTAAAGCTGCAGAGGAGCCCCAGGCCCAGGATCCCCAGGTGACAGCATTCAGTGCTCAGGAGACAACACAGACAAGCCACCATGGAGTCTGTGCTCAGCTGGGTTTTCCTTGTGGCTATTTTAAAAGGTAATTCATGGAGAACAAGGGACCTAGAGTATGTGAGTGCGGGTGAGTGAGAGAAACAGGGGATGTGGGACCGTTTTCTGACCAGGATGTCTTGTGTCTGCAGGTGTCCAGAGTGAGGTGCAGCTGGTGGAGTCTGGGGGAGACCTGGTGAAGCCTGGGGGGTCCCTGAGACTCTCCTGTGTGGCCTCTGGATTCACCTTCAGTAGCTACAGCATGGAGTGGGTCCGCCAGGCTCCAGGGAAGGGGCTGCAGTGGGTCGCAGAAATTAGCAGTAGTGGAAGTAGCACGTACTACGCAGACGCTGTGAAGGGCCGATTCACCATCTCCAGAGACAACGCCAAGAACACGCTGTATCTGCAGATGAACAGCCTGAGAGCCGAGGACACGGCCGTGTATTACTGTGCAAGGTACACAGTGAGGGGGACCTCAGTGTGAGCCCAGACACAAACCTCCCTGTGGAAGGGGATCAGGACCACCAGGGGGTGCACACTCCTCACCACTTCTGTCTTGAAGGCCCAGGAGCAGGTGCGGAGGGAGGTTCTGGGATGGTTTCCTGTTGGGGTCTGGGTTTCCTCTCCAAGGAGCAGTTTCCCCCTGGGAGTCTCTCTGAACACTTGATTGTGTGTTTACCTATTCATTCTCTTTCTTAGAGACTTAGAATTCCACTATAGCATTTGCACTTAATTGTACTTAACTTTCCCTGACCCGAAATATTAATCAATTACAAATAACTCCATTCACATCATCTGAACATTTTCATGAGTCTTTTTGGCACTCTCTTTGGATCACAGGACCGCATGATAACTGTTGTCTTTCACATCACGGTGTTCAGTAATCGCCATTCAACACAAGGGAATAGAGACATTCTACAAAAATGTTAATAACGGCCTGGGAGTGAGAAAAATTCCCAGCATGACATGGTAGGGAGGTGGACTCTGAGGTCACTCACACACACACACAATCACGAGTGTAAGCTTTAAATACCTTCACCTTTATATCTGATGAGAGTCAGGCAGGCCTCTCATCACGTCATAAATGCCTGGGTCGTGCCAGGGAGGTAACTATCTTAGGTTTGTGTTGTGGGTCAGTGCCGGGGATAGGATCCTGCTCCATGGGATTTGGGGAGGTGGAGGTGCCCCAGAGGAGCATTTAGGTCAGGAGGTGCAGCCTAATGATTCGATTGGGGCCCTAATATACCAGGACTGGGAAAGCTCCCTGCATTCTGACCCCATGTGAGGTGATGGGGAAAGGACAGACTAGGACATGGATGCTCTCCAGGCACCACATCGGCCTGCACCTGGACCTCAGACATTCCAGATTCCAGATGTGTGAGAATGAGTGGCTGTGGTTTGCTCCATCCAGTCCATGTATGATGTTCCAGGAGTTGGGACAGTCTAAAGTCATTGTTTTCTTTGTTTAAATTGAATTTACCAATATTTACTACAGACTCAGTGCTCATCACATCACGTGCCCTCCTTAACTCCAAACACCCAGTTCCCCCATCCCTCAATCCCTCTCTTCCAGCGACCCTCAATGTTTTTTCCCCAGAGTTAAGTGTCTCTCATGATTTGTCTTCCTCTGTAATATTACCCCACTAAGATTCTCTCCTTCCATTATGGTCTCTTTCAGTATTTCCTATACTCCACATATGGGTGAGACCATTTCATTGCCTTTCTGTGATTAATTTTTCTCAACTTAATACCTCCAGTGCCACCCATGTTGAAGGAAATGTTATTTCATGTTATTCATCATTTCTGGCAGCTGTGTAATATCCCATTATATATATAAACCACATTTTGGGTATATATTTATGGGATTTCGATTTGCCAACATATATTATAACAGCCAGTACTCATTCCACCAATGCCCCCCTCAGCTCCTGTCATCCAGAGACCCCAACTCCCAGACCTTTTACCCTTCCACTACCCTTGTTTTTTTTCCATTGTTAGGAGTTCTCATGTACTGTCACTGTCTCTGATAATTCCCACTCATTCTATCTCCTTTCCCCTCTATTCCCTTGCACTATTTCTTATATTCTTTGTATGAGTGAAACCATATAATGTTTGTCCTTCTCTGAATCACTTACTTCACTCAGCATAATACCCTCCACGTCCATCCACGTTGAAGCAAATGATGGGTATTCATCATTTCTAATGGCTGAGTAATGTCCCAGTGTATATATAGACCATATCTCCTTTATCCATTCATCTGTCGATGGACATTGAAGCTCCTTCCGTACTTTATCCACTGTTCTGTAGAAGGGCTTCATGATTCCTCCCTCAGTTTGAGTATTGTGGACATTGCTGCTGTGAACAATGGGGTGCAGGGGTCCCTTCATTTCATTAAATTTTCATATTTTGGGTAAATACCCTGTAGTGTAGTGGCTGAATCTCACGGGAGCTTTATTATCACTTTTTCAGGTCATTACATTCTATTTTCTGGAGCGGCTGAAAAACCCTGCATTCCCACCAAAAGTGAAAGAGAAAATTGCACTTTCTCCATATCCTCGCTTATATTTATTGTTTCCGGCCTTGTTACTTTATCCATTATGAGTTGTCTAAGTGGGATCTTAGTGTGGTTTTCATTTGTATTTCCCTGATGACATATCGTGTGGATCACTTTTCTCATCTGCCTGTTGGCCATGTGTAGGTCTTCTTTGGAGAAATGGCTGTTTGTGCGTTCTCTCCATTTCTTGATTGAATTGTTTGTTTCCTTGGGTGCTGACTTTGTTAAGGAAATATCCTATTCTGTAGGTTGCCTTTTATTTTGTCACCCGTTGCATTGTTGTACAGATTCTACCTTGATGAAGTCCTAATAGTTTACTTTCCCTATGTTTCCCTGTTGTTTCCTATGCCTTTTGAGAGGCACCTTGATAGCGGTCGCTGAAGCTGAGGACAAAAAGTTGCTACCTGAATTCCCCTCTAAGAGTTTGTTGGAGTAGTGTCTCAGATTTTGGTACTTCATCCATTTTGAGATTATGTTTGTGTTTCGTGTAGCTTAATGGTCCACATTCATTCTCATGCAGGTGGCTGTACAATTTATTTTTATATCCATTTATTGATGAGACTTTTTTTCATTAGATATTTTTTCTTGCTTATTGAGGAGTAGTTTCTAGCTTATTGAGGAGTTGAGGGTCCATTTCTGCGTTCTCTGCTCTATTCCATTGATCTATGTGTTGTTTTTGCCAGTACCAGGCTATATTGATAATAAAGACTTTTAATAGAGCCTGTCTGCAAATATTGTTTTGCCCAACAGCTGTAGGAATTTTTTTTGGCCAAAATGTTTCTACCTATTTGGCTATCTAGGAAAGGAATTGAAGAAGACACAAAGAGATGGAAAACCTTCCATGCTTATGGATTAGAACAATGAATCTTGTTAGGGCACCTGTGTTGTTCAGAGTTTGAGTGCCTGCAATTGGCTTGGCTGATCTTGGGGTCCTGGGATGGGGTCCTGAATCAGGCTTTTGTAAGGGAGCCTGCTTCTCCTCTGCCTATGTCTCTACCTCCATCTGTGAGACTCTCCTGAATAAAAAAATAAATATTTAAAACAAAAACAAAAATAACTATTGTGAAAAGCTCTACACTGCCCAGAACCTTCTACATATTCAAAGAAATCCTTATCAAAACATCCTGGACATTTTTCACAGAGTATGAACATATAATCTTGAGATTTTTATGGCACCCAGAGAGATATGAGGGACACATTGATGCTGTGGCATCGCCCTGCTGTATATGTTTTGAAAGGTATCAGTTAGCCTCCCTCATCCAGAGAAGGGTGCATTTCTCATCTGGAACTAGGACTAACCTGTTGCAAACCATAGGTATCTGTCAGAAAGTCACAGTGGACACACAGAAGGAGAATAATAATACAAAAGAGTCAGAGATAGACACTTTGGAACTTCAGTTTAAGGATGTTCTTTTATAACGTTTCCAGAAGACGAGGATGTGATGACCCTGTGGGATATGTGTCTCACCATCAGCTTGCACGGTTGTGTTGTACTGATGGCTGTGACGTGTGCGCCTTGTCACTGGTGAACATTTGGTGCCTTGTGTCCTCATTTCAAACCCACCTGCATCTGTGAGTCTCCCTCTGGACATGAGATCAGATTCCCTTTAGGATTTCCTCAATGGAACCCCTCAAGGGACCTACATGTCTTATTTACTCTTTATCATTTTATTAAATTGCAGTCATTTTCATCATGGGCTATGCAACAACCAGGTAACATGACCTGGTCATGTCAATATCTAACAGCCCAACCATCCTATTCCAGTGTCTACACATGAACTTACATGGCAGTGAAGCTGTTTCAGGGAAGGTTAGTCCACTCATGGTCAGCAAGGCAGGGGAGCAGCTCCGAATGCCCAGAAGCATGGCAGTAGTTGGCTTTGCCGATTTCACTACTATTTCTACACATAGAAGCTGTCCCGAAACACACACACTCAGAACATAACGTGAGAGGATGGAGCAAGGGATGGAGCACACAGTTCCTCTGGCAATGTGCAGCCCCTGGACCTGAGATGGGCTTGGATGAATCTGTAATTTCCCAGTGCAGTTGGCAATGGATTGTTATCAATTGTTATGGTTTTGTTTCCTCTGTAGATGCTCACACCCTACCTTGTTGAGGCCTGTTTTGGGGGTTTTGCTACTCTCTTCCTGGCTGCATCAGAGAGCTTTCTGAACATGGCCTCCTACCTCTAGCCCGGGGTTGAATATTTGCACCCCCACTCTTCAGGGAGCCCTCACAGGAGAGCCATCAAGCCGTCCTGTCCTCAGTTTACAACTGAACCCAGTGTTTCCCCTGCCTGTGTCTAAGCTGGTTTATTTCAGACACATGAATGTGTCTCTAAATGTCAGTATGAGGGATTCCTGTGGTGTGGACCTGGAATGGTCCTCTGAGCAAGGGTCTCATGGTCTCTTACTTTCTGTCTGCTGGTCTCAGGATAGAAGTCACAGGAATACACATGGTTCAGTTTATGGAAACACAAAGCACAACGCCTGCACTCAGACATAATGTTCACCCATCTCCAGAATCCTGTCCTTCTTAACCATCCATCACATGGTGCCACTTTTTCTTTGTAGGACTCAGGGGGACCACAGATCCTGGAAATTTACCCACTTTGCCACTTGAGCACCATCATGCCAGGTTCATACCACGCGGGACCAGAATTCTTTTTTTTAATTTATTTTTTTTTTTGGTGTTCAATTTGCCAACATATATAATAACACCCAGTTCTCATTCCATCAAGTCTCCTCCTCGGTGCCCATCACCCAGTCATCCCCACCCCCCGCCCACCTCCTTTTCTACCACCCATTGTTTGTTTCCCAGAGTTAGGAGTCTCTTATGTTCTGTCTCCCTTTCTGATATTTCCCACTCATTTTTTCTCCTTTCCCCTTTATTCCCTTTCACTATTATTTATATTCCACCAAATGATTGATGCCATGTAATGTTTGTCCTTCTCAGATTGACATATTTCACTCATCATAATTCCCTCCAGTTCCATCCACATCGAAGCAAATGGTGGGTATTTGTCGTTTCAAATGGCTGAGTAATATTCCATTCTATACATAAACCACATCTTCTTTAACCATCATCTTTCGATGGACACCGAGGCTCCTCCACAGTTTGGCTATTGTGGACATTGCTGCTAGAAACATCGGGGTGCAGGTGCAGGGCCAGAATTATAAAGGTTCACACGTTCCTCTCTTGTCCTTAAAATCCTTGACAGTAGCTTCTTCAAGCAACCTCCCTCCTACTGTCATCCCCATGGTTGACTCTCCCCTAAGTCAACACCCCACACCTCCAACACTCCAAATCCTGCTCAGTATTCTTTTTTAAGATTATATTTGTTTATTCATGAGAAACACACACACACAGAGGGAGAGAGAGAGAGGGAGATGTTCAGTATTCTTTTATGAGTCTTCTCATTTTTATTCTTTCATCTCTGTTCAGTTTCTTCAATGTTTGAAATTATTCAATAAGCATCCAGCTGTTCCAAGGATGTGACAAGCCCTGAGTCCCCCTAATCTTCTGACATCTTAACTCCTCCTACCATATATTCTTATACTAAAGATGGTGTGGTGAATTCTTTCTGATTTATATGTTGGCGGTCCACCTTGAACTCTGGTATTTTGTTTCAGAATGTCTTAAACTTATTTTCCCCTGACCCTGATTCTGGATCCTATGGACTCATTTTTGTTTGTACAAGCTACTAAATACTGTACAATTTTTATATAATGTTGCAGGAAGTACATGTAGACATATGTCTTCCATACACATAAGGTCATTCAACAAGTGACATAAAGAGTAATGCACCTCCTAGCAATGCGATGGGGCTTCTAGGAGGGCAGGTACTGTCCCCATGGACTAGAATTGCAGGACTCTTATAGGCAAGACTCCACGTCTTTGTGAAGTGGACACAGGTGCCTTTTGGTTGTTGGGCTCTGCTGGCAGTCTTTCTGATGCATATGATCCATTCATAGTTGGAAAGTGTTAGATTTGGAGACAGAACAGAAGTCCTGTACATAGCCCTGAGGGTCATGGGGACTGATCTGAGAAAACCAAAATTAAGGTTGATTAGAGGCATAGATTGAAATTGAATTGAAACTGAATTTTCCTGCCACATTTGTTATCAAAAAATACCTGATCAATTTGTAGAAGGGTTCAAGGGTATATATTTTTCTTCTCTTAGATGCAATATAGTATTTGAATGTAAAAGGAATTCATCAAAAATTTACGGTGGAAAGTCAGCATTACACAGTTCATTTAGGAGGGATAAGAAAAATAAAAATATAGGCTATACAATGTAAAATGTTCACCCTGACACCAGTTTATTATATCCCAAACTCTGCATGAATGCAGCTTCCACAGTTCTGCATCAGGTAAGCTCATCAGAGCCATTACAGAAAATCACAGATTTGACTGTAGTGGAACACAGCAACTGAGTTGAGAGTTACAAATCCAACTGCATTACCTGAAACCCTCTGCAGTTCATCTAAATTCTAAATTTAGCAAAATCATGTGATCCTCAATGTGGGAGGGGTCCACATTTCTAAGGTACCCTGCCACTCTGTCGTCCAGGTGTTCAAGAGGTCCAGTAAGTCCTGTGGAGAAGAGCACAGGCCAAGATTCTGACTCACTGGAATGTGCACAAGGACATATGAGAAACCCTCTACAATTTAAGTGGTAAAATAAAATCATTCTATGGGGACACATGACACCTAAAAACCAAGATGTATGTGCAAATGTCATTACAAAGTACCACATGGACACAAAGTCTGAAGTCTGGAATATTACCTAATGAAAACATAGTTTCTCAAAGCAGTCAATATGAACACACAAAGGCAGCCACATCTGCTCTGGTCACAACAGTCTGACACAAATGATCCCAAGCTGATTACATTCTGAGAGGACATGAGGATAAGGGCCTCCTTCCATGGACTAAAACAGCCCATACCTGAACCTGCCTCTCGAAGAGGAGCCCCAGCCCCAGGACCCATAGGTAACCCCATTCAGTGATCAGGTGAGAAGACAGACAACTCACTCTGGAGTCTGTGCTCAGCTGGGTTTTCCTTGACGCCATATATATATATATTTTTCAATATACCAACATATAGCATAACAACCAGGGCTCATCACGTCAACTGCCCCCCTCTGTGTCTGTCACCCCATCACACTAACTCCCTGCCCATTTCCCCTTCCACCACCCCTTATTCTATTCCCAGAGTTAGGAGTCTCTCATGTTCTGTCTCCTTCTCTGATATTTCCCACTCATTTTCTCTTTTTTAGCATTTATTCCCTTTCACTAATTTTATATTCCCCAAATGAATGAGAACATATAATGTTTGTTGTTCTCTGATTGACTTACTTCACTCAGCATAATACACTCTGGGTCCATCCACATTGAAGAAAATGGTGTGTATTTGTTATTTCTTTTTTTCTATGAATTTATTTTTTATTGGAGTTCAATTTGCCAACATATAGAATAACACCCAGTGCTCATCCTCTCAAGTGCCCCCTTCAGTGCCCATCACCCAGTCACCCCTACCCCCCTATCTCCCCTTCCGCCACCCCTAGTTCATTTCTCAGAGTTAGGAATCTCTAAGGTTCTGTCTCCCTTTCTGATATTTCCCACTCATATTTTCTCCTTTCCCCTTTAATCCCTTTCACTATCCTTTATATAACCCAAATGAATGAGTCCATACAATGTTTGTCATTTCTAATGGCTGAGTAATATGCCACTGCATACATGGACCACATCTTCTTTATCCATTAATCTTTCAATGGACCCCGAGGCTCCTTCCACAGTTTAGCTATTCTGAACATCGCTTCTATAAACATTGGGATGCAGGTGTCCTGCCTTTTCACTGCAACTCTATCCGTGACGCTATTTTATAGGTAATTAATGGAGAACAAGACACCTTGAGTATGTGAGTGGAGATGAGTGAGAGAAATGGCATGTGCGACCATTTCCTGACCAGGATCTCGTCTGTGTGCAGGTGTCCAGGGTGAAGTACAGCAGTTGGAGTCCGGTGGAGACCGCGTGAAACCTGGGAGGTCCATGAGACTCTCCTGTGTGGCCTTTGGATTCACCTTCAGTGAATCCTATAGCATGTATGGGCTTCACCAGTCTCCTGGGAAGGGGCTACGGTGGGCCACATACATTAGCAGTAGTGGAAGTAGCACATACTATGCAGACACTGTGAAGGGCTGATTCACCATCTCCAGAGACAACACCAAGAACACACTGTATCTGCAGATGAACAGCCTGAGAGTCCAGGAGACAGCCCTGTATTACTGTGCAGACACAGTTTGGGAACATCACTGTGAGCCCAGACAGAAACCTTTTCCAGGGACCCAAGTATGGATGGGCTGTAGGGTCTCTTATGTCACCAGGGGGCGCTCAGGTCACCAGTCCCTGTTCAGGACAGCAGGGGTGCAATGGAATCAGGATGTATAGGTGAAGAATCAGGAAAATGTTTATTTTCATTTGTCTAAGATACAAAATAAGCTCTCTTGGGATGAAATCTGGATTAATCAGTTTGTGATATTTTATTTATATTATTTATGTTAATCTTAGATTTTATGATACAATAATATTTTTAAATTATTATTTTTATTATTTTTAATTGGAGTTCAATTTGCCTACATATAGCATTACACCCAGTGTTCATCCTGCCAAGTGCCCCTCAGTGTCCATCACCCAGTCACCCCAACCCTACGCCCACCTCCCCTTCCTCTACCCCTTGGTCACTTTCCAGAGTTAGTTGTCTCTCATGTTGTGTCACCCTCAATGATACTTTCACTCATCTTCTCTCCTTTCCCTTTATTTCCTTTCACTAATTATTTCCATTTCACCAACTGAATGAGACCGTATAATGTTTGTCCTTTTCCGATTGACTTATTTCACTCAGCATAACACCCTCCAGGTCAATCCACATCGAAGCAAAAGATGGGTATTTGTCATTTCTAATGGCTGAGTAATATTCCACTGTATACATATACCACATCTTCTTTGATGTGATGATTTTTTAAATAAAATAATTTTGTTTTTGTTACATTGAATTAGTGAGCTTATACTACATACTTCTTTTCTGATTTTCAATAATCCATCAGGTGCTTATAACACCCAGTATTGATGACATCACTTGCTCTCTTTAATGTGCATCACACAATGACCCAATACACCCACTAACCTCCCAGCATTATACCTCATTCTTTTTCTGATAGTTAATGTTTTCTCATGTTCTGTCTCCCTCTCTACTGATTCCCAGTCTTCCGAGCTTTAGCCAATGTTCCTTTCATGTGTTACGTATATTACACACTAGACAGAAATGATATGATAATTGTCTTCTGATTGACTTATTTTACTCAGCAAACTACCCTGCAGTTCCATCAATGTCACTGTAAATGGTAGGTATTTGATATTTCTGATGACAGAGTAATATCCCATTGTATATATTCCACATACTATTTATCCATTCTTCTGTCGTGGATGTCATGCCTCTCTCCATGGTTTGGCTACTGTGTACTTTGCTGCTATGAACACTGGGGTTCAGGTGCCCTTTGCATCACTACATCTGTATGCTTGGGGTAAATACTCAGTAATACAATTCCTGGGGCATAGGGTATTCACAACAGAGGAAAGAACCAGAGGTAATACTGTCTGCCATAGATCTAATTGAGTGGGATAAAGTAAAAATCAGAGCTCAAATTCAGGATACTAATTTTAAAGTTACTAGTTCCATTTCAGGAAAGCTAAAACACACCACATTATAACTTAGTGTAGAAATGAACCGATTCAGTTGTAAATTAAGAATGATCAAGGTGAGATAGATTCTAAACCAGATGCTCTAACAGCCTTGGTCAATGAGGTTGAAGGGAGCATGGGTGACATAGACTACAATGTGATAGAAAGGAAGGGGGGGGAGTAGAGAAACACAACTAATGGACCATGAAAGGCTTGAATAATAACTAGTGCCATAAGTTCAAACTAAATTAAAATATTTGGGACCCATGAGGGGAATAAAGAGAGAGAAGAACAGAACGTATATTTGAGAAAATCATAGCAGAGACTCCTTTATTTTTTGGAAAGATGTAATTTATTCATTCATGAGAGACATAGAGAGAGAGAAGCAAAGACATAGGCGGAGAGAGGAGCAGGCTCCATGCAGGGAGCCTGATGTGGGACTTGATCCCGTGTCTCCAGGATCATTCCATTGGCCAAAGGCAGGTTTTCAACCACTTAGCCATCCAGGAGTCCCAATAGACACTCCTTTTTTAACACAAAGACACAACCAGATTGAAAGTGAGGGAGTAAACAACCACTAATCATGTCAATGGACATCAAGAGGAAGGAGGTGTAGCAACACTTACATCAGATGAACTAGAATTTTTAAAAAAGACTATAATAAAGGATGAAGAAGGATACTATATCCTAAAAATGGTTTATCCAACAGAAGATCTACCTTTTCTAAATATTCATAGCACTAACTTTGGAGAAGACAAGTGCACAAACCAAATAACCCTAAATTTAATGAAACTCCTGGCTACTATTACTTTAACAGCAGGGACTTCAATGTCTCCCTGACCTCAGTGAGAATCATCTAAGCAGAAACTCAACAAGGAAACAAGGGTTTTGAGAGACATACTGGATCGGACGTACTTCAAAAATATATGAGAGCATTTTTCCTAAAGCAGAATACACATTCTTCTCTATTGCGTGGAAAATACTCCAGAATTGATCATACACATGGTCACAAGTCATGTGTCAAGTGGTACAGAACGGTTGAATTCACTCCATGCATATTTTCAGACCAATATGCTATGAAACCAGAAGTCAAAACCAATAGAAATATGCAAGTCCCCAAAACGACAATGAGATACCACCTCACACCAGTGAGAATGGGAAAAATTAAGAAGACAGGAAACAGCAAATGTTGAAGAGGATGTCGAGAAGGGAGAACCCTCCTGCACTGTTGGTGGGAATGTGAACTGGTACAGTCATTTTGGAAAACTGTGGGGATGTTCCTCAGTGAGTTAAAAATAGATCTGCCTTATGGCCCAGCAATTTCACTGTTGGGGATTTACCCCAAAGATACAGATGCAGTGAAACACCAGGATATCTGCACTCCGATGTTTATAGCAGCAATGTCCACAGTAGCCAGACTGTGAAGGGATCTTCAGTGTTCATTCAAAGATTAATGGATTAAGAAGATGTGGTCTATGTATACAATGGAATATTCCTCAGCCACCAGAGAGGAAGAATACCCACCATTTGCTTCAACAAGAGTGGAACTGAAGGGTATTATGCTTAGTGAAGTAGGTCCATCAGAGGACAAACATTATATGGTTTCATTCAGTCAGGTAATATAAAAAATGAGGTAAAGAATTATAGAGGAAATTAGGAAAATAATTGGGAAAAATTAGAGAGGGTGACAAAACATGATAGAGTTCTAAATCTGAGAAATTAGCAAGAGGTAGTGGGTGGGGAAGTGGATGGGGGGATGGGGTGACTTGATGATGGGCACTGAGGGGAACACTTGACCGGTGAGCCAGGGGTGCTATGCTATATGTTGGAAATCAACCTTCAATAAAAAATACATAACAAATAAATAAATGTGCATAACATGATATCTTTGAAGAAGAAAGGGGGCAATAAAGAAATTAAAGAATTTAAGCAGAATTTTAACCAATGAACATTAAATCACAATCATACAATCCAGGATGTCTCTCAAACCCCTTGTTTCCTTGAAAAGCTTTGGGACACATCAAAAGCCATCCACAGAGGGAATGATGGAACAATACAGGTCTTCCTCTAAAACAGGAAAAATCTAAAACAAGCAAGATAATCCTGCACCTAAGGGCACTGGAGGAAGAGATCAAAGAAAGCCTAAATCTAACAGGAGAAGAGAAGTAATGAAGATTAGAGTAGATCTCAAATATATAGAAATTTAAAAAGGAGGATAAACAAACCTCAGAGCTAATATAATGAAAATATTAGTAAGCAAAGAAACCAATAGACAGAATTGACGATTTAAAAGTTAAAGTACCCAAACTAATAAAATCATGAATGAATGAGGAGCGATCAAAATGAACACCCAAGAATTACAAGCTGTATTAGAAGAAATTATGAGCAGTCAGCTTATTGGATGATCTGGAGAAATGAATGCAATCCTAGGAACATAAAGACAACCCAAACAGAAACAGTAAGGAAGAGACAAGCTGCACGGAACTGGAAATAAAAATCAAGCATAATTAAGAGTCTCCCAAATGCAGGATTACACGAACAGATGGTTCCCCAGGGAAATACCACAAAAGCAATCAATATCTATCTTCTAAAACTATTCCAAACAACAGAAATTGAAGGAAAACTTCCAGACTCATTCTGTGATGTCGGCATTACCTTGACCCCCAAACCAAACATCCCAGTAAGAAGGAGAATTACAGAAAAATGAACTAATGACACTCCAGATGATGAATCTGGATGCAAGTTTCTCACCAAGATCCTAACCAGAAAGATCCAACAGTATATTGATAGGATTATTGACGACAATGAACAAATAGTCTTAAGTCTTATGCTTCAAGAGTGGTTCAGTATGTGTAAAAATGATCAATGTGATAATCGCATTAAGAAAAGGAAGGATAAGAGACATTATTTCCTCTCAACTGATGCCCCAAAATAATTTGACAAAATTATTATTAATAATAAAATGATTAATAATAAAATCCTTTTCCTGTGTAGGATAGGGGGATACACCCAAATTCATGAAAGCCATCTACAGAAGATACATAAAGAATCTCATCCTCAACATGGAAAAGCAAGAGCTTTTCTCCTAAGATCAGGAACATGACAGGAATGCGCACCGTCACCACTGTTATTTAACATAGCACTAGAAGTCCGAAACTGAGCAATCAGACAAAAAAAAGTGAAAGTCATCCAAATCAGCAAAGAAAAAAATCAAACTTTCAGTCTTCACAGAAGACAAGATACTTTAAAGACAAACCCCCAAAGAATCTGTTGAAAAATTGCTGGAACTGATACAGGAATTCAGCAAAACCTGAGCATACAAAATCAATACAAGGAAGTCAGTGGCATTCCTATATACTACAAAATGAAACAGAAGAAAGATAAATCAAAATCAGTGAGCCCCATTTATAATTGCATCAGAAACGAACTAGGGGTGGTGGAAGGGGAGGAGGGCCGGGGGTGGGGGTGAACGGGTGATGGGCACTGAGGGGGGCACTTGATGGGATGAGCACTGGGTGTTATTCTGTATGTTGGTAACTTGAACACCAATAAAAAATAAATTTATTTTAAAAAAAGAAACTTCAGGTAATGGGGAATAATCCTAACCAAAGACAGAAAGGATGTATTGTCTAAAAATACTAAAATATGTATGAAAGACATTAAAGAAGGCACAAATATGTAGAAAACTTTCTATTATCATGCATTGGATGAATAAATATTGATATAATGTCTACCCCACCAACAGCAATTACACATTCAATACAAACCCTATAAAAACACCACAAATATTTTTCTAGGAAATTCAACAAACAATCCTAAAATTGTAAGAAAACAAAAAATATTCTGACTAGGCAAAAGAAACTTGAAATAGCCCAAAGCAGAAGGCACCAAAATTGTGGATTTCAAAGTTGTGGTCATCAAGAAGGTATAATGGTGGCAGTAAAACACTCACATGGTCAATGGAATAGAATAGAGAACCCAGAAATGGACACACAGCTCTGAGGGCAACAAATCCTCAACAAAGAACAAAACACTACCGACTGGAAAAAGGACAATCTCTTCATCAAGTGGTGTTGGGAATATTGGACAATTGCAAGTAGAAGAATGACCCCAGGCCACATTCTTACACTCCACACAAAGATAAACTCAGAGTAGATGAAAGACCTAAATGTGAGGCAGGAAACCATCAAAATCCAAGAGATTTTGTGACCTCGGCCACAGCAGGGTCTTGGCACTAGAATCTCCAAAGGGAAGGAAAACAAAAGCATAAATGAATTCTATGAACTACACCAAGGAAGGAGCTGTCGTACAGCTATGGAAACACTCAACATAATCAAAAGGCAACCTAACGAATGGTAAGAAATAGGGACGCCTGTGGAGCTTGAGCATCTGTCTTTGGCTCAGGGATTCCAGGGCTCTGAGATGGAGACTAGCATCAGGTTCCCTGTGGGGAACCCACTTCTCCCTCTTCCTATGTCTCTAAATCTCCTTTCTCTCTCTCTCTCTCTCTCTCTCTCTCTCTCTCTCTCTCTCTCTGTCTCTCTCCCTCTCTCTCATGAATAAATAAATAAATAATTCCCCCCATAAAAAAGAATGGGAGACGATATTTGTAAGTCTATCTTCAGGTTAGGGTGGGTTTGGAAAATTGATAAATAAATTATCAAACTAAACCACAAAGTGAAAACTACAATCGGGAAGCTCAACCACATGCAAAATGAAATTTATTGTCTCCTCTAGGTCAGCCTTATATCAACTGCATGATTAAACCAGACAATGGATCCAAAAGACAAGAGAGAAGTATTTTCTGCCCCAGTTGAAGGACCTAGCAGAAAACCTGGAAAGAAAAGTACAAAAAAGAAATGAAAAATTGGTAAATGGAAAGAAAATAATTTGTTTGCCTATGACTATGTTTTAATAGAGTCAATGAGTAAAAACCTCACATAACAACTAGAAGAAATAACTAATGAGCTCAGGAAAATTTTAGGATTCAAAATCAGCAAATAAAGATACGGTCCTACAAACAAACAACAAATTACCTATACAAAATTACTATGTAATCTGCTTTACCCTGGTATCAAAAATAAATATTTAGGATTAAAATTTACTAAGGAGATAAAATATTCTATGGAAAATGACCTGCACTAATGAGAGTCTTTTGAAAATGCAGCCAGAAACACAAAGATAACTCTGCTTACTTTTAGAACTTCAAATAGTCATAGTGCCATCTACACAAATTGCTAGAGAATTGTGGTGAAACATTTGTGTTGACTTTTAAAGACTCGAATGTAAGTCTGGAGCTGAATATATAGTCAAAGTATATGCAAATAGGGCCCTCCCTGCACTGATTAAACAAGCTCATGCCTGACCCTGCAGCTGCGAGTGGAGCCCCAGCCCTAGGATTCCAAGGTGACTCCATTCAGTGCTCAGGACACACCACAATCAAACAACCATGGAGTCTGTGCTCAGCTGGGTTTTACTTGTCACTATTTTAAAAGGTAATTCATGGAGAACAAGAGACCTTAAGTACGTGAGTGGAGATGAGTAAGAGAAACAGGTGATGGGGGACCGTTTCCTGACCAGGATGTCTTGTGTCTGCAGGTGTCCAGGGTGAGGTGCAGCTGGTGGAGTCTGGGGGAGACCTGGTGAAGCCTGGGGGGTCCCTGAGACTCTCTTGTGTGTGGCCTCTGGATTCACCTTCAGTAGCTATGCCATGAGCTGGGTCCGCCAGGCTCCTGGGAAGGGGCTGCAGTGGGTCGCATATATTAGCTATGATGGAAGTAGCACAAGGTACCCAGACGCTGTGAAGGGCCGATTCACTATCTCCAGAGATAACGCCAAGAACACGCTGTATCTGCAGATGAACAGCCTGAGAGCTGAGGACACGGCCGTGTTTTACTGTGCAGACACAGTGAGGGGACCTCAGTGTGAGCCCAGACACAAACCTCCCTGTAGAAGGGGATCGGGACCACCAGGGGGTGCACACTCCTCACCACTTCTGTCTTGAAGGCCCAGGAGCAGGTGCAGAGGGAGGTTCTGGGCAGGTTTCCTGCCAGGGACGGGGCTTCCCCTCCAAGGAGCAGTTTCCCCCCAGGACCCCCTCTGAACACTTGATTATGTGTTTACATCTTCAGTCTCTTCCTTAGAGACCTAGAATTGAACTATACCACTTGCACTTACTTGTACTTAACTTTTCCTGACAGAAATTTTAATCCATTACAAATAATTCCATTCACATCATCTGAACATTTGCATGAGTCCTAATGACACTCACTGTGGATCACAAGACCTCAAGCTAACATGCTGTCTTGCACCATCACCGCATAGAGGAATCTCCAATCAACACAATAGAAAAGAGATGCTCTACAAAAATGTTAAAATGTCTGGGGAGTGAGAGAGTTTCCCAGCATGACATGGTAGTGATGTGGACTCAGAGGTCACACACACACAGACACACACACACACACACACACACACACAATCACGAGAGTATAAGCTTTTATCACCTTCACCTTCATGTCCGTTGGGAGACAAGCAGGCCTCTCATTACATCATAAATGCCTGGATGGTACCAGGGAGGGACACTGGCTCAGGGTGTGTGTTGTTGGTCAGTGATGGGGACGGGCTCCACGAGGGGCTTGTATGGAGTCAGTGATCCCAACTGTATCAAAAGAGGTAACTCTTGGGTTATTGTTTCATTTCTTACCCTTTGGGTGGAGGAGATGAACGGGGATGGAATATCAGGGAGCTATCAGGCAATAAAGAATGGACCTGGTGTGAGGAATAATTTCACTAAACAAGCATCAAACTGGGAAGAGAAAAGAAAGACATGGTACTTCTAAGTAGACAAATGCCTGAGTCACAGGAAAACAAGATGGATGATATATGGAAGCAGCATGAAACCTAAAATGATAATACAAATAGGCCAAGATCCTATCAGTTCTCAGATGGAAGCTGTCCTCTCCCCACAGTCACCAGCTGCTTTTGAAGGTCATGAGTACTCCGTATGCTTAGAGACCAGAAACTTCTACTGAATCCATGAGGATCCTCAGTGTGAAGAGCTGGATTGGAGGACCTTTGACCTGCAGGGAATAACTCATGGATCCTTCGGGTGCAGACGTCAGCTCATTGTGTGTGACCTCAACCATCCCCGTGTTGGAACATAATACTCATAGGACGCGGGGAGTAGGTGGGGCCTTAGGGATGCAGTTACGTCAGGAGGTACAACCTCATTGTCGGATCAGCCCTTAATTCTAGGACTGGGAAAGTTCCCTACACCCTGCCCCCATGTAAGGTGATAGGGAAAGGACGGGGTAAGATGTGGGTGCTCTCCAGTTACCACAGCTTCCTGCACCTGGACCTCAGACACCCAGACTCCAGATCTGTGAGAATTAGTATCTGTTGTTTGATCTGCCCAATCTACCTATGATGTCCCAGCATGGGGCATGCATGAAAGTCATTTTTTCTTTATTTAAATTGAGTTTACCAACATTCACTATATCCTCAGTGTTCATCACATCATGTACCCTCCTTAACTCCCATCACCCAGTTACCCCTTTCCCCACCTCCTCCCTTCCAGTGACCCTCAGTTGTTTATGCCCCAGAGTTAATTGTGTCTCCTGATTTGTCTTCCTCTCTAGTCTTACCCCACTAAGTTTCACTCCTTCCCTTATAGTCTCTTTCAATATGAATGAGACCATATCATTGCCTTTCTGTGATTGATTTATTTCTCTCAATATAATGCCTCCAGTTCCATCCATATTGAAGGAAACATTATATCATGTTATTCATTATGTCTGACTGTTATGTAATATCCCATTGTATATATAAAGCACATCTTTTTTGTATATTTTTTATTGGAGTGCGATTTGCCAACATATAGCATAACACCCAGTGCTCATCCCATCAAGTTCCCCATTCAGTCCCATCACCCAGGCACCCTATCCCCTGCCTACCTCCCCTTCCTCTACTCCTTGATTGTTTCCCAGAGTTAGGAGTCTAATGTTCTGTCTCCCTCTCTGATTTTCCCGCTCATTTTCTTTCCATTTCCCTATAATCCCATTCACTATTTGTTATTATCCCCAAATGAATGGGGCCATATAACGTTTGTTCTTCTCTGATTGACTTATTCACTCAACATATTACCCTCCAGGTCCATACACTTCGAAGAAATTGGTGGGTATTCGTCCTTTCTAATGGCTGAGTCATATTCCATTGTATACATAGACCACAGCTTCCTTATCCATTGATCTCTCAATAGACACTGAGGCTCCTTCCACTGTTTGGCTGTTGTGGACTTTGCTGCGGTGAACATTGAGGTGCAAGTGTCCCTTCATTTCATTAAATCTGTGTCTTTGTATTTTTAGTGAAAGGGAATAAAGGGGAAAGGAGAAAAAAAAGTGGGAAATATCAAGTAGGGAGACAGAAAGACTCCTAACTCTGGTAAAAGAAGTAGGGGTGGTGGAAGGGGAGTTAGGCTGGGGTGGGGGTGACTGGGTGACAGGCACTGAGGTGGGCAATTGACAGGATGAGCACTGGGTGTTATTCTATATGTTGGCAATATGAAAACCAATAAAAATAAATTTATATAATAAATAAATAAATAAATAAATAAATAAATAAATAAATAAATAAATAAATCTGTGTCTTTGGTGTAAATTTCCTTAAAGTCAGTGGCTGGGTGCTGGAGTGGCTCTATTCTCACTTTTTCAGGACTTTCCATTCTGTTTTCTGGTGTGGCTCAAAAAGCCTTAATTCCCACCAATACTGGAAGAGGGTTCCACTTTCTCAATATCCTCCCTTATATTTATTATATCTGACCTTGTTGCTTTAACCATTCTGAGTTGTATAAGTGGGATTTTAGTGTGGTTTTCATTTGTATTTCCGTGATGACAAGTCATGTGGATCATTTTTCTCATCTTCCTGTTGGCCATTTGTCAGTCTTCTTTGGAGAATGCCTGTCCATGTATTCTCCCTATTACGTGACTGGATTGATTGTTTTGTTGGGTGCTGCCTTTGTTAAGGAAATATCTTGTCCTATTCTGTAGGTTGCCTTTCATTTTGTTGCCTGTTGCATTGTTGTACAGATTCTATGTTGATGAAGTCCTAATAGTTAATTTTTCCCTTTGTTTCCTATGTTTTTTGAGAGGTGATTTGCTAGCAGTCGCTGCAGCTGAGGAAAAAAGTTTCTTTTCTTTTTTTTTTATTTTTTTTTAGGAAAAAAGTTTCTACCGGAATTCACCTCTAGGATTTTAATGAATTACTATCTCAGTTTTCGGTATTTCATCCATTTTGAGATTATCTGTGTGCTTGGTGTAGCTGAATGGTCCACTTTCATTCTAATGCTGGTGGCTGTTCAATTTTTTCAAATCCATTTATTAATGAGACTTTCTTTCCTTAGATCTTTTTTTCTTGCTTCTTGAGGTGTAGTTGTCCATAGAGCTGAGGGTCCATTTATGCGTTCTCTGCTCTGCTTCATTGATCTATGTGTTGTTTTTGCCAGTACCAGGCTATCTTGATCATAAAGAGTTTAAAATAGAGCTTGTCTGCAAACATTGTGATGCCATCCAGTTTTAGTTCTGTTTCTGTTTTTTTTTTCCTGAAAATGTTTCTTCCTGTTTGATGATTTAGGAAAGAAATTGAAGAAGACACAGAGAGGGAGCACCTTCTGTGCCTATGGATTAGAACAAGGTACACTGTCAGGACACCTGTGTTCCTCAGAGTTTGAGTGTCTGCAATGGGCTCAGGTTGTGACCCTGGGGTTCTGGGATGGTGTCCTGCATCAGGCTTCTGGAAGGGAGCCTGCTTCTCCCTCTGCCTTTGTCTCTGCATGTGTCTCTGTGACTCTCCTGAATAAATAAATAAATCTTTAAAACAAAAACAAAAATAAATACTGTGAAAATCTCTATACTGCTCATAGTTTTCTACATATTCAAAACAATCCTTGTGAAATCATCCTGGACATTTTTCACAGAGTATGAACATATAATCCTAAGACTTTTATGGCACACACAGAGATTTTAGGGACACATTGATGCTCTGGCATAGCCTTGCTGTATTTGTTGTAAGCAGTATCATGTAACTGCCCTCACAAAGTGAAGGGTGCATTTCTCACCTGGAACTAGGACTAACCTGTTGCAAAACACAGGTATCTGTCAAAAAGTCACAGTGGACACACAGAAGGAGAACAATGATACAAGAGAGCCAGAGATACTCAGACACTTTGGAACTTCAGTTTAAGGATGTTCTGTTATAACGTTTCCAGAAGATGAGGATGTGATGACCCAGTGGGATTTGTGTCTCACCCTCACCTTACAAGGTTGTGTGGTACTGATGGCTGTTAGGTGTGTCCCTTGTCACGGGATGAACATTTGGTGCCCCGTGTCATCATTTCAAACCCACCTGCATCTGTGACTCTCCCTCTGGACATGAGATGAGTTTCCCTTTAGGATTTCCTCAATGAAACCCCTCAAGGGTCTTACATGACTTATTTACCTCATCGTTTTATTTAAATGCAATCATTTCTGTCATGGAATTTGCAACAACCAGGTAACATGACCTGGTCATGTCAATATCTAACAGCTCTACCATCCTATTCCATAGTCTACATGTGAACTTACATTACAGTGAAGCTATTTCATTGAAGTTAAGGCCACTCATGGTCAGCAAGGCAGGGGAGCAGCTCTGAATGCCGAGAAGCAGGGCATTGGTAGGCTTTGACGATTCCATAAATATTTATACAAATAGCAGCTGTCCCCAGAAATGAACGCTCAGAAAATTGATGTGAGAGGACGGAGCAAGTAACTTAGCACACAGTTCCTCTTGCAATGTGTAGCCCTGGACCTGAACTGGGCTTACATGGATGTCTACATGCACAGCACAGTTGGCAAAGGATTGTTATCATTTTCTGCTGTTTTTCTTTCCTCTGTAGATGCTCACATCCCACATTGTTGAGGCCTTTTATAGGGTTTTGTGACTCTCTTCCTGGCTGTATTGGAGAGCAGTTATGAACATGGTCTCCTACCTCTAGCCTGTAATTGAATGTTAGCACCCCCGAGTCTTCAGGGAGCCCTCATAGGAGAGCCATCAAGCCCTTTCTGTCCTCAGTTTACCTCTCAATTCCATGTTCACCTTACCTGTGTCTGAGCTGGTTTATCTCAGGCACATGAATGGGTCTCTAAACGTCAATATGAAAGGCTCCTGTAGTTTAGACCAGGTCTGGTCCTCCGAGGGGTTGTCACAAGAAAGAGTCTAATTTCCACCTGCTGGTTTCAGAATAGAGGTCACAGGACCACACAGAGTTCACTTTATAGAAACAAAGCACAACGCCTGCACTCAGACCCAATGTTCACACGACTTCAGGTTCCAGTCCTTCTCAAACATGCATCACATTGTGCCACTTTTTCTTCTTTGCACTCAAGGGGTCCTTAGATCCAGGAAATTTCCCCATTTTTCCATTTGAGCACCATCATGCCAGGTCCATCCCTTGCAGGAGAAGAATTCTACAAGTTAATATGTTCCTCTCTTGTCCTTAAATCCTTGACTTTAGCTTCTGCAAGCAACCTCCCTCCTGCTGTCATCCCCACGGTTATATCTCCCCAATGTCAACAGCACACAGCTCCAACACTCCAAAACCTGCTCAGTATTCTATTAGGAGTCTTTCTGTTGCTTTTTCAACTCTGATCGATTTCATGGATGTTCGAAATGATTCAATAACTATCCAGCTGTCCCAGGGATGTGACAATTCCTGAGTCCCCCTACTCTTCTGACATGTTAACTTCTCTCTCCCATATTTTCTTATAATAAAGATGGTGTGGTGAATTCTTTCTGATTTATATGTTGGAGTTGAACCTTGAATCCTGGTGTTTTGTTTCAGAATATCATAAACTTATTTTCACCCTGACTCTGATTCTGGATCCTAAGGACTCATTTGTGTCTGTAAAGCCTATTGAGTATTGTAATAATATTATATTAAGTTTCAGGAAGTAATTATAGACATGTGTAGTACATACACATAAAGTCATCTAACAAGTGACATAAAGGAGCAATGCACATCCTAGTAGTGAGGTTGGGGCTTCCAGGAAGGCACAGATGCTCCCAAAGGAAAAGAATTGCAGATATTATTATTATCATCCATTGGCCATGTCTCTGTAGAGGTGACACAGGTGCCATTTGGGTGGTGTGCTCTGCTTGCAGTATTCCTGATGCATATGATCTATTCAAAGATTGAATTGGGGGTACCCAGGTGAGTCAGCCATTTAGTGCCACCCTCAGCCCAGGGCCTGATCCTGGAGATCAGGAATAGAGTCCCACAGCAGGCTCCCTGCATGGAGCCTGTTTCTCCCACTGCCTGTGTCTCTGCATCTCTCTCTTTGTCTCTCTCTCTCTCTGTGTGTGTGTCTCATGAATAAATACATAACATATTAAAAGAACAAACATGGAATGGGCTAGATTTTGAGACAGAAGTCCTGTATGCAGCCCACAGGGTCAGGGGGACTGATCTTAGAAAACCAAAATTATGGTTGACCAGAGGCACAAATTGAAAATGAATTGAAACTGAAATTTCCTTCTGCATTTGCTATGAAAAATACCTGATAAATCTGTAGAAGAGGTTGATGGTAGATATTTTTCTTCTCCTAGATGGAATATAGTATTTGACTGTAAAAGGAATTCATGAAAAACTTACAGTGGAAAGGCAGCACTACACTGTTAGTTTAGGAAGTATAAGAAAAATAGAAATATAGGCTATATAATGGAAAATGTTCATTCTGACACCAGGTTATTATATCCCAAACCCTGCCTGAGTGAGCTCATTCTGTGTCAGGTAAGCTCATCAAAGCGATTACAAAAGATCACAGAGTTAACTGCAGTGGAATACAGTGACTGAGTTGTTAGAGACTTACAAATAGAACTGCATTACCTGAAACCCTCTGAAATTCAGCTAAATTCTAAATTTAGCAAAACCATGTGATCCCCAATACATGCGGGGTCCACTATTCTAAGGAACCCTGCCACTCTGTCATTCAGATGTTTCAGAGGGCAGTAAGTCCTGTGGAGAGGAGCACAGGCCAAGAATTTGGGGTTAGACTCACCTGAAAATGTGCACAAGGACACCTTAGAAACCCTCTACAATTTAAGGGGTAGGTTCACATCATTGTATGTGGAACCATGACACCTACAAACCAAGATTCTATGCAAATACAATTATAAAGTACCACGTGAACATAAAGTCTGAAGTCTGGAATATTATGTAATAAAAAACAGCTTTCCAAAGAAGTAAAGATGAACACACAAAGGCAGTCACATTTCTACAGATCACACAGCTTCACATAAATGATCCCAAGCTGACTATATACTGAGAGAACATGTATATAGGGGCCTCCTTCTGTTGAATAAAACAGCCCATACATGACACTGCATCTGGGAGAGGAACATCAGCCCCAGGAACAATGTCAGTTATCCGGACAAAACACAACTGACCATGGAGTCTCTGCTCAGCTGGGTTTTCCTTGACACAATTTTTAAAATATATTTTTATATACTTTCTATTTGAGTCAATTTGCCAACATAGAGCATATTCCCCAGTGCTCATCACGTCAACAGAAGGATGGGCATTTTTAAGAACAAACAAAAATCCTCCATAATATATATGTTACATCTTTTTTAAAATGGATGACTTTGATATTTTCATCTAATGTTGCTAGAAAGAGAGAAATTATACCTCAAAAGTTCAAAAACATTGGGATGTGCGGTAATGAGATTGAATATGTTTGATGTACACATTTTATCCCCAACTGTAAGCAGATATTAATTAACCAATACCATCATGACTCCATTGTGGTAATATGGGGGTTGAAATTGAAACTACAGCTGCCTTTCCTAATTCGATCATGCCCGCACCTCACTTTCAGGCTCTCCAGACACCCATTATCCCATGATATCCCTGTTTGGGGACTTCCTGCACTGATGGAAAAGGCCTGTTAATATGAGGTGCTGCTGGATACTCAGAAAGCATGAACAAGTGTCTACTGGCATTCATATGAAGCTACTATTCCTCTACAGGGAATAGGTCGGAGCTCGATGATTCATGTTTACCCTGTGCTGTTCCCCTGACTTTCACCACCTGACACAAAAAAAAATGGATTCTTTTTTCTAATTCAATATTTTTAATTTAATGTCTAGTTCTATATACTATGAATCTCTCAACTTCCCCTGGAGCTTTCCTACCACCCAGCAATTGCACTACTGGGATTTACTACAAAGATACAGATGCAATGAAAGATGACGACACCTACACCCCAATGGTTATAGCAGCAATGTCCAGAGTAGCCAAACTGTGGAAGGAGCCTTGGTGTCCATCGAAAGAATAATGGATAAAGGATATGTGGTCTATATGTACAATGGAATATTACTCAGCCATTAGAAATGAAGAACAGGGATCCCTGGGTGGCGCAGTGGTTTAGTGCCTACCTTTGGCCCAGGGTGCGATCCTGGAGACCCTGGATCGAATCCCATGTCGGGCTCCCAGTGCATGGAGCCTGCTTCTCCCTCTGCCTATGTCTCTGCCTACTCTCTCTCTCTCTGTTTGTGACTATCATAAATAAATAAAAATGTAAAAAAAGAAAGAAAGAAATGAAGAACACCCACCATTTGCTTAGACGTGATTGGAACTGGAGGTTATTATGCTGAATGAAGTAAGTCAGTCGCAGAAGAACAAACATATGGTCTCATTCATTCAGGAATATAAAAAGTAGTGAAAGGGACTAAAGGGGAAAGGAGATAAAATGAGTGGGAAATGTTAGAGAGGTCGACAGAATAAGAGTCTCCTAGCTCTGGGAAAGGAACTTTGGGAAGGAATTCTGGGAAGGGGTAGTTGTAAGGGAGGTCGGTGGGGGTAGGGGTGACTGGGTGATGGGTAATGAGGGGTCACTTGATGGGATGAGTACTGGGTGTTATACTATATGTTAGCAAAGCAAACTCCAATAAAAAATAATTAAGAAATAAAATTTAAAAAACAAATGAAAATTCAGATAATGAGAAATAATCCTAACCAAAGAGGAAAGGACCTATAGTCTAAAAATTCTAAAATACATATGAAAGACATTAAAGAAGACAGAAATATATGGAAAACAGTCTATTCTTATGGATTGTAAAATTAAATATTCATATAATGCCTAAGCCACCAACAGCAATCTATGCATGCAATATGAACCCTATCAAAACACCACCAACATTTTTCTAGGGAATGGAACAAGCCTAAAACTAGTAAATAAACAGAAAAGATTCTGAGTGAGCAAAAGAATGTCGAAACAAAAAACAAATCAGGGCAGCCCGGGTGGCTCAGCGTTTTAGCACTGCCTTTTTGTCCAGGGCATGATCCTGCAGGCCTGGGAACAAGTCCAATATCAGGCTCCCTACATGGGGCCTGCTGCTCCTTCTGCCTGGGTCTCTGCCATTCTCTCTGTATTTCTCTGTCTCTCATGAGTAAATAAATAAAAACCTAAAAAGAAACAAAGCAAAAGCCATCAGATTTCCAGATTTCAAAGTTGTGATCATCAAAACAGTATAATAGTGGTAGTAAAACATGCACATGGTCAATGGAATAGAAGAGAACCCATAATTGGACACAGCTCTATGGCCAACTTATCCTCAACTAAGTACAAAGACTATCGACTGGAAAAAGGGCAATCTCTTGAACAAGTGGTGTTGGGAATATTGGACAGCTGCAAATAGAATGAACCTGGGCCACATTCTTACACTCCACACAAAGATAAACTCAGAGTAGATGAAAGGCCTAAATGTGAGGCAAGAAACCATCAAAATCAAGGAGATTTTGTGCCCTCAGCCAAAACAGGTTCTTGGCACTCGCATCTCCAAAGGGAAGGGAAACAAAAGGAAGAGTGAACTCTATGGACTACATCAAGGAAGGAGCTGTCATTCAGCTGTGGAAACACTCAACATAATTGAAAGGCAACCTAACAAATTGGAAAAGATAGGGATGCCTGTGTATCTTGAACATCTGTCTTTGGCTCAGGGAGTCCTAGAGCTCTAGGATTGAGACCAGCATTAGGCTCCATGTGGGAAGCCCACTTCTCCCTCTGCCCATCTATGAATCTCTCTCTCCATCTCTGATGAATAAATAAATAACATCTTCCAAAAGAATAAAAACAATGGGAGAAGAGATTTGCAAATCTATCTCCAGATTAAGGCTGGTTTCCAAAATCGAAAAATAAATTACCAAACTAAAAACCACAAAGTGAAAACTACAATCAGAAATGGGCAGAGGACATGATGATTCACCTTGTCCTGATTGGAGTTGCAGACTGTCATTTTATATTAGGTGGGTCATCCACATACACAAGGAAATTTATTGTCTCCTCTAGGTCCACCTTATATCAACTGCTTACCTGAAAGATGCACATGCAATGAAACGCGAGGACACCTGCACCCTGATGTTTCTAGCAGCAATGTCCACAATAGCCAAATTGTGCGTGGAGCCTCGGTGACCATCGAAAGATGAATGGATAAAGAAGATGTAGTTTATGTATACAATGGAATCTTACTCAGCCATTAGAAATGACAAATACCCACCATTAGCTTCAATGTGGATGGATCTGGAGCATATTATGGCTGAGTGAAGTAAGTCAACCGGAGAAGGACAAACATTATATGGTCTCATTCATTTGGGGAATATAAATAATAGTGAAAGAGAATAGAAGGGAAGGGAGAAGAAATGGGTAGAAAATATCAGAAAGGGAGACAGGACATGGAAGACTCCTAACTCTGGGAAACAAACTAGGGGTGGTGGAAGGGGACGAGGGCGGGGGTGGGGGTGAATGGGTGATGGGCACTGAGGGTGGCACTTGACGGGATGAGCACTGGGTGTTATTCTGTATGTTGGCAAATTGAACAGCAATAAAAATAAATTTATTATTTAAAAAGTGCTGCAATAAACATAGGATGCACGTAAAAAAAAAAAAAAAAGAACAGACAATGCATCCTGAAGACAAGAGGAAAATGCATTCTGTCCCAGACTGGAGGACCTACCAGTAAACGTAGAAGGAAAACTACATTAAAAAATAAGAAAGAAAGCATGGTAACCTGGAAAGAAAATAATGAGTTTTCCTATGACAATGTCAATAGAGTCAATGAGTAAAAATGTCACATAAAAACTAGAAGAAATAACTGATGACCTCAGCAAAAAAATCAGTTTATAAAATTAGCAAATAAAATGAAGATATATTCATACAAAATAACAACAAATTACATGTACAAAATTAACAAAATAATCCTATTTACACTAGCACCTAAAATAAATATTTAGGATTAAAATTTATTAACAAGATGAAATATCTGGAGAAAATGACCTGAACTGATGTGTTTTTTGAAATGCACCTAGAAATTCGAAAATAACTGGGCTTAGAACTTCATATAGTCAGAGGGCCATCTACACAAATTGCTATAGAATTGGGGTGCAACACTTGTGTTGGCTTTAAATACGCGAACTTAAGTCTGGAGCTCATTATATAGTGAGAGCACATGCAAATGGGGCTTTCCATCCACTGATTAAACCAGCCCAGTCCCGACCGTGCAGCTGGGAGAGGAGCCCCAGCCCCAGGATCCCAAGGTGACCAGATTCAGGGATCAGGACACACCACAGACAAACCATCATGGAGTCTGTGCTCAGATGGGTTTTTCTTGTCGCTATTTTAAAAGGTAATTCATGGAGAAACAGAGACCTCGAGTATGTGAGTGGAGGTGAGTGAGAGAAACAGGGGATGTGGGACAATTTCCTGACCAGGATGTCTTGTGTCTGCAGGTGTCCAGGGTGAGGTGCAGCTGGTGGAGTCTGGGGGAGACCTGGTGAAGCCTGGGGGGTCCCTGAGACTCTCCTGTGTGGCCTCTGGATTCACCTTCAGTAGCTACAGCATGGAGTGGGTCCGCCAGGCTCCAGGGAAGGGGCTGCAGTGGGTCGCATACATTAGCAGTGGTGGAAGTAGCACATACTACGCAGACGCGGTGAAGGGCCGATTCACCATCTCCAGAGACAACGCCAAGAACACGCTGTATCTGCAGATGAACAGCCTGAGAGCCGAGGACACGGCCGTGTATTACTGTGCAAGGTACACAGTGAGGCGACCTCAGTGTGAGCCCAGACACAAACCTCCCTGTGGAAGGGGATTGGGACCACCAGGGGGTGCACACTCCTCACCACTTCTGTCTTGAAGGCCCAGGAGCAGGTGCAGAGGGAGGTTCTGGGCAGGTTTCCTGTCAGGGACCAGGCTTCCTCTCCAAGGAGCAGTTTCCCCCCGGGAGCCCCTTTGAACACTTGATTATGTGTTAACCTCTTCAGTCTCTTTCTTAGAGACCTAGAATTGAACTATAGCACTTGCACTTACTTGTACTTAACTTTTCCTGACCCGAAATTTTAATCAATTACAAATAACTCCATTCACATCATCTGAACCTTTTAATGAGTCTTAGTGGCGTTCACTGTGGATCACAGGACCCCAAGCTGACATGCTGTCTTGCAAATCGCGGTATAGAGGAATCCCCAGTGAACACAAGAGAAAAGAGACATTGTAGAAAAATGTTAATAACAGCCTGGGAGTGAGACATAGTCCCAGCATGACATGGTAGGGATGTGGACTCAGAGGTCATTCACACAAACACACTCACACACACACACTCACAATCACGAGGGTATAACCATTCATCACCTTCACCTTCATGTCTGATGAGAGCCAGGCAGGCCTCTCATCAGGTCATAAATGCCTGGATGGTGCCAGGGAAGGACACTGGCTCCGGGTGTGTGTCGTGGGTCAGTGGTGGGACTCAGTCCTGCCCAGGAGGGGCTTGTGTGGAGTTAGTGTCCCAACTGCATCAAAAGAGGGATCTCCTGGGTTACTGTTTGATTTCTTATCCTTTGGGTGGAGGAGAAGAATGAGCAAGGAATGTCAGGGAGGTAAAAGGCAGTAAAGACTGGACATGGTGTGAGGAATCATTTCACTAAACAAGCATCAAACGGGAAGGACAAAAGTGAAACATGGTCATTCTCAGTAGACAGATGTCTGAATCATAGGGAAAGGAGATGAATAATATATGGAAACAGCACAAAACTTTAAATAATAATACAAATAGGCCAAGATCTTACCCAGGTCTCAGATGGAAGCTGTCCTCTCCCCAAGGTCACAATCTGGTTCTGAAGGTCATGTGTACACCATGTGCTCAGAGACCAGAAGCTTCTACTGGATGAATGAGGAACCTCAGTGTGAGGAGGTGGATTGGAGAACCTTCCACCTGCAGGGAATAACTCATGGATCCTTCTGGTGCTGATGTCAGACCACTGTGTGTGACCTCCACCATGCCCATGTTGGAACCTAATGTCCATGAGATGGGGAAGGAGGTGCAGCCTTAGGGGAACACTTAGGTAAGGAGGTGCAGCCTCATGATAGGATCAGGGCCCTTTTAAACCAGGACTGGGAAAGCTCCCTGAAACCTAGCCCCAGGTGAGGTGATGGGGAAAGGATGGGGGAGGACGTCGGTGCTCTCCAGAGACCACATCTGCCTGCACCTGGACCTCAGACATACCAGATTCCAGATCTCTGAGAATGAGTGTCTGTTGTTTATCCTCCCAGTCCATGTATGATGTTCCAGGAATGTGGACAGGCTAAAGTCCTTTTTTTGTTGAAATCGAATTTACCAATATTTACTACACACTCAGTGCTCATCATATCATGTCCCCTCCTGAACTCCCATCACCCAGTTCCCCCATCCCCCACACCCTCCCTTCCAGCGACCCTCAGTTTTTTTTCCCCCAGAGTTGAGTGTCTCTCATGACTTGTCTTCCTCTTAATATTACCCCACTAAGTTTCACTCCTTCCCTTATGGTCTCTTTCAATATTTCCTATACTCCACATATGGGTGAGACCATATCATTGCCTTTCTGTGATTAATTTCTCTCACTATAATAGATCCTGTTCCATCCATGTTGAAGGAAATGTTATTTCGTGTTATTCATCATTTCTGACAGCTGTGTAATATTGTATATATAAACCACATATTTTGTATATTTTTTTGGAGTTCGATTTGCAAACATATAACAGCCAGTACCCATTCTGTCAATTGCCCCCCTTGCCTCCTGTCATCCAGGTACCCCTACCCCTCAACCATCTCCCCTTCCACTATTCCTTGTTTTCTTCTCCCATAGGTAGGATTTTCTAATGTACTGTTACTGTCTCTGATAATTCCCACTCATTCTATCTCCTTTCCCCTTTTTTCCCTTGCACTATTTTTATGTACTTTGTATGTGTGAAACCATATAATGTTTGTCCTTCTCTGAATCACTTACTTCACTCAGCATAATACCATCCAGTTCCATCCACATTGAAGCAAATGGTGGGTATTCATCGTTTATAATTCCTGAGTAATGTCCCATTGTATATATAAACCACATCTTCTCTATGCATTCATCTCTTGATGGACACCGAGGCTCCTTCCACATCTTCTTTATGACTCTTCTGTAGAAGGGCATCATGATTCCTCCCACAGTTTGGCTATTCTGGACATTGTTGCTGTGAACATTGGGATGCAGGGGTCCCTTAATTACATTAAATTTGCATCTTTGGGGTAAATACCATGTAGTGCAATGGCTGTGTCCTAGGGTAGCTCTATTCTCAGTTTTTCAGGACATTCCATTCTGTTTTCTGGAGTGGCTGAACAAGCCTGCATTCCCACCAAAAGAAGAGAACGTTCCACTTTCCCAATATCCTCGCTTATACTTATTGCTCCCGGCCTTGTTACTTTATCCATTCTGAGTTGTATAAGTGGGATCTGAGTGTGGTTTCATTTGTATTTCCCTAATGTCAAGTCAAGTGTTCCTGCTGGATTTCCCATGGGTGGGGCAGGAAGAGAGGATGGGGTGTTGGAGATCAAGGAGCGAGCAGGTAACACTCAAGAATACTGTGTGATGACAAATTCCACTTAACAATTATGAGGGAACAAAAGTGAAGGAGGACCTTCCACCTGCAGGGAATAACTCATGGTTCCTTCAGGTGCTGATATAGCTAACTGCGTGTCACCTCTACCATCCTCAGGTTGGAACCTCACATCTATGCGATGGAAGAAGGAGTTGGGGCCTTAGGGGAGCATTTAGGTCAAGATATGGAGCCTCATGATGCGATCAGGAACCTTATACGTCAGTATATGGAAAGCTCCATGCCCCCTGGCCCCATGTGAAAGGGTGGGAAAGGACATGCTAGGACGTGGGCACTCCAGACACCACATCTGCCTGCACCTGGACCTTAGACTTCCCTGACTCCAGACTGTGAGAATGAGCGTCTGTTGTTTAGTCCACTGAATCTGGGAATGTGGTGACATCACCCAGAAACACTTAAACAGGGTCTCACCTCTTATTTGTCCTATACTAGTCCGTTATTTAGTCATTTGCAACTACTTTCTCCCATTCTGTGAGTTGTCTTTGAGTTTTGTTGATGGTATCCTTTGCTGTGCAAAAGCTTCTTATCTTGATGAAGTCCCAATAGTTCATTTTTGCTTTTGTTTCTCTTGCCTTCATGGATGAATCTCGCAAGAAGTTACTGTGGCCAAGTTCAAAAAGGGTGTTGCCTGTGTTCTCTAGGATTTTGATGGAATCTTGTCTCACATTTTGATCTTTCATCCATTTTTTAGTTTATCTTGTGTTTTGTGTAAGAGAATGATCTAGTTTCATTCTTCTGTACATGGCTGTCCAGTTTTCCCAGCACTGTTTATTGAAGAGACTCTTGTTTTTTCCAGTGGATAGTCTTTCCTGCTTTGTCGAATATTAATCATAGAGTTCAGTGTCCACTTCTGGTCCTCCATTCTGTGCATTAGATCATTGTGTCTGTTTTTGTTCCACTACCAGAATGTCTTGATGATCACAGCTTTGTAGTAGAACTTGGAATCCAGCATTCTGATGCCCCAGTTCTGGCTTTCCTTTCAGTATTACCATGGCTTTTTGGAGGTTTTTCTGATTCCACACAAACCTTAAGTTGATTTGTTCCAACCCTCTGAAGAAAGTCCGAGGTATTTTGAAAGGAATTGCATTGAACGTGTAAATTGCCCTGGGTAGCTTTGACATTTTCACAAAATTAATACTTCCAATCCATGAGCATGGATTATTCATAAATATTTTTGTTTCTTCCTAAATTTCTTTCAGAAGTCTTCCATAGTTTTTAGGGTATAGAAACTTTACCTCTTTGGTTAGGGTTAATCCTGCGTATCTTATGCTTTTGGGTGCAATTAAAAATTTTTTTTGATGCCTTAACATTTCTTTGTTTAATCTCATTGCTAGTGTACAGTAATGGAAGTGATTTCTGGGCATTGATTTTGTATCGTGCCACACTGCCAAATTGCTGTATGAGTTCAATCAACCTAGGGGTGGAGTCTCTTGTGTTTTCTAGATACAGTGTCATGTCATCTGCAAAACAGAGGTTTTGACTTCTTTTTTTCTTTTTTGGTTTTGACTTCTTGTTTGCCAATATGAATGCCTTTTGTTTCTTTTTGTTGCCTTATTGCTGAGGCTAGGACTTCTAGTACTATGTTGAATAGCAGTGGTGAGAGTGATATCCTTGTCTTGTTCCTGATCTTAAGGGAAAGGCTCCCAGTGTTTCCCCATTGAGAATATTTGCTGTGGGCTTTTCGTAGATAGCTTTTAAGATGCTGAGGAATGTCCCCTCTACCTCTACAATCTGAAGAGTTTTGATCAGGAATGGATCCTGTATTTTGTCAAATGCTTTCTCTGTTTGTATTGAGAAGATCCTATGGTTCTTGTTTGTTTCTCTTGTTGATATGATCTATCATATTGATTGCTTTATGAGTGTTGAACCAGCCTTGCATCCCAGGTATAAATCCCATTGGTCATGGTGAATTATTTTGTTAATATTCTGTTGTCTCCTATTGGCCAGTGTCTTGTTGAGAATTTTTGCATCTGCGTTCATCAGGGTTATTGGTCTATAATTCTCCATTTTGGTGGAGTATTTGTCCCGTTTTGGATTTAAGGTGATTCTGGCCTCATAAAAAGAGTTTGGAAGTATTCTGTCCCTTTCTGTCTTTCAGAACAGCTTTAGTAAATACGTATGGCTTCTTTAAATGTTTGATAGACTTCCCTGGGAAGCCATCTGAACCTGGATTTTTGTGTTTTGGGAGGTTTTAGATGACTGCATCACTTTCCTCCTTGGTTATTTGCCTGTTCAGGTTTTCTATTTCTTCGCGTTCCAGTTTTGCATATTTGTGGTTTTCCAGAAAAGCATCCATTTCTTCTGGATTGCCTAATTTATTGGCATAGAAGTGGTCTTAATATGTTTTTAAAATCGTTTGTATCTCCTTCCTATTGTTTGTGAGCTATTGGGACATCATCAAGATAAAAAGCAATGCACAGCAAAATAGTCAACAAAACTCAAAGCCAACCTAAAGAATGGGAGAAGATATTTGTAAATGACCTATCAGGTGAAGGGCTAATATCCAAGTTCTATAAAAAAAGTTATCTAAGTTAGTTGCTGGTATTAGGTGAATTGAGAACCCTTACTCCTCCATGATCTTGCCCCCAACATTGTATATATGTATGTATGCATGTATGTATGTATGTATGTATTTATTTATTTATAGACAAAGTGATAAAAGAGTTTGAGGGTAACAGATAGAAAATCTCAAGATTCTTCAATGAGCACAAAGCCTGACCAGGGGCTTGATCCCAGGAACTTGCATCATCGTCTCAGCAGAAATCAAGAATCAATGGTTAACTGAATGTTTCCCCATGGGCAACATCCTTGGGCCAATTTTTTTAAGAATGCATTTATTTATTCATGAGTGACACACAGAGACAGAGACATAGGCAGAGGCAGGAGAAGCAGACTCCATACAGCATGCCTGATGCTGGACTTGTCACCAGTACTCAGATATCATGCCCTGAGCCAAAGACACACACTCAACCACTGAGGTACCCAGGTGTACCGCCCCAATTTTTTAAACAAAGGGTTTTTTATTCCCTGAGAGACATACAGCGAGAGACAGAGACACAGGCAGAGGGAGGAGCAGGCTCCATGCAGGGAGTCTAATGTGAGATTTGATCCTGGGACTCCAGGGTCATGCCTTGGACCTAAGGCAGGCGCCAAACTGCTGAGCTACCCAGGGATCCCTACCAAGTGATTTGAAATCAGAATCAATACCTATTTTCTGAATCTATTCAAATAATAGAAATTGAAGGAAAACTTCCAGACTCATTCTCTGATGTCAGCATTACATTGACCCCCAAACCAAAGACCCAGTTCTTAAGGAGAATTACAAACCATTATATTGATAAATATGGATGCAAAATTCTCAACAAGTTCCTAACGGTAAGATCCAACACTACAGAAATACTAACCAGAGAGGAAAAGGATCTATAGTCTTAAACTTCTAGAACACTTATGAAAGAAATTGAGGAAGACACACATAGATTGAAAACATTCTATTCTCATGGATTGGAGGTATAAATTTTGATAAAATATCTATGCTACCAAGAGCAATCGACACATTCAATGAAAACCCTATCAAAATACCATGAACTTTGTTCTAGGAAATAGAAGAAACAATCCTAAAACTTGTAAGGAACCAAGAATGATCCTGACAAGACAAGACAATGTTGAAAACAACCCAAAGCAGAAGGTATCACAATTGTGGAGTTCAAAGTTGTGATCATCAAGATGGTATAAAATTGGCAGTAAAAGGGGCACATAGGTCAATGGAATACAGTATAGAATGCAGAAATGGAAGCACAACTCTATGGTCATATTGTCTTTGGCAAAGCACAAAAAAGAGTATCCACTGGAAAAGGACAATCTTTTCAACAGGTGGGTTTGTGAACATTGGACAGTCACAAGTAAAAAAAATGAACCTGGGCCACATTCTTATAAGTGACACAGAGATAAATATCAGAGAAGATGAAAGTCCTAATTGTGAAACAGGAAACCATCAAAATACTAGAGATTTTGTGACCTCAGGCACAACAGTTTCTTGCTACTCAAGTCTCTAGAGAGAAGGAAAACAAAACCAAAAATAAACTATATGGATTCCATCAAAGAAAGAGTAGTTGTACAGCTATGGAAACACTCAACATAATTTAAAGAGAACCTATAAGATGGGAGAAGATATTTACAAATTGATCTTCAGATTAAGGCTGGTTTCCAAAGTGTTCTATAGTTTTTAGGGCATAGATCCTTTACCTCTTTGGTTAGGTTTATTCCTAGGTATCTTATGCTTTTGGGTGCAATTGTAAATGGGATTGACTCCTTAATTTCTCTTTCTTCAGTCTCATTGTTAGTGTATAGAAATGCCATTGATTTCTGGGCATTGATTTTGTATCCTGCCACGCTACCAAATTGCTATATGAGTTCTAGCAATCTTGGGGGGGAGGCTTTTGGGTTTTCTATGTAGAGTATCGTGTCATCGGCGAAGAGGGAGAGTTTGACTTCTTCTTTGCCAATTTGAATGCCTTTAATGTCTTTCTATTGTCTGATTGCTGAAGCTAGGACTTCCAGTACTATGTTGAATAGCAGTGGTGTATGTTCTCATTCATTTGGGGAATATAAATAATAGTGAAGGGGAATATAAGGGAAGGGAGAAGAAATGTGTGGGAAATATCAGAAAGGGAGACAGAACACGAAGACTCCTAACTCTGGGAAATGAACTAGGGGTGGTGGAAGGGGAGGAGGGCGGGGGGTGGGGGTGAGTGGGTGATGGGCACTGAGGGGGACACTTGATGGGATGAGCACCGGGTGTTATTCTGTATGTTGGTAAATTCAACACCAATAAAAAATTAATTTATTAAAAAAAAACCTGAGGTGCTTGCTGAATTTGATGATCACCAACTCCTTTTCTCCCTCCAAATGTTACAAAGAATCCTTGAGCAGGTGTGACCTTATCTGAGGGCCCTCTAAGAGACTGAGCCACCCCTGGGTCCCCATGGATACTGGCCAAGTGACTGGATGTAGGTGAGGAGACACCAACACCAGACACTTCAACCTCACTGGAAGGGACTTTATACTGTGATCCTGACCACTCCCAATGCTCTCAAGGTCGACGGGATTACTCCCTGTGTCCACTACACACACATCTGGCCAGTTGACCCACATGCCATTCTCAAGGACTTTGTTCCAGAGTGGAAAGGCCACAATCCCCTAAAGCTAGGACTGTGCCATTCTCACTTACCCCACTAATGTTGCTTATGCTCTGTCTTCTTCATGCCAGAACCAATCCCCATTAGCCATTTAAAAATGTGCACCCAATTCAGCCTTGCTTTTAAAGTCTTTTAAGGTTTAAAAAGATGGGAGCTACTTAAGTGTAGAGAGGCAACATCAATAAAAATAAATTTATTTTAAAAAACGGCTATTTTCCAAAATATACAGCACAATTATCAACCTAAACAAACACAAAATTAAAAACCCAATCAGAAATGGGCAGAAGACATGAACAGACACCCTGTCCTGATATGAAATCCCACCTCACATTATATATTATGTAGCTCATGCACATGCACAGTGAAATTCATTGTCTCCTGAAGGTCTGCCTTTTACGAACTCCATGATTAGACCAGACAATGGATACAACAGAAAAGAAGGAAAAAATTTTCTGTCCCACTGGAAGGCCTACCAGAGAACATGGCAGAAAAAAGAAATGTGAGGCATGGCAAGATGACAGAGGAGTAGGGGTCCTCAACTCACCTGGCCCCATCAAATACCTAGATAAGTTACATACCATCCTGAACACCTACAAATTCGACCTGAGATTTAAAGAGAGATTGGCCAGAACACTACAGAGAAAAGGGTTTTCACTTCTAACAATATAGGAAGGCAGAAATAATAAAATTTAAAAAATCATCTAGGGGAGGAGCACTGTGATGAGCCCATATAAGGCCCACAGCTAAAACCTCCAGGACATGGAAGTCCAGCCCTGGAGAAGCTGGAACATTATAAATCCGCCTTGTGTCTTCCCAGACAGAAAAGTGATTACCAGTAAAATTGGGCAAAATTGCAGGAGGGACATTGAAGCATCCAGTTCCCAGTGTCACTAGTAGAGGAAGTGAGTACAGGGGCAAGCGCACCAAACGTGGGATCTCAGTAAGGGGCTGAAACACGCACCCAGGAGGGAATGTAGGAGAAGCCAGTCTGTCCAGGGGCTGGGGGTGGGATCTCCAGAGGGATCTGTCTGTGTCCTGCTGGCTTCGGGAAACTTGATCCCTGGGAGCATGATTCCAGCAGCCAGGGCCCTGGATCCCAGGGCACAGAGTGGATACAGACCAGGATCCTGGACATCCCCTGGAAGAGATGGAGGTGGGGAGGGCACAGGACAGGGAGGACTCTCGTGCCACTGGGGGCCCTGCAAGCTGTGCAGACCTGCACCCACAGCCAGGCTGTGAGCATCTAGGCCAGTGCAGACTGGGAGACTGTGGTAGTGACTGAGGGGAGCTGATTCAGGGTTCAAGAACTGGCTGCCACCATGTTGCTGTTCCTCCTTGTTTCACCTTGTGCCTGGGAAAGAAGGGCTGCCAGGGAACAAAGGACTCACATGGTAAAAGGCTCCCACTATGCCCAGCACCCAGCAAGGGTGAAAGGAGGGAAAATGAGTGGGAAACATCAGTGAGGTTGACAAACCATGAGAGACTCCTAACTCTGGGAAACAAACAAGGGCTAGTGGAAGGGGAAGTAAGCGGGTGGTTTCAGTGAATTGGTGATGGGCACTGACAGGGGCACTGATGGGATGAACACTGGGTGTTTGTTAGAGGTTGGATTCAAACTTCAATAAAAATATGTAATAAGGACAGCCCTGATGCTTCAGAAGTTTATAGCTGCCTTCAGCTCAGGGTGTGATCCTGGAGACCCGGGATCAAGTTCCACATCGGGTTCCCTGCACGGACCCTGCTTCTCCCTCTGCCTGTGTCTGTCCTTCTGTCTCTCTTTCTCTGTCATGAATTAATTATATATATATATATATATATATATACGTATATATATCTCATATATTTATCATATATATACATACATATATTATGTACACATATATAATGCAGATAAAATAACATCTTATTGAAGAAGAAATGGGTCAATGAAGAAAATGTTAGGGAGGGGCAAGATGGCAGAAGAGTAGGGTTCCCAAGTCACCTGTTCCCACCAAATTACCTAGATAACCTTCAAATCATCCTGAAAACCTACAAATTCGGCCTGAGATTTAAAGAGAGACCAGCTGAAACGCTACAGTGAGAAGAGTTCGCACTTCTATCAAGGTGGGAAGACGGGGAAAAAGAAATAAAGACACAAAAGGCCTCCCAGGGGGAGGGGCCCCGAGGAGCCGGGCTGAGGCCGGGGCGAGTGTCCCCAGGACAGGAGAGCCCCGTCCCCGTCCCGGAGGAGCAGGAGCTGCACTGACCTTCCCGGGGGAGAGGGGCCCGCAGGGAGGTGGAGCAGGACCAGGAGGGCGGGGATGCCCTCGGGCTCCCGGGGACACTAACAGGCACCTGTGCCCCGGGGAGTGCACCGAGCTCCCTAAGGGCTGCAGCGCGCACGGGGGACCCGGAGCAGCTCGGAGGGGCTCGGGCGGCGGCTCCGGCTCCACGGAGGGGGCTGCGGGGCGGGAGCGGATCCAACAGCTCAGGCCCCGGGGCACAGGGCGCCGGCCCAGGATCCGGCCTCCCCCGGGACAGGCAGAGGCCAGGAGGGCCCACGACAGCGAGGACGCTCCTGCCCCAGCTGAGCAGATCAGCAGCCCCGCCCGGAGCCTCCAGGCCCTGCAGACCGAGAGCTCCGGAGCTACTGCGGGGCTGACTCCAGGGCTGCAGAGCTGGCGCCGCTGCTGGGTGGTTCCTCCTGGGGCCTCACGAGTTGAACAACCCCCACTGAGCCCTGCACCAGGCAGGGGGCGGAGCAGCTCCCCCAAGTGCTCACACCTGAAAATCAGCACAACAGGCCCCTCCCCCAGAAGACCAGCTGGACGGACAAGTTCCAGGGGAAGTCAAGGGACTTCAAGTAGACAGAATCAGAAGATGCTCCCCCGTGTTTTTTTTTTTTTTTATTTCGGATCGCTTCCCCCACCCTTTTTCCCCTTTCTTTCTTTTTCTTTTCTTTTTTCCTCTTTTTTCTTTCTTTTTTTCTTTGTTCTTTTTTTCTTTTTCTATTCTTCTTTCTCTCCTCTCTTTTTCTCCTTTTCCCAATACAACTTGTTTTTGGCCACTCTGCGCTGAGCAAAATGACTAGAAGGAAAACCTCACCTCCAAAGAAAGAATCAGAAACAGTCCTCTCTCCCACAGAGTTACAAAATCTGGATTACAATTCAATGTCAGAAAGCTAATTCAGAAGCACTATTATACAGCTACTGGTGGCTCTAGAAAAAAGCATAAAGGACTCAAGAGATTTCATGATGGGAGAATTTAGATCCAATCAGGCAGAAATTATAAATAAATTGAATGAGATGCAATCCAAACTAGAAGTCCTAACTATAAGGGTTAACGAGGTGGAAGAACGAGTGAGTGACATAGAAGACAAGTTGATGGCAAAGAGGGAAACTGAGGAAAAAAGAGACATGCAATTAAAAAACCATGAAGACAGATTAAGGGAAATAAACGACAGCCGGGGAAGAAAAACCTACGTTTAATTGGGGTACCCCAGAGCGCCAAAAGGGATAGAGGGCCAGAATACAGATTTGAACAAATCCTAGCTGAAAACTTTCCTAATCTGGGAAGGGAAACAGGCATTCAGATCCAGGAAATAGAGAGATCCCCCCCTAAAATCAATAAAAACCATTCAACACCTCAACATTTAATAGTGAAGCTTGCAAATTCCAAAGATAAAGAGAAGATCCTTAAAGCAGCAAGAGATAAGAAATCCCTGAGTTTTTTTTTTTTATGGAGAGGAGTATTAGGATAACAGCAGACCTCTCCAGAGAGACCTGGCAGGCCAGAAAGGGCTGGCAGGATATATTCAGGGTCCTAAATGAGAAGAACATGCAACCAAGAAAACTATCCAGCAAGTCTCTCATTCAAAATGGAAGGAGAGATAAAGAGCTTCCAAGACAGGCAGGAACTGAAAGAATATGTGACCTCCAAACCAGCTCTGCAAGAAATTTTAAAGGGGACTCTTAAAATTCCCCTTTAAGAAGAAGTTCAGGGGAACAATCCACAAAAACAAGGACTGAATAGATATCATGATGACACTAAACTGATATCTCTCAATAGTAACTCTCAACGTGAACAGGCTTAATGACCCCATCAAAAGGTGAAGGGTTTCAGTCTGGATGAAATAGCAGGACCCATCTATTTGCTGTCTACAAGAGACTCATTTTAGACAGAAGGAGACCTATAGCCTGAAAATAAAAGGTTGGATGACCATTTACCATTCAAATGGTCCTCAAAAGAAAGCAGGGGTAGCCATCCTTATATCAGATAAACTAAAATTTACCCCAAAGACTGTAGTGAGAGATGAAGAGGGACACTATATCATGGTTAAAGGATCCATCCAACAAGAGGACTTAACAATCCTCAATATATATGCTCGGAATGTGGGAGCTACCAAATATTTAACCAATTAATAACCAAAGTGAAGAAATACTTAGATAATAATACACTTATACTTGGTGACTTCAATCTAGCTCTTTCCACCCTCGATAGATCTTCTAAGCACAACATCTCCAAAGAAAGAAGAGCTTTAAATGATACACTAGACCAGATGGATTTCACAGATATCTACAGAACTTTACATCCAAACTCAACTGAATACACACTCGACTCAAGTGCACATGGAACTTTCTCCAGAATAGACCACATACTGGGCACAAATCAGGTCTGAACTGATACCAAGAGATTGGGATCGTCCCGTGCATATTCTCAGACCATAAAGCCTTGAAATTAGAACTAAATCACAACAAGAAGTCTGGAAGGACTTCAAACACGTGGAGGTTAAGGACCATCCTGCTAAAAGATGAAAGGGTCAACCAGAAAATTAAGGAAGCATTAAAAAGATTCATGGAAACTAATGAGAATGAAGATACAACCATTCAAAATCTTTGGGATGCAGCAAAAGCAGTCCAAGGGGGGAAATACATCGCAATACAAGCATCCATTCAAAAACTGGAAAGAACTTGAATACAAAAGCTGTCCTTACACATAAATGAGCTAGAGAAAAAAACAGCAGATAGATCCTACAACCAGCAGAAGAATAGAGTTAATTAAGATTCGAGCAAAACTCAAGGAAATCGAGACCAGAAGAACTGTGGAACAGATCAACAGACCCAGGAGTTGGTTCTTTGAAAGAATTAATAAGATACATAAACCATTAGCCAGCCTTATTAAAAGGAAGAGAGAGAAGACTCAAATTAACAAAATCATGAATGAGAAAAGAGAGATCACTACCAACACCAAGGAAATACAAACGATTTAAAAACATATTATGAACAGCTATATGCCAATAAACTAGGCAATCTAGAAGAAATGGACACATTCCTGGAAATCCACAAACTACCAAAACTGGAACAGGAAGAAATACAAAACATGAACAGGCCAATAACCAGGGAGGAAATTGAAGAAATCGTCAAAAACTTCCAAGACACAAAGTCCAGGGTCAGATGACTTCCCAGGGGAATTCTTTTGAACGTTTAAAGAAGAAACCATACCTATTCTATTAAAGCTGTTTGGAAAGATAGAAAGAGATGGAGTACTTCCAAATTCATTCTATGAGGCTAGCATCACCTTAATTCGAAAACCAAAGACCCCACCAAAAAGGAGAATTACAGACCAATATCCCTGATGAATATGGATGCAAAATTCTCAACAAGATACTAGCCAATAGCATCCAATAGTACATTACAAAAATTATTCACCATGACCAAGTAGGATTTATCCCCGGGACACAAGCCTGGTTCAACACTTGTAAAACAATCAATGTGATTCATCATATCAGCAAGAGAAAAACCAAGAAACATATGATCCCCTCATTAGATGCAGAGACAACATTTAACAAAATACAGCATCCATTCCTGATCAAAACTGTTGATAGTGCAGGGATAAAGGGAACTTACCTCGACATCTTAAAAGCCATCTACGAAAAGCCCACAGCAAATATCATTCTCACTGGGGAAGCACTGGGAGCCTTTCCCCTAAGATCAGGAACAAGACAGGGATGTCCACTCTCACCACTGCTACTCAACATAGTACTAGAAGTCCTGGTCTCAGCAATTAGACAACAAAAAGACATTAAAGGCATTCAAATTGGCAAAGAAGTCAAACTCTCCCTCTTCGCCAATGACATGATACTCTACATAGAAAACCCAAAAGCCTCCACCCCAAGATTGCTAGAACTCATACAGAAATTTAGTAGCATGGCAGGATACAAAATCAATGCCCAGAAATCAATGGCATTCCTATACACTAAAAATGAGACTGAAGAAAGAGAAATTAAGGAGTCAATCCCATTTACAATTGCACCCAAAAGCATAAGATACCTAGGAATAAACCTAACCAAAGAGGTAAAGGATTTATACCCTAAAAACTATAGAACACTTCTGAAAGAAATTGAGGAAGACACAAAGAGATGGAAAAATATTCCATGCTCATGGATTGGCAGAGATAATATTGTGGAAATGTTAATGTTACCCAGGGCAATGTACACGTTTAATGCAAACCCTATCAAAATACCATGGACTTTCTTCAGAGAGTTAGAACAAATTATTTTAAGATTTGTGTGAAATCAGAAAAGACCCCAAATAGCTAGGGGAATTGTAAAAAGGAAAACGATATCTGGGGGCATCACAATGCCAGATTTCAGGTTGTACTACAAAGCTGTGGTCATCAAGACAGTGTGGTACTGGCACAAAAACAGACACATAGATCAATGGAACAGAATAGAGAACCCAGAAGTGGACCCTGAACTTTTTGGTCTATAAATATTCGACAAAGCAGGAAAGACTCTCCATTGGAAGAAAGACAGTCTCTTCAATAAATGGTGCTGGGAAAATTGGACATCCACATGCAGAAGAATGAAACTAGACCACTCTCTTTCACCAGACACAAAGATAAACTCAAAATGGATGAAAGATCTAAATGTGAGACAAGATTCCATCAAAATCCTAGAGGAGAACACAGGCAACACCCTTTTTGAACTCGGCCACAGTAACTTCTTGCAAGATACATCCACGAAGGCTAAAGAAACAAAAGCAAAAATGAACTACTGGGACTTCATCAAGATTAGAAGCTTTTTCACAGCAAAGGTTACAGTCAACAAAACTAAAAGACAACCTACAGAATGGGAGAAGATATTTGCAAATGACGTATCAGATAAAGGGCTAGTTTCCAAGATCTATAAAGAACTTCTTAAACTCAACACCAAAGAAACAAACAGCCCTATCATGAAATGGGCAAAAGACATGAAGAGAAATCTCACAGAAGAGGACATAGACATGGCCAACACGCACATGAGAAAATGCTCCGCATCACTTGCCATGAGGGAAATACAAGTCAAAACCACAATGAGACCCCACCTCACACATGTGAGAATGGGGAAAATTAACAAGGCAGGAAACCACAAATGTTGGAGAGGATGCGGAGAAAAGGGAACCCTCTTACACTGTGGGTGGGAATGTGAACTGGTGCAGCCACTCTGGAAAACTGTGTGGAGGTTCCTCAAAGAGTTAAAAATAGACCTGCCCTACGACCCAGCAATTGCACTGTTGGGGATTTACCCCAAAGATACAGATGCAATGAAACGCTGGGACACCTGCACCCTGATGTTTCTAGCAGCAATGGCCACAATAGCCAAACTGTGGAAGGAGACTCGGTGTCCATCGAAAGATGATGGATAAAGAAGATGTGGTTTATGTATACAATGGAATATTCCTCAGCCATTAGAAACGACAAATACCCACCATTTGCTTCAACATGGATGGAACTGGAGGGTATTATGCTGAGTGAAGTAAGTCAATCGGAGAAGGACAAACAGTGTATGTTCTCATTTATTTGGGGAACATAAATAATAATGAAAGGGAAGGGAGAAGAAATGTGTGGGAAATATCAGAAAGGGAGACAGAACATAAAGACTCCTAACTCCGGGAAACAAACTAGGGGTGGTGGAAGGGGAGGAGGGTGGGGATTGTGGGTGAATGTGTGATGGGCACTGAGGGGGGTCCTTGTTGGATGAGCACTGGGTGTTATTCTGTATGTTGGCAAATTGAACACCAATAAAATATTTATTATAAAAAAGGAAAAAAAAGAAATGAAAAATTGGTAAACTGAAAGAAAATAATTTGTTTGATTATGACAATGTCTTAAAAGAGTCAATGAGTAAAAACCTCCCATAAAAACTGTAAGAAATAGGAACTTTCCTCGACATCTTAAAAGCTATCTACAAAAAGCCAACAGCAAATATCATTCTCAATGGGGAAGCATTGGGAGCCTTTCCCCTACGATCAGGAACAAGACAGGGATGTCCACTCTCACCACTGCTTTTCAACATAGTATTGGAAGTCCTAGCCTCAGCAATCAGACAACAAAAAGACATTAAAGGCATTCAAATTGGCAAAGAAGAAGTCAAACTCTCCCTCTTCGCCGATGACATGATACTCTACATAGAAAACCCAAAAGCCTCCACCCCAAGATTGTTAGAACTCATACAGCAATTTGGTAGCATGGCAGGATACAAAATCAACGCCCAGAAATCAATGGCATTTCTATACACTAACAATGAGACTGAAGAAAGAGAAATTAAGGAATCAATCCCATTTACAATTGCACCCAAAAGCATAAGATACCTAGGAATAAACCTAACCAAAGAGGTAAAGGATCTATACCCTAAAAACTATAGAACACTTCTGAAAGAAATTGAGGAAGACACAAAGAGATGGAAAAATATTCCATGCTCATGGATTGGCAGAATTAATATCATGAAAATGTCAATGTTACCCAGGGCAATTTACACGTTTAATGCAATCCCTATCAAAATACCATGGACTTTCTTCAGAGAGTTAGAACAAATTATTTTAAGATTTGTGTGGAATCAAAAAAGACCCCGAATAGCCAGGGGAATTTTAAAAAAGAAAACCATATCTGGGGGCATCACAATGCCAGATTTCAGGTTGTACTACAAAGCTGTGGTCATCAAGACAGTGTGGTACTGGCACAAAAACAGACACATAGATCAATGGAACAGAATAGAAAATCCAGAAGTGGACCCTCAAGTTTATGGTCAACTAATATTTGATAAAGGAGGAAAGACTATCCATTGGAAGAAAGACAGTCTCTTCAATAAATGGTGCTGGGAAAATTGGACATCCACATGCAGAAGAATGAAACTAGACCACTCTCTTTCACCATCCACAAAGATAAACTCAAAATGGATGAATGATCTAAATGTGAGACAAGATTCCATCAAAATCCTAGAGGAGAACACAGGCAACACCCTTTTTGAACTCGGCCACAGTAACTTCTTGCAAGATACATCCATGAAGGCAAAAGAAACAAAAGCAAAAATGAACTATTGGACTTCATCAAGATAAGAAGCTTTTACACAGCAAAGGATACAGTCAACAAAACTAAAAGACAACCTACAGAATGGGAGAAGATATTTGCAAATGACGTATCAGATAAAGGACTAGTTTCCAAGATCTATAAAGAGCTTCTTAAACTCAACACCAAAGAAACAAACAATCCAATCATGAAATGGGCAAAAGACATGAAGAAAAATCTCACAGAGGAAGACATAGACATGGCCAACATGCACATGAGAAAATGCTCTGCATCACTGGCCATCAGGGAAATACAAATCAAAACCACAATGAGATACCACCTCACACCAGTGAGAATGGGGAAAATTAACAAGGCAGGAAACCACAAATGTTGGAGAGGATGCGGAGAAAAGGGAACCCTCTTGCACTGTTGGTGGGAATGTGAACTGGTGCAGCCACTCTGGAAAACTGTGTGGAGGTTCCTCAAAGAGTTAAAAATAGACCTGCCCTACGACCCAGCAATTGCACTGTTGGGGATTTACCCCAGAGACTCAGATGCAATGAAACGCCGGGACACCTGCACCCCAATGTTTCTAGCAGCAATGTCCACAATAGCCAAACTGTGGAAGGAGCCTAGGTGTCCATCGAAAGATGAATGGATAAAGAAGATGTGGTTTATGTACACAATGGAATATTACTCAGCCATTAGAAACGACAAATACCCACCATTTGCTTCAACGTGGATGGAACTGGAGGGTATTATGCTGAGTGAAGTAAGTCAATCGGAGAAGGACAAACAGTGTATGTTCTCATTCATTTGGGGAATATAAATAATAGCGAAAGGGAATATAAGGGAAGGGAGAAGAAATATGCGTGAAATATCAGCAAGGGAGACAGAACATAAAGACTCCTAACTCTGGGAGACGAACTGGGGATGGTTGAAGGGGAGGGGGTCGGGGGGTGGGCCTGAGTGGGTGGCGGGCACTGATGGGGATACTTGATGGGATGAGCACTGGGAGTTATTCTGTATGTTGATAAATTGAACACCAATAAAAAATTAAAAAAAAAAGAGTGTCAGTGAGTAAAAACTTCACATAAAATCTGGAAGAAATAACTTAGAGCTCAGGAAAAATCAGGATATAAAATCAGCAAATAAAATAAAGATATGTTTCTACAAACTAACAACAAATTACCTACACAAAATTAACAAAATAATCCACCATAATTGGTTTCAAAAATAAATATTTCGGATTAAAATTTACTAAGGAGATAAAATATTCTATGGAAAATTACCTATATTGATAAGAGTCTTTTGAAAATGCACACAGAAATGGAAATAACTCCACTTACACGTTAGAAATTTGTATAGCCATCATGCCAGCTACACAAATTTCTATAGAATTCTGAAGCAACACTTGTGGTGAAATTAAAGACTCGAATGTAAGTCTGGAGCTGGTTATATAGTCAGAGGACATGCAAATAAGGTCTTCCTTCCACTGATTAAACCAGGCCAGCCCCGACCGTGCAGCTGGGAGAGGAGCCCCAGCCCCAGGATCCTCAGGTGACCCCCTTCAGGGATCAGGACACAACACAGGCAACTCACCATGGAGTCTGTGCTCAGCTGGGTTTTCCTTGTCGCTATTTTAAGAGGTAATTCATGGAGAACAAGAGACCGTGAGTATGTAAGTGGAGGTGAGTGAGAGAAACGGGATGTGGGACAGTTTCCTGACCAGGATGTCTTGTGTCTGCAGGTGTCCAGGGTGAGGTGCAGCTGGTGGAGTCTGGGGGAGACCTGGTGAAGCCTGGGGGGTCCCTGAGACTCTCCTGTGTGGCCTCTGGATTCACCTTCAGTTACTATGACATGGGCTGGGTCCGCCAGGCTCCAGGGAAGGGGCTGCAGTGCGTCGCATACATTAGCAGTGATGGAAGTAGCACAGGCTACACAGACGCTGTGAAGGGCCGATTCACCATCTCCAGAGACAACGCCAAGAACACGCTGTATCTGCAGATGAACAGCCTGAGAGCCGAGGACACGGCCGTGTATTACTGTGCGAGTGACACAGTGAGGGGACCTCAGTGTGAGCCCAGACACAAACCTCCCTGTCGAAGGGGATCGGGACCACCAGGGGGTGCACACTCCTCACCACTTCTGTCTTGAAGGCCCAGGAGCAGTTGCAGAGGGAGGTTCTGGGCTGGTTTCCTGTCAGGGTCAGGGCTTCCTCTCCATGGAGCAGTTTCCCCCCGGGAGCCCCTTTGAACACTTGATTATGTATTTAACTCTTCAGTCTCTTTCTTAGAGACCTAGAATTGAACTATACCACTTGCACTTACTTGCACTTAACTTTCCGTGACCCGAAATACTAATCAATTACAAATAACTCCATTCACGTCATCTCAACATTTTCATGAGTCCCAGTGACACTCACTGTAGTTCACAGGACCCCTAGCTAACATGCTGTGTTGCACATCAGGGTACAAAGGGATATCCAATCAACACAATATAAAATAGACATTCTAAAATAAAAAATAAAATAAAATAAAATAATAAAATTAAATAAATTAAATTAAATTAAATTAAATTTAAAAATTGACATTCTACCAAAATGTTAATAATGTCCGGGGAGTGAGAGATATTCCCAGAATGACATGATAGGGAGGTGGACTCAGAGGCCACTCACACACACACACAATCACGAGAGTATAACCATTCATCACCTTCACTTTCATGTCTGATGAGAACCAGGCAGGCCTCTCATCACGTCATAAATGCATGGGCGGTGCCAAGGAATGACACTGGCTCAGGGTGTGAATTGTGGGTCAGTGGTGGGGACAGGGTCCTGCCCTATGGGATTTGGGGAGGAGGTGGTGCTTTAGAGGAGCACTTAGGTCAGGAGATGCAGCCTCATGATGGGATCAGGGCCCTTATACACCAGGACTGGGAAACCTCCCTGCACACTGGCACCATATGAGGTGATGGAGAAAGGACAGGGTAAGACTTGCGTGCTCTCCAGACACCACATCAGCCTGCACCTGGACCTCAGACATCCCAGAATCCAGATCTCTGAGAATGAGTGTCTGTTGTTTGATCCACCCAGTCCGTGTATGATGTTCCAGGAGTCAGGACAGGATAAGTCATTTTTTTTCTTTGTTTAAATTGAATTTACCATTATGTACTACACACTCAGTGCCTATCACATCATGTGCCCTCCTTAACGCCCATCACCCAGGTGCCCCATCCCCACCCCCTCCCTTCCAGCAACTCTCAGGTTATTTTTTTTCCTTGAGTTAAGTGTCTCTCATGATTTGTCTTCCTCTGTAGTATTACTCCACTAAGTTTCACTCCTTCCCTTATGGTCTCTTTCAATATTTCTTATATTCCACATATGGGTGAGACCATATCATTGCCTTTTTGTGATTGATTTATTTCTCTCAATATAATACCTCCAGTTCCATTCATTTTGAAGGAAATGTTATTTCATGATATTCATCATTTCTGACAGCTGTGTAATGTCCCAAAATATATATAAACCACATCTTTTTTTGTATTTTTTATTTGACTTCCATTTGGCAACATATAGCATAACACCTAGCACTCATCCTGTCAAGTGTCTCCCTCAGTGCCCATCACCCACTCACCCCCACCCCCCACCCTCCTCCCCTTCTACCACCCCTAGTTCGTTTCCCAGAGTTAAGAGTCTTTATGTTCTGTCTCCCTTTCTGACATTTCCCACACATTTCTTCTCCCTTCCCTTATATTCCCTTTCACTCTAATCTATATTCCCAAATGAATGAGAACATACAATGTTTGTCCTTCTCTGATTGACTTACTTCATTCAGCATAATACCCTCCAGTTCCATCCACGTTGAAGCAAATGGTGGGTATTTGTCATTCCTAATGGCTGAGGTATATTCCATTGTGTACATAAACCACATCTTCTTTATCCATTCATCTTTCGATGGACACCGAGGCTCCTTCCACAGTTTAGCTATTGTGGACATTGCTGCTAGAAACATCGGGGCCCAGGTGTCCCAGCGTTTCACTGCATCTGAATCTTTGGGGTAAATCCCCAGCAGTGCAATTGCGGGGTCGTAGGGCAGGTCTATTTTTAACTCTTTGAGGAACCTCCACACAGTTTTCCAGAGTGGCTGCACCAGTTCACATTCCCACCCACAGTGCAGGAGGGATCCCTTTTCTCCACATCCTCTCCAACATTTGTGGTTTCCTGCCTTGTTAATCTTCCCCATCCTCACTGGTGTGAGGTGGTATCTCATTGTGGTTTGATTTGTATTTCCCTGATGGCCAGTGATGCAGAGCATTTTCTCATGTGCATGTTGGCCATGTCTATGTCTTCCTCTGTGAGATTTTTCTTCATGTCTTTTGCCCATTTCATGATTGGATTGTTTGTTTCTTTGGTGTTGAGTATAAGAAGTTCTTTACAGATCTTGGAAACTAGCCCTTTATCTGAAACGTCATTTGCAAATATCTTCTCCCATTCTGTAGGTTGTCTTTTAGTTTTGTTGACTGTATCCTTTGCTGTGCAAAAGCATCTTATCTCAATGAAGTCCCAGTAGTTCATTTTTGCTTTTGTTTCTTTTGCCTTCGTGGATGTATCTTGCAAGAAGTTACTGTGGCCGAGTTCAAAAAGGGTGTTGCCTGTGTTCTCCTCTAGGATTTTGATGGAATCTTGTCTCACATTTAGATCATTCATCTATTTTGAGTTTATCTTTGTGGATGGTGAAAGAGAGTGGTCTAGTTTCATTCTTCTGCATGTGGATGTCCAATATTCCCAGCACCATTTATTGAAGAGACTGTCTTTCTTCCAATGGATAGTCTTTCCTCCTTTAACGAATATTAGTTGACCATAAAGTTGAGGGTCCACTTCTGGGTTCTCTATTCTGTTCCATTGATCTATGTGTCTGTTTTTGTGCCAGGACCACACTGTCTTGATGACCACAGCTTTGTAGTACAACCTGAAATCTGGCATTGTGATGCCCCCAGATATGGTTTTCTTTTTTTCAAATTCCCCTGGCTATTCAGGGTCTTTTCTGGTTCCACACAAATCTTAAAATAATTTGTTCTAACTCTCTGAAGAAAGTCTATGGTTTTTTGATAGGGATTGCATTAAACGTGTAAATTGCCCTGGGTAACATTGACATTATCACAATATTAATTCTGCCAATCCATGAGCATGGAATATTATTCCATCTCTTTGTGTCTTCCTCAATTTCTTTCAGAAGTGTTCTATAGTTTTTAGGATATAGATCCTTTACCTCTTTGCTTAGGTTTATTCCTATGTATCTTATGCTTTTGGGTGCAATTGTAAATGGGATTGACTCCTTAATTTCTCTTTCTTCAGTCTCATTGTTAGTGTATAGAAATGCCACCAAAGAGGAAAGGACCTATAGTCTAAAAATTCTGAAATAGGTAGGAAAGACATTAAAGAAGACAGAAATATATGGAAAACAGTCTTTTCTCATGGATTGGAAAAAATATTCGTATAATGTATATGCCACCAACAGCGATCTATGCATTCAATATGAATCCTATCAAAACACCACCAACATTTTTCTAGGGAATGGAAAAAGACTAAAATTTGTAAATAAAGAGAAATGTTTCTTAGTAAGCAAAAGAATGTTGAAACAAAAAACAAATCAGTTTAGCCTGGGTGGCTCAGCATTTTATCACTGTCTTTTTGTCCAGGGCGTGATCCTGATGTTCTGGGATCGAGTCTCATGTCGGGCTCCCTGCATGGAGCCTGCTTCTCTCTTTGCCTGTGTCTCTGCCCCTCTCTGTGTCTCTCATGAATCAATAAATCTTAAAAAAAAAACAAATAAATCACAGCCAAGCAAATATCACAATGTTTTCCCTTTAGTTTACCTGTATAAGTTCTAGGGTTGAGGCTTCTGCTTAACTTTTTAATCCCTTTTGAGCTTTTCTGTGTCCTTGTATCTGTGTGATGTTTGATAAGGACCCAGTGTCATTATTTGTATGAGGCTGTCCAACACCATTTTGCTGTAGAGACTATCCTTTCCCACTTTGCATTCTTAGATATCTTGTGGTTGAAGGAATTCTGACTCTATATGCACACGTTTACTTCTGGGCTCTGTAATGTGCTCCACTGTCTCCATGTCTGATGTTAGGCAGTCACTGAAATGTTTAATGTGAGACTGAAATACATTTCTGTAGAGGGATGTGTCATGTCTGACTATTGTTCTTATTTCTTCAAACTGTATGGTGACTTTCATGTGATTTTCTTTTCCATATGAATGAGTTTTTCTATTATGTAAGAAAACAATTGATATTTGATTAACTTAACATTAAATCATTAGAACAAAATATATTTGTCTATTTGTATAAACAAATAAAAATACTCAGAGAGAGTTAATAAGTATATGGAAAATAAAAATGAAATTTAACTCATAGGCACTCTAGGAAAACAGGTAAGCCTTAATACATGTAAGAAGATTTCAAAGAGAAGAAATTACTGACACCAAAAATTAGAAAGGACCATGAAGAAAATTCTAAGATTTTAATAGTGCAAATAATGGATAACCAAGGCAAATTAAAAAAATTCCTAGTATTATCAATAAACTAAAACTGTTTCATGAAGAAATAAAAAAATGAACAAAACAGAACAAATATGAAGCCTGAAACCATTATCTAAAAGAAGATGTGGTTTATGTACACAATGGAATATTACTCAGCCATTAGAAACGACAAATACCCACCATTTGCTTCAACGTGGATGGAACTGAAGGGGATTATGCTGAGTGAAGTAAGTCAATCGGAGAAGGACAAACAGTGTATGTTCTCATTCATTTGGGGAATATAAATAATAGCGAAAGGGAATATAAGGGAAGGGAGAAGAAATGTGCGGGAAATATCAGCAAGGGAGGCAGAACATAAAGACTCCTGACTCTGGGAGACGAACTCGGGATGGTTGAAGGGGAGGAGGGCGGGGGGTGGGCCTGAGTGGGTGGTGGGCACTGACGGAGACACTTGACAGGATGAGCACTGGGAGTTATTCTGTATTTTGGTAAATTGAACACCAATAAAAATTTAAAAAAAAATAATAAAAATTCTGCCTGGGGCAGCCCAGGTGGCTCAGGAGTTTAGCTCCACCTTTGACCCAGGGCCTGATCCTTGTGACCCGGGATCCAGTCCCACATCCTGCTCCCTGCATGGAGCCTGCTTCTCCATCTGCCTATGTCTCTGCCTCTCTCTTTATGTGTCTTATGAATAAATAAAATCTTTTAAAAAGTTCTGCCTCAAAAAACACAATGAATAATTTAAAAACAATAATGTAATGAAAAAACAAAATCAGAATGCTTTATCTACAAATATTCAAAATATTTTAAGAATTAAGGCCAAACATTTCAATGTCTTCCAAAACGTATTTAGAATGGATCGTGACCAAATTGATTTAAGGAGGCCAGGATGAGTCTGACAGCAAGCCCACACCACGGACCCCAAAAGGTGGGTCTCATGGGTAATATCTCAGATGCATATAAATGCAAAAATCCTGGCATCCTGAATCCAACAGCATATGGACAGATCGCACAGGATGACCTAGAGAGAATCATCCCTGGGATGCAAGGATGCTTCAATATGCCCAGACATAAATGGGCCCCTGTATTAACAGAATGAAGGACTGGATGTTCATGATTCTTTCCTATGATGCCTAAAACCGCTTGAAAATGTCTAACACGCGTTTATCTTCAAAACATCTTAACTGTCGAGGCAGAAGTGATTGCCTCCACAAATTAGTCACATTTTATGAAAAACACGACACTGCATTCAAAAGTTAAAACCTGAAACCCTTCTGTCAAGTCAGGACCCACAAAAAGTCAAAAGGACATGCAAAGTCCATTTTTTCCCATATATTTGAACACTTCATAACGTCAAAAGACATTACACACAGTGGCCTAGAGATGTAAAGCAATCCCTGTTAATAACTTGTATAGAATCACATCTAGGTGTGGTGCTGATTATATATTCAAAGGACATGCAAATAGGACCCTTCCTCCACTGATTAAACCAGCCCAGCCCCGACCCTGCAGCTGAGAGAGGAGCCCCAGCCCCAGATCCCCAGGTGAACCCATTCAGGGATCAGGACAGAACACAGACAAACCACGATGGAGTCTGTGCTCTGCTGGGTTTTCCTTGTGGCTATTTTAAAAGGTAATTCATGGAGAACTAAAGACCCTGACTATCTGAGTGGAGGTGAGTGAGAGAAACAGGGGATGTGGGACATTTCCTGACCTGGATGTCTTGTGTCTGCAGGTGTCCAGGGTGAGGTGCAGCTGGTGGAGTCTGGGGGAGACCTGGTGAAGCCTGGGGGATCCCTGAGACTCTCCTGTGTGGCCTCTGGATTCACCTTCAGTAGCTATGGCATGAGCTGGATCCGCCAGGCTCCATGGAAGGGGCTGCAGTGGGTCGCAGGTATTAGTGAGAGTGGAAGCAACACAGTCTATGCAGACGCAGTGAAGGGCCGATTCACCATCTCCAGAGACAACGCCAAGAACACGCTGTATCTGCAGATGAACAGCCTGAGAGCCGAGGACACGGCCGTGTATTACTGTGCAGACACAGTGAGGGGACCTCAGTGTGAGCCCAGACACAAACCTCCCTGTGGAAGGGGATCAGGACCACCAGGGGATGCACACTCCTCCCCACTTCTGTCTTGAAGGCCCAGGAGCAGGTGCAGATGGAGGTTCTGGGCAGGTTTACTGTCGGGGTCTGGGCTTCCTCTCCAAGGAGCAGTTTCCCCAGGGAGCCTCTCTGGACCAGGAATCTGTGCTTAACTATTCAGTTTCTGATTTTAAAAGTTAGATTATTTAGGAAAACAGTTACTTTATATGCACAGAAGACAAAGGTGCTTACACTTATTTACTATTTCCCTAAATATGAAAAATATACAAATGTCTGCATGTATCTCAAGGGTTAGAAGGATCCGGGGATCCCTGGTTGTCGCAGTGGTTTAGCATATGTCTTCAGCTCAGCGCATGATGCTGGAGTCCCGAGTTCAAGTCCCACATCAAGCCCCCCTGAATGGAGCCTGCTTCTCCCTCTGCCTGTGTCTCTGCCTCTCTTTGTGTGTGCGTTTCTTAGGTATAAATAAATAAAGTCTTCAAAAAATAAAGTAAAAAAGAATACAAAAATACAAATTCAAAGGGACACATGCACCTGGATTTTTACAGCAGCATTATGTACATTAGCCAAACTATCGAAACTATTCATACATGGACTGGAATCTAATCCATTTGGAGCTATGTGGATGGAGGAAGCAAGAATAATGCTAAGTGAAGTGAGTCCGTCAAAGTAAGGCAATCACTGTGTGACTTCAGTCGTATGTAGATCTGTCATTCACGAGCTTGGAGTATCTCCTTCTTTTTTTGAAATGTGACAACGTGCTTGGGGTAAAGAAACGATGTGAACCCCATGGATAAATTTCTCTGTCCCTGTCTCCATGTGAGAACCACAAGCATCACATTCTGGTAGGACACTCGTGAACTCATGGTCCCAATTCCTGGCCTGAGACGTGCCAGGTTCAGGCTCAGTGTAGGTCAGGACATCATCATTGCCATCACCCCTTCAATGACGAGTTCCTGCAGAGGTTCCTCCCCACAGGGCCCTGTCCTGGACCGGGACTGGCGGTCACCACAACACAGGGCTGTAGTGGAGCTTGCAGGACCCCAGGAACTCAAACCTGCAGGTGGGAAAGAAATATGAAGCAGAAGCTCTGGAAAATCATTTTTCTGTAATGGTAATGAACTGTTTTTTTCCTGGAACAGGAAGACGAGAGGTCGGCTTTCCTTTAGAAGATTGATTTCACCTCAGACATCGAGAGGGTCAATATATCTCTGCATTGGCTCTTTCTCGAGGCGTGTAAATTCCAGCGACACACTTAGGGTGTCATATTCTGTGCCCATGCACAATGTACTACTGGAGTAGAGACACTGCATCTCTAGTGCAGTAGAGATTTAGTGTGGTAAATACCTGTCTGTGAGCCCAGACAGGGTCCTCCAAGCAGAGTTGGGGTCTGGGCTGCAGGGGGCTCTCAGGACCACCCAGCACAAGGCTGGTGTCCCAGGAGCAGGTGCACAGGGATCTGGGGAAGGCTTGCTCGGAGAAGTTGGGTCGCCTTGTACAAGGAACTACCTAAAATGCAGGTAGGACAGAGAGTGCTATAGGATGTGTAATATTTTTAGATAAAATATTTCCATAAATAATACCTAAGAGTAAAATTTATTGATGGACAAAATACTGAAAGATGTGATTACTAACAGTTGACTCTATATCACTAACTACATGAATTGATATTTAAAATTTCACTTCAAATGTACTCATTTTATTAGAATATCCCTTAGTCAAAATCATTATCTGCCTGTCTTACATACATGATGATATCACCCTCAGATCACATCTGCACTTCCCTGTCTGCACGGTTTAGGAATTTCTCCCAGGATGAGCAGAAACTGTCTTCCCCCAAGTGAGTCCAAGCCCCAGATGTCTCTTCCTTCTTGGATCATGAGGCTTCTCCAGGATCTCATAGCTGCTCACTATCCTCAACCAGCTCTGGTCCCAAACACACAAGATGATGCTTAATTCATAGCAATTTGCTTCTCAGGACTTTAGAGGATGGCATCTTTCTGAAATTACTTTACCCACAAAAGGTAATAGCATGCATTTTTAAGGGTTCTCCTGAGGAACTGGACCCATAGCACGTTGGCTCCCATGACTGAATAGGCTGAGAGGTCCTTGATCTACATTCATGAGGTGGGGACCCAGGGGAGCCAGTGGAGTAATTCTTGTCTTACTATGAAGGAGTCTCTCAGTGGAGAATCTGGAGACGTGCATGTGTACCTGTCTCCAAGGCAGGAGGACATGGATGTTCCAAATCAAGCCTCCAGGCAGGAAGAATGATGGAACTCTTCATCCTTCTGCTATTTATTCTATTCAGAACAACTCAGGCATCCCTTTTTTTCCTTTTTCTTTTTGAAAAATTTTATTTATTTATTCATGAGAGATACAGAGACAGTCGCAGAGATGGGGCAGAGGGAGAAGCAGGCTCCATGCAGGGAGCTCAATGAGGCTGTTACAGCAGATAGAACAGGGTATGGCCCTAGTGAGACATGAACCCAAGTAATGATGCTCTGGCATTTTCACAAGTCGTGTTTCTGATGACCCTGAGGGATTTGAGTGGTACCATCTCCTTCCAGAGTTGTGTTGTGCTGACTGCTGTGAGGTGTGCACCTCACCACTGGGAACGATGTTTGTCCCCCATGTCCCCAACCTAATACTCACCTACATCTGTTACTCTCCCTCCATAGACGAAAGAGGTTTCACTAGGTGATTTCATTACTGGAATCCCTCAAACACCTACAATAACTGTTTATCCTTTATCTATGTTTATATGCAATCATTCTTCTAGAGGGGTTCTACACCATCCTAATGGCATGACCTGGTGTTAACAGTGTCTCTCAGCTCTTCCATCCTATTGCATAGTTTATACGTGAACAAACTGGCAGAGAAGCTGTTTCAGGAAGTGAAATCCACTCATGGAAAATGAGTACCCCTGAGGGTAGGAAATATAAATCTGGTGAGAACGACCCCTTCTCTGTATCAGGAGGGGAAAACTATACTCAGAATCAGAGTAGGGTATGTAGGGCCCAGAAGGCTCTGCAAAAACCCTTGTCAGTTCCTCACTCGTTCACTGACCCAAACCTAAATCCTGGCCTTAAATATCCACCAATACAATGTCGTATTGTCTAACAGACAGAAGTGTTGCCTATAGTGGTCATTGTCTGGGTGTCGTAGTTTACATATTCATGCACGTGGAAAATGAAATGCATCTCTCCTTAGATATGTCTTATACCTGCTGATTTATTAGATGAGGAAAAGAAAGCAGAAAAACAGAAGAGAAATCTTTTGGTCACAATAGGTTGAAGACCTACTAAGGGAAATTCAGCACTTAAAAAATTAATCAGGAGAGGGAAGAAAAGTTATTTGTTTCCATATGACATGATCTGCTACAGAGGCAATGTCTACAAATTTCACAAACTCTAGGAATTAATTAATGATGTCAGGGAATGTTCCAGATATAAAATAAACAAATATAGCTATGATTCCAAAGACTAAGGAAAATTATCTATATAAAATTCACAAAAATATGACTTTAGCTAGCATCAAAAATAAAGATTTAGGATTAAATTTCAATAGGGAATAAAATACCATAGTCAAAATGATGTATTTTGACAAAAGGCTTTTTTTTTTGTTTTAAAGAAAACAGAAATGAAAAGGTAACAATGCTCACAGATGAGAACATCATATTTTCACAGAGACATCTGCACAAAGTGATCTGCAAAGGTAATGCAATCCTTGCTATTAACTTGTTAGAATCTAATTGTAGTCAGAAGCTGAATATATACTCAGAGGACATGCAAATAGGGCCCTCCCTCCACTGATTAAACCAGCCCAGCCCTGACCCTGTAGCTGGGAGAGGAGCCCCAGCCCCAGGATCCCAAGGTGACCCCATTCACAGATCAGGACAACACACACAACTCACCATGGAATCTCTGTTCCAAGAGGGTCTCCTTGTCGCAATTTTAAAAGGTAATTCATGGAGAACGAGGGACCTTGGAGGTGAGTGGCAGAAACAGGGGATATGGGACAGCATCCTGACCAGGATGTCTTGTGTCTGCAGGTGTCCAGGGTGAGGAGCAGTTGGTGGAGTCTGGGGGAGACCTGGTAAAGCCTGGGGGTTCCCCGAGACTCTCCTGTGTGGCCTCTGGACTCACCTTCAATAACTACTGGATGTACTGGGTCTGCCAGGCTCCAGGGAAGGGGCTGCAGTGGGTCTCAGAAATTAGCAGTAGTGAAGTAGCATGTAATGCAGACTCTGAAGGGTTGATTCAGCATCTCCAGAGACAACGCCAAGAACACGCTGTATCTACAGATGAACAGCCTGAGAGCTGAGGACACGGCCCTGTATTACTCTGGAAAGGGACACAGTGAGGCGACCTCAGTGTGAGCCCAGACACAAACCTCCGTGTAGAAGGGGATCAGGACCACCAGGGAGTGCACACTCCTCACCACTTCTGTCTTGAAGGTCCAAGAGCAAGTGCAGATGGAGGTTCTGGGAAGGTTTCCTGTCAGGGCCTGGGCATCCTCTCCATGAAGCTGGTTCCCCCAGGGAGTCCCTCTGAATACTTCCTTATATGTTTACCTCTTCGGTCTTTCTTAGAGACTTAGAAATTCAAGTATAGCACTTAAACTTACTTGTACTTAACTTTTCCTGTCCAGAAATATTAATCAATTACAAATAACTCCATTCACATCCACTGAGCATTTTCATGAGTCCTAGTGGCATTCACTGTGGATCACAGGACCCCAAACTGACATACTGTCTTGCACATCACGGTATAGTGGAGGCTCCAATCAACTCAATACAAAGGAGACATTCTACAAAAATGTTAATAACATTTGGGGAGTGAGAGAGATTCCCAATATGACATGGTAGGGAGGTGGACTCAGAGGTCACTCACACACACACACAATCACAAGAGTATAAGCTTTTATCACCTTCACCTTCATGTCTGATGAGAGCCAGGCAGGCCTCTCATTATGTCATAAATACCTGGATGGTGCCAGGGAAGGACACTGACTTAGGGTGTGTGTTGTGAGTCAGTGGTGGGGATGGGGTCCCGCTCCATGGGATTTGTGGATGGAGGTGGTGCCTTAGGGGAACACTTAGGTCAAGAGGTCCAGTCTCATAATTGCATCAAAGCCTTAATGCACAGGGGCTGGGTAAGCTCCCTGCACCCTGACCCCATGTGAGGTGATGGGGAAAGGATGGGCTAGGACGTGGGCACTCTCCAGAAACCACATTTGCCTGCACCTGGAGCTCAGACTTCCCAGACTCCAGAACTGTGGGAATGAGTGTCTGTTTTTTGATCCACCCAGTCCATGTAGGCTGTTCCAGCGGGGGGCACAGGCTAATCTCAATTTTTTTCTTTGTTTAAATTGAATTTACCACATTTACTTTGCACTCAGTGCTCATCACATCATGTACCCTCTTAACACCCATCACCCAATTACCCCATCCCCAGCCCTCCCTTCCAGTGACCCTTAGTTTATTTTTTCCCAGAGTTAAGTGTCTCTCAAAATTTGTCTTCCTCTGTAGTATTACCCCACTAGGTTTCACTCCTTCCCTAATAGTGTCTTTTAATATTTCTTATATTCCATATATGAGTGAGGCCATACCATTGCGTTTCGATGATTGATTTATTTCTCTCGATATAGTGCCTCCAGTTCTATCCATATTTAAGGAAATATTATTTCATGCCATCCATCATTTCTGACGGTTGTGTAATATTCCATTGTATATATAGACCATATCTTCTCTATCCATTCATCTGTCGATGTACAAGGAGGCACCTTCCGCATCTTCCTCATCACTCTTCTGTAGAAGGTAATCATGACTCTTCCGAGTTTCGTTATTGTGAACTTTGCTTCTGTCAATTTTGAGGTGCAAGTGTCCCTTCATTTCATTAAAATGAACATCCTGAGAGACAGACTGATTCCCACCAGGGCATTATATGAATATGGACCCTGAAGGACACACACACATACACTCTCTCTCACACGCACACACCACACACACACACACACACACACACACACACACGTCTATAAAAACTTTATCATCTTCCACCTGAAGTATTATTTATTTCCCTTAACCTTTCCTCATGATCTTCTAATACTTTTTCTGTTTTCTCCTCAGCTTTCTTCATTGCCATCAAGTTGTCTTCTATGTTGCTCACTCTTTCTTCCACCTCATTAACCCTCATTGTTGGGACCTCGAATTTGGATTGCATCCCATCTAATTGATTTTTAATTTCAGCCTGATAGATCTAAATTCTGCAGTCATGAAGTCTCTTGAATCCTTTATGCTTTTTTTTTCCAGGGTCACCAGTAGCTTTATAATCAAAAGATGAATGGATAAAGAATATGTGGTCTATGTATACAACGGAATATTACTTAGCTATTAGAAACAACAAATACCCACTATTTGCTTGGATGTGGAGAGATCTGGAGGGTATTGTGCTGAGTGAAATAAGTCAATAAGAAAAGGACAAATATTATACGGGCTCATTAATTTGAGGAATATAAAAATTAGTGAAAGGGAATAAAGGGAAAAGAGAGAAAATGAGTGAAAATATCAGTGAGGGTGACAAAACATGACAGACACCTAACTGAGAAATGAACAAGGGGTAGTGGAAGGGGAGGTGGGCAGGGATGTTGAGGTGACTGGGTGATGGGCACTGAGGGGGGCATTTGGTGGGATGAGCACTGGGTGTTGTGCTAAATATTGGCAAATTGAACTTCAATAAAAAATAATAATAAATACAATAAAACAAAGACTGTAATAAAGGATGACGAAGGATACTATATTATAAACATGGTTTATCCAACAGGAGATCTACCTTTTCTAAAGGTTCCTACTGCTAACTTTGGAGAAGACAAGTGCAGAAACCAATTAACCCTAAATTTAATGATACATATGGCTACTATTACCTTAACAGCAGGGACTTCGATGTCCCCCGGACATCAGTGAGAATCATCTAAGCAGAAGCTCAACAAGGAAACAAAAGGTTTGGGAGACATACTGGATTGGACGTACTTAACAAATGTATCAGAGCATTTTTCCTAAAGCAGAATATACATTCTTTTTTGCACGTGGAAATACTGCAGAACTGATCATATACATGGTCACAAGTCATGTGTCAAGTGGTACAGAACGGTTGAATTCACTCCATGCATATTTTCAGACCAATGTGCTATGAAACAAGAAGTCAAACCCAATAAAACATGGAAGGGCCCTAAGAGACAATGATATACCACCTCACACCAGTGAGAATGGTGAAAATTAACAAAGCAGGAAAAAAATGTTGGAGAGGGTGTGGAAAAAGTGGAACCGTCTTGCTTGTTAGCGGGAATGTGAACTGGTGCAGCCATTCTGAAAACTGTGTGGAGGTTCCTCAAAGAGTTAAAAACAGATCTGCCCTACGACCCAGCAATTGCACTGCTGGGGATTTACCCCAAAGATACAGATGCAGTGAAATGTCGGGACACCTGCACCCCAATGTTTATAGCAACAACGTCCACAATAGCCAAACTGTGGAAGGAGCCTTGGTGTCCATCGACCAATGAATGGATTAAGAAGATGTGGTCTATGTATATAATGAGATACTACTCAGCCATAAGCGAGGAGGAATACTCACCATTTGCTTCAACAGGAGTGGAACTGGAGGGTATTATACTGAAAGAAGTAGGTCAATCAAAGAAGGACAAACATGATATGGTTTCATTCATTCGGGTAATATAAAAAAATGTTTAAAGTATTATAGAGGGAATGAAGGAAAATAAGTGGAAAAAATTAGGGTGACAAAACACGAGAGACTCCTAACTCTAGGAAATGAACAAGAAGTAGTGGGAGGGGAAGTATGAGGGGGTATGGGATGACTGGATGACAGGCACTGAGGGGGACACTTGATGGGATGAGCACTGGGTGCTATGCTATATGTTGGGAATGAATCTTCAATAAAAATGTATAATAAATACATAATTGCAGATAAAAGAACATCTAATTGAAAAAGATATGGGTCAATGAAGAAATTAAAGAACTTAAAGAAAATTTTAATCAATAAAAATTAAATCACAACATGGTATGGCTTTGGGACACATCAAAAGCAATTCACAGAGGGAACTGAGCAGTACAGGTCTTCCTCAAAAACAGGAAAAATCTAAAACAAGGAAGATAAACTTGCACCTAAACGAGCTAGAGAAAGAGATTAAAGAAAGCCTAAATCTAACAGGAGAAGAGAAGTAATGAAGATTAGAGTAGAACTCAAGAATATAGGAATTACAAAAAAGAAGATAAACAAACCTCAGAGCTAATATTATGAAAATGTTAGTAGGTGTAAGAAAACACTAGACAGATTTGACAATTTAAAAGTGAAAGTACCCAAACTAATAAAATCATGAATGAATGAGAAGAGATCACAACGGACACCCAAGAATTATAAGCAAGTGTTAGAAGAAATTATGAGCAGCTATAAGCCAAGATACTGGATGTTTTGGAGAAATGGATGCAATCCTAGGAACATAAAGACAACCGAAACAGAAACAGCAATGAAGGGACGAGCTGCACAGAACAATTACTTGGATATAAAAATCAATCATAATTAAAAGTCTCCCAAAAGCAAGATTACACAGACAGAAGCTTCCCTAGGGAAATTCCACAAGAACAATCAATATCTATTCTTCTAAAACTATTCCAAATAATAGTAATTGAAGGAAAACATCCAGACTTGTTCTCTGATTTCAACATTAGCTTGACCCCAAAACCAAACATCCCGGTAAGAAGGAGAATTACAGAAAAATACCACTGATGTATCTGGATCCAAATTTCTCACCAAGATACTAACCATCAGGATCCAACAGTATATTAATAGGATTATTCACGACACTGAAGAAATGAGTTTAATTCCTGGGCTACAAGGGTGATTCAGTATGTGTCAACCGATCAAGATGATAATCACATAATAAAAGAAATGATAAGAGCCATTTTATCCTCTCAACTGATGCCCAAAAATAATTTGACAAAAGACATTATGCTTTCTTCATAAAAACCTCTTCCCAGAGCAGCACAGGTGGCTCAGTGGTGTTGTGCTGCCTTTGGCCCAGGGCATGATCCTGGAGTCCTGGGATCAAGTCCCGCATCTGGATCCCTGCATAGGGCCTGCTTCTCCCCCTGCCCCTCCGATTACTAAATAAATAAAATTTATTAAAAACTACCTATTTCTGTGTAGTGATACACCCAAATTAACAAAAGCCATCTACAGAAGATACAAAAAGAATGATCCTCAACATCAAAAAACTGAGAGCTTTTCTCCTAAGATCAGGAACAGGACAGGAATGCGCACTGTCACCACTGTTATTCAACATAGTACTAGAAGTCCGAGCCTGAGTAATCAAAAAAAAGTCGAAGTCATCCAAATCAGCAAAGAAAAATCAAACTTTGACTCTTCAGAGAGGACAAGATTCTTTAAGGACAAACACCAAAGACTCTATCAAAAAATTGCTAGAGTTGATACAGGTATTCAGCAAAACCTGAGCATACAAAATGAATACAAGGAAGCGGGTGGCATTCCTATATACTACAAATGAAACAGAAGAAAGAGAAAACAAAGACAATGAAACCCATTCATAATTGCATCAGAAACATCAGAAAATGAGGAATAATCTTATCCAAAGACAGAAAGTATGTGTAGTCTAAAATTTCTAAAATGCTTATGACAGACATTAAAGAAGACACAAATATATAGAAAACATTCTATTCTCATGAATTGGAAGAATAAATATTGATATAATGTCTATTCTACCAACAGCAATCGACACATTCAATACAAACCCTATCAAAACACCACCAACATTTTTCTAGGAAATGGAACAAACAGTCCTAAAATTTGTAAGCAAACAAAAGGATTATGACTTGGCAAAAGAATGTGGACAAAACAGCCAAAGGCATCACAATGCGGAATTCACAGTTATGAAAGGAGCCTCGGTGTCCATCGAAAGACGAATGGATAAAGAAGATGTGGTTTATGTATACAATGGAATATTACTTAGCCATTAGCAACGACAAATACCCACCATTTTCTTCAACATGGATGGAACTAGAGGGTGTTATGCTGAGTGAAATGAGTCAATTGTAAAAGGACAAACATTATATATCCTCATTCATTTGGGGAATATAAATAATAATGAAAGGGAACAGAAGGGAAGGGAGAAGAAATGGGTAGGAGATATCAGAAAAGGAGACAGAACGTAAATACTCCTAACTCTGGGAAATGAACTAGGGGTGGTGGAAGGGGGGGAGGGCGGGGGGTGGGGGTGAATGGGTGACAGGCACTGAGGGGGGGCACTTGATGGGATGAGCACTGGGTGTTAATCTGTATGTTGGCAAATTGAACACCAATAAAAAATAAATTTATTATTAAAAAAATCAACGTTGTGGTCATCAAGACAGTATAATAGGGGCAGGAAAATCAAACACATAGGACAATGGAATGGAACAGAGAACCCAAAAATGGACTCACAGCTCTGTGGTCAACTTATCCTCATCAAAGTACAAAACTCTATCGACTGGAAAAAGGACAATCTCTTCAAAAAGTGGTGTTGGGAATATTGGACACCTGCAAGTAGAAGAATGAACCTGGGCCATGTTCTTACACTACACACAAACATAAACTCAGAGTAGGTGAAAGACCTAAATGTGAGGCAGGAAACCATCAAAATCAAGGAGATTTTGTGACCTTGCCTACAACAGGTTTTTGGGACTCGAATCTCCAAAGGGAAGGAAAACAAAAGCAAAAATGAACTCTATGGACTACACCAAGGGAGGAGCTATGGACAGCTATGGAAACAGTCAACATAATTAAAAGGCAACCTAACGAATGGGAAAAGCTAGAGACGCCTGTGGAGCATGAGCATCTGTCTTTGGCTCAGGGAGTGATCCCAGGGCTCTGGGATTGAGACCAGCTTCAGGCTCCCTGTGGGGAACCCACTTCTCCCTCTGCCTGTGTCTCTGCATCTATCTCTGTCTCTCATGAATAAATAAATAAAATCTTCCAAAAAAAAAAAGAATGGGAGAAGATATTTGCAAATCTATCTTTAGATTAAGGGTTTCCAAATTCGACAAACAAATTATCAAAATAAACCACAATGTGAAATCTACAATCAGAAATGGGCAGAAGACATGAAGACACACCCTGTCCTGATATGAGTTGCTGACTCACCTTATATTAGGTAGGTCCTCCACATGCAAAATGAAATCTATTGTCTCCTCTAGGTCAGCCTTATATCAAATGCATGATTAGACCAGACAATGAATCCAAAAAACCAGAGGAAAATATTTCTGTCCCAGACTGGAGGATCTAAAAGAAAACCTGGCATGAAAACTACATAAAAGAAATGAAAAAGTGGTAAACTGGAAAGAAAGTAATTTGTTTGCTTATGACAATGTCTTACTAGGGTCAATGAGAAAACACCTCACATAAAAACTGGAAGAGGAGATCCCTGGGTGGCTCAGAAGATTGGCGCCTGCCTTTGGCCTGTGGCGTGATCCTGCAGACCCAGGATTGAGTCCCATGTCGGACTTCCTGCATGGAGCCTACTACTCCTCTGCCTGTGTCTCTGCCTCTCTCTCTCTTTCTGTGTCTCTCATGAGTAAAAAAATAAAATCTTTTAAAAAGTGTAGGAAATGATGAATGAGCTGAGGAAAAAAATCAGGATATAAAAGAAGCAAATAAAATAAAGATATTTTTCTACAAACTAATAACAAATTACCTACACAAAAATAACAAAATAATCCGCTTTACACTGGTATCAAAGATAAATATTTAGGATTAAAATTTACTAAAGAGATAAAATATTCTATCGAAAATGACCTACATTGATGACAGCCTTTTGAAACTGCACTCAGAAATGCAGAGATATCTCTTCTTACACATTAGAACTTCATACAGTCATAGTGCCATCGCACAAAGTGCTAGACAATTGTGCTGTAACATTTGTGTTGACTTTTAAAGACTCAAAGGCAAGCATGGATCTGTTATATAGTCAGAAGACATGCAAATAGGCCCTCCTCTCTTCTGATTATACCAGCTCAGCCCCGATCATGCAGCTGGGAGAGGAGCTCCAGCCCCAGGATCCCCAGGTTACCCCGTTCAGTGATCAGGACACAACATAGACAAACCATCATGGAGTATGTGCTCAGAGGGGTTTTCCTTGTCATTAATTTTAAGGGTAATTAATGGAGAACAAGGGACTATGAGTATGTAGGTGGAGGTGAGTGAGATAAATGGGGGATGTGGGACAGTTTCCTGACCAGGATGTCTTTGTCTGCAGGTGTCCATGGTGAGGTGCAGCTGGTGGAGTCTGAGGGAGACCTGATGAATCCTGGGGGGTCCATGAGACTCTCCTTTGAGGCACCTGGATTCACCTTCAGTAGCTACAGCATAGACTGGGTCCGCCAGGCCCCAGGAAGGGGCTTCAGTGGGTCGCATACATTAGCAGTGATGGAGGTAGCACAAATTACGCAGACGCTGTGAAGGGCCGATTCACCATCTCCAGAGAAAGCACCAAGAACACGCTGTATCTGCAGATGAACAGCCTGAGAGCCGAGGACACGGCCGTGTATTATTGTGCAAAGCGACAGAAACTGCTGGGGATTTACCCCAAAGATATGATGCAGTGAAACAGCAGGACACCTGCACCCTAATGTTTATAGCAGTCATGTCCACAAGAGCCACGTTCTCAGAGAAGCCACGATGTCTTTTGACATATGAATTGATAAACATGATATGGTTTATATACACAAGGGGATATTTCTCAGTCACCAGAAAGGATCAATAGCTATTATTTCCTTCAACGTGTACAGAACTACAGGGTTTTATGCCAATGAAATAAGTTAATTGGAGAAAGACAATCATCATGGTTTCACTCACACGTAGAATATAGAAATAGTGAAAGGGATCATAAAGGAAGGAGGTAAACTGAGTGGGGATAAATCAAAGAGGAATACAAACCATGAGAGATTCCTAACTCTGGGACTCGAACAAAGAGGTGCAGATGGGAGGTGGGTGGTGGGACATGGTGCCTAGGTGATGGGCACTAAGGAGGGCACATGACGAGATGAGCACTTCGTATTACTATATGTTGGCAAATTGAAATTAAATAAAATATTGAAAAAATAAATGAAAAAATAAATTATTGAAGAGAGATAATATTATGAGCAATAACATGCCAACATATTCAGTGATCTGGAAGAATGGATGCCTTCCTATAAATGTAGAAACAATGAAATCTGAAACAGGAATGCATAGAAAAGCTGTACAGACCCAAAATATGGAAATGAAAATCATATATATTTAAAAGTCTTCTAACAATCCAAAGTCCAAGGACAGAGGGCTGCCCATAGGAATGCAACAAGCATTTAAAATGACTTAATACATATTGTGAAAATTTTTCAAAAAATAGAAATTAAAGGAAACTTCCAAACTCATTATCCAATGGTAGCATTTCCTTGACCTCAAAAGCAAAGATCCCACTGAAAAGGAGAATTACTGACTAATATCCTTGATGGATATGGATGCAAAATTCTCACCAAGATCCTAACTAACAACATCCAACTGTACGTTCATAGTATAATTCATCATGAACAAATGGGATTAACTTCTGGTCTGCAAGGGTGGTTCAGCATCTGAAAATCAAAAAATGGGATTTGACTCATTCATAAAAGAAAGAATAAGGACCGTTTTGTCCTTTCAACTGAAGCCCAAAAATCTTTGTCAAAAGATACTATACTTTCTTCATAAAAACCTTTTGCTGTGTAGAGATAGGGAGACATCCTCAACATCATAAAAGCCACCTACAGAAGACACATGGAGAATGTCATCCTCAACAGGAAAATTTGAGAGATTTTCCCCTAAAATCAGCAATAGGACAGAGATGCCCATGGTCACAAGTGTTCTGCACCATAGTACTAGAAGTCCTAGCCTCAACAATCAGACATAAAACAGATGCAAAAGTCATCTAAATCAGCAAAGAAAAAATAAAACTTTCACTCTTCTCACATGACACAATACTTTAAGTTCAAATCCCAACGATTCCTTTGAAACAACTACTGGAACTGATACTGGAATTCAGCAAAATCAGTGCATGTAAAATCAATACAAGAAAGACAGCAGCTTTTCTATATAGTGCAAATGAAACAGAAAAAAAGAAAATCAAGGACTGGATGTAATTTATAATTGCACCAGAAATAATCAGATAATGAGGAAAAATCCTAAGCGAAGAAGGATGGATGGATAGGTTAAACATTCCAGAACACTTATGAAAGACAGTATGGAAGACACAAGAGCACAGAAAATATTATTCTCGTAGATTAGAAGAATGAATATTGATAAAATAAATATGCAACCAGGAGCAAGCTAAGCATTCAAGGCCATCCGCATAAAAATATCACCAGCGTTGTTCACAGATCTAGAGCAACCATCAGAAAATTTTTAGGGAACTACGAAGACCTCAACTATCCAAAGCAATCCTGTTGAAGTAAAGCAAACCTGGAAACATCCTGATTCTGGTTGTCAAGGTAAATTACAATGTTGTGATCATCAGGACACTATGGCACTGACACAAATACACAAAAGTTTGAGAACCGAGACATGGACCCTAAACCCTAAGGTCAAAAATCTTGACAAAGCAAGGAAGAATATGCAAATGAAAAAGAAAGTCTCTTCAACAAATTGCGTGGGGAATATTGGAGAGCCCCATGCAGAAGAATGAAAGGAGATCGTTTCCTGAAATCATTCACAACAATGGACTCAAAGTTGATGAAAGACCTAAATGTGAGTCAGGAAACCATCAGAATCCTCAGGAGAACACAGGCAGCACCTTTTCTACCTCAACTGCCACCACTTGTAGACATGTCTCCAGAGACAAGGGAAAGAAAAGGAAAATGAAGTATGGGGACTTCAAGGAAAGAGCATTTTGATAGCAATGGAATCACTCAGTGTAATTAAAAGGCAACCTACAGAATGGGAGGAGATATTTCGTAAAGTCTTATTAGATTAAAGGCTCAAATTCAAATCTAAAATAAACGTATCAAGCTCAACAGCCACCAGAATCTCCAATGAGAGTTGGGCAGAAGATGTGAACAGGCTTCCTGTCCTGTCCTGAGATCCCACATCACATCATATATTAGGGAGCTCATCCACATGCAAGAGGAAATTCTTTTGCTCTCCTAGATCTGCTATATATCAAATGAAATATTACAACAAAGAATCTGACCGAAAAGAGGGAAAGATCTATGCCCCCTAAGTCAAAGATTACCATAGAAATTAGGCAATAATAAAATAAAATATATTAATATCATTCAACAGGAAGAAAAGTAATTTTCTTGTATATGACATTGTCAAATAAATAGTGAATGAGGACAAACCTTACAAAAAACACTTGAAGTAACTACTGAGCTCAGGGAAAATACAGGATATAAAAACAACATATACAATAAAGTTAATGTCTACACACTAACAACAAATTATCTGTATAAAATTTAAAAAACAATCCACTTTACACTGGTACCAAAAATAAATATTTATGATTAAACTTCATTAAGGAGAGAAAATACTTAAAATGACCTATATTAATCACAGAGTTTTAAAAAGACACAAAGGCACAGATAAATACGTTGATGGGTTAGAACATCATAAATCCACTGTGAAACCAAAAGAAACTGATCTACAGTTGGGAAGTATGCTCGTATACAAATTGTAAAGACTTGATCAGAGTCTGGAGCTGACTATATAGTCAGAGGACATGCAAATAGGGCCCACCCTCTAGTGATTAAACCAGCCCAGCCCGACCCTGCAGCTGGGAGAGGAGGTGCAGCCCCAGGATCCCCAGGTGACCCCCTTCAGGGATCAGGACAGAACACAGACAACTCACCATGGAGTCTGCGCTCAGCTGGGTTTTCCTTGTCGCTATTTTAAGAGGTAATTCATGGAGAACAAGAGACCTCGAGTATGTGAGTGGAGGTGAGTGAGAGAAACAGGGGATGTGGGACCGTTTCCTGACCGGGATGTCTTGTATCTGCAGGTGTCCAGGGTGAGGTGCAGCTGGTGGAGTCTGGGGGAGACCTGGTGAAGCCTGCAGGGTCCCTGAGACTCTCTTGTGTGGCCTCCGGATTCACCATCAGTAGCAACTACATGAATTGGGTCCACCAGGCTCCAGGGAAGGGGCTGCAGTGGGTCGGATACATTAGCAGTGATGGAAGTAGCACAGACTACACAGATGCTGTGAAGGGCCGATTCACCATCTCCAGAGACAACGCCAAGAACACGCTGTATCTGCAGATGAACAGCCTGAGAGCCGAGGACACGGCCGTGTATTACTGTGCAAAGGACACAGTGAGGGGACCTCAGTGTGAGCCCAGACACAAACCTCCCTGTAGAAGGGGATGGGGACCACCAGGGGGTGCACACTCCTCACCACTTCTGTCTTGAAGGCCCAGGAGCAGGTGCAGAGGGAGGTTCTGGGCAGGTTTCCTGTCAGCGTCTGGGCTTCCTCTCCAAGGAGCAGTTTCCCCCAGGGATTCTCTCTGAACACTTGATTTTGTGTTTACCTCTTCAGTCTCTTTCTTAGAGACTTAGAAATTCAAGTATAGCACTTGCACTTCCTTGTACTTAACTTTTCCTGACCCGAAATATTAATCAATTACAAATAACTCCATTCATATCATCCGAACATATTCACAAGTCCTATTAGCACTCACTGTGGATCACAGGACCCCAAGCTAACATACTTCTTGCACATAATGGTATAGAGGAATCTCCGACCAACACAATAAAGAGACGTTCTACAAAAATGTTAAAATGTCCGGGGAGTGAGAGAGATTCCCAGCATGATATGGTAGGGATGTGGACTCAGAGGTCACTCACACACACACATAAACATGAAAGTATAAGCTTTTATACTTTCACCTTCATGTTCGTTGGGAGCCAGGCAAGCCTCTCATCACGTCATAAATTCCTGGGTTGTGCCAGGGAAGGACACTGGCTCTGGATGTATGTTTTGGGTCAGTGGTGGGGACAGGATCCTGCTCCACAAGGGGCTTGTGTGGAGTCAGAGTCCCAACTGTATCAAAAGAGGTAACTCCTGGGTTATTGTTTCATTTCTTATCCTTTGGGTGGAGGAGATGAACGGGGATGGAATGTCAGGGAGCTATCAGGCAATAAAGAATGGACGTGGTGTGAGGAATAATTTCACTAAACAAGCATCAAACTGGGAAGACAAAAAGACATGGTCATTCGAAGTAGAAAAAATGCCTGAATCACAGGAAAACAAGATGGATAATGTATGGAAGGAGCATGAAACACAAAATGATAATACAAATAGGCCAAGATCCTAAAGGTCTCAGATGGAAGCTGACCTCTCCCCAGGGTCACCAGTGGTACTGAAGGTCATGTGTACACCATGTGATCAGAGACCAGAAGCTTCTACTGAATCCATGAGGATCCTCAGTGTGAGGAGCTGGATTGGAGGACCTTCCACCTGCAGGAAATAACTTGTGAATCCTTTGGGTGCAGACATCAGCTCACTGTGTGTGACCTCAACCATCCCTGTGTTGGAACCTAATGCTCATGGGATGTGGGGAGTAGGTGGGGCCTTAGGGCTGCAGTTAGGTCAGGAGGTGCATCCTCATTGTCAGATAAGCCCTTATACTCCTGGACTGGGAAAGTTCCTGCACCCTAGCCCCATGTAAGGTGATGGGGAAAGGATGGGGTAGGATGTGGATGCTCTCCAGAAACCACAGATTCCTGCACCTGGACCTCAGACGACCAAGACTCCAGATCTGTGAGAATGAGTGTCTGTTGTTTGATTCACCCAGTCCATGTACAATGTTCCATCAGGGGGTATGGCTAAAGTCAGTTTTTATTTATTTAAATTGAATTTATCAACATTCACTATACCTTCAGTGTTCATCACATCATGTAAACTCCTTAACCCCCATCACCCAGTTACCCCAATCCCCACCTCCTCCCTTCCAGTGACCCTCAGTTTTTTTCCCCAGAGTTAAGTGTCTCTCACCATTTGTCTTCCTCTCTAGTCTTACCCCACTAAGTTTCACTCCTTCCTTAATAGTGTCTTTCAATATGAATGAGACCATATCATTACCTTTCTGTAATTGATTTATTTCTCTCAATATAATGCCTCTAGTTCCATCCATGTTGAAGGAAACATTATTTCATATTATTCATTATGTCTGACGGCTATGTAATATCCCATTGTATATATAAAGCACATCTTTTTTGTATATTGTTTATTGGAGTGTGATTTGCCAACATATAGCATAACACCCAGTGCTCATCCCGTCAAGGGCCCCCCTCAGTGCCCGTCACCCAGTCACCCCCATATCCCATCCACCTCCCCATCCACTACCTCTTGTTTGTTTCCCAGAGTTAGGAGTCTCTCAACTTCTCTCACCCTCTCTGATATTTCCCGCTCATTTTCTTTCCATTCCCCTATAATCCCTTTCACTATTTTTTTTATATTCCTCAAATGAATGAGACCATATAATGTTTGTCCTTCTCCGGTTGACTAATTTCACTCAGCATAATACCCTCCAGGTCCATCCACATAGAAACAATTGGTGGGTAATCTTCGATTCTGATGACTGAGTAATATGTCATTGTATACATATACTACAGCTTCTTTATCCATTCATCTGTCGATAGACACTGAGGCTCCTTCCACTGTTTGGTTATTGTGGACTTTGCTGCTGTGAACATTGATGTGCAAGTGTCCCTTCATTTCAATAAATCTGTGTCTTTGGGGTAAATACACTGTAGTGCAATGACTGGGTCCTATTATTTTTCAGGAAATTCCATTATGTTTTCTGGAGTGGCTAAACAAGACTGAATTCCCACCAATAGTTGCACTTTCTCGATATCCTCCCTTACATTTATTGTTTCCAACCTTGTTACTTTATCCATTCTGAGTTGTATAAGTGGGATCTTAGTGTGGTTTCCACTTTTATTTTCCTGATGACAAGTCATGTGGATCACTTTTCTCATCTGCCTGTTGGCCATGTGTAGGACTTTGGAGAAGTGGCTGTGCATTCTCTCCATTTCTTGACTGGATTGATTGTTTTATTGGCTGCTGACTTTGTTAAGGAAATATCTTCTCCTATTCTGTGGGTTGCCTTGCATTTTGTCGCCTGTTGTATTGTTGTACAGATTCTATGTTGATGAAGTCCTAATAGTTTATTTTTCCCTTTGTTTCCTGTGTCTTTTGAGAGGTGCCTTGCTAGCAGTCGCTGCAGCTGAGGAAAAAAGTTGCTTCCTGAATTTACCTCTAGGATTTGGATGAATTACTTTCTCAGATTTCAGTATTTCATCCATTTTGACATTATGTTTGTGTTTGGTGTACCTGAATGGTCCACTTTCATTCTTATGCAATTTTTTTCAGATCCATTTATTGATGATACGTTCTTTCATTAGATATTTTTTTCTTGCTTCTTGAGGAGTAGTTGCCCGTAGAGTTGAGGGTCCATTTCTGCATTCTCTGCTCTGTTCCTTTGATCTATGTGTTGTTTTTGGTCACTACCAGGCTATCTTGATGATAAAGACTTTATAATAGAGCTTGTCTACAAACATTGTGATGCCCTCCAGCTGTAGTTTTGTTTCTGTTTCTTTCCCCAAAATATTTCTACATGTTTGGCAAATTAGGAAAGAAATTGAAGAAGACACACAGAGATGAAAACATTCCGTGCTTACAGGTTAGAACTATGAATGTTGTCAGGGCACCTGTGTTGCTCAGAGTTTGAGTATCTGCAATTGGCTCAGGTTGTGATCCTGAGGTCCTGGGATGGTGTCCTGTATGGGGCTTTTGAGAGGGAGCCTGCTTCTCCCTCTGCCTATGTCTTTGCCTCTGTCTCTGTGACTCTCTTGAATAAAGAAATAAATCTTTAAAACAAAAACAAAAATAAATACTGTGAAAATCTCTATGCTGCCCAGAACCTTCTACATATTCAAAGCAATCCTTGTGAAAACATCCTGGACATTTTTTGCAGAGTATGAGCATATAATCCTAAGATTTTTATGGCACACACAGAGATATTAGGGACACATTGATGCTCTGGCATGGCCCTGCTCCATTTGTTGTGAGAAGTATCAGGTAACCGCCCTCATCCAGTGAAGGTTGCATTTCTCACTGGAACTAGGACTAACCTGTTGCAAAACATAGGTATCTGTCAAAAAGTCACAGTGGACACAGAGAAGAACAATGATACAAGAGAGTCATAGATACTCAGACACTTTGGAACATCAGGTTAAGGATGTTCTTTTACAATGTTTCCTGAAGATGAGGATGTGATGACTCAGAAAGTGTAAAGGATTTTTATATTATTCCAGTGGGATTTGTGTCTCACCATCACCTGACAGTGTTGTGTTGTACTGATGGCTGTTAGGTGTGTCACTTGTCACTGGATGAACATTTGGTGCCCTGTGTCCTCCTTTCAAACCCACCTGCATCTGTGAGTCTCCCTCTGGACATGACATCAGTTTCCTTTTAAGATTTGCTCAGTAGAAAACCTCAAGGGACCTACATGACTTATTTTGCCTTTATCATTTTATTTAAATGCAATCATTTTTGTCATGGAATTTGCAGCAACCAGGTAACATGACCTAGTGATGTTAATATCTAACAGCTCTACCATCTTATTCCATAGTCTACTTGTAAATTTACATGACAGTGAAGCTATTTAAGGGAAGGGAAGTCCACTTATAGTCAGCAAGGCCGGGGGGGAGATCTGAATGCTCAGAAGCAGGACATTGGTTGGCTTTCAAGGTTTCATCAACATTTATACAAATAACAGCTGTCCCCAGACACGAACACTCAGAAAATAGATATGAGAGGATGGAGCATGGGATGGAGCACACAGTTACTCTTGCAGTGTGCAGCCCTCTACCTGAGCTAGGCTTACATGCATGTCTAAATGAACAGTGCAGTTGGAAATGGATTGTTATGATTTGCTGTTGGTGTTGTTTCCTCTGTAGATGCTCACACCCCACCTTGTTGAGGACTGTTTTGGGGTTTTGTGACCCTCTTTCTGGCTGCATTGGAGAGCCATTATGAACATGGTCTCCTACCTCTAGCCTGAGATTGAATGTTCGCACCCCCAGGTCCTCAGGGAGCCCTCATAGGAGCCATCAAGCCCTTTCTGTCCTCAGTTTACATCTGAATTCCATATTCACCATACCTGTCTCTGAGCTGGTTTATTTCAGGCATATGAATGGGTCTCTAAACGTCAATATGAAAGGCTCCTGTAGTTTAGACCTGGGCTGGTCCTCCGAGGGGTTGTCACAAGAAAGAGTCTAGTTTCTGCCTGCTGGTTTCAGAATAGAGGTCACAGGACCACACAGAGTTCACTTTATAGAAACAAAGCACAACGCCTGCACTCAGACCCAATGTTCACACAACTTCAGGTCCCAGTCCTTCTCAAACATGCATCACATTGTGCCACTTTTTCTTCTTTGCACTCAAGGGGTCCTTAGATCCAGGAAATTTCCCCATTTTTCCATTTGAGCACCATCATGCCAGGTCCATCCCCTGCAGGAGTAGAATTCTACAAGTTAATATGTTCCTCTCTTGTCCTTACAGTCCTGGACTTTAGCTTCTGCAAGCAACCTCCCTCCTGCTGTCATCCCCACGGTTATATCTCCCGAATGTCAACAGCACACATTTTTCTAGGGAATGGAACAAGCCTAAAACTTGTAAATAAACAGAAAATATTCTGAGTGAGCAAAAGAATGTTGAAACAGAAAACAAATCAGGGCAGCCCGAGTGGCTCAGCGTTTTAGCACTGCCTTTTTGTCCAGGGCATGATCCTGCAGGCCTGGGAACAAGTCCGATATCAGGCTCCCTACATGGTGCCTACTGTTCCTTCTGCCTGTGTCTCTGCCATTCTCTCTGTATTTCTCTGTCTCTCATGAGTAAATAAAAAAAAAACTAAAAAGAAACAAAGCAAAAGCCATCAGATTTCCAGATTTCAAAGTTGTGATCATCAAAACAGTATAATAGTGGGAGTAAAACACGCACATGGTCAACGGAATAGAAAAAAGAACCCATAAATGGACACACAGCTCTATGGCCAACTTATCCTCGACAAATTACAAAAGACTATCGACTGGAAAAAGGGCAATCTCTTGAACAAGTGGTGTTGGGAACATTGGACAGCTGCAGGTAGAATGAACCTGGGCCACATTCTTACACTCCACACAAAGATAAACTCAGAGTAGAGGAAAGGCCTAAATGTGAGGCAAGAAACCATCAAAGTCAAGGAGATTTTGTGACCTCACCCACAACAGGTTCTTGGCACTCGAATCTCCAAAGGGAAGGGAAACAAAAGGAAGAGTGAACTTTATGGACTACACCAAGGAAGGAGCTGTCATACAGCTGTGGAAACACTCAACATAATTGAAAGGCAACCTAACAAATTGAAAAAGATAGGGACGCCTGTGTAGCTTGAACATCTGTCTTTGGCTCTGGGAGTCCTAGAGCTCTAGGATTGAGACCAGCATTAGGCTCCATGTGAGGAGCCCACTTCTCCCTCTGCCCATCTCTGAATCTCTCTCTCCATCTCTGATGAATAAATAAATAACATCTTCCAAAAGAATAAAAACAATGGGAGAAGAGATTTGCAAATCTATCTCCAGATTAAGGCTGGTTTCCAAAATCGAAAAATAAATTATCAAACTAAACAACCACAAAGTGAAAACTACAATCAGAAATGGGCAGAGGACATGATGATTCACCTTGTCCTGATTGGAGTTGTAGACTGTCACTTTATATTAGGTGGGTCATCCACATACAGAAGGAAATTTATTGTCTCCACTAGGTCTACCTTATATCAACTGCTTACCTGAAAGATACACATGAAATGAAACACCAGGACACCTGCACCCTGATGTTTGTAGCAGCAATGTCCACAATAGCCAAACTGTGGAAGGAGCCTCGGTGTCCATCAAAAGATGAATGGATAAAGAAGATGTGGTTTATGTATACAATGGAATATTCCTCAGCCATTAGAAATGACAAATACCCACCATTTGCTTCAACGTGGATGGATCTGGAGCATATTATGTCTGAGTGAAATAAGTCAATTAGAGAAGGACAAACATTATATGGTCTAATTCATTTGGGGAATATAAATAATAGTGAAAGAGATTAGACGGGAAGGGAGATGAAATGGGTAGAAAATATCAGAAAGGGAGACAGGACATAGAAGACTCCTAACTCTGGGAAATGAACTAGGGGTGGTGGAAGAGGCCGAGGGTACGGGGTGGGGGTGAATGGGTGATGGGCACTGAGGGTGACACTTGACGGGATGAGCACTGGGTGTTATTCTGTATGTTGGCAAATTGAACACCAATAAAAATAAATTTATTACTTAAAAAATGCTGCAATTAACATAGGATGCACGTAAAAAAAAAATAGAACAGACAATGCATCCTGAAGACAAGAGGAAAATGCTTTCTGCCCCAGACTGGAGGATCTGCCTGTAAATGTAGCAAGAAAACTACATTAAAAAAAAAGAAAACGTGGTAATCTGGAAAGTAAATAATTAGTTTTCCTATGAGAATGTCTTAATAGAGTCAATGAGTAAAAACGTCACATAAAAACTGGAAGAAATAACTCATAAGCTCAGCAAAACAATCCGTATATAAAATCAGCAAATAAAATAAAGATATATTCCTACAAAATAACAACAAATTACACGTACAAAATTAACAAAATAATCCGATTTACACTAGCACCTAAAATAAATATTTAGGTTTAAAATTTACTAACAATATGAAATATCTCCAGAAAATGACCTATGTTGATGAGTGTCTTTTGAAATGCACCCAGAAATTCGAAAAAAACTGTGCTTAGAACTTCATATAGTCAGAGGGCCATCTACACAAATTGCTATAGAATTGTGGTGCAACATTGTGTTCGCTTTAAATCCATGAACTTAAGTCTGGAGCTCATTATATAATTAGAGCACATGCAAATAGGGCCCTCCCTCCAGTGATTAAACCAGGCCAGTGTCGACCCAGGAGCTGGGAGAGGAGCCCCAGCCCCAGGATCCTCAGGTGACCAGATTCAGTGCTCAGGAGACAACACAGACAAACCATCATGGAGTCTGTGCTCAGCTGGGTTTTCCTTGTCGCTATTTTAAAAGGTAATTCATGGAGAACAGAGACCTTGAATACATGAGTGGAGGTGAGTGAGAGAAACAGGGGATGTGGGACAATTTCCTGACCAGGATGTCTTGTGTCTCTAGGTGTCCAGGGTGAGGTGCAGCTGGTGGAGTCTGGGGGAGACCTGGTGAAGCCTGGGGGTTCCCTGAGACTCTCCTGTGTGGCCCCTGGATTCACCTTCAGTAGCTACCACATGAGCTGGGTCCGCCAGGCTCCAGGGAAGGGGCTGCAGTGGGTCGCATATATTAGCTATGATGGAAGTAGCACATACTACACTGACGCGGTGAAGGGCTGATTCACCATCTCCAGAGACAACGCCAAGAACACGCTGTATCTGCAGATGAACAGCCTGAGAGCTGAGGACACGGCCGTGTATTACTGTGCGAGGGACACAGTGAGGGGACCTCAGTGTGAGCCCAGACACAAACCTCCCTGTGGAAGGGGATCAGGACCACCAGGGGGTGCACACTCCTCCCCACTTCTGTCTTGAAGGCCCAGGAGCAGGTGCAGAGGGAGGTTCTGGGCAGGTTTCCTGTCAGGGTCTGGGCTTCCTCTCTGAGGAGCAGTTTCCCCCCGGGACCCCCTCTGAAAGCTTGATTATGTGTTTACCTCTTCAGTCTCTATCTTAGAGACCTAGAATTGAACTATGGCACTTGCACTTACTTGTACTTAACTTTTCCTGACCCGAAATTTTAATCAATTACAAATAACTCCATTCACATCATCTGAACCTTTTAATGAGTCTTAGTGGCGATCACTGTGGACCACAGGACCCCAAGCTAACATGCTGTCTTGCAAATCGCGGTATAGAGGAATCCCCAGTCAACACAAGAGAAAAGAGACATTGTACGAACATGTTAATAACAGCCTGGGAGTGAGAGATTTTCCCAGCATGACATGGTAGGGATGTGGACTCAGAGGTCATTCACACAAACACACACACACACAATCACAAGAGTATAACCATTCACCACCTTCGCCTTCATGTCTGATGAGAACCAGGCAGGCCTCTCATCATGTCTTAAATGCCTGGATGGTGCCAGGGAAGACACTGGCTACAGGTGTGTGTTGTTGGTCAGTGTTGGGACTGGGTCTGCTCCAGGAGGGGCTTGTGTGTCTTAGTGTCCCAACTGCCTCAAAAGTGGGAATTCCTGGGTTATTGTTTGATTTCTTATCCTTTGGGTGGAGGAGAAGAACGAGCAAGGAATGTCAGGGAGGTAACAGGCAGTGAAGTCTGGACATGGTGTGAGGAATCATTTCACTAAACAAGCATCAAACTGGAAGGAAAAAAGAGAAACATGGTCATTCTCAGTAGACAGATGTCTGAATCATAGGGAAAGGAGATGAATAATATATGGAAGCAGCACGAAACTTTAAATAGTAATACAAATAGGCCAAGATCCTACCCGGATCTCAGATGGAAGCTGTCCTCTCCCCAAGGTCACAGTCTGGTTCTGAAGGTCATGTGTACACCATGTGCTCAGAGACCAGAAGCTTCTACTGGATGAATGAGGAACCTCAGTGTGAGAAGGTGGATTAGAGAACCTTCCACCTGCAGGGAATAACTCATGGATCCTTCTGGTGCTGACCTCAGATCACTGTGTGTGACCTCCACCATGCCCATGTTGGAACCTAATGTCCATGAGATGGGGAAGGAGGTGGAGCCTTAGGGGAACACTTAGATAAGGAGGTGCAGCCTCATGATAGGATCAGGGCCCTTATAAACCAGGACTGGGAAAGCTCCCTGCACCCTGGCCCCATGTGAGGTGATGGGGAAAGGACGGGGTAGGACGTGGGTGCTCTCCAGAGACCACATCTGCCTGCAACTAGACCTCAGACATCCCAGATTCCAGATCTGTGAGAATGAGTGTCTGTCGTTTATCCTCCCAGTCCATGTATGATGTTCCAGGAATGTGGACAGGCTAAAGTCCTTTTTTTGTTGAAATTGAATTTACCAATATTTACTACACCCTCAGTGCTCATCAGATCACGTCCCCTCCTTAACTCCCATCACCCAGTTCCCCCATCCCCCACACCATCCCTTCCAGCGACCCTCAGTTTTTTTTCCCCCAGAGTTGAGTGTCTCTCATGATTTGTCTTCCTCTGTAATATTACCCCACTAAGTTTCACTCCTTCCCTTATGGTCTCTTTCAATATTTCCTATACTCCACATATGGGTGAGGCCATATCATTGCCTTTCTGTGATTAATTTCTCTCAGTATAATAGCTCCAGTACCATCCATTTTGAAGGAAATGTTATTTCGTGTTATTCATCATTTCTGACAGCTGTGTAATATCCCATTGTATATATAAACCACATATTTTGTATATTTTTATTGGAGTTCGATTTGCAAACATATAACAGCCAGTACTCATTCTGTCAATTGCCCCCCTTGCCTCCTGTCATCCAGGTACCCCTACCCCTCAACCATCTCCCCTTCCACTATTCCTTGTTTTCTTCCCCCATAGGTAGGAGTTTCTAATGTACTGTTATTGTCTCTAATAAAACCCACTCATTCTATCTCCTTTCCCCTTTTTTCCCTTGCATTATTTTTATTTACTTTGTATGTGTGAAACCATATAATGTTTGTCCTTCTCTGAATCACTTAATTCACTCAGCATAATACCCTCCAGTTCCATCCACATTGAAGCAAATGATGGGTATTCATCGTTTCTAGTGGCTGAGTAATGTCCCATTGTATATATAAACCACATCTTCTCTATGCATTCATCTCTTGATGGACACCGAGGCTCCTTTCACATCTTCTTTATCACTCTTCTGTAGAAGGGCATCATGATTCCTCCCACAGTTTTGCTATTCTGGACACTGTTGCTGTGAACATTGGGCTGCATGGGTCCCTGAATTATATTAAATTTCCGTCTTTGGGGTAAATACTCTGTAGTGCAAAGCCTGTGTCCTAGGGTAGCTGTATTTTCACATTTTCAGGACATTCCATTCTGTTTTCTGGAGTGGCTGAACAAGCCTGCATTCCCACCAAAAGAAGAGAAAGCTCCATTTTCTTGATATCCTTGCTTATATTTATTGTTTCTGGCCTTGTTACTTTATCCATTCTGAGTTGTATAAGTGGGATCTTAGTGTGGTTTTCATTTATATTTCCCAGATGACAAGTCATGTGGATCATTTTTGTCCTCTGCCTGCTGGCCATTTGTCAGTCTTCTTTGGAGAAAAGCCTGTTCATGTATTCTCTCCATTTCTTGACTGGATTCATTGTTTTGTTGGGTGCTGAATTTGTTAAGGAAATATCCTGTCCAATTCTGTAGGTTGCCTTTCATTTTGTCGCCTGTTGCATTGTTTTACAGATTCTACCTTGATGAAGTCCTAATAGTTTACTTTCCCTATGTTTCCCTATGTTACACATGCCTTTTTTAAAACTAAATTTATTTTTTATTGGTGTTCAATAAACCAACAGACAGCATAACACCCAGTGCTCATCCCGTCAAGTGCTCCCCTCAGTGCCTATCACACATTCACCCTCATGCTCCACCCTCTTCCCTTCCACCACCCTTAGTTCATTTCCCAGAGTTAGGAGTCTCTATGTCCTGTCTCCCTTTCTGATATTTCCCACACATTTCTTCTCCCTTCCCTTATATTCCCCTTCACTATTATTTAAATTCCCCAAATGAATGAGAACATACAATGTTTGTCCTTCTCCGATTGTCTTACTTCACTCAGCTTAGTACCCTCCAATCCATCCACGTTGAAGCAATTGGTGGGTATTTGTCATTTCTAATGGCTGAGTAATATTCCATTGTATACATAAACCACATCTTCTTTATCCATTCATCTTTTGATGGACATCAAGGCTCCTTCCAGAGTTTGGCTATTGTGGACATTGCTGCTAGAAACATCGGGGTGCAGGTGTCGCGGTGTTTCATTGCATCTGAATCTTTGGGGTAAATCCATAACAGTCCAATTGCTGGGTCATAGGGCAGGTCTATTTTTAACTTTTGAGGAACCCCCACACAGTTTTCCAGAGTGGCTGCACCATTTCACATTCTCACCAACAGTGTAAGAGGGTTCCCTTTACTCCAGATCCTCTCTGACATTTGTGGCTTCCTGACTTGTTAATTTTACCCATTTTCACTGGAGTGAGTTGGTGTCTCATTGTGGTTTTGATTTGTATTTCCCTGATGGCAAATGATGCAGAGCATTTTCTCATGTGCATGTTGGCCTTGTCTATGTCTTCCTCTGTGAGATTTCTGTTCCTGTCTTTTGCCCATTTCATGATTGGATTGTTTGTTCCTTGGTTTTGAGTTTAATAAGTTCTTTATAGATCTTGGAAACTAGCCCTTTATCTGGTACGTCATTTGCAAATATCTTCTCCCATCTGTAGGTTGCATTTTAGTTTTGTTGACTGTATCCTTTGCTGTACAAAAGCTTCTTATCTTATCTGCAAAGAAACGAGAGCTTTAAATGATACACTGGACCAGATGGATTTCACAGATATCTACAGAACTTTACATCCAAACTCAACTGAATACACATTCTTCTCAAGTGCACATGGAACTTTCTCCAGAATAGACCACATACTGGGTCACAAATCAAGTCAGAACTGATACTAAAAGATTGGGATTGTCCCCTGCATATTCTCAGACCATAATGCCTTGAAATTAGAACTAAATCACAACAAGAAGTTTGAAAAGACCTCAAACATGTGGAGGTTAAGGACCATCCTGCTAAAAGATGAAAGGGTCAACCAGGAAATTAAGGAAGAATTAAAAAGATTCATGGAAACTAATGAGAATGAAGATACAACCATTCCTATGCCTTTTGAGAGGTGCCTTGCTAGGAGTCAGTAAATCTGAGGACAAAAATTTGGTACCTGAATTCGCCTCTAGGATTTGGATGAATTACTGTCTCAGATTTCGGTATTTCATCCATTTTGAGATTACCTTTGTGTTTGGTGTAGCTGAATGGTCCACTTTCATTCTCGTGCAGGTGGATGTTCAGTTTTTTTCAGAACCATTTATTGATGAGACTTTCTTTCATTAGGTATTTTTTTCTTGATTCTTGAGGAGTAGTTGTCCATAGAGCTGAGGGTCCATTTCTGTGTTCTCTGCTCTGTTCCATTGATCTATATCTTGTTTTTGCCAGTACCAGGCTATCTTGGTGATAAAGACTTTATAATAGAGCTTGTCTGCAAACATTGTGATGGCCTTGAGCTGCAGTTTTGTTTCTGTTTGTGTTTTCCCAAAATGTTTCTACCTGATTGGCAACTTAGGAAAGGAATTAAAGAAGACACAAAGAGATGGAAAACATTCCGTGCTTATGGCGCAGAGCCTCTTCCTCTGTGGGAGCTGCCGCCTCGGAGCTGTCCTCGGAGCCGCGCAGCCCCCTCCCTGCGGAGCCTCTTCCTCTGCAGGAGCCGCCGCCTCGGAGCTGTTCCCGGAGCCGCGCAGCCCCCTCCCCGCGGAGCCTCTTCCTCTGCGGGAGCCGCCGCCTCGGAGCTGTTCTATGATCTCACTTATATGTGGAATCTAAAAAAGCCAAACTGTACCCCCGTTCCTCCTCTCATCTTACTATCCCGGTAGGGGCCCCTCCTACAGAATTTGGTCCCTCTATTCCAGCACGTGGTTCATGAAGATCTGGTCCTTCCTTTTGACTCACCAGAGCAAATATTTTGTGAGTTACTCTTCCTAAATTCTTCCTCTTTTAACTTCCCTCGGAAATAGTCATGTTTTATGAAAAATCCACAACCAACACTGCATTCAAAAGTGAAAACCTGGGCAGCCCTGGTGGCTCAGCGGTTTAGCACCGCCTTCAGCCCAGCGACTGATCCTGGAGACCCAGGATCGAGTCCAACGTCAGGCTCCTTGCATGGAGCTTGCTTCTCCCTCTGCCTGTGTCTCTGCCTCTCCCCTCCCCTCTCTCTCTGTCTGTCTCTCATGCATAAATAAATAAAATCCTTTTTATAAAAGTGAAAATCTGAAGCCCTTCTGTCAAGTCAGGACCCACACAGGGGTCATTCCCACCCTCAATATTCAACATATTATTCTAAAGGAGAATGAACTGTGCCACCCCATATGTCATCTGGTTCCCTGGATTATTGTGAATAAATCACATGAGAGTCATCCAGTGGACAGAGAGGATGAACCCTTCTTTCACCCTGATGTAAGGAAATAAATCTCCCATGGGAAAATTCCCTTCCCTGAACCAGGAGGGGTGAACCATCCTCAGCACCAGAAACATCTGTAGGGCCCAGAAGGCTGTGAAAACAAGCCTTGTCAGTTCCTCACCAATTCACTGACCCAAATCCAGTATCCTGGGCTTATATCTCCACAAAGCAACGTCTTCTTGGGTAAGAAGAAGAAGGACTGCCTAGTTTGTTCCTTGTCTGTGCGTTGTGTTCCAGGGAGCTCATGCACATGCAACATGAAATGCATCTCCACTTAGGTCTGTCATATGTCTACAGAGTAATTAGTCCAGACAAATAACCAGGAAGAAGGGAAGGAAGCCCGTACTGTGGTAATGACTGGAATTCCAAACCAGGAAGTTTATGAAACAAAGAATAAAATATATTTAAATCAATAGATTCAGAGAAAATTACTTGTATCCATATGACAGAATCTGTTGCAGGGTCAAACCTGCCAAGCTTCAAAACCAAACCCTAAGTTAATGAGCAACTTCAGGGAATCGATAGGAAACAAAATCAACAAAGTAAATCTAGGTTTCCACACAGTAACAACTAATTATTTATATTTTAAAGATTTTATTGAATTATTCATGAAAGACACACAGAGAGAGGCAGAGACACAGGAAGAGAGAGAAGCAGGCTGCATGCAGGGAGCCCAATGCGGGACTGGATCTCTGGACACTAGGATCACTCCCAGCGCAGAAGGCAGACTTCATCCGCTGAGCCACGCAAGCATCCGCAACAATAAAGTACATAAAAGGTAATTAATGCAACCTTATTACATTGGCACCGGTATTAAGAATGTACTATGTAGGATTAAGAATTCTGAAAGAGGTAAAATACTGTCCACTAAAAGAACTTACATTGATGAGAGATTTTTAAAGAGTCAAAAAGAAATGCAAAGGCATTTTTTCATAGATGTGAACACTTCATAATGTCAGAAGACATTACACACATTGGCCTATGGATGTAAAGAAATCCTTGATATAACTTGTAAAGAACCAAATCTAGGCCTGGAGCTGATTATATATTCAAAGGACAGGCAAATAGGGCCCTCCCTTCACTGATTAAACCAGCCCATCCCGACCCTGCTGCTGGGAGAGGAGTCCCAGCCCCAGGATCCCCAAGTGACCCTGTTTAGGGATCAGGGTGGAACACAGACGACTAAACATGGAATCTTTCCTTGGCTGGGTTTTCCTTGTCGCTATTTTAAAAGGTAATTCATGAAGAATAAGAGACCTTGAGTCTGTGAGTCGAGGTGAGTGAGAGAAAAAGTGGATGTGGGACCTTTTCCTAACTAGGATGTCTTGTGTCTGCAGGTGTCCAGGGAGAGGTGCAGCTGGTGGAGTCTGGGGGAGACCTGGTGAAGCCTGGGGGGTCCCTGAGACTCTCCTGTGTGGCCTCTGGATTCACCTTCAGTAGCTATGCCATGAGCTGGGTCCGCCAGGCTCCTGGGAAGGGGCTGCAGTGGGTCGCAGAAATCAGCACTGATTGAAGTAGCACATACTATGCAGACGCTGTGAAGGGCCGATTCACCATCTCCAGAGACAACGCCAAGAACACGCTGTATCTGCAGATGAACAGCCTGAGAGCCGAGGACACGGCCGTGTATTACTGTGTGAAGGGACACAGTGAGTCGACCTCAGTGTGAGCCCAGACACAAACCTCCCTGTGGAAGGGGATCAGGACCACCAGGGGGTGCACACTCCTCACCACTTCTGTCTTGAAGGCCCAGGAGCAGGTGCAGAGGGAGGTTCTGGGCAGGTTTCCTGTCAGGGTCTGGGATTCCTCTCCAAGGAGCTGTTTTCCCCAGGGATTTATCTAGGCAGATGACACATGCATACCTATTCAGTCTCTGATTTAGACACATGCGTTTTTTATATGAAAACAGCTATTATGCCATGCACAAAAGACAGCGATTCTTTTTCTATGAATAGATTACACAGTTATTTTATTTTATATTTTTAATAATAAATTTATTTTTATTGGTGTTCAATTCGACAACATACAGAATGACACTCAGTGCTCATCCTGTCAAGTGCCCCCCTCAGTGTCCATCATCCATTCACCCCCACCCCCCTCCCTCTTCCCCTTCCACCTCCCCTAGTTCATTTCCCAGAGTTAGGAGTCTTTATGTTCTGTCTCCCTTTCTGATATTTGTTACCCATTTGTTCTCCCTTCCCTTCTATTCCCTTTCACTATTATTTATATTCCCCAAATGAATGAGAACATAAAATGTTTGTGCTTCTCCGATTGACTCATTTCACTCAGCGTAATAACCTCCAGTTCCATCCACGTGGAAGCAAATGGCGGGTATTTGTCATTTCTAATGTCTGAGTAATATTCCATTGTGTACATAAACCACATCTCCTTTATCCATTTCTTTCGATGGACACCGAGGTTCTTTCCACAGTTTGGTTATTGTGGACATTGCTGCTAGAAACATCGGGGTGCAGGCGTCCCAACATTTTATTGCATCTGCATCTTTGGGGTAAATCCCCAACAGTCCAATTGCAGGCTATTAGGGCAGGTCTACTTTTAACTCTTTGAGGAACCTGCACACAGTTTTCCAGAGTGGCTGCACCATTTCACATTAGATTTCACAGTAATTTAATTTACATGATAAAAGGTTATAGTAGGCATGTAAAACATAAATTACATAAACTATGTTTCTAGATTTGCTTATGTAGGTAGAAACATTGTAATATAAGATATATATATAAGATATATATGTTATACGTATATGTTGTATAAGTATATATAAGATATATGTTATACATTGTATATAAGATATATACAAGATATATTAATTTATATCTTGAGTACACTGCACACTGTGGCAATCAATAAATATGTGAATTTGATGAGATAGTATAATAGAAAAGATAATTTGGGGGATAGGTAAATGTAATGATTCTAGAAAGCATAGGCTTATGCAAGTGCTTTCATAAGAAGGAGTAATACTGCTCTATGTGGAATAAAAAAGCTAGGACAGTAAATAACTGTATAATTTAGCAGAATGGTGACAGTGTATTAATTTTCCAGCTCTAATAAAATTTTTATACAGTTGTATGATTTGCACTGGTACTATAATATTGAATAATCTATAGCCCTTATTGAAATTTCACCAGTTTTCCAAATAGTTTTTTTTCCTGCCCCAGAATCCAAACTACGATCCCAAATTGCATTTAGTTGCTGTTTTCTTTGTTTCTCCTAACCTATGGCAGCTATTTAAGTCTTTCTTTGTCCTCCATGGCCTTGAAACATTTGATGAGCACTCGTCAGTTGTTCTGAAGAATGACTCTCACTCTGGGTTTATGTGACCCTTTTCGATGATTAGATTAATGTTTTGCATTTCTTGGCGATATCACAGCCAAAATGTGGAAGGAGCTTCGGTGTCCATCAAAAGATGAATGGATAAGGAAGATATGGTATATGTATACAAGGGAATATTATTCAGCCATTAGAAATGACAAATATGGGGATCCCTGGGTGGCTCAGCAGTTTGGCGCCTATCTTTGGCCCAGGGCGTGATCCTGGATTCCCGGGATGAGTCAAACGTCGGGCTCCTCACGTGGAGCCTGCTTCTCTCTCCTCCTGTGTCTCTGCCTCTCTCTATCATAAATAAATAAATAAGTCTTTAAAGAAAATTTTTAAAAAGCGACAAATACCGACCATTAGCTTCAACGTGGATGGAGCTGGAGGGAATTATGCTGAGTGAAATAAGTCAATTGGAGAAGGACAAACATTATATGGCCTCATTCATTTGGGAGATATAAAAATACTGAAATGGAATAAAGGGGAAAGGAGAGAAAATGAGTGGGAAATATCGAGATGGAGACAGAACATGACAGACTCCTAGGTCCAGGAAAGGAACAAGGCATGGTGGAAGGGGAGGAGGGAGGCGGATGAGGGTGACTGGGTGACGGGCACTGAGGGGGAACTTGATGGGATGAGCACTGGGTGTTATTCTGTATGTTGGCAAAATGAACACCAATAAAAAATAAATTTATCTTCAAAAAAGAATCATAACTAACAATATATATATATATAATAAAATAAAATAATAAAATAATTGGGTGAACCAGAATATTTATGTAATCTCAGAGCATCTCTCCAAATATAGTTATTAGTTACAAAGGGAAGAATAGTAAATGTACAGTGGAAATACACAACACACATTACCTTGATCAAGAATATCCTGAGAAAAAATATGTCCTGTATCCCCTGATATGATACATTGTCAAGAACACGTCACTTCTGTGATATTGCCAAGACAGAGATTCTTACAGTTGCTTACTATTTTCCCTAAATACCAGTTAATTGCAAATATTTCCATGTACAGTAACTAAGCATTTCCCCGATCCGCACCTGCAATCATTGTGCATCACACGACCACCCAGCTCAAGGAGAAATTTGGTAGAAGCAGCATAAACTCCATGTTGGACATGAGGCTGCAAATGCATCAAATATCTAAAGCAAAAGAAGACAGACCCCTAATGGGGTCAATATCTTGATCCACGCACACAGCATCCATGTCAGTGAGAGCCTGGGAAGGAAGCAGGATTCACACCAGGATGTTCTGTGGATGTGGAGTCTGAGCATCAACACACACACACACACACACACACACACACACACACACACACATACAAAAGAGTATGAAATCATTTTCAGCTTCATCATTGTTTCTGTTAAAAGCAGGCAGGCCTCTCAGCAAGTCAGATATGTTTGGATGGAGCCAGGGATAGACACTGGCTCAGGGTGTGTGTTGAGGGAAGGTGGTGATGATGAGGTCCTGATCCAGGAGGGGATTATATGGAGTCAGTTTCCCACCAGTATCTGGGGACGGAACTCAAGGGCGCTTGCTGGATTTCCCATGGGTGGGGCAGGAGGAGAAGAGGGAGGATTGGAGATCAAGGAGACAGCAGGTAATACTCAAAAATATGGTGTGATGACAAATTCCACTATACAATTATGAGTGATTGATGCATAGATCAGGAAATAGTCCCTTCAATACAGAGATAAAACTGATAGTAACCAGGTGGGAAGAGAGTGGGGGATGGGTGACCTGTCAGAAGGGGCTTAGGGAGTGCACTTGTCCTGATGAACACGGGGTGATGTATGGAAGTGTTCAGTCAGCATGTTGGATCCATGAAACGGATGTTACACTGGATGTCACCTCTACTGCAATTCATTTTTTTGAATGTTCATAGCAGCTTTATTTGTAACAGCTAAAACTCAGAATCACCCAGATATCCTTCAGCCAATGAATGGTTAAGCCAACAGTTTACATCTACGCCATGGGATACAACTCAGCTATGAAAAGAAACAAATTGATTCACACAACAACCTGGATGAACCTAGAGGGACTTATGCTGAGTGAAAAAAAGGCAATCCCTAAGGTACATTGTGTATGATTCCAATTTTATAACATTTTTGACATGAAAATATTATAAAGATTAGTGGTTTCCAACAGTTAGGGAAGGGAGTGGTATTGTGGTGACTGACTATAAAAGGATTGCATGAGGGATACTTTCTATGGAACAGTTCAATGGCTTAGTTGTGGTGCTGATTACACAAATCTACACGTGTATAATTGAATAAAACTTAATACCACACACGTGCACACACACAGGAGTGTCTACTGCAATTCAAATAAAATTTTTAAAAAAGAAATACAACTGGAAATTTTATTCATTGTCCTATGTTTCATGCATAATTCAGGCAGTATTTTTCTATTAAACAAAGCTGATAGTATTCAGGGATTCACTAATTACCACTTATGTGAAAATTAAATTTAATAATCTATAAAAAATGGAAATTGCGGCCTTTATAATCTAACAATTGGTGTAGTGAAAAGTAGGATAAAATTAGATTATTGTGCAGCCCAGGTAGCTCAGCAGATTAGCACCGCCTTCAGCCCAGGGTATGACCCTGGAGACCTGGGATCCAGTCCCTCTTCAGGTTCCCGCATGGAGCCTGCTTATCCCTCTGCCTGTATCCCTGCCTCTGTGTGCGTGTGTGTGTGTGCATGTGTGTGTGTGTGTGATGAATAAATAAATAAAATCTTCTTTAAAAATGTAGATTTTTTAAAATTTATTTTTTATTGGTGTTCAATTTACCAACATACAGAATAACCCCCAGTGTCCATCACCAATTCACTCCCACCCCCGCCCTCCTCCCATTCTACCACCCCTAGTTCGTTTCCCTGAGTTAGGAGTCTTTACGTTCTGCCTCCCTTGCTGATATTTCCCACACATTTCTTCTCCCTTCCCTTATATTCCCTTTCACTATTATTTATATTCCCCAAATGAATGAGAACATACACTGTTTGTCCTTCTCTGATTGACTTACTTCACTCAGCATAATACCCTGCAGTTCCATCCACATTGAAGCAAATGGTGGGTATTTGTCATTTCTAATAGCTGAGTAATATTCCATTGTATACATAAACCACATCTTCTTTATCCATTCATCTTTTGATGGACTCCGAGGCTCTTTCGACAGTTTGGCAATTGTGGACATTGCTGCTAGAAACATCAGAGTGCAGGTGTCCCAGGGTTTCATTGCATCTGTATCTTTGGGGTAAATCCCAAACACTGCAATTGCTGGGTCATAGGGCAGGTCTAATTTATCTCTTTGAGGAACCTCCACAGAGTTTTCCAGAGTCGCTGCACCAGTTTACATTCCCACCAACAGTGCAGGAGGGATCCCTTTTTTCCACATTCTCACCAACATTTGTGGTTTCCTGCCTTGTTAATCTTCCCCATTCTCATTGGTGTGATGTGGTATCTCATTGTGGTTTTGATTTGTATTTCCCTGATGGCCAGTGATGCAGAGCATTTTCTCATGTGTGTGTTGGCCATGTCTATGTCTTCGTCTGTGAGATTTCTCTTCAAGTCTTTTGCCCTTTTCATGATTGGATTGTTTGTTTCTTTGGTGTTGAGTTTAAGAAGTTCTTTATAGATCTTGGAAACTATCCCATTATCTGATATATCATTTGCAAATATCTTCTCCAATTCTGTAGGTCGTCTTTGAGTTTTGTGACTGTATCCTTTGCTGTGCAAAAGCTTCTTATCTTGATGAAGTCCCAATAGTTCATTTTTGCTTTTGTTTCTTTGGCCTTCGTGGATGTATCTTGCAAGAAGTTACTGTGGCCGAGTTCAAAAAGGGTGTTGCCTGTGTTCTCCTCTAGGATTTTAATGAGGCCAGCATCACCTTAATTCCAAAACCGGAAAAGACCCCACCAAGAAGGAGAATTACAGACCAATATCCCTGATGAACATGGATGCAAAAATTCTCAACAAGATACTGGCCAATAGGATCCAACAGTACATTACGAAAATTATTCACTATGACCAAGTAGGATTTATCCCTCGGACACAAGGCTGGTTCAACACCCGTAAAACAATCAATGTGATTCATCATATCAGCAAGAGAAAAACCAAGAACCATATGATCGTCTCATTAGATGCAGAGAAAGCATTTGACAAAAAATAGCATCCGTTCCTGATCAAAACTCTTCAGAGTGTAGGGATAGAGGGAACATTCCTCAACATCTTAAAAGCCACCTATGAAAAGCACACAGCAAATATCATACTCAATGGGGAAGCACTGGGAGCATTTCCCCTACGATCAGGAACAAGACAGGGATGTCCACTCTCACCACTGCTATTCGACACAGTACTGGAAGTCCCAGCCTCAGGAATCAGACAACAAAAAGTCATTAAAGGCATTTGGACTGGCAAAGAAGAAGTCAAACTCTCCCTCTTCGCCAATGACATGATACTCTACATAGAAAACCCAAAAGCCTCCACCACAAGATTGCTAGAACTCATACAGCAATTTGGTAGCGTGCCAGGATACAAAATCAATGCCCAGAAGTCAGTGGCATTTCTATACACTAACAATGAGACTGAAGGAAGAGAAATTAAGGAGTCAATCCCATTTACAATTGCACCCAAAAGCATAAGATACCTAGGAATAAACCTAACCAAAGAGGTAAAGGATCTATACCCTAAAAACTATAGAACACTTCTGAAAGAAATGGAGGACGACACAAGGAGATGGAAAAATATTCCATGCTCATGTTTTGGCAGAATTAATATTGTGAAAATGTCAATGTTACCCAGGGCAACTTACACGTTTAATGCAATCCCTATCAAAATACCATGGACTTTCTTCAGAGAGTGAGAACAAATTATTTTCAGATTTGTGTGGAATCAGAAAAGAATAGAGGGGGGAATTTTAAAAAAGAAAACTGTATCTGGGGGCATCACAATGCCAGATTTCACATTGACCTACAAAGCTGTGGTCATCAAGACAGTGTGGTACTGGCACAAAAACAGACACATAGATCAATGGAACAGAATAGGTCTATCTTATATCAACTGCTTACCTGAAAGATGCACATGCAATGAAACGCCGGGACACCTGCACCCCGATGTTTCTAGCAGCAATGTCCACAATAGCCAAACTGTGGAAGGAGCCTCAGTGTCCATCGAAAGATGATGGATAAAGAAGATGTGGTTTATGTATACAATAGAATATTCCTCAGCCATTAGAAACGACAAATACCCACCATTTGCTTCAACATGGATGGATCTGGAGCATATTATGGCTGAGTGAAATAAGTCAATTGGAGAAGGACAAACATTATATGGTCTCATTCATTTGGGGAATATAAATAATCATGTAAGGGAATAGAAGGGAAGGGAGAAGAAATGTGTAGAAAATATCAGAAAGGGCGACAGAACATGGAAGACTCCTAACTCTGGGAAACTATCTAGGGGTTGTGGAAGAGGAGGAGGGCGGGGGGTGGGGGTGAATGGGTGGTGAGCACTGAGGGAGCACTTGACCGGATGAGCACTGGGTGTTATTCTGTATGTTGGCAAATTGAACACCAATAAAAATAAATTTATTATTGAAAAAAATGCTGCAATAAACAGGATACATGTAAAAAAAATTAAACAGACAATGCATCCTGAAGACAAGAGGATAATGCTTTCTGCCCCAGACTGGAGGACCTGCCAGTAAACACACCAAGAAAACTACATTAAAAAAAAGAAAACGTGGTAACCTGGAAAGAAAATAATTAGTTTTTCTATGACAATGTCAATAGAGTCAATGAGTAAAAACGTCACATAAACACTGGAAGAAATAACTCATGAGCTCAGCAAAAAAATCAGTATATAAAATTAACAAATAAAATAAAGATATATTCCTACAAAATAACAACAAATTACATGTACAAAATTAACAAAATAATCCAATTTACACTAGCACCTAAAATAAATATTTAGGATTAAAATTTACTAACAAGATGAAATATCTCCAGAATAAGAACTATACTGATGTGTTTTTTGAAATGCACCTAGAAATTTGAAAATAACTGTTCTTAGAACTTCATATAGTCAGAGGGCCATCTACACAAATTGCTATAGAATTGGGGTGCAACACTTGTGTTGGCTTTAAATACGCGAACTTAAGTCTGGAGCTGGTTATATAGTCAGAGGACATGCAAATAGGGCCCTCACTCCACTGATTAAACCAGCCCAGTCCCAACCCTGCAGCTGGGAGAGGAGCCCCAGCCCCAGGTGACCCAATTCAGGGATCAGGACACAACACAGACAAACCATCATGGAGTCTGTGCTCGGCTGGATTTTCCTTGTCGCTATTTTAAAAGGTAATTCAAAGAAAACCAGAGACCTTGAGTCTGTGAGGGGAAGTGAGTGAGAGAATCAGGGGATGTGGGACAGATTTTGACCAGGATGTCTTGTGTCTGCAGGTGTCCAGGGTGAGGTGCAGCTGGTGGAGTCTGGGGGAGACCTGGTGAAGCCTGGGGGGTCCCTGAGACTCTCCTGTGTGGCCTCTGGATTCACCTTCAGTAGCTATGCCATGCACTGGGTCCGCCAGGCTCCTGGGAAGGGGCTGCAGTGGGTCGCAGCTATTAGCTATGATGGAAGTAGCACAGGCTACGCAGACGCTGTGAAGGGCCAATTCACCATCTCCAGAGACAACGCCAAGAACACGCTGTATCTGCAGATGAACAGCCTGAGAGCCGAGGACACGGCCGTGTATTACTGTGTGAAGGACACAGTGAGGCGACCTCAGTGTGAGCCCAGACACAAACCTCCCTGTGGAAGGGGATCAGGACCACCAGGGGGTGCACACTCCTCACCATTTTTGTCTTGAAGGCCCAGGAGCAGATGCAGGTGGAGGTTCTGGGCAGGTTTCCTCTCAGGGACGGGTCTTCCTCTCCAAGGAGCAGTTTCCCCCCGGGAACCCCTCTGAACACTTGATTATGTGTTAACCTCTTCAGTCTCTTTCTTAGAGACCTAGAATTGAACTATAGCACTTCCACTTACTTGTACTTAACTTTTCCTGACAGAAATTTTAATCAATTACAAATAACTCCATTCACATCATCTGAACCTTTTAATGAGTCTTAGTGGCGATCACTGTGGACCACAGGACCCCAAGCTAACATGCTGTCTTGCAAATCGCAGTATAGAGGAATCCCCAGTCAACACAAGAGAAAAGAGACATTGTACGAACATGTTAATAACAGCCTGGGAGTGATAGATTTTCCCAGCATGACATGGTAGGGATGTGGATTCAGAGGTCATTCACACAAACACACTCACACACACACACACACTCACAATCACGAGGGTATAACCATTCATCATCTTCACCTTCATGTCTGATGAGAGCCAGGCAGGCCTCTCATCAGGTCATAAATACCTGGATGGTGCCATGGAAGGACACTGGCTCCGGGTGTGTGTCGTGGGTCAGTGGTGGGACTCAGTCCTGCTCTAGGAGGGGCTTGTGTGGAGTTAGTGTCCCAAGTGCATCAAAAGAGGGATCTCCTGGGTTACTGTTTGATTTCTTATCCTTTGGGTGGAGGAGAAGAATGAGCAAGGAATGTCAGGGAGGTAACAGGCAGTAAAGACTGGACATGGTGTGAGGAATCATTTCACTCAACCAGCATCAAACTGGAAGGAAAAAAGAGAAACATGGTCATTCTCAGTAGACAGATGTCTGAATCATAGGGAAAGGAGATGAATAATATATGGAAGCTGTACGAAACTTTAAATAATAATACAAATAGGCCAAGATCCTACCCAGGTCTCAAATGGAAGCTGTCCTGTCCCCAAGGTCACAGTCTGGTTCTTAAGGTCATGTGTACACCATGTGCTCAGAGACCAGAAGCTTCTACTGGATCAATGAGGAACCTCAGTGTGAGGAGGTGGATTGGAGGACGACCTTCCTCCTGCAGGGAATAACTCATGGATCCTTCTGGTGCTGACCTCAGATCACTGTGTGTGACCTCTACCATGCCCATGTTGGAACCTAACGTCCATGTGATGGGGAAGGAGGTGGAGCCTTAGGGGATCACTTTGGTAAGGAGTTGTGGCCTCATGATAGGAACAGGGCCCTTTACAACCAGGACTGGGAAAGCTCCCTGCACCCTGGCCCCATGTGAGGTGATGGGGAAAGGATGGGGGAGGACGTGTGTGCTCTCCAGAGACCACATCTGCCTGCACCTGGACCTCAGATGTCCCAGATTCCAGATAAAAAAAAATTAAATTAAATTATTAAAAAAAAACATACTGCAACTTACCCTCCAGAAAGACTATACTAATACTAATTTATTATTTATTATTTATTATTTCCCAACAGCTATATTTGAAAGTGCTTATTTCCTCACACCCCAGTCAACAGTGGGTATTATCATTACTTTTATTCTTTGCTACTGATAGGCAAAATGGCATGGCATTTTTGTTTCATTTTTTATTGTCAGTGAATTTCTCAAATTCCCCTGGAGCTTTCCTACGACCCAGCAATTGCACTACTGGGATTTACTACAATGATACAAATACAGTGAAAGACCACAACACCTATACCCCAATGTTTATAGCAGCAATGTCCAGAGTAGCCAAACTGTGGAAGGAGCCTCGGTGTCCATCGAAAGATGAATGGATAAAGACGTGGTCTCTATATACAATGGAATATTACTCAGCCATTAGAAATGAAGAACACCCACCATTTGCTTCGAGGTGATTGGAACTGGAAGGTATTATGCTGAGTGAAGTAAGTCAGTAGCAGAAAAACAAATTATGGTCTCATTCATTCAGGGAATATAAAAAGTAGTGAAAGGGAGTTAAGGGGAAAGGAAATAAAATGAGTGGGAAATATCAGAGATGTCGACAGAACATGAGAGACTCTTAACTCTAGGAAAGGAACTCTGGGAAGGTGTAGTTGTAAGGGAGGTCGGCGGAGGTAAGGGTGACTTGGTGATGGGCACTGAGGGGTCACTTGACGGGATGAGCACTGGGTGTTATACTATATGTCGGCAAAGCGAACTCCAATAAATAAAATTAAGAAATAAAATTTAAAAAACAATGAAACTTCAGATAATGAGTAATATTCCTAACCAAGGAGGAAAGGACCTATAGCCTAAAAATTCTAAAATACGTATCAAAGACATTAAAGAAGACAGAAACATATGGAAAACAGTCTATTCTCGTGGATTGGAAAAATACTCATATAATGTCTAGGCCACAAACAGCAATCTATGCATTCAATATGAATCCTACCAAAACACCACCAACATTTTTCTAGGGAATGGAACAAGCCTAAAATTTGTAAGTAAACAGAAAAGATTCTGACTAGGCCAAAGAATGTTGAAACTAAAAACAAATCAGGGCAGCCCGGGTGGCTCAGCGTTGTAGCACTGACTCTTTGTCCAGTGCGTGATCCTGGAGACCTGGGAATGAGCACCATATGAGGAACCCTGCATGGTACCTGATGCTCCCTCTGCCTGTGTCTCTGCCATTCTCTCTGTCTCTCTGTGTCTCTCATGAGTAAATAAATAAAAACTTAAAAAAAGCAAAAGCCATCACAATTCTGGATTTCAAAGTTTTGATCATTGAAACACTAAAATAGTGGCAGTAAAACACGCACATGGTCAAAAGAATAGAATTAAGAATGCATAAATGGGCACGCAACTCTATGGTCACCTTATCCTCGACAAAGTACAAAAGACTATCGATTGGAAAAAGGACAGCCACTTCAACAAGTGGTGTTGGGATCATTGGACAGCTGCAAGTAGAAGAATGAACCTGGCCACATTCTTACACTGCACACAAAGATAAACTCAGAGTAGATGAAGGACCTAAATGTGAGGCAGGAAACCATCAAAATCCAAGAGATTTTGTGACCTTGGGCACAACAGGTCCTTGGTACTCAAGTCTCCAAAGGGAAGGAAAACAAAAGCAAAAATGAACTCCATGGACAACACCAAGGAAGGAGCTGTTGTACAGCTATGGAAACACTCAACATAAATAAAAGGCAACATTACAAATGGGAAAATGGGAATAGGGACGCATGTGTAGCTTGAGCATCTGTCTTTGGCTCAGTGATCCCAGGGTTCTGGGATTGAGACAGCATCAGGCTCCCTGTGAGGAGCATACTTCTCCCTCTGCCTGTGTTTCTCCATCTCTCTCTCTCTATCTCTCCTAAATAATAAATAAGATATTTGCAAATCTATCTTCAGATTAAGGCTGGTTTCCAAAATGGAGAAAGAAATCATCAAAATAAACTACTATGGGCTCCATCTAAAGATGAATGGATAAAGAAGATGTGGTTTATGTACACAATGGAATATTCATCAGCCATTAGAAAGGACAAATACCCACCATTTGCTTCGATGTTGATGGAACTGGAGGGTATTATGCTGAGTGAAATGAGTCAATTGGAGAAGGACAAACATTATATGGTCTCATTCATTTGGGGAATATAAATAATAATGAAAGGGAATATAAGGGGAGGAACAAGAAATGTGTGGGAAATATCAGAAAGGGAGACAGAACATAAAGACTCCTAACTCTGGGAAACGAACTAGGAGTGGTGGAAGGGGAGGAGGGCAGGGGTGGGGGTGAATGGGTGATGGGCTCTGAGGGCGGCACTTGATGGGATGAGCACTCAGTGTTATTCTGTATGTTGGTACATTGAACACCAATAAAAAATAAATTTATTTAAAAAAATAAACTACTACAAAGTCAAAAATACAATTAGAAATGGGCAGAAGAGGAGGGGCTAGATGGTGGAAGAGCAGGGTCCCCAAATCACCTGTCCCCACCAAATTACATAGATAACCATCATAATCATCCTGAAAATCGACGAATTCAGCCTGATGTTTAAAGAGAGAACAGCTGTAATCCTGCAGTGAGAAGAGTTCCCGCGCTTCTATCAAGGTAGGAAGAGGGGAAAAAAGAATTAAAGAAACAAAAGTCCTCCAAGGCGGGGGGCGCCCCAAGGACAGGAGAGCCCCGTCCCAGAGACACACGAGCTGCACCAATCTTCCTGGGTGGAAAGGAGCTGGCAGGGAGTTAGAGCAGGACCCAGGAGGGCGTTGGTGCTCTCAGGCTCCCGGGGACACTCACAGGCACCTGCTCCCCGGGGAGTGTGCTGAGCTAGGTAAAGGGGCTTAGGGCACACACGCATTGACGCGGGAGCAGCTGGGAGGGGCGAGGGTGGCGGCTCTGTAGAGAGGGGGCTGCGCCCCAGGAGCAGCTCGGAGGTGGCTCCAGCAGAGGAAGAGCCTCCGTGCAGAGGGGGTTACACAGCTCCGGGAGCATCTCAGAGGGGCTAAGGTGGTGGCTCCACAGAGAGGCGGCTCTGGGGACACAGCCCAGGATCCGGCCTCCCACTGGGACAGGCAGAGGCCAGGAGGGCCCAGGACAGCGAGGATGCTCCCACCCCAAGCCAAACAGATCAGCGTCCTGGCTCCAGAGCATCCAGGCCCCTGTAGATGGAGAGCTCTGTAGTTACTGCGGGAGGTGACTCCACGGCTCCAGAGCTGGCCGCAGCCACTGGGGTTGTTGCTCCTGGGGCCTCATGGGGTAAACAAACCCCACTGAGCTCTGCACCAGGGAGGGGGTTGAGCAGCTTCCCCAAGTGCTAACACCTGAAAATCAGCACAACAGGCCCCTCACCCAGAACACCAGCTGGACTGGACAAGTTCCAGGGGAAGTCAAGGGACTTAAAGAAAACAGAATCAGAAGATACTCCCGCGTGCTTTTGTATGTTTGTTTGTTTGCTTGCTTTTTCATTTCTGTTTGCTTCCCCCACCATTTTTTCCCTTTCTTTCTTTTTCTTTCTCTCTTTCTCTTTTTTTCTTTTTTCTTCCTTTTTTATTTTCTCATTTTCTCTTTTCTTTCCTTCTTTCTCTCCTGCCTCTTTCTCCTTTACCCAATCCAACTTGTTTTTGGCCACTCTGCACTGAGCAAAATGACTAGAAGGAAAACCTCACCTCAAAAGAATGAATCAGAAGCAGGGCTCTCTCCCACAGAGTTACAAAACCTGGATTACAATTCAAAGTCAGAAAGCCAATTTAGAAGCACTATTATACAGCTACTGGTGGCTCTAGAAAAAAGCATAAAGGACTCAAGAGACTTCATGACTGCAGAATTTAGATCCAATCAGGCAGAAATTAAATATCAATTGAATGAGATGGAATCCAAACTAGAAGTCCTAATGATGAGGGTTAACGAGGTGGAAGAACGAGTGAGTGACATAGAAGACAAGTTGATGGCAAAGACGGAAACTGAGGAAAAAAGAGACAGGCAATTAAGAGACCATGAAGACAGATTAAGGGAAATAAACAACAGCCTGAGGAAGAAAAACCTACGTTTAATTGGGGTTCCCAAGGGTGCTGAAAGAGACAGAGGGCCAAAATATGTATTTGAACAAGTCCGAGCTGAAAGCTTTCCTAATCTGGGAAGGGAAACAGGCATTCAGATCCAGAAAATAGAGAAATCCCCCCCTAAAGTCAATAAAAACCGTTCAACACCTCCACATCTAATAGTTAAGCTTGCAAATTCCAAAGATAAAGAGAAGATCCTTAAAGCAGCAAGAGACAAGAAATCCCTGACTTTTATGGGGAGGAGTATTAGGGTAATAGCAGACCTCTCCACAGAGACCTGGCAGTCCAGAAAGGGCTGGCAGGATATATTCAGGGTCCTACATGAGAAGAACATGCAACCAAGAATACTTTATCCAGCAAGGCTTTCATTTAAAATAGAAGGAGAGATAAAGAGCTTCCAAGACAGGCAGGAACTGAAAGAATATGTGACCTCCAAAGCAGCTCTGCAAGAAATTTTAATGGGGACTCTTAAAATTCCCCTTTAAAAAGAAGTGAAGTGGAACAATCCACATAAACAAGGACTAAATAGACATGATGACACTAAACTCATATCTTTCAATAGTAACTCTGAACAGGAACGGGCTTAATGACCCCATCAAAAGGCGCAGGGATTCAGACTGGATGAAAAAGCAGGACCCATCTATTTGCTGTCTACAAGAGGCTTGTTTTAAACAGAAGGACACCTACAGCCTGAAAATAAAAGGCTGGAGAACCATTTACCATTTGAATGGTCCTCAAAAGAAAGCAGACGTAGCCATCCTTATATCAGATAAACTAAAATTTACCCCGAAGACCGTAGTGAGAGATGCAGAGGGACACTATATCATACTTGAAGGATCTACCCAACAAGAGGACTTAACAATCTTCAATATATATGCCCCGAATGTGGGAGCTGCCAAACATATCAATCAATTAATAACCAAAGTGAAGAGATAGATAATAATACACTTGTACTTGGTGACTTCAATCTAGCGGTTTCTATATGTTATAGGTCTTCTAAACACTATATCTCCAAAGAAACAAGAGCTTTAAATGATACACTATACCAGATGGATTTCAAGACATCTACAGACTTTTCATCCAACCTCAAATGAATACACATTCTTCTCAAGTGCACATGGAACTTTCTCCAGAATAGACCACATACTGGGTCACAAATCGGGTCCGAACTGATACCAAAGGATTGGGATCATCTCCTGCATATTTTCAGACAATAATATCTTGAAATTAGAACAAAATCACAACAAGAAGTTTGGAAGGACCTCAAACACATGGAGGTTAAGGACCATTCTGCTAAAAGATGAAAGGTTCAACCAGGAAATTAAGGAAGAATTAAAAAGTTTCATGGAAACTAAGGAGAATGAAGATCCAACCGTTCACAATCTTTGGGATGCAGCAAAAGGAGTCCAAAGGGGGAAACACATCGCAATATAAGCATCCATTCAAAAACTGGAAATAAGTCAAATAAAAAGTTAACCTTACACATAAAGGAGCTACAGAAGAAATAGCAAATAGATCCCACACCCAGCAGAAGAAGAGAGTTAATAAAGATTCAAGCAGAACTCAACGAAATCGAGACCAGAAGATCTCGGGAACAGATCATCAAAACCAGGAGTTGGTTCCTTGAAAGAATTAATAAGATAGGTAAACCATTAGCCAGCCTTATTAAAAAGAAGAGAGAGAAGACTCAAATTAATAAAATCATGAATGAGAAAGGAGAGATCACTACCAACACCAAGGAAATACAAACGATTTTTAAAACATATTATGAACAGCTCTATGCCAATAAATTAGGCAATCTAGAAGAAATGGACGCATTCCTGGAAAGCCACAAACTACCAAAACTGAAACAGGAAGAAATAGAAAACCTGAACAGGCCAATAACCAGGGAGGAAATTGAAGCAGTCATCCAAAAGCTCCCAAGACACAAAAGTCCAGGGCCAGATGGCTTCCCAGGGGAATTCTATCAAACGTTTAAAGAAGAAACCATACCTATTCTACTAAAGCTGTTTGGAAAGATAGAAAGAGATGGAGTACTTCCAAATTCGTTCTAGGAGGCCAGCATCACCTTAATTCCCAAATCAGACAAAGACCCCACCAAAAAGGAGAATTACAGACCAATATCCCTGATGAACATGGATGCAAAAATTCTCAACAAGATACTAGCCAACAGGATCCAACAAAACATTAAGGAAATTATTCACTATGACCAAGTAGGATTTATCTCCGGGACACAAGGCAGGTTCAACACTCGTAAAACAATCAATGTGATTCATCATATCAGCAAGAGAAAAACCAAGAACCATATGATCCTCTCACTGGATGCAGAGAAAGCATTTGACAAAATACAGCATCCATTCCTGATCAAAACTCTTCAGAGTGTAGGGATAGAGGGAACTTTCCTCAACATCTTAAAAGCCATCTATGAAAAGCCAACAGCAAATATCATTCTCAATGGGGAAGCATTGGGAGCCTTTCCCCTACGATCAGGAACAAGACAGGGATGTCCACTCTCACCACTGATATTCAACATAGTATTGGAAGTCCCAGCCTCAGCAATCAGACAACAAAAAGACATTAAAGGCATTCAAATTGGCAAAGAAGAAGTCAAACTCTCTCTCTTCGCCGATGACATGATACTCTACATAGAAAACCCAAAGCCTCCACCCCAAGATTGCTAGAACTCATACAGCAATTTGGTAGCGTGGCAGGATACAAAATCAATGCCCAGAAATCAATGGCATTTCTATACACTAACCATGAGACTGAGGAAAGAGAAATTAAGGAGTCAATCCCATTTACAATTGCACCCAGAAGCATAAGATACCTAGGAATAAACCTAACCAAAGAGGTAAAGGATCGATACCCTAAAAACTATAGAACACTTCTGAAAGAAATTGAGGAAGACACAAAGAGATGGAAAAATATTCCATACTCATGAATTGGCAGAATTAATATTGTGAAAATGTCAATGTTACCCGGGGCAATTTACACATTTCATGCAATCCCTATCAAAATACCATGGACTTTCTTCAGAGAGTTGGAACAAATTATTTTAAGATTTGTGTGGAATCAGAAAAGACCCCGAATAGCCAGGGGAATTTTAAAAAAGAAAACCATATCTGGGGGCATCACAATGCCAGATTTCAGGTTGTACTACAAAGCTGTGGTCATCAAGACAGTTGGTACTGGCACAAAAACAGACACATAGATCAATGGAACAGAATAGAGAATCCAGAAGTGGACCCTCAACTTAATCATCAACTAATATTCGACAAAGGAGGTAAAAAGACAGTCTCTTCAATAAATGGTGCTGAGAAAATTGGACATCCACATACAGAAGAATGAAACTAGACCACTCTCTTTCACCATACACAAAGATAAACTCAAAATGGATGAAAGATCTAAAGGTGAGACAAGAGTCCATCAAAATCCTAGAGGATTTTATCAGCAAGGGAGACAGAACATAAAGACTCCTAACTCTGGGAGACGAACTGGGGATCGTTGAAGGGGAGGGGGGCGGGGGGTGGGCCTGAGTGGGTGGCGGGCACTGACGGGGATACTTGATGGGATGAGAACTGGGAGTTATTCTGTATGTTGATAAATTGAACACCAATAAAAAATTAAAAAAAAATCCTAGAGGAGAACACAGGCTACACCCTTTTTGAACTCAGCCACAGTAACTTCTTGCAAGATACATCCATGAAGGCAAAAGAAACAAAAGCAAAGATGAACTATTGGGACTTCATCCAGATAAGAAGCTTTTGCAAAACAAAGAATACAAACAACAAAACTACAAGACAACCTACAGAATGGGAGACAATATTTTCAAATGACATATCAGATAAAGGGCTAGTTTCCAAGATCTATGAAGAACTTATTAAACACAATAGCAAAGAAACAAACAATCCGATAATGAAATGGGCAAAAGCTATGAACAGAAATCTCACAGAGGAGGACATAGACATGGCCAACAAGCACATGAGGAAATGCTCTGCATCACTTGCCATCAGGGAAATACAAACCAAAACCACCATGAGATCCCACCATAGTGAGAGATGAAGAGGGACACTATATCATACTTAAAGGATCTATTCAACAAGAGGACTTAACAATCCTCAATATATATGCCCCGAATGTGGGAGCTGCCAAATATTTAAACCAATTATTAACCAAAGTAAATAAATACTTGGATATTAATTCAATTATACTTGGGGACTTTAATCTAGCTCTTTCAATACTAGATAGATCTGCTAAGCACAATATCTCCAAAGAAACACGAGCTTTAAATGATACACTGGACCAGATGGACTTCACAGACATCTACAGAACTTTACATCCAAACTCAGTTGAATACACATTCTTCTCAAGTGCACATGGAACTTTCTCCAGAATAGACCACATACTGGGTCACAAATCGTGTCTGAACCGATACCAAAAGATTGGGATCGTCCCCTGCATATTCTCAGACCATAATGCCTTGAAATTAGAACTAAATCACAACAAGAAGTTTGGAAAGACCTCAAACACATGGAGGTTAAGGACCATCCTACTAAAAGACGAAAGGGTCAACCAGGAAATTAAGGAAGAATTAAAAAGATTCATGGAAACTAATGAGAATGAAGATACAACTGTTCAAAATCTTTGGGATGCAGCAAAAGCAGTCCTAAGGGGGAAATACATCGTAATACAAGCAGCCATTCAAAAAATGGAAAGAACTCAAATACAAAAGCTAACCTCACACATAAAGGAGCTAGAGGGAAAACAAAAGATGGACCCTACCCCCAGCAGAAGAAGAGAGTTAATTAAAATTCGGGCAGAACTGAATGAAATCGAGACCAGATGAACTGTGGAACAGATCAACAGAACCAGGAGTTGGTTCTTTGAAAAAATTAATAAGATAGATAAACCATTAGCCAACCTTATTAAAAAGAAGAGAGAGAAGACTCAAATTAATAAAATCATGAATGAGAAAGGAGAGATCACTACCAACACCAAGGAAATACAAACGATTTTAAAAACATATTATGAACAGCTATATGCCAATAAATTAGGCAATCTAGAAGAAATGGACGCATTCCTGGAAGGCCACAAACTACCAAAACTGGAAGAGGAAGAAATAGAAAACCTGAACAGACCAATAACCAGGGAGGAAATTGAAGCGGTCATCAAAAACCTCCCAAGACACAAGAGTCCAGGACCAGATGGCTTCCCAGGGGAATTCTATCAAACGTTTAAAGAAGAAATCATACCTATTCTACTAAAGCTGTTTGGAAAGATAGAAGGAGATGGAGTACTTCCAAATTCGTTCTATGAGGCCAGCATCACCTTAATTCCAAAACCAGACAAAGACCCCACCAAAAAGGAGAATTACAGACCAATATCCCTGATGAACATGGATGCAAAAATTCTCAACAAGATACTAGCCAACAGGATCCAACAACACATTAAGAAAATTATTCACCATGACCAAGTAGGATTTATCCCCGGGACACAAGGCTGGTTCAACACTCGTAAAACAATCAATGTGATTCATCATATCAGCAAGAGAAAAACCAAGAACCATATGATCCTCTCACTGGATGCGGAGAAAGCATTTGACAAAATACAGCATCCATTCCAGATCAAAACTCTTCAGAGTGTAGGGATAGAGGGAACTTTCCTCGACATCTTAAAAGCTATCTACGAAAAGCCAACAGCAAATATCATTCTCAATAGGGAAGCATTGGGAGCCTTTCCCCTACGATCAGGAACAAGACAGGGATGTCCACTCTCACCACTGCTTTTCAACATAGTATTGGAAGTCCTAGCCTCAGCAATCAGACAACAAAAAGACATTAAAGGCATTCAAATTGGCAAAGAAGAAGTCAAACTCTCCCTCTTCGCCGATGACATGATACTCTACATAGAAAACCCAAAAGCCTCCACCCCAAGATTGTTAGAACTCATACAGCAATTTGGTAGCGTGGCAGGATACAAAATCAACACCCAGAAATCAATGGCATTTCTATACACTAACAATGAGACTGAAGAAAGAGAAATTAAGGAATCAATCCCATTTACAATTGCACCCAAAAGCATAAGATACCTAGGAATAAACCTAACCAAAGAGGTAAAGGATCTATACCCTAAAAACTATAGAACACTTCTGAAAGAAATTGAGGAAGACACAAAGAGATGGAAAAATATTCCATGCTCATGGATTGGCAGAATTAATATCGTGAAAATGTCAATGTTACCCAGGGCAATTTACACGTTTAATGCAATCCCTATCAAAATACCATGGACTTTCTTCAGAGAGTTAGAACAAATTATTTTAAGATTTGTGTGGAATCAAAAAAGACCCCGAATAGCCAGGGGAATTTTAAAAAAGAAAACCATATCTGGGGGCATCACAATGCCAGATTTCAGGTTGTACTACAAAGCTGTGGTCATCAAGACAGTGTGGTACTGGCACAAAAACAGACACATAGATCAATGGAACAGAATAGAAAATCCAGAAGTGGACCCTCAAGTTTATGGTCAACTAATATTTGATAAAGGAGGAAAGACTATCCATTGGAAGAAAGACAGTCTCTTCAATAAATGGTGCTGGGAAAGTTGGACATCCACATGCAGAAGAATGAAACTAGACCACTCTCTTTCACCATACACAAAGATAAACTCAAAATGGATGAAAGATCTAAATGTGAGACAAGATTCCATCAAAATCCTAGAGGAGAACACAGGCAACACCCTTTTTGAACTTGGCCACAGTAACTTCTTGCAAGATACATCCATGAAGGCAAAAGAAACAAAAGCAAAAATGAACTATTGGGACTTCATCAAGATAAGAAGCTTTTGCACAACAAAGGATACAGTCAACAAAACTAAAAGACAACCTACAGAATGGGAGAAGATATTTGCAAATGACGTATCAGATAAAGGACTAGTTTCCAAGATCTATAAAGAGCTTCTTAAACTCAACACCAAAGAAACAAACAATCCAATCATGAAATGGGCAAAAGACATGAAGAAAAATCTCACAGAGGAAGACATAGACATGGCCAACATGCACATGAGAAAATGCTCTGCATCACTGGCCATCAGGGAAATACAAATCAAAACCACAATGAGATACCACCTCACACCAGTGAGAATGGGGAAAATTAACAAGGCAGGAAACCACAAATGTTGGAGAGGATGCGGAGAAAAGGGAACCCTCTTACAGTGTTGGTGGGAATGTGAACTGGTGCAGCCACTCTGGAAAACTGTGTGGAGGTTCCTCAAAGAGTTAAAAATAGACCTGCCCTACGACCCAGCAATTGCACTGTTGGGGATTTACCCCAGAGACTCAGATGCAATGAAACGCCGGGACACCTGCACCCCAATGTTTCTAGCAGCAATGTCCACAATAGCCAAACTGTGGAAGGAGCCTATGTGTCCATCGAAAGATGAATGGATAAAGAAGATGTGGTTTATGTACACAATGGAATATTACTCAGCCATTAGAAACGACAAATACCCACCATTTTCTTCAACGTGGATGGAACTGGAGGGTATTATGCTGAGTGAAGTAAGTCAATCGGAGAAGGACAAACAGTGTATTTTCTCATTCATTTGGGGAATATAAATAATAGCGAAAGGGAATATAGGGGAAGGGAGAAGAAATATGCGGGAAATATCAGCAAGGGAGACAGAACATAAAGACTCCTAACTCTGGGAGACGAACTGGGGATGGTTGAAAGGTAGGGGGGCGGGGGGTGGGCCTGAGTGGGTGGCGGGCACTGATGGGGATACTTGATGGGATGAGCACTGGCAGTTATTCTGTATGTTGATAAATTGAACACCAATAAAAAATTTAAAAAGTAAACAAAAAAAAATAAAGGAAAAATAAAAAAAAAAAACAAAAAAATAACAAAAAAAAAACAAAGTACCACATGGACACAAAGTCTGAAGTCTGGAATATTACCTAATGAAAACATAGTTTCTCAAAGCAGTCAATATGAACACACAAAGGCAGCCACATCTGCTCTGGTCACAACAGTCTGACAAAAATGATCCCAAGCTGATTATATTCTGAGAGGACATGAGGATAAGGGCCTCCTTCCATGGACTAAAACAGCCCATACCTGAACCTGCCTCTCGAAGAGGAGCCCCAGCCCCAGGAACCATAGGTAACCCCATTAAGTGATCAGGTGAGAAGACAGACAACTCACTCTGGAGTCTGTGCTCAGCTGGGTTTTCCTTGACGCCATATATATTTTTTTTTCAATATGCCATCATATAGCATAACAACCAGGGCTCATCACGTCAACTGCCCCCCTCTGTGTCTGTCACCCCATCACCCTAACTCCCTGCCCATTTCCCCTTCCACCACCCCTTATTCTATTCCCAGAGTTAGGAGTCTCTCATGTTCTGTCTCCTTCACTGATATTTCCCACTCATTTTCTCTCCTTTAATATTTATTCCCTTTCACTAATTTTATATTCCCCAAATGAATGAGAACATATAATGTTTGTTGTTCTCTCATTGACTTACTTCACTCAGCATAATACACTCCGGGTCCATCCACATTGAAGAAAATGGTGTGTATTTGTTATTTCTTTTTTTCTATGAATTTATTTTTTATTGGAGTTCAATTTGCCAACATATAGAATAACACCCAGTGCTCATTCTCTCAAGTGCCCCCCTCAGTGCCCATCACCCAGTCACCCCTACCCCCCCATCTCCCCTTCCGCCACCCCTAGTTCGTTTCTCAGAGTTAGGAGTCTCTCAGCTTCTGTCTCCCTTTCTGATATTTCCCACTCATATTTTCTCCTTTCCCCTTTAATCCCTTTCACTATCCTTTATATAACCCAAATGAATGAGACCATACAATGTTTGTCATTTCTAATGGCTGAGTAATATGCCACTGCATACATGGACCACATCTTCTTTATCCATTAATCTTTCGATGGACCCCGAGACTCCTTCCACAGTTTAGCTATTCTGAACATCGCTTCTATAAACATTGGGGTACAGGTGTCCTGCCTTTTCACTGCAACTGTATCTGTGACGCTATTTTATAGGTAATTAATGGAGAACAAGACACCTTGAGTATGTGAGTGGAGATGAGTGAGAGAAGTGGCATGTGCGACCTTTTGCTGACCAGGATCTCATCTGTCTGCAGGTCTCCAGGGTGAAGTACAGCAGTTGGAGTCCGGTGGAGACCGCGTGAAACCTGGGAGGTCCATGAGACTCTCCTGTGTGGCCTTAGGATTCACCTTCAGTGAATCCTATAGCATGTATGGGCTTCACCAGTCTCCTGGGAAGGGGCTACGGTGGGCCACATACATTAGCAATAGTGGAAGTAGCACATACTGTGCAGACACTGTGAAGGGCTGATTCACCATCTCCAGAGACAACACCAAGAACACACTGTATCTACAGATGAACAGCCTGAGAATCCAGGAGACAGCCCTGTATTACTGTGCAGACACAGTTTGGGAACATCACTGTGAGCCCAGACAGAAACCTTTTTCAGGGACCCAAGTATGGATGGGCTGTAGGGTCTCTTATGTCACCAGGGGGCGCTCAGGTCACCAGTCCCTGTTCAGGACAGCAGGGGTGCAATGGAACCAGGATGTATAGGTGAAGAATCAGGAAAATGTTTATTTTCATTTGTCTAAGATACAAAATAAGCTCTCTTGGGATGAAATCTGGATTAATCAGTTTGTGATATTTTATTTATATTATTTATGTTAATCTTAGATTTTATGATACAATAATATTTTTAAATTATTATTATTATTATGTTTAATTGGAGTTCAATTTGCCTACATATAGCATTACACCCAGTGTTCATCCCGCCAAGTGCCCCTCAGTGTCCATCACCCAGTCACCCCAACCCTACGCCCACCTCCCCTTCCTCTACCCCTTGGTCACTTTCCAGAGTTAGTTGTCTCTCATGTTGTGTCACCCTCAATGATACTTTCACTCATCTTCTCTCCTTTCCCTTTATTTCCTTTCACTAATTTTTATATTCCCCAAATGAATGAGACCGTATAATGTTTGTCCTTTTCCGATTGACTTATTTCACTCAGCCTAACACCCTCCAGGTCAATCCACATCGAAGCAAAAGATGGGTATTTATCATTTCTAATGGCTGAGTAATATTCCACTGTATACATATACCACATCTTCTTTGATGTGATGATTTTTTAAATAAAATAATTTTGTTTTTGTTACATTGAATTAGTGAGCTTATACTACATACTTCTTTTCTGATTTTCAATAATCCATCAGGTGCTTGTAACACCCAGTATTGATGACATCACTTGCTCTCTTTAATGTGCATCACACAATGACCCAATACACCCACTAACCTCCGAGCATTATACCTCATTCTTTTTCTGATAGTTAATGTTTTCTCATGTTCTATCTCCTCTCTAATGATTCCCAGTCTTCCGAGCTTTAGCCAATGTTCCTTTCATGTGTTACGTATATTACACACTAGACAGAAATGATATGATAATTGTCTTCTGATTGACTTATTTTACTCAGCAAACTACCCTGCAGTTCCATCAATGTCGCTGTAAATGGTAGCTATTTGATATTTCTGATGACAGAGTAATATCCCATTGTATATATTCCACATACTATTTATCCATTCTTCTGTCATGGATGTCATGCCTCCCTCCATGGTTTGGCTACCGTGTACTTTGCTGCTATGAACACTGGGGTTCAGGTGCCCTTTGCATCACTACATCTGTATGCTTGGGGTAAATACTCAGTAATACAATTCCTGGGGTATAGGGTATTCACAACAGAGGAAAGAACCAGAGGTAATACTCTCTGCCATAGATCTAATTGAGTGGGATAAAATAAAAATCAGAGCTCAAATTCAGGATACTAATTTTAAAGTTACTAGTTCCATTTCAGGAAAGCTGAAACACACCACATTATAACTTAGTGTAGAAATGAACCGATTCAGTTGTAAATTAAGAATGATCAAGGTGAGATAGAATCTAAACCAGATGCTCTAACAGCCTTGGTCAATGAGGTTGAAGGGAGCATGGGTGACATAGACTACAATGTGATAGAAAGGAAGGGGGGAGTAGAGAAACACAACTAATGGACCATGAAAGGCTTGAATAATAACTAGTGCCATAAGTTCAAACTAAATTAAAATATTTGGGACCCATGAGGGGAATAAAGAGAGAGAAGAACAGAACGTATATTTGAGAAAATCATAGCAGAGACTCCTTTATTTTTTGGAAAGATGTAATTTATTCATTCATGAGAGACATAGAAGCAAAGACATAGGCGGAGAGAGGAGCAGGCTCCATGCAGGGAGCCTGATGTGGGACTTGATCCCGTGTCTCCAGGATCATTCCATTGGCCAAAGGCAGGTTTTCAACCACTTAGCCACCCAGGAGTCCCAATAGACACTCCTTTTTAACACAAAGACACAACCAGATTGAAAGTGAGGGAGTAAACAACCACTAATCATGTCAATGGACATCAAGAGGAAGGAGGTGTAGCAACACTTACATCAGATGAACTAGAATTTTTAAAAAAGACTATAATAAAGGATGAAGAAGGATACTATATCCTAAAAATGGTTTATCCAACAGAAGATCTACCTTTTCTAAATATTCATAGCACTAACTTTGGAGAAGACAAGTGCACAAACCAAATAACCCTAAATTTAATGAAACTCCTGGCTACTATTACTTTAACAACAGGGACTTCAATGTCTCCCTGACCTCAGTGAGAATCATCTAAGCAGAAACTCAACAAGGAAACAAGGGTTTTGAGAGACATACTGGATCGGACGTACTTCAAAAATATATGAGAGCATTTTTCCTAAAGCAGAATACACATTCTTCTCTATTGCACGTGGAAAATACTCCAGAATTGATCATACACATGGTCACAAGTCATGTGTCAAGTGGTACAGAACGGTTGAATTCACTCCATGCATATTTTCAGACCAATATGCTATGAAACCAGAAGTCAAAACCAATAGAAACATGCAAGGCCCCAAAACGACAATGAGATACCACCTCACACCAGTGAGAATGGGAAAAATTAAGAAGACAGGAAACAGCAAATGTTGAAGAGGGTGTCGAGAAGGGAGAACCCTCCTGCACTGTTGGTGGGAATGTGAACTGGTACAATCATTTTGGAAAACTGTGGGGATGTTCCTCAATGAGTTAAAAATAGATCTGCCCTATGGCCCAGCAATTTCACTGTTGGGGATTTACCCCAAAGATACAGATGCAGTGAAACACCAGGATATCTGCACTCCAATGTTTATAGCAGCAATGTCCACAGTAGCCAGACTGTGAAGGGATCTTCAGTGTTCATTCAAAGATTAATGGATTAAGAAGATGTGGTCTATGTATACAATGGAATATTCCTCAGCCACCAGAGAGGAGGAATACCCACCATTTGCTTCAACAAGAGTGGAACTGAAGGGTATTATGCTTAGTGAAGTAGGTCCATCGGAGGACAAACATTATATGGTTTCATTCAGTCAGGTAATATAAAAAATGAGGTAAAGAATTATAGAGGAAATTAGGAAAATAATTGGGAAAAATTAGAGAGGGTGACAAAACATGATAGAGTTCTAAATCTGGGAAATTAGCAAGAGGTAGTGGGTGGGGAAGTGGATGGGGGGATGGGGTGACTTGATGATGGGCACTGAGGGGAACACTTGACCGGTGAGCCAGGGGTGCTATGCTATATGTTGGAAATCAACCTTCAATAAAAAATACATAACAAATAAATAAATGTGCATAAAATGATATCTTTGAAGAAGAAAGGGAGCAATAAAGAAATTAAAGAATTTAAGCAGAATTTTAACCAATGAACATTAAATCACAATCATACAATCCAGGATGTCTCTCAAATCCCTTGTTTCCTTGAAAAGCTTTGGGACACATCAAAAGCCATCCACAGAGGGAATGATGGAACAATACAGGTCTTCCTCAAAAACAGGAAAAATCTAAAACAAGCAAGATAATCCTGCACCTAAGGGCACTGGAGGAAGAGATCAAAGAAAGCCTAAATCTAACAGGAGAAGAGAAGTAATGAAGATTAGAGTAGATCTCAAATATATAGAAATTTAAAAAGGAGGATAAAAAAACCTCAGAGCTAATATAATGAAAATATTAGTAAGCAAAGAAACCAAGAGACAGAATTGACGATTTAAAAGTTAAAGTACCCAAACTAATAAAATCATGAATGAATGAGGAGCGATCAAAATGAACACCCAAGAATTACAAGCTGTATTAGAAGAAATTATGAGCAGTCAGCTTATTGGATGATCTGGAGAAACGAATGCAATCCTAGGAACATAAAGACAACCCAAACAGAAACAGTAAGGAAGAGACAAGCTGCACGGAACTGGAAATAAAAATCAAGCATAATTAAGAGTCTCCCAAATGCAGGATTACACGAACAGATGGTTCCCCAGGGAAATACCACAAAAGCAATCAATATCTATCTTCTAAAACTATTCCAAACAACAGAAATTGAAGGAAAACTTCCAGACTCATTCTGTGATGTCGGCATTACCTTGACCCCCAAACCAAACATCCCAGTAAAAGAAGGAGAATTACAGAAAAATGAACTAATGACACTCCAGATGATGAATCTGGATGCAAGTTTCTCACCAAGATCCTAACCAGAAAGATCCAACAGTATATTGATAGGATTATTGACGACAATGAACAAATAGTCTTAAGTCTTATGCTTCAAGAGTGGTTCAGTATGTGTAAAAATGATCAATGTGATAATCGCATTAATAAAAGGAAGGATAAGAGACATTATTTCCTCTCAACTGATGCCCCAAAATAATTTGACAAAATTATTATTAATAATAAAATGATTAATAATAAAATCCTTTTCCTGTGTAGGATAGGGGGATACACCCAAATTCATGAAAGCCATCTACAGAAGATACATAAAGAATCTCATCCTCAACATGGAAAAGCGAGAGCTTTTCTCCTAAGATCAGGAACATGACAGGAATGCGCACCGTCACCACTGTTATTTAACATAGCACTAGAAGTCCGAAACTGAGCAATCAGACAAAAAAAAGTGAAAGTCATCCAAATCAGCAAAGAAAAAAATCAAACTTTCAGTCTTCACAGAAGACAAGATACTTTAAAGACAAACCCCCAAAGAATCTGTTGAAAAATTGCTGGAACTGATACAGGAATTCAGCAAAACCTGAGCATACAAAATCAATACAAGGAAGTCAGTGGCATTCCTATATACTACAAAATGAAACAGAAGAAAGATAAATCAAAATCAGTGAGCCCCATTTATAATTGCATCAGAAACGAACTAGGGGTGGTGGAAGGGGAGGAGGGCCGGGGGTGGGGGTGAACGGGTGATGGGCACTGAGGGGGGCACTTGATGGGATGAGCACTGGGTGTTATTCTGTATGTTGGTAAATTGAACACCAATAAAAAATAAATTTATTTTAAAAAAAGAAACTTCAGGTAATGGGGAATAATCCTAACCAAAGACAGAAAGGATGTATTGTCTAAAAATACTAAAATATGTATGAAAGACATTAAAGAAGGCACAAATATGTAGAAAACTTTCTATTATCATGCATTGGATGAATAAATATTGATATAATGTCTACCCCACCAACAGCAATTACACATTCAATACAAACCCTATAAAAACACCACAAAAATAGACCAAGATCCTACCAGTTCTCAGATGGAAGCTGTCCTCTCCCCACAGTCACCAGCTGCTTTTGAAGGTCATGAGTACTCCGTGTGCTCAGAGACCAGAAACTTCTACTGAATCCATGAGGATCCTCAGTGTGAGGAGCTGGATTCCATAGTCTACATGTGAACTTACATTACAGTGAAGCTATTTCATTGAAGTTAAGTCCACTCATGGTCAGCAAGGCAGGGGAGCAGCTCTGAATGCCGAGAAGCAGGGCATTGGTTGGCTTTAACGATTTCATGAATATTTATACAAATAGCAGCTGTCCCCAGAAATGAACGCTCAGAAAATTGATGTGAGAGGATGGAGCAAGTGACCTAGCACACAGTTCCTCTTGCAATGTGTAGCCCTGGACCTGAACTGGGCTTACATGGATGTCTACATGCACAGCACAGTTGGCAAAGGATTGTTATCATTTTCTGCTGGTTTTCTTTCCTCTGTAGATGCTCACATCCCACATTGTTGAGGCCTTTTATAGGGTTTTGTGACTCTCTTCCTGGCTGTATTGGAGAGCAGTTATGAACATGGTCTCCTACATCTAGCCTGTAATTGAATGTTTGCACCCGCGAGTATTCAGGGAGCCCTCATAGGAGAGCCATCAAGCCCTTTCTGTCCTCCGTTTACCTCTCAATTCCATGTTCACCTTACCTGTGTCTGAGCTGGTTTATCTCAGGCATGAATGGGTCTCTAAACATCAATATGAAAGGCTCCTGCACCTTAGACCTGGGCTGGTCCTCCGAGGGGTTGTCACAAGAAAGAGTCTAGTTTCTGCCTGCTGGTTTCAGAATAGAGGTCACAGGACAACACAGAGTTCAGTTTATGGAAACAAAGCACAACGCCTGCACTCAGACCCAATGTTCACATGACTTCAGGTTCCAGTCCTTCTCAAACATGCATCACATTGTGCCACTTTTTCTTCGTCGCACTCAAGGGGTCCTTAGATCCAGGAAATTTCCCCATTTTTCCATTTGAGCACCAACATGCCAGGTCCATCCCTTGCAGGAGAAGAATTCTACAAGTTAATATGTTTCTCTCTTGTCCTTAAATCCTTGACTTTAGCTTCTGCAAGCAACCTCCCTCCTGCTGTCATCCCCACGGTTATATCTCCCCAATGTCAACAGCACACAGCTCCAACACTCCAAAACCTGCTCAGTATTCTATTAGGAGTCTTGCTGTTGCTTTTTCAACTCTGATCGATTTCATGGATGTTCGAAATGATTCAATAACCTTCCAGCTATTCCAAGGATGTGACAACCCCTGAGTCCCCCTAATCTTCTGACATGTTAACTTCTCTCTCCCATATTTTCTTATAATAAAGATGTTGTGGTGAATTCTTTCTGATTTATATGTAGGAGTTGAACCTTGAATCCTGGTGTTTTATTTCAGAATATCATAAACTTATTTTCACCCCGACTCTGATTCTGGATCCTAAGGACTCATTTGTGTCTGTAAAGCCTATTGAGTATTGTAATAATATTATATTAAGTTTCAGGAAGTAATTATAGACATGTGTAGTACATACACATAAAGTCATTTAACAAGTGACATAAAGGAGCAATGCACCTCCCAGTCGTGAGGTTGGGGCTTCCAGGAAGGCACAGATGCTCCCAAAGGAAAAGAATTGCAGATATATTATTAGCATCCATTGGCCATGTCTCTGTAGAGGTGACACAGGTGCCATTTGGGTGGTGGGCTCTGCTTGCAGTATTCCTGATGCATATGATCTATTCAAAGATTGAATTGGGGGTACCCAGGTGAGTCAGCCATTTAGTGCCACCCTCAGCCCAGGGCCTGATCCTGGAGATCAGGAGTAGAGTCCCACAGCAGGCTCCCTGCATGGAGCCTGTTTCTCCCACTGCCTGTGTCTCTGCATCTCTCTCTCTCTGTCTCTCTCTTGTGTGTGTGTGTCTCATGAATAAATACATGACATATTAAAAGAACAAACATGGAATGGGCTAGATTTTGAGGCAGAAGTCCTGTATGCAGCCCACAGGGTCAGGGGGACTGATCTAAAAAAACCAAAATTATGGTTGATCAGAGGCACAAATTGAAATTGAATTGAAACTGAAATTTCCTTCTGCATTTGCTATGAAAAATACCTGATAAATCTGTAGAAGAGGTTGATGGTAGATATTTTTCTTCTCCTAGATGGAATATAGTATTTGACTGTAAAAGGAATTCATGAAAAACTTACAGTGGAAAGGCAGCAGTACACTGTTAGTTTAGGAAGTACAAGAAAAATAGAAATATAGGCTATATAATGGAAAATGTTCATTCTGACACCAGGTTATTATATCCCAAACCCTGCCTGAATGAGCTCATTCTGTGTCAGGTAAGCTCATCAAAGCGATTACAAAAGATCACAAAGTTAACTGCAGTGGAACACAGTGACTGAGTTGTTAGAGACTTACAAATAGAACTGCATTACCTGAAACCCTCTGAAATTCAGCTAAATTCTAAATTTAGCAAAACCATGTGATCCCCAATACATGCAGGGTCCACTATTCTAAGGAACCCTGCCACTCTGCCATTCAGATGTTTCAGAGGGCAGTAAGTCCTGTGGAGAGGAGCACAGGCCAAGAATCTGGGGTTAGACTCACCTGAAAATGTGCACAAGGACACCTTAGAAACCCTCTACAATTTAAGGGGTAGGTTCACATCATTGTATGGGGAACCGTGACACCTACAAACCAAGATTCTATGCAAATACAATTACAAAGTACCACGTGGACACAAAGTCTGGAATATTATGTAATAAAAAACAGCTTTTCAAAGAAGTAAATATGAACACACAAAGGCAGTCACATTTCTACAGATCACACAGCTTCACATAAATGATTCCAAGCTGACTATATACTGAGAGAACATGTATATAGGGGCCTCCTTCTGTTGAATAAAACAGCCCAGACATGACACTGCATCTGGGAGAGGAACATCAGCCCCAGGAACAATGTCAGTTATCTGGACAAAACACAACTGACCATGGAGTCTGTGCTCAGCTGGGTTTTCCTTGACACAGTTTTTAAAATATATTTTTATATACTTTCTATTTGAGTCAATTTGCCAACATAGAGCATATCCCCCAGTGCTCATCACGTCAACAGAAGGATGGGCATTTTTAAGAACAAACAAAAATCCTCCATAATATATATGTTACATCTTTTTTAAAATGGATGACTTTGATATTTTCATCTAATGTTGCTAGAAAGAGAGAAATTATACCTCAAAATTTCAAAAACATTGGGATGTGGGGTAATGAGATTGAATATGTTTGATGTACACATTTTTCCCCAACTGTAAGCAGATATTAATTATCAATACCATCATGACTCCATTGTGGTAATAAGGGGGTTGAAATTGAAACTACAGCTGCCTTTCCTAATTCAATCATGCCTGCACCTCACTTTCAGGCTCTCCAGACACCCATCATCCCATGACATCCCTGTTTGGGGACTTCCTGCACTGATGGAAAAGGCCTGTTAATATGAGGTGCTGCTGGATACTCAGAAAGCATGAACAAGTGTCTACTGGCATTCATATGAAGCTACTATTCCTCTACAGGGAATAGGTTGGAGCTCGACGATTCATGTTTACCCTGTGCTGTTCCCCTGACTTTCACCACCTGACACAAAAAAATGGATTCTTTTTTCTAATTCAATATTTTTAATTTAATGTCTAGTTCTATATACTATGAATCTCTCAACTTCCCCTGGAGCTTTCCTACCACCCAGCAATTGCACTACTGGGATTTACTACAAAGATACAGATGCAGTGAAAGATGACGACACTTACACCCCAATGGTTATAGCAACAATGTCCAGAGTAGCCAAACTGTGGAAGGAGCCTTGGTGTCCATCGAAAGAATAATGGATAAAGGAGATGTGGTCTATATATACAATGGAATATTACTCAGTCATTAGAAATGAAGAACAGGGATCCCTGGGTGGCGCAGTGGTTTAGTGCCTACCTTTGGCCCAGGGCGCGATCCTGGAGACTCTGGATCGAATCCCATGTCGGGCTCCCGGTGCATGGAGCTTGCTTCTCCCTCTGCCTATGTCTCTGCCTACTCTCTCTCTCTCTGTTTGTGACTATCATAAATAAATAAAAAAGTAAAAAAAGAAAGAAAGAAATGAAGAACACCCACCATTTGCTTAGACGTGATTGGAACTGGAGGATATTATGCTGACTGAAGTAAGTCAGTCGGAGAAGAACAAACATATGGTCTCATTCATTCAGGGAATATAAAAAGTAGTGAAAGGGGGTAAAGGGGAAAGGAGATAAAATGAATGGGAAATGTCAGAGAGGTCGACAGAACATGAGAGACTCCTAGCTCTTAGAAAGGAACTTTGGGAAGGAATTCTGGGAAGGGGTAGTTTTAAGGAAGGTCGGTGGGGGTAGGGGTGACTGGGTGATGGGCAATGAGGGGTCACTTGACGGGATGAGCACTGGGTGTTATACTATATGTTAGCAAAGCAAACTCCAATAAAAAATAATTAAGAAATAAAATTTAAAAAACAAATGAAAATTCAGATAATGAGGAATAATCCTAACCAAAGAGGAAAGAACCTATAGTCTAAAAATTCTAAAATACATATGAAAGACATTAAAGAAGACAGAAATATATGGAAAACAATCTATTCTTATGGATTGTAAAATTAAATAATCATATAATGTCTATGCCACCAACAGCAATCTATGCATCCAACATGAACCCTATCAAAAGACCAACAACATTTTTCTAGGGAATGGAACAAGCCTAAAACTTGTAAATAAACAGAAAAGATTCTGAGTGAGCAAAAGAATGTTGAAACAAAAAACAAATCAGGGCAGCCCGGGTGGCTCAGCATTTTAGCACTGCCTTTTTGTCCAGGGCATGATCCTGCAGGCCTGGGAACAAGTCCGATATCAGGCTCCCTACATGGTGCCTACTGCTCCTTCTGCCTGTGTCTCTGCCATTCTCTCTGTATTTCTCTGTCTCTCATGAGTAAATAAAAAAAAACTAAAAAGAAACAAAGCAAAAGCCATCAGATTTCCAGATTTCAAAGTTGTGATCATCAAAACAGTATAATAGTGGCAGTAAAACACGCACATGGTCAATGGAATAGAAAAAAGAACCCATAAATGGACACACAGCTCTATGGCCAACTTATCCTCGACAAATTACAAAAGACTATCGACTGGAAAAAGGGCAATCTCTTGAACAAGTGGTGTTGGGAACATTGGACGGCTGCAAGTAGAATGAACCTGGGCCACATTCTTACACTCCACACAAAGATAAACTCAGAGTAGATGAAAGGCCTAAATGTGAGGCAAGAAACCATCAAAGTCAAGGAGATTTTGTGACCTCAGCCACAACAGGTTCTTGACACTCGAATCTCCAAAGGGAAGGGAAACAAAAGGAAGAGTGAACTCTATGGACTACACCAAGGAAGGAGCTGTCATTCAGCTGTGGAAACACTCAACATAATTGAAAGGCAACCTAACAAATTGGAAAAGATAGGGATGCCTGTGTAGCTTGAGCATCTGTCTTTGGCTCAGGGAGTCCTAGAGCTCTGGGATTGAGACCAGCATTTGGCTCCATGTGGGGAGACCACTTCTCCCTCTGCCCATCTCTGAATCTCTCTGTCCATCTCTGATGAATAAATAAATAACATCTTCCAAAAGAATAAAAACAATGGGAGAAGAGATTTGCAAATCTATCTCCAGATTAAGGCTGGTTTCCGAAATTGAAAAATAAATTACCAAACTAAAAACCACAAAGTGAAAACTACCATCAGAAATGGGCAGAGGACATGATGATTCACCCTGTCCTGATTGGAGTTGTAGACTGTCACTTTATATTAGGTGGGTCATCCACATACACAAGGAAATTTATTATCTCCACTAGGTCTACCTTATATCAACTGCTTACCTGAAAGATACACATGAAATGAAACGCCAGGACACCTGGACCCCGATGTTTGTAGCAGCAATGTCCACAATAGCCAAACTGTGGAAGGAGCCTTGGTGTCCATCGAAAGATGAATGGATAAAGAAGATGTGGTTTATGTATACAATGGAATATTCCTCAGCCATTAGAAATGACAAATACCCACCATTTGCTTCAACGTGGATGGATCTGGAGCATATTATGTCTGAGTGAAATAAGTCAATTGGAGAGGACAAACATTATATGGTCTAATTCATTTGGGGAATATAAATAATAGTGAAAGAGAATAGAAGGGAAGGGAGATGAAATGGGTAGAAAATATCAGAAAGGGAGACAGAACATGGAAGACTCCTAACTCTGGGAAATGAACTAGGGGTGGTGGAAGAGGATGAGGGTAGGGGCTGGGGGTGAATGGGTGACGGGCACTGAGGGTGGCACTTGACGGGATGAGCACTGGGTGTTATTCTGTATGTTGGCAAATTGAACACCAATAAAAATAAATTTATTACTTAAAAACTGCTGCAATTAACATAGGATGCATGTAAAAAGAAAATAGAACAGACAATGCATCCTGAAGACAAGAGGAAAATGCTTTCTGCCCCAGACTGGAGGACCTGCCTGTAAATGTAGCAAGAAAACTACATTAAAAAAAAAAAAGAAAACGTGGTAATCTGGAAAGTAAATAATTAGTTTTCCTATGAGAATGTCTTAATAGAGTCAATGAGTAAAAACGTCACATAAATACTGGAAGAAATAACTCATAAGCTCAGCAAAACAATCAGTATATAAAATCAGCAAATAAAATAAAGATATATTTCTACAAAATAACAACAAATTACATGTACAAAATTAACAAAATAATCCGATTTACACTAGCACCTAAAATAAATATTTAGGTTTAAAATTTACTAACAATATGAAATATCTCCAGAAAATGACCTATGTTGATGAGTGTCTTTTGAAATGCACCCAGAAATTCGAAAATAACTGTGCTTAGAACTTCATATAGTCAGAGGGCCATCTACACAAATTGCTATAGAATTGTGGTGCAACACTTGTGTTGACTTTAAATCCACGAACTTAAGTCTGGAGCTCATTATATAATTAGAGCACATGCAAATAGGGCCCTCCCTCCAGTGATTAAACCAGCCCAGTCTCGACCCTGCAGCTGGGAGAGCAGCCCCAGCCCCAGGATCCCAAGGTGACCCGATTCAGTGCTCAGGAGACAACACAGACAAACCATCATGGAGTCTGTGCTCAGCTGGGTTTTCCTTGTCGCTATTTTAAAAGGTAATCAATGGAGAACAGAGACCTTGAATACGTGAGTGGACGTGAGTGAGAGAAACAGGGGATGTGGGACAATTTCCTGACCAGGATGTCTTGTGTCTGCAGGTGTCCAGGGTGAGGTGCAGCTGGTGGAGTCTGGGGGAGACCTGGTGAAGCCTGGGGGGTCCCTGACTCTCCTGTGTGGCCTCTGGATTCACCTTCAGTAGCTACCACATGAGCTGGGTCCGCCAGGCTCCAGGGAAGGGGCTGCAGTGGGTCGGATACATTAACAGTGGTGGAAGTAGCACATACTACACTGACGCTGTGAAGGGCCGATTCACCATCTCCAGAGACAACGCCAAGAACATGCTGTATCTGCAGATGAACAGCCTGAGAGCCGAGGACACGGCCGTGTATTACTGTGCGAAGGACAAAGGAGGCGACCTCAGTGTGAGCCCAGACACAAACCTCCCTGTGGAAGGGGATCAGGACCACCAGGGGGTGCACACTCCTCACCACTTCTGTCTTGAAGGCTCAGGAGCAGGTGCAGATGGAGGTTCTGGGCAGGTTTCCTGTCAGGGACGGGGCTTCCTCTCCAAGGAGCAGTTTCCCCCCGGGACCCCCTCTGAACACTTGATTATGTGTTAACCTCTTCAGTCTCTATCTTAGAGACCTAGAATTGAACTATACCACTTGCACTTACTTGTACTTAACTTTTCCTGACCCGAAATTTTAATCAATTACAAATAACTCCATTCACATCATCTGAACCTCTTAATGAGTCTTAGCGGTGATCACTGTGGATCACAGGACCCCAAGCTAACATGCTGTCTTGCAAATCGCGGTATAGAGGAATCCCCAGTCAATACAAGAGAAAAGAGACATTGTATGAACATGTTAATAACAGCCTGGGAGTGATAGATTTTCCCACCATGACACGGTAGGGATGTGGACTCAGAGGTCATTCACACAAACACACACAAACACACTCACACACACACACACACACAATCACTAGAGTATAACCATTCATCACCTTCGCCTTCATGTCTGATGAGAACCAGGCAGGCCTCTCATCATGTCATAAATGCCTGGATGGTGCCAGGGAAGACACTGGCTACAGGTGTGTGTTGTTGGTCAGTGTTGGGACTGGGTCTGCTCCAGGAGGGGCTTGTGTGTCTTAGTGTCCCAACTGCCTCAAAAGTGGGAATTCCTGGGTTATTGTTTGATTTCTTATCCTTTGGGTGGAGGAGAAGAACGAGCAAGGAATGTCAAGGAGGTAACAGGCAGTAAAGACTGGACATGGTGTGAGGAATCATTTCACTAAACAAGCATCAAACTGGAAGGCAAAAAGAGAAACATGGTCATTCTCAGTAGACAGATGTCTGAATCAGAGGGAAAGGAGATGAATAATATATGGAAGCAGCACGAAACTTTAAATAATAATACAAATCGGCCAAGATCCTACCCAGGTCTCAGATGGAAGCTGTCCTCTCGCCGAGGTCACAGTCTGGTTCTGAAGGTCATGTGTACACCATGTGCTCAGAGACCAGAAGCTTCTACTGGATGAATGAGGAACCTCAGTGTGAGGAGGAGGATTGGAGAACCTTCCACCTGCAGGGAATAACTCATGGATCCTTCTGGCGTTGACGTCAGATCACTGTGTGTGACCTTCACCATGCCCATGTTGGAACCTAATGTCCATGAGATGGGGAAGGAGGTGGAGCCTTAGGGGAACACTTAGGTTCGGAGGTGCAGCCTCATGATAGGAACAGGGCCCTTTAAAACCAGGACTGGGAAAGCTCCCTGCACCCTGGCCCCATGTAATGTGATGGGGAAAGGACGGGGTAGGATGTGGGTGCTCTCCAGACACGACCTCTGCCTGGACCTGGACCTCAGACGTCCCAGATTCGAGATCTGTGAGAATGAGTGTCTGTCGTTTATCCTCCCAGTCCATGTATGATGTTCCAGGAATGTGGACAGGCTAAAGTCCTTTTTTTGTTGAAATCGAATTTACCAATATTTACTGCACACTCAGTGCTCATCAGATCACGTCCCCTCCTTAACTCCCATCACCCAGTTCCCCCATCCCCCACACCGTCCCTTCCAGCGACCCTCAGTTTTTTTTTCCCCCAGAGTTGAGTGTCTCTCATGACTTGCCTTCCTCTGTAATATTACCCCACTAAGTTTCACTCCTTCCCTTATGGTCTCTTTCAATATTTCCTATACTCCACATATGGGTGAGGCCATATCATTGCCTTTCTGTGATTAATATCTCTCACTATAATAGATCCTGTTCCATCCATGTTGAAGGAAATGTTATTTTGTGTTATTCATCATTTCTGACAGCTGTGTAATATCCCATTGTATATATAAACCACATATTTTGTATATTTTTTTGGATTTCAATTTGCAAACATATAACAGTACCCATTCTGTCAATTGCCCCCCTTGCCTCCTGTCATCCAGGTACCCCTACCCCTCAACCATCTCCCCTTCCACTATTCCTTGTTTTCTTCCCCCATAGGTAGGAGTTTCTAATGTACTGTTATTGTCTCTGATAATTCCCACTCATTCTATCTCCTTTCCCCTTTTTTCTCTTGCACTATTTTTATGTACTTTGTATGTGTGAAACCATATAATGTTTGTCCTTCTCTGAATCACTTACTTCACTCAGCATAATACCATCCAGTTCCATCCACATTGAAGCAAATGGTGGGTATTCATCGTTTATAATGGCTGAGTAATGTCCCATTGTATATATAAACCACATCTTCTCTATGCATTCATCTCTTGATGGACACCGAGGCTCCTTCCACATCTTCTTTATCACTCTTCTGTAGAAGGGCATCATGATTCCTCCCACAGTTTGGCTATTCTGGACATTGTTGCTGTGAACATTGGGGTGCAGGGGTCCCTTAATTACATTAAATTTGCATCTTTGGGGTAAATACCATGTAGTGCAATGGCTGTATCCTAGGGTAGCTCTTCTCTCACTTTTTCAGGACATTCCATTCTGTTTTCTGGAGTGGCTGAACAAGCCTGCATTCCCACCAAAAGAAGAGAAAGTTGCACTTTCTCCGTATCCTCGCTTATATTTATTGTTTCCGGCCTTGTTACTTTATCCATTCTAAGTTGTATAAGTGGGATCTTAGTGTAGTTTTCATTCATCTTTCCCTGATGTCAAGTCAAGTTTCCTGCTGATTTCCCATTTTGGGGCATGTAGAGAAGATGGGATGTTGGAGATCAAGGAGCGAGCAGGTAACACTCAAGAATACTGTGTGATGACAAATTTCACTTAACAATTATGAGAGAACAAATTTGGAGGAGGACCTTCCACCTGCAGGGAATTACTCATGGCTCCTTCGGGTGCTGATATAGCTAACTGCGTGTCACCTCTACCATCCCCATGTTGGAACCAAACATCTATGTGATGGAAGAAGGAGTTGGGGCCTGAGGGGAGCAATTAGGTCAGGAGATGGAGCCTCATGATGTGATCAGGAACCTTATACATCAGGATATGGAAACCTCCATGCCCCCTGGACCCATATGAGGTGACAGGGAAAGGATGCGCTCGGATGTGGACACTCCTGACACCACATCTGCCTGCACCTGGACCTTAGACTTCCCAGACTCCAGAGCTGTGAGAATGAGCATCTGTTGTTTAGTCCACTGAATCTGGGAATGTGGTGACATCACCCAGAAACACTTAAACAGGGTCTCACCTCTTATTTGTCCTATATTGGTCCGTTATCTAGTCATTTGCAAATATTTTCTCCCATTGTGTGAGTTGTCTTTGAGTTTTGTTGATGGTATCTTTTGCTGTGCAAAAGCTTCTTCTCTTGATGAAGTCCCAATAGTTCATTTTTGCTTTTGTTTCTCTTGCTTTCATGGATGAATCTTGCAAGAAGTTACTGTGGCCAAGTTCAAAAAGGGTGTTGCCTGTGTTCTCTAGGATTTTGATGGAATCTTGTCTCACATTTTGATCTTTCATCCATTTTGAGTTTATCTTGTGTTTTGTGTAAGAGAATGATCTAGTTTCATTCTTCTGTACATGGCTGTCCAAATTACCCAGCACCGTTTATTGAAGAGACTCTTGTTTTTTTCTAGTGGATAGTCTTTCCTGCTTTGTCAAATATTAGTTGACCATGGAGTTCAGTGTCCACTTCTGGTTCTCCATTCTGTGCAATTGATCAATGTGTCTGTTTTTGTGCCAGTACCAGAATGTTTTGATGATCACAGCTTTGTAGTTGAACTTGGAATCCAGCATTCTGATTCCCCCTGTCCTGGTTTTCCTTTCCGTATTCCCCTGGCTATTTGGACTATTTTCTGATTCCATACAAACCTTAAGTTGTTTTGTTCCAACCCTCTGAATAAAGTCCAAGGTGTTTTGGTAGGAATTGCATTGAACGTGTAAATTGCCCTGGGTAGCATTGACATTTTCACAAACTTAGTTCTTCCAATCCATGAGCATGGAATATTGATCAATTTTTTTTGTCTTCCTCAATTTCTTTTAGAAGTATTCCATAGTTTTTAGGGTATAGAAACCTTACCTCTTTGGTCAGGGTTAATCCTGGGTATCTTATACTTTTGGGTGCAATTTAAGATTTTTTTGATGCCTTAACTATTCTTTCTTCAATCTCATTGCTAGTGTATAGTGATTGCTCATTACTAGTGTAAGTGATTTCTGGGCATTGATTTTGTATCCTGCCAACTGTCGAATTGCTGTATGAGTTCAATCAACCTTGGGGTGGAGTATTTTGAGTTTTCTAGATACATTGTCATGTCATCTGTGAAGACAGAAGTTTTGACTTCTTTTTTTTCCTTTTTGGCTTTGACTTCCTGTTTGCCAATATGAATGCCTTTTGTTTCTTTTTGTTGCCTTATTGCTGAGGCTAGGACTTCTAGTACTATGTTGAATAGCAGTGGTGAGAGTGGATATCCCTGTCTTGTTCCTGATCTTAGGGGAAAGGCTCCCAGTGTTTCCCCATTGAGAATGATATTTGCTGTGGCCTTTTCTTAGATGGCTTTTAAGATGCTTTTAAGAATGTTCCCTCTATCCCTACGCTCTGAAGTGTTTTGATCAGGAATGGATTCTGTATTTTGTCAAATGCTTTTTCTGTTTCTATTGAGAAGATCCTATGGTTCTTGCTTTTTCTCCTGTTGATATGATCTAACATATTGATTGCTTTACGAGAGTTGAACCAGCCTTGCAACCCAGGTATAAATCCCACTTGGTCATGATGAATTATTTTGTTAATATTCTGTTGTGTCCTCTTGGCCAGTGTCTTGTTGAGAATTTTTGCATCTGTTTTCATCAGGGTTATTGGTCCATAATTTTCCATTCTGGTGGGGTCTTTGTCTCGTTTTGGATTTAGGGTGATTCTGGCCTCATAAAAAGTGTTTGTAAGTATTCCGTCCATTTCTATCTTTCAGAACAACTTTAGTAAATACATATGGCTTCTTGTTTAAATGTTTGATAGACTTCCCTGGGAAGCCATCTGGACCTGGACTTTTGTGTCTTGGGAGGTTTTTGATGACTGCTTCAATTGCCTCCTTGGTTATTTGACTGTTTGGGTTTTCTATTTCTTCTCGTTCCAGTTTTGCTTATTTGTGGTTTTCCAGAAAAGCATCCATTTCTTCTGGATTGCCTAATTTATTGGCATATAAGTGGTCCTAATATGTTTTTAAAATCGTTTGTATCTCCTTCCTATTGGTTGTGAGCTATTGGGTCTTCATCAAGATAAAAATCTATACACAGCAAAATAGTCAGCAAAAATCAAAGACAACCTATAGAATGGTAGAAGATATTTGTAAATGACCTATCAGGTAAAGGGCTAATATCCAAGATCTATAAAAAAAAGTTATCTCGGTTAGTTGCTGGTATGAGGGAAGTTGAGGACCCGTACTCCTCCATGATTTTGCCCCCAAAATTTTATGTATGTATGTATTTATTTATTTATTTATTTGTAGACTAAATGACAAAACAGTTTGAGGGTAACAGAAAATCTCAAGATTCTCCAATGAGCACAAATCCTGACCAGGGGCTTGATCCCAGGAACTTGCAACATCATCTCAGCAGAAATCAAGAATGGATGGTTAATTGAATGTTTCCCCATGGGCATAATCCTTGGGCCAATTTTATAAAGAAAGCATTTATTTTTTTTAAGATTTATTTTTATTTATTTATTTATGATAGACAGAGAGAGAGAGAGAGAGAGAGAGAGGGAGGCAGAGACACAGGCAAAGGGAGAAGCAGGCTCCATGCCGGGAGCTTGATGCAGGACTCGATCCCGGGACTCCGGGATCACGCCCTGGGCCAAAGGCAGCGCGAAACCGCTGAGCCACCCAGGGATTCCCGCATTTATTTATTCATGAGTGACACACAGAGACAGAGACATAGGCAGAGGGAGGATAAGCAGACTCCATGCAGCGTGCCTGATGCTGGACTTGTCCCCAGTACTCAGATATCATGCCCTGAGCCAAAGACACACACCCAACCACTGAGGCACCCAGGTGTACCGCCACAATTTTTTAAATAATTTTTTTCCATGAGAGACATACAGAGAGACACAGAGACACAGGCAGAAGCAGGAGCAGGCTCCATGCAGGGAGCCTGATGTGGAATTCGATCTTGGGACTCCAGTGTCACACCCTGGACCTATGGCAGATGCCAAACTGCTGAGCCACCCAGGGATCCTTCCCAAGTGATTTAAAACCAGAATCAATACCTATTCTTCTGAAGCTATTCAAATAATTGAAATTGAAGGAAAACTTCCAGACTCATTCTCTGATGTCAGCATTACATTGACCCCCAAATTAAAGACCCAGTTCTTAAGGAGAATTACAAACCATTATATTGATAAATATGGATGCAAAAGTCTCACCAAGTTCCTAATGCTAAGATACAACACTACAAATATACTAACCAGAGAGGGAAAGGATCTATAGTCTCAAACTTCTAGAATACTTATCAAAGAAATTGAGGAAGACACACATACATGGAAAACATTCTATTCTCATGGATTGGAGGTATAAATATTGATAAAATATCTATGCTACCAAGAGCAATCGACACATTCAATGAAAACCTTATCAAAATACCATGAACGTTTTTCTAGGAAATAGAAGAAACAATCCTAAAACTTGTAAGGAACCAAGAATGATCTTGATGAGACAAGTCAATGTTGAAAACAACCCAAAGCAGAAGGTATCACAACTGTAGAGTTCAAATTTGTGATCATCAAGATGGTATAATATTGGCAGTAAAAGAGGCACATAGGTCAATGGAATACAGTATAGAATGCAGAATTGGAAACACAATTCTACGGTCATATTGTCTTTGACAAAGCACAAAAAAGAGTATCCGCTGGAAAAGGACAATCTTTTCAACAGGTGGGGTTGCGAATATTGGGCAGTCACAAGTAAAAAAATGAACCTGGGCCACATTCTTATAAGTGACACAGAGATAAACATCAGAGTAGTTGAAAGTCCTAATTATGAAGCAAGAAACCATCAAAATCCTAGAGATTTTGTGAACTCAGGCACAACAGTTTCTTGCTACTCAAGTCTCTAGAGGGAAGGAAAACAAAACCAAAAATAAACTATATGGATTCCATCAAGGAAAGAGGAGTTGTACAGCTATGGAAACACTCAACATAATTTAAAGAGAACCTATAGGATGGGAGAAGATATTTGTAAATTGATCATCAGATTAAGGCTGGTTTCCAAAATACACAGCACAATTATTAACCTAAACAAACACAAAATGAAAAATCCAATCAGAAATGGGCAGAAGACATGAACAGACACCCTGTCCTGATATGAGATCCCACCTCACATCATATATTATGTAGCTCATGCACATGCACAATGAAATTCATTGTCTCCTGAGGGTCTGCCTCATACGAACTCCATGATTAGACCAGACAATGGATCCGACAGAAAAGAGGGAAAAATTTTTCTGTCCCACTGGAAGACCTACCAGGGAACCTGGCTGAAAAAATAAATATATGTGAGGCAGGGCAAGATGACAGAAGAGTAGGGGTCCTCAACTCACCTGGCCCCATCAAACACCTAGATAAGTTACAAATCATCCTGAACACCTACAAATTCAACCTGATATTTAGAGAGACATTGGCCAGAACAATACAAAGGCTTTTCACTTCTAACAATGTAGGAAGGCAGAAATAATAAAATAAAAAAAAATCAACTAGGGGAGGAGCACCATGATGAGCCCATGTAAGGCCCACAGCTAAAGCCTCCAGGACAGTAAAGTCCAGCCTTTCAGAAGCTGAAACATTATAAATCCGCCCTGTGTCTTCCCATACAAAAAAGCGATTACCAGGAAAATTGGGCAAAATCGCAGGAGGGGCATTGAAGCATCCAGTTCCCAGTGTCACTAGTAGAGGAAGTGAGTCCAGGGGCAAGTGCACCAAATGTGGGATCTCAGTAAAGGGCTGAAACACGCACCAAGCAGGGCATGTAGGAGAAGTCAGTCTGTCCAGGGGCTGAGGGTGGGATCTCCAGAAGGAGCTGTCTGTGTCCCGCTGGCTTCGGGAAACATGATCCCTTGGAGCATGATTCCAGCAGCCAGGGCCCTGGATCCCAGGGCACAGAGTGGATACAGACCAGGATCCTGGATATCCCCTGGAAGAGATGGAGGTGGGGAGGGCACAGGACAGGGAGGACTCTCATGCCACTGGGGGTCCTGCAAGCTGTGAAGACCTGCACCCACAGGCCAGGCTGTGAGCATCTAGGCCAGTGCAGACTGGGAGACTGTGGTAGTTATTGAGGGGAGCTGATTCCAGGGTTCGAGAACTGGCTGCCACCGTGTTGCTCTTCCTTGTTGCTTCACTTTGTGCCTGGGAGAGAAGGGCTGCCAGGGAACAAAGGACTCACATGGTAAAAGGCTCCCACTATGCCCAGCACCCAGCAAGGGTGAAAGGAAGGAAAATGAGTGGGAAACATCAGTGAGGTTGACAAACCATGAGAGACCCCTAACTCTGGGAAACGAACAAGGGCTAGTGGAAGGGGAAGTGAGCGGGTGGTTTCAGTGAATTGGTGATGGGCACTGACAGGGGCACTGACGGGAGGAATACTGGGTGTTTGTTATAGGTTGAATTCAAACTTCAATAAAAATATATAATGAGGGCAGCCCTGATGTTTCAGAAGTTTATAGCTGCCTTCAGCTCAGGGTGTGATCCTGGACCCCGGGATCAAGTTCCACATCGGGTTCCCTGCATGGACCCTGCTTTTCTCTGTGCCTGTGTCTGTGCTTCTCTCTCTCTTTGTCTGTCATGAATAAATAATAAATATATATATGTGTATATATATATCATATATATACATACGTATATTATGTACCTATATATAATGCAGATAAATAACATCTTATTGAAGAAGAAATGGGTCAATGAAGAAAATAAAGAATTTAAGCAAAATTTTGATCAATGAAAATTAAATCATGACTTGTTAATGCTTTGGATACACCAACAGCCATCCACAGATGGAACAACTGATGACTACAGGTCTTCCTCAAAAACAGGAAAAGTCTAAAACAAGCAAGATAAACCTGCACCTAAAGGAGCTGAAGAAAAACGATCAGAGAGAGCCTAAACCTGACTGGAGAAGAGAAAAAATGAATATTAGAGTATAACTTAAGTATATAGAAATAAAAAAGTCAAACAAACTTAGGAGCTAATATTATGCAAATATTAGTAAGTGTAAGAAATCAAGAGACAGATTTGACAATTTAAAGGTGAAAGTACCCAAACTAAAAAATCATGAATGAATGAGGAGAGATCACATCAAACACCTAAGAATTACAAGCAAGTATAAGAAGAAATTTTGAGCAGTTATAAGCTAAGATATTGGGTGATCTGGAGAAATGGATGCAATCCTAGGAACACAAAAACAACCGAAACAGAAACAACAATGAATGGACAAAGTGCACAGAACAATTACCTGAAAATAAAAATGAATCATAACTAAAAGTCTCCCAAAAGCAAGATTATATGGACAGATGATTCCCCAGGGAAATTCAACAAGAACAATCAGTATCTATTCTTCTAAAATGATTCCAAATAATAGAACTTGAAGGTAAACTTCCAGGCTCATTTACTGATGTCAGCATTACCTTGACCCTAAAACCAAACATCCCAGTAAGAAGGAGAATTACAAAACAATGCCATTGATGACTCTGGATGCAAATTTCTCAGCAAGATCCTAACCAGGAGGATCCAATAGTATATTGATAGGATTATTCACAACAATGAAAAAAATGGGCTTAATTCTTGGGCTGCAAAGGTGGTTCAGTATGTGTTAATTGAACAGTGTGATAATCCCATTAATAAAAGAAAGGATAAGAGCCATTTTATCCTGTCAACTGATGCCCAAAAATAATTTGACAAAATATATTATTCTTTCTTGATAAAAATCTTTTCCTGTGTACGGATAGGAGGATAAACCCAAATTCATAAAAGCCATCTACAGAGGATACACAAAGAATGTCATCCTCAACGTGGAAAACCTGAGACCATTTCTCCTAAGGTCAGGAACATGACAGGATTCTGCACTGTCACCACTGTTATTCAACATAAAACTAGATGTCCGAGCCTGAGTAATTAGAAAAAAAATCAAAAGTCATGCAAATCACCAAAGAAAATAAAACAAACTTTCACTCTTCACAGACGACAAGATACTTTAAGGAGAAACCACAAAGGCTCTATTGAAAAATTGCTGGAACTGATACAGGAATTCAGCAATACCTGAGCATATAAAATTAATGCAAGGAAGTCAGTGGCATTGCTATGTACTACAAATGAAAGAGAAGAAAGACAAATCAAGGACAATGAATCCCATTTACCATTGCATCAGAAAATTCATATAATGGGAATAATCCTAACCAAAGAAGGAAAGGACCTAAAGTCTAAAAATTCTCAAATACATAAGAAAGATATTAAAGAAGACACAAATATATGGAAAACATTCTATTCCTAAGGAGAGGGAGAATGAATTTTGATATAATGTCTATGCCACCGACAGTAATCTACACGTTCAATACAAACCCTATCAAAACACCACAAACATTTTTTCTAGGAAATGGAACAAAGAATACTAAAACATGTAACGAGCTTTCATCAAGATGGCGGAAGAGTAGGGTCCCCAAGTCACCTGTCCCCACCAAATTACCTAGATAACCTTCAAATCATCCTGAAAATCTACGAATTCGCCCTGAGGTTTAAAGAGAGACCAGCTGGAACGCTACAGTGAGAAGAGTTCGCGCTTCTATTGAGGTAGGAAGACGGGGAAAAAGAAATAAAGACACAAAAGGCCTCCCAGGGGGAGAGCCCCGCGAGGAGCCGGGCTGAGGCCGGGGCGAGTGTCCCCAGGACAGGAGAGCCCCGTCCCCGTCCCGGAGGAGCAGGAGCTGCACCGACCTTCCCGGGGGAGAGGGGCCCGCAGGGAGTTAGAGCAGGACCCAGGAGGGCGGGGATGCCCTCGGGCTCCTGGGGACACTAACAGGCACCTGCGCCCCGGGAGAGTGCACCGAGCTCCCTAAGGGCTGCAGCGCACGGCGGGACCCGGAGCAGCTCGGAGGGGCTCGGGCGGCGGCTCCAGCTCCGGCTCCGCGGAGGGGGCTGCGGGGCTCCGGGAACAGCTCCGCGGCGGCGGCTCCCGCAGAGGAAGAGGCTCCGCAGGGAGGGGGCTGCGCGGCTCCGAGGACAGCACCGAGGCACCGAGGCGGCAGCTCCCACTTCCAGGATATAAATCATTGATTCTTCAGGTGCTGATATCAGCCCGTTGTGTGTGACCTCTACCTTCCCCATGTTGAAACCTAACGCCCTTGTGATGGGAAGAGTTGGTGTGGCCTTAGGGGAGCACTTAGGTCAGGAGGGTGCAGCCTCAGGATGGGACCAAAGTCCTTATACATCAGGACTGGAAAGCTCACTGCCCCGTGGCCCAATTTGAGTTTATGAGGAAAGGATGTGGTAGGACGTGGGTGCTCTCCAGACACCACATCGGCCTGCACCTGGACCTCAGATGTGCCAGATTCCAGATCTGTGAGAATGAGTGGCTGTTGTTTGCTCCATCCAGTCCATGTACGATGTTTCAGGAGTTGGGACAGGCTAAAGTCATTTTTTTCTTTGTTTAAATTGAATTTACCAATACTCACTACACACTCAGTGCTCATCACATCACGTGCCCTCCTTAACTCCAATCACCCAGTTCCTCCATCCCCCACCCCCTCCCTTCCAGCGGCCCTCAGTGTTTTTCCTTAACACAAAGTTAAGTGTCTCTCATGATTTTTCTTCTTCTGTAGTATAACCCAACTAAGTTTCACTTCTTCCTTTATGGTCTCTTTCAATATTTCCTATATTCCGCATATGAGTGAGACCATATCGTTGCCTCTGTGTGATTAATTTCCCTCAACATAATACCTCCAGTTCCATCCATGTTGGAGGAAATGTTATTTCATGTTATTCATCATTTCTGACAGCTGTGTAATACCCCATTGTATATATAAACCACATTTTGGATATACTTTTATTGGAGTTCGATTTGCCAACATATATTATAACGGGCAGTACTCATTCCTCCAATTGACCCCTCAACTCCTGTCTTCCAGGGACCCCAACTCCCGGACCATCTCCCCTTCCACTCTCCTTGTTTTATTTTTATTTTCCCCATAGTTAGGAGTTTCTCATGTACTGTCACTGTATCTGATAATTCCCACTCGTTCTATCCCTTTTCCCCTTTATTCCCTTCCACTATTTCTTATATTCTTTGTACGAGTGAAACCATATAATGTTTGTCTTCTCTGAATCACTTACTTCAGTCAGCATAATACTCTCCACATCCATCCACGTTGAAGCAAATGGTGGGTAATCATCTTTTCTAAAGGCTGAGTAATGTCCCAGTGTATATATAGACCATATCTCCTTTATCCATTCATCTGCTGATGGACATTGAAGCTCCTTCCGCAGGTTCTTTATTGACTCTTCCGTAGAAGGGCGTCATAATTCCTCCCACATTTGACTATTGTGGACATTGCTGCACTGAACATTGGAGTGAAAGGTCTCTTCATTTCATAAAATTTGCGTATTTTGGGTAAATACCGTGTAGCGTAGTGGCTCAATCGTAGGGTGGCTTTATTCTCACTTTTTAAGGACATTCCATTCTCTTTTCTGGAGTGGCTGAACAAGCCTGCATTCCCATAAAAAGTGAAAGAGAAAGTTCCATTTTCTGGATATCCTCACTTATATTTGTTTCCGGCCTTGTTACTTTATCCATTCTGAGTTGGATAAGTGGGATCTTAGTGTGGTTTTCATTTTTATTTCCCTGATGAAAAGTCATGTGGATCACTTTTCTCATCTGCCTGTTGGCCATGTGTAGGTCTTCTTTGGAGAAATGTCTGTCTGTACATTCTCTCCATTTCTTGACTGAATTGTTTGTCTTGGGTGCTGACTTTGTTAAGGAAATATTTTGTCCTATTCTGTAGGTTTCCTTTTATTTTGTCGCCTGTTGCATTGTTGTACAGATTCTACCTTGATGAAGTCCTAATACTTTACTTTCCCAATGTTTCCCTGTTGTGTCCTATGCTTTTTGAGAGGTGCCTTGATAGCAATCACTGCAGCTGAGGTCAAAAAGTTGCTACAAAAAAAAAAAGTTGCTACGTGAATTCTCCTCTAGGAGTTTGATGGATTAGTGTCTCAGGTTTTGATACTTCATCCATTTTGAGATTATGTTTGTGTTTGGTGTAGCTGAATGGTCCACATTCATTCTTATGCAGGTGGCTGTACAATTTATTTTCAGATCCGTTTATTGATGAGACTTTTTTTTATTTGATTTTTTTCTTGCTTATTGAGGAGGAGTTGCCCAAAGAGTTGAGGGTCCAATTCTGCATTTTCTGCTCTTTTCCAGTGATCTATGTGTTGTTTTTGCCAGTACCAGGCTATCTTGATGATAAAGACTTTACCATAGAGCTTGTCTGCAAATATTGTTTTGATCAACAGCTATAGGATTTTTTTTTTGTTCAAAACGTTTCTACCTATTTGGCAATCTAGGAAAGGAATTGAAGAAGACACATGGAGATGGGAAACCTTCCATGCTTATGGATTAGAACAATGAATATTGTCAGGGCACCTGTGTTGCTCAGGGTTTGAGTGCGTGCAATTGTCTTGGCTGATCCTGGGGTCCTGGGATGGTGTCCTGAATCAGGCTTTTGGAAAGGATCCTGCTTCTCCTCTGCCTATGTCTCTACCTCCATCTGTGTGACTCTCCTGAATAAAAAAACAAATATTTAAAACAAAACCAAAAATCAGTATTGTGAAAATCTCTACGCTGCCCAGAATCTTCTACATATTCAAAGAAATCCTTATCAAAACCTCCTGGACATTTTTTACAGAGTATGAACATATAATCTTAAGATTATTACGACACACAGAGAGATATGAGAGACACATTGATGCTGTGGCATTGCCCTGCTGTATATGTTTTGAAAAGTATCCGTTAGCCTCCCTCATCCAGTGAAGGGTGTATTTCTCACCTGGAACTAAGACTAACCTGTTGCAAACCAGAGGTATCTGTCAGAAAGTCACAGTGGACACACAGGAGAATAATGATACAAGAGAGTCAGAGATACTCAGACATTTTGGAACTTCAGTTTAAGGATGTTCTTTTATAACATTTCCAGAAGACGAGGATGTGATGACCCTGTGGGATATGTGTCTCACCATCAGCTTACACAGTTGTGTTGTACTGATGGCTGTGACTTGTGCGCCTTGTCATTGGTGAACATTTGGTGTCTTGTGTCCTCATTTCAAACCCACCTGCATCTGTGAGACTCTCTCTGGACACGAGATCAGATTCCCTTTAGGATTTCCTCAGTGGAACCCCTCAAGGGACCTACGTGACTTATTTACTCTTTATCATTTTATTTAAATGCAAACATTTTCATCATGGGATATGCAACAACCAGGTAACATGACCTGGTCATGTCAATATCTAACAGCCCAACCATCCTATTCCATAGTCTACACATGAACTTACATGGCGGTGAAGCTGTTTCAGGGAAGGTTAGTCCACTCATGGTCAGCAAGGCAGGGGAGCAGCTCCGAATGCCCAGAAGCATGGCAGTAGTTGGATTTGCCAATTTCACTAATATTTATACACATAGCAGCTGTCCCGAAACACACACACTCAGAACATAACGTGAGAGGATGGAGCAAGGGATGGAGCACACAGTTCCTCTGGCAATGTGCAGCCCCTGCACCTGAGATGGGCTTGGATGAATCTGTAAATCACACTGCAGTTGGCAATGGATTGGTATCATTTGCTATTGGTTTTGTTTCCTCTGGAGATTCTCACACCCTACCTTGTTGAGGCCTGTTTTGGGGGTTTTGTGACTCTCTTCCTGGCTGCGTCAGAGAGCTGTTCTGAACATGTCCTCCTACCTCTGGCCTGGGGTTGAATGTTTGCACCCCCACTCTTCAGGGAGCCCTCACAGGAGAGCCATCAAGCTGTCCTGTCCTCAGTTTACCACTGAACCCAGTGTTTATCCTACCGGTGTCTAAGCTGGTTTATCTCGAAAACATGAATGAGTCTCTCAACATCAATATGAGGTATTACTGTGGTGTGGACCGGGGATGGTCCTCCGAGCAAGGGTCTCATGGTCTCTTACATCCTGCCTGCTGGTCTCAGGATAGAGGTGCAGGACCACACATGTTCAGTTTATGGAAACACAAATCACAATGCCTGCACTCAGACATAATGTTCACCCATCTCCAGAATCCTTTCCTTATTAACCACCCATCACATCATGCCACTTTTTGTTTGTAGGTCTCAGGGGGACCACAGATCCTGGAAATTTCCCCACTTTGCCACTTGAGCACCATCATACCAGGTTCGTTCCATGCAGGACCAGAATTCTTCTTTTTAAATTATTTTTTATTGTAAGGCAAGTCCCATCCCCATCCTGTGTTGTCCTTCTCCACAGGAGATCTGTCCCATGTTCCCCTGCAGGAGTCTGGATCTGGGCTGGGGAAACCCAGGCAGATCCTTACACTCACCTGCCCCTTCTCTGGGTTCTCACTGCGCTTGTCAGTGTGGGTGTCACATGGGTCCATCAGCCTCCAGGAGAAGGCCCTGGAGTCAATGCCAAAGTCTGGAGGGAAAAGGCTGAGTACCACAACCTGTCTCTGAACAGCAGCAAGATGTATAGAAAGTCCAACACCTGGAAAGATAAATGATAATGTTTCACACCAGAAGCACATCTACTCAACGTGATGAACAACCAGCTGATGAGATACAGCAGAGCATCTGCCATGAAATCACAAGTTCAGGTTTGAGCATGGGAACAGAATTGCTATAGTTTATGAAAACAACACCATGAAAATCAATTCCCAGAATCTATATTTGTATAATATGTAGACACTGAGTTACTAGAGACCAATTACGGAACAGGTCAACACTGAGGATACCAGGAAAAAAAACACAAGACTTTTCAATATATTGTTAATGGAGAAACTCTTCATAGGCTATCATTAATCATGAAATAGGAATGTTATAGATAAAATATCAATATGCATAACACCAAATATTAAGAATACACTTTGTGAAAAATCTACTACTTGAACCTGTTGAACAACCAGACTGATCAGATACAACAGAGCATCTTACATTAGATCACAAGTTCACATTTGAATATGAGAAAAGAATTCGTACAGTTTACCAAAAGAGCAACATGAAAACCAATTGTCAATTTCTATATTCATATAAAAAAATAACACTGATATAGTAGAGACCAGTTAGGGGACAGGTCAACACTGAGGGGACCAGGAAAAAGAAAACAAGACTTTTCAATATATTGGCAATGGAGAAACTATTCATAAGCAATCATTAATCTTGAAATCAGAATGTTATAGGTGAAAATCATTATGCATAACACCAAATATTAAGAATACACCTAGTGAAAATCAGCTACATTTTTCTACCCATGTATTTATCAAGGTAATAAAATACAAGATATGGACCAAGAGAAAACTTGCACAAATTTCATAACCAACAAAGAACTTTCACCTGAATATCATAAGAACCCTCAAAACTCAATGGAAAACAAAAACAACAGAATTCATCTATAAAACAGGCAGAGCCTCGTGTGGACATGTTATACAGGAGGGTACAGATACACGAAGTAAGCACAAGAGAGGACATATTCCACCAGGATCTTTCAGGGTAATGATATGCTCTATACACTCATCACGGGGGCTCAGGTATGAAAGAAGCACTGACCAGAACATCCAGGGAGCATGCAGGACACCTGGGCCTCAACCCTGCAAGTAGGAATGAAAAATGAAACAGAAGCCCTGGAAAATCATTTTTCTGTTCCTCCTGAAATAAAAGATGGATAACCTACCAGGGGACCTGGAAATCCCACTCTTCAGTGATTGCTCCAGAATAAAGAAACCCAATGTTCTTGTAAAAATGGCATGTGATGAATTCTAGTGTCTTCATTTCTGTTAGAAGCCTAGAACCCCCCCAAAAAAAGCCTGCGTGATTTAAAGAATAATGCCAGTAGAAAATATCCATCAATGGGACGGGATCCTGTGATAAGAAGCCACACTATTGATGCACACCCAGGATCCCAGGGGAACCTCAAGGACATGCTGTTCCATGAAGCTCAGCAGTCTCAGAGATGACAGGCCATGCAGCCTGGGGCATTTGTACAGCCAGGTCAGGGTCACAATAGTTTGGTTGTGCTTTCTGTCCCTCTCTCTTCTCCAAACCCAGATGATGAGCTCCTCTGCATCAGGCTGCATGCTGCCCTCCTGTGCACAGTGTCCTCAGGTATGGAGTCTCCACACAATGAAACAAACCACCTCTTGTCCTCTGATGGGGGGTTCCTGAGAGTATGACGTGTGTTGTGATAGGAACTATCCCCTCCAGCATCTCTGTCTCTGGCTCTCTCCTGTAGGTGAGCAGGACTAGGTTAAGACACCTCCACTGAGTCCATCTGTCTCCTGCTACTGTCTCTCCCCACAACCTGAGGTCTAGACCTTCCTCTCCCTCAGGTGGAAATGAGGTCAGGTGTTTGGGAACAGAGTGAGGTCACAGTTTTAATCAACTGTCCGCACAGGATCCCACTACTGTTTGTTTTCTATAGAGAAATAGATATAGAAGAACTTGTCCAGATTAAAAAATCATATTTTATATATTTATTTAGAGAGAAAGAGAAGGAGAGGAGTCAGAGAGAGAGAAAGAAAATCTCAAGCAGATTCCCGATGACCAGAGCCTCACTTGGGGCTCAATTCCAGGATCCTGAGATCACGACGTGACTCACAACCAAGAGTTAGATCAAGAGTTAGATGCTTAACCACATGAGTCGACCAGGTGACCCATCCTTGAGCAACTGTTTAAAGAGAGATTTGTGTTTGTTATTATTGTGTTTTGTCAGACTTTCTATTGAGGTTAAGATTCCCTTCTCTTTTTTGGAGACTAAGCCCGTCTCAGTATATATTTGAACACACTGTCTCCCATTTCATAGGCTACCTTTTTGCTCCAATAATATTTGTCCTGCACACTTTGTGCATGAGGTAGGCTCACTCATCGGTCTTTGTTTTTTTGAATATGATTTTAATGTTATATCAAATAAATCATGAAACGCCTGGGTGGCTCAGCAGTTGAGCAACTGCCTTTGGCTCAGGGCATGATCCTGGATTCCGGGATCAAGTCTCCAGTGGGCCTCCCTGCATGGGGCCTGCTTCTCTCCTGCCTGTGTCTCTGCCTCTGTGTGTGTGTGTGTCTCTCATGAATAAATAAATCTTTAAAAAATAAATAAATCACAGCCAAGCAAATATCATGATGTTTTCCCCTTAGTTTACATGTTTAAGTTCTAGGGTTGAGATTTCCGCTTAACTCTTAATCACTTTTGAGATTTTCTGTGTCGTTGAATCTGTGTGATGTTTGATAAGGACCACCTGTCATTATTTGTATGAGGCTGTCCAACACCATTTGCTATAGACTATCCTTTCCCCACTGTGTATTCTTAGATATCCTGTGTTTGAAGGATTTCTCACTGTATATGCACACGTTAACTTCTGGTCCACCATCTACATGTCTGACGTTAGGCAGTCACACACTGAAATGCTTAATGTGGGACTAAAATACATTTCTGTAGAGGGATGTGTGATGTCTGACTATTGTTCTAATTTCTTAAACATGTATGGTCACTCTCATATGATTTTGTCTTCCATATGAAAGTGGAGTTTTTCTATTATATAATAAAACAATTGATATTTTGATTAATTTAATCAACATTAAAATCATTAGAACAGAAATTATTTGTTTACTTGTATAGACAAATAAAAATTCTTAGGGAGATTTAATAAGTATATGGAAAATAAAAATGAAATTTAACTCATAGACACTCTTGGAAAACAGTTAAGCCTTAATAAATATAATCAGGTTTCAAAGAGAAGAAATAACTGACACTAAAAATTAGAAAGGACCACGAAAAAAATTCTAAGATTTTAACAGTGCAAATAATGGATAACCAAGCAAATTACAAAATTACTACTATTATCAAGAAACTAAAACTGTTTCATGAAGAAATAAAAAAATGAACAAAACAGAATAAATACAAAGCCTGAAACCATTATCTAAAAATCCTGCCTGGGGCAGGCCAGGTGGCTCAGGAGTTTAGCACCACCTTCGGCCCAAGCCTGATCCTGGAGACTCAGGATCCAGGCCCGCATTGGGCTCTCAGCATGGAACCTGCTTCTCTCTCTGCCTGTGTCTGTGCCTCTCTCTCTCTGTGTGTGTGTGTCTCATGAATAAATAAAATATTTTTAAAAATTCTACCTCAAAAAAGACAATGAAAATTTAAAAAGAATAATGCGATGAAAAGGGCAAAATCAGATAGCTTTATCTACAAATATTCAAATATTTTAAGAAATAAGGCCAAAATGTTTCAATCTCTTCCAAAACCTTTTTAGAATGGAACGTGACCAAATTGATTTAAGGAGGCCAGGATGAGTCTGACAGCAACCCATGCCAAGGACCCCACAGGAAGGGTCTCATGGACAATATCTCAGATGCACATAAATGCAAAAATCCTGGCATCCTGAATCCAACAGCCCAAGGACAGATGGCACAGGATGACCTAGAGGGAATCATCCCTGGGATGCAAGGATGCTTGAACACGCCCAGATCATAAATGGGCCCCTGTCTTAACAGAGTCAAGGATTGGATGTACATGATTCTTTCCTATGATGCCTAAAACTGCTTGAAAAAAATCGAACACGCTTTTATCTTCAAAACATCTTAACAGTCGAGGCAGAAGAGATTGCCTCCTATCTGATGGAAGTAGTCATGTTTTATGAAAAACCCACAACCAACACTGCATTCAAAAGTGAAAACCTGGGCAGCCCTGGTGGCTCAGTGATTTAGCACCGCCTTCAGCCCAGGGCCTGATCCTGGAGACCCAGGATCGAGTCCAACGTCAGGCTCCTTGCATGGAGCTTGCTTCTCCCTCTGCTGTGTCTCTGCCTCTCCCCTCCCCTCTCTCTCTGTCTGTCTCTCATGCATAAATAAATAAAATCCTTTTTGTAAAAGTAAAAACCTGAAGCCCTTCTGTCAAGTCAGGACCCACACAGGGGTCATTCCCACACTCAGTATTCAACATATTATTCTAAAAGAGAATAAACTGTGCCACCCCATATGTCATCTGGATCCCTGGATTATTGTGAATAAATCACATGAGAATCATCCAGTGGACAGAGAGGATGAACCCTTCTTTCACCCTGATGTAAGGAACTAAATCTCCCATGGGAAAATTCCCTTCCCTGAACCAGGAGGGGTGAACCATCCTCAGCACCAGAAACATCTGTAGGGCCCAGAAGGCTGTGAAAACAAGCCTTGTCAGTTCCTCACCAATTCACTGACCCAAATCCAGTATCCTGTGCTTATATCTCCACAAAGCAACGTCTTCTTGGGTAAGAAGAAGAAGGACTGTCTAGTTTGTTCCTTGTCTGTGCGTTGTGTTCCAGGGAGCTCATGCACATGCAACATGAAATGCATCTCCACTTAGGTCTGTCATATGTCTACAGAGTAATTAGTCCAGACAAATAACCAGGAAGAAGGGAAGGAAGCCCGTACTGTGGTAATGACTGGAATTCCAAACCAGGAAGTTTATGAAACAAAGAATAAAAGATATTTAAATCAATAGATACAGAGAAATTTACTTGTATCCATATGACAGAATCTGTTGCAGGGTCAAACCTGCCAAGCTTCACAACCAAACCCTAAGTTAATGAGCAACTTCAGGGAATCGATAGGATACAAAATCAACAAAGTAAATCTAGGTTTCCACACAGTAACAACAACTAATTATTTATATTTTAAAGATTTTATTGAATTATTCATGAAAGACACACAGAGAGAGGCAGAGACACAGGAAGAGAGAGAAGCAGGCTGCATGCAGGGAGCCCAATGCGGGACTGGATCTCTGGACTCTAGGATCACTCCCAGCGCAGAAGGCAGACCTCAACGGCTGAGCCACGCAAGCATCCGCAACAATAAAGTACATAAAAGGTAATTAATACAACCTTATTACATTGGCACCAGTGTTAAGAATGTAATAGGTAGGATTAAGTATTCTAAAGAGGTAAAATACTGTCCACTAAAAGAACTTACATTGATGAGAGGTTTTTAAAGAGTCAAAAAAATGCAAAGGCATTTTTTCATAAATGTGAACACTTCATAATGTCAGAAGACTTACACACAGTGGCCTACGGAAGGAAAGAAATCCTTGTTAATAACTTGTAAAGAATCAAATCTAGGCCTGGAGCTGATTATATATTCAAAGGACATGCAAATAGGGCCCTCCCTTCACTGATTAAACCAGCCCATCCCAACCCTGCTGCTGGGAGAGGAGTCCCAGCCCCAGGATCCCCAAGTGACCCTGTTTAGGGATCAGGGTGGAACACAGACGACTAAACATGGAATCTTTCCTTGGCTGGGTTTTCCTTGTCGCTATTTTAAAAGGTAATTCATGAAGAATAAGAGACTTTGAGTCTGTGAGTGGAGGTGAGTGAGAGAAACAGAAGATGTGGGACCTTTTCCTAACCAGGATGTCTTGTGTCTGCAGGTGTCCAGGGTGAGGTGCAGGTGGTGGAGTCTGGGGGAGACCTGGTGAAGCCTGGGTCCCTGAGACTCTCCTGTGTGGCCTCTGGATTCACCTTCAGTAGCTACTACATGGAGTGGGTCCGCCAGGCTCCAGGGAAGGGGCTGCAGTGGGTCGCAGGTATTAGCAGTAGTGGAAGTAGCACAGGCTACGCAGACGCTGTGAAGGGCCGATTCACCATCTCCAGAGACAACGCCAAGAACACGCTGTATCTGCAGATGAACAGCCTGAGAGCCGAGGACACGGGCGTGTATTACTGTGCAAGTGACACAGTGAGTCGACCTTAGTGTGAGCCCAGACACAAACCACCCTGTCGAAGTGGATCAGGACCACCAGGGGGTGCACACTCCTCACCACTTCTGTCTTGAAGGCCCAGGAGCAGGTGCAGAGGGAGGTTCTGGGCAGGTTTCCTGTAGGGGTCTGGGCTTCCTCTCCAAGGAGCAGTTTCCCCCAGGGAGCCCCTTTGAACACTTGATTATGTGTTTAACTCTTCAGTCTCTTTCTTAGAGACCTAGAATTGAACTATACCACCTGCACTTACTTGCACTTAACTTTCCCTGACCCGAAATACTAATCAATTCCAAATAACTCCATTCACGTCATCTCAACATTTTCATGAGTCCCAGTGACACTCACTGTAGTTCACAGGACCCCAAGCTAACATGCTGTGTTGCACATCAGGGTACAGAGGGATATCCAATCAACACAATATAAAATAGACATTCTAAAATAAAAAATAAAATAAAATAAAATAAAATAAAATAAAATAATAAAATTAAATTAAATTAAATTAAATTAAATCAAATTTAAAAATTGACATTCTACCAAAATGTTAATAATGTCCGGGGGGTGAGAGATATTCCCAGAATGACATGATAGGGAGGTGGACTCAGAGGCCACTCACACACACAATCACGAGAGTATAACCATTCATCACCTTCACTTTCATGTCTGATGAGAACCAGGCAGGCCTCTATCATGTCATAAATGCATGGGCGGTGCCAAGGAATGACACTGGCTCAGGGTGTGAATTGTGGGTCAGTGGTGGGGACAGGGTCCTGCTCTATGGGATTTGGGGAGGAGGTGGTGCTTTAGAGGAGCACTTAGGTCAGGATGTGCAGCCTCATGATGGGATCAGGGCCCTCATACACCAGGACTGGGAAACCTCCCTGCACACTGGCACCATGTGAGGTGATGGAGAAAGGACAGGGTAAGACTTGCGTGCTCTCCAGACACCACATCAGCCTGCACGTGGACCTCAGACATCCCAGATTCCAGATCTCTGACAATGAGTGTCTGTTGTTTGATCCACCCAGTCCGTGTATGATGTTCCAGGAGTGAGGACAGGATAAGTCATTTTTTTCTTTGTTTAAATTGAATTTACCATTATGTACTACACACTCAGTGCCTATCACATCATGTGCCCTCCTTAACGCCCATCACCCAGTTGTCCCATCCCCACCTCCTCCCTTCCAGCAACTCTCAGGTTATTTTTTTTTCCCTGAGTTAAGTGTCTCTCATGATTTGTCTTCCTCTGTAGTATTACTCCACTAAGTTTCACTCCTTCCCTTATGGTCTCTTTCAATATTTCCTACATTCCACATATGGGTGAGACCATATCATTGCCTTTTTGTGATTGATTTATTTCTCTCAATATAATACCTCCAGTTCCATTCATTTTGAAAGAAATGTTATTTCGTGATATTCATCATTTCTGACAGCTGCATAATGTCCCAAAATATATATAAACCACATCTTTTTTTGTATTTTTTATTTGAGTTCCATTTGGCAACATATAGCATAACACCCAGTGCTCATCCCGCCAAGTGCCCCCTCAGTGTCCATCACCCAGTCACCCCAACCCCCCACCCACACTTCACTAACCTTTGTTTCTTTCCCAGAATTAGGAGTCTCTCATGTTCTGTCATTGTCTCTGATATTCCACACTCATTTTCTCTCCTTTCCTCTTTATTTGCTCTCACCATTCTTTATATTCCCCGTCTCAATGAGAGCATGTAATACCTGATGGCTGTGTAATATCCCAGTTTATATATAGATCACATCTATCCACTCATCTTTCAGTGGACACAGAGGCTCCTTCCACATCTTCTTTATCACTCTTCTGTAGAAGGGCATCCTGATTCCTCCCACAGTTCGGCTCTTGTGGATATTGCTGCAGTGAAGATTGATGTACAGTGGTCATTTCATTTCATTAAATTTGTGTCTTTTGGGTAAATACCCTGTAGTGCAATGTCTGCGTCCAAGCATGGCGTTTTATCACTTTTTCAGGACATTCCCTTCTGTTTTCTGGAGTGGCTGAACAAGCCTACCTTTGCACCAAAAGTGAAAGGGAAAGTTCTGCTTTCTCAAAATCCTCGCTTGTATGTATTGTTTCCAGCCCTGTTACTTTATCCATTCTGAGTAGTATAAGTGGGATCTTAGTGGTTTTCAATTGTATTTCCCTGATGACAAGTCATGTGGATCATTTTTCTCATCTGCTGGTTGGCCATTTGTCAGTCTTCTTTAGAGAAAATCCTGTTCATGTATTCTCTCCATTTCTTGACTGGATTCATTGTTTTGTTGGGTGCTGAATTTGTTTTTTTTTTTCATTAATTTTTTATTGGTGTTCAATTTACCAACATACAGAATAACACCCAGCGCTCATCCTGTCAAGTGTCCCCCTCAGTGCCCGTCACACATTCACCCACACACCCCGCACTCCTCCCCTTCCACCACCCCTAGTTCCTTTCAGAGAGTCAGGAGTCTTTATGTTCTGTCTCCCTTTCTGATATTTCCCACACATTTCTTCTCCCTTCCCTTATATTCCCTTTCACTATTATCTATATTCCCAAATGAATGAGAACATACAATGTTTGTCCTTCTCCGATTGACTTACTTCATTCAGCATAATACCCTCCAGTTCCATCCACGTTGAAGCAAATGGTGGGTATTTTCATTTCTAATGGCTGAGTAATATTCCATTGTGTACATAAACCACATCTTCTTTATCCATTTGTCTTTTGATGGACACTGAGGCTCCTTCCACAGTTTAGCTATTGTGGACATTGCTGCTAGAAACATTGGGGTGCAGGTGTCCCAGTGTTTCATTGCATCTGAGTCTCTGGGGTAAATCCCCAACAGTGCAATTGCTGGGTCATAGGGCAGGTCTATTTTTAACTCTTTGAGGAACCTCCACACAGTTTTCCAGAGAGGCTGCACCAGTTCACATTCCCACCAACAGTGCAATAGGGTTCTCCTTTCTCCCTGTCCTCCCCAACATTTGGGGTTTGCTCTCTTGTTAATTATCCCCATTCTCACTGGTGTGAGGTGGTATCTCATTGTGGTTTTGATTTGTATTTCCCTGATGGCCAGTGATGCAGAGCATTTTCTCATGTACGTGTTGGCCATGTCTATGTCTTCCTCTGTGAGACTTTTCTTCATGTCTTTTGCCCATTTCATGATTGAATTGTTTGTATCTTTGGTGTTGAGTTTAAGAAGTTCTTTATAGATCTTGGAAACTAGCCCTTTATCTGATATGTCATTTGCAAATATCTTCTCCCATTCTGTAGGTTGTCTTTTAGTTTTGTTGACTGTATTTGTTGCTGTGCAAAAGCTTCTTATCTCGGTGAAGACCCAGTAGTTCATTTTTGCTTTTGTTTCTTTTGCCTTCGTGGATGTATCTTGCAAGAAGTTACTGTGGCCGAGTTCAAAAAGGGTGTTGCCTGTCTTCTCCTCTAGGATTTTGATGGAATCCTGTCTCACATTTAGATCATTCATCCATTTTAAGCTTATCTTTGTCTATGGTGAAAGAGAGTGGTCTAGTTTCATTCATCTGCATGTGGATGTCCAATTTTCCCAGCACCATTTATTGAAGAGACTGTCTTTCTTCCAATGGAGAGTCTTTCCTCCTTTATGGAATATTAGTTGACCATAAAGTTCAGGGTCCACTTCTGGGTTCTCTATTCTGTTCCATTGATCTATGTGTCTGTTTTTGTGCCTTTCACACTGTTTTGATGACCACAGCTTTGTAGTACAACCTGAAATCTGGCATTGTGATGCCCCAAGCTATGGTTTTCTATTTTAAAATTCCCCTGGATATTCAGGGTCTTTTCTGATTCCACACAAATCTTAAAATAATTTGTTACAACTCTCTGAAGAAAGTCCATGTTGTTTTGATAGGGATTGCATTAAATGTGTAAGTTGCCCTGGGTAACATTGACATTATCACAATATTAATTCTGCCAATCAATGAGCATGTAATATTTTTCCATCTCTTTGTGTCTTCCTCAATTTCTTTCAGAAGTGTTCTGTAGTTTTTAGGGTATAGATCCTTTACCTCTTTGGTTAGGTTTAATCCTAGGTATCTTATGCTTTTGGGTGCAATTGTAAATGGGATTGACTCCTTAATTTCTCTTTCTTCAGTCTCATTGTTAGTGTATAGAAATGCCACCAAAGAGTAAAGGACCTATAGTCTAAAAATTCTGAAATAGGTAGGAAAGACATTAAAGGAGACAGAAATATATGGAAAACAGTCTTTTCTCATGGATTGGAAAAAATATTCATATAATGTATATGCCACCAACAGCGATCTATGCATTCAATATGAATCCTATCAAGACACCACCAACATTTTTCTAGGGAATGGAAAAAGCCTAAAATTTGTAAATAAAGAGAAAACTTTCTGAGTAAGCAAAAGAATGTTGAAACAAAAAACAAATCAGTGCAGCCTGGGTCGCTCAGCATTTTAGCACTGTCTTTTTGTCCAGGGCATGATCCTGCAGACCTGGGAATGAGTCCCATATCAGGCTCCCTACATGGTGCCTGCTTCTCCCTCTGCCTGTGTCTCTGCCATTCTCTCTGTATCTCTGCATCTTTCATGAGTAAATAAAAACTTTAAAAAAACCAAACAAAAGCCATAAGAATTCCAGATTTCAAAGTTGTGATCATCAAAACAGTATAATAGTGGCAGTAAAACACGCACATGGTCAATGGAATAGAAAAAGAACCCATAATTGGACACAGCTCTATGGCCAACTTATCCTCGACAAATTACAAAAGACTATCGAGTGGAAGAATTGCAATCTCTTGAACAAGTGGTGTTGGGAACATTGGACAGCTGCAAATAGAATGAACCTGGGCCACATTCTTACACTCCACACAAAGATAAACTCAGAGTAGAAGAAAAACCTAAATGTGAGGCAAGAAACCATCAAAATCAAGGAGATTTTGTGACCTCACCCACAACAGGTTCTTGGCACTCGAATCTCCAAAGGAAAGGGAAACAAAAGGAAGAGTGAACTCTATGGACTACATCAAGGAAGGAGCTGTCATACAGCTGTGGAAACACTCAACATAATTGAAAGGCAACCTAACAAATTGCAAAAGATAGGGATGCCTGTGTAGCTTGAGCATCTGTCTTTGGCTCAGGGAGTCCTAGAGCTCTAGGATTGAGACCAGCATTAGGCTCTGTGTGGGGAACCCACTTCTCCCTCCGCCCATCTCTGAATCTCTCTGTCCATCTCTGATGAATAAATAAATAACATCTTCCAAAAGAATAAAAACAATAGGAGAAGAGATTTGCAAATCTATCTCCAGATTAAGGCTGGTTTCCAAAATCGAAAAAAAAATTATCAAACTAAACAACCACAAAGTGAAAACTACAATCAAAAATGGGCAGAGGACATGATGATTCACCTTGTCCTAATTGGAGTTGTAGACTGTCACTTTATATTAGGTAGGTCATCCACATACACAATGAAATTTATTGTCTCCTCTAGGTCCATCTTATATCAAATGCTTACCCGAAAGATACACATGCAATGAAACGCCGGGACACCTGCACCCAATGTTTCTAGCAGCAATGTCCACAACAGCCAAACTGTGGAAGGAGCCTCGGTGTCCATCGAAAGATGAATGGATAAAGAAGATGTGGTTTATGTATACAATGGAATATTCCTCAGCCATTAGAAATGACAAATACCCACCATTTGCTTCAACATGGATGGATCTGGAGCATATTATGGCTGAGTGAAATAAGTCAATTGGAGAAAGAGAAACATTATATGGTCTCATTCATTTGGGGAATATAAAAAATCGTGTAAGGGAATAGAAGGGAAAGGAGAAGAAATGTGTAGAAAATATTAGACAGGGAGACAGGACATGGAAGACTCCTAACTCTGGGAAACTATCTAGGGGTTGTGGAAGGGGAGGAAGGCAGGGGGTGGGGGTGAATGGGTGGTGAGCACTGAAGGAGCACTTGATGGGATGAGCACTGGGTGTTATTCTGTATGTTGGCAAACTGAACACCAATAAAAATAAATTTATTATTGAAAAAAATGCTGCAATTAGCAGGATGCATGTAAAAAAAATTAAACAGACAATGCATCCTGAGGACAAGAGGAAAATGCTTTCTGCCCCAGACTGGAGGACCTACTAGTAAACACACCAAGAAAACTACATTAAAAAAAAGAAAACGTGGTAACCTGGAAAGAAAATAATTAGTTTTCCTATGACAATGTCAATAGAGTCAATGAGTAAAAACGTCACATAAACACTGGAAGAAATAACTCATGAGCTCAACAAAAAAATCAGTATATAAAATTAACAAATAAAATAATGATATATTCCTACAAAATAACAACAAATTACATGTACAAAATTAACAAAATAATCCAATTTACACTAGCACCTAAAATAAATACTTAGGATTAAAATTTACTAACAAGATGAAATCTCTCCAGAATATGACCTATACTGATGTGTTTTTTGAAATGCACCCAGAAATTTGAAAATAACTGTGATTAGAACTTCATATAGTCACAGGGCCATCTACACAAATTGCTATAGAATTGTGGTGCAACAATTGTGTTGGCTTCAAGTATGCGAACTTAAGTCTGGAGCTGGTTATATAGTCAGAGGACATGCAAATAGGGCCCTCACTCCACTGATTAAACCAGCCCAGTCCCGACCGTGCAGCTGGGAGAGGAGCCCCAGCCCCAGGATCCCAAGGTGACCCGATTCAGGGATCAGTACACACCACAGACAAACCACCATGGAGTCTGTGCTCTGCTGGATTTTCCTTCTCGCTATTTTAAAAGGTAATTCAAAGAAAACCAGAGACCTTGAGTCTGTGAGGGGAAGTGAGTGAGAGAATCAGGGGATGTGGGACAGTTGTTTGACCAGGATGTTTTGTGTCTGCAGGTGTCCAGGGTGAGGTGCAGCTGGTGGAGTCTGGGGGAGACCTGGTGAAGCCTGGGGGGTCCCTGAGACTCTCCTGTGTGGCCTCTGGATTCACCTTCAGTAGCTACTACATGCACTGGGTCCGCCAGGCTCCAGGGAAGGGGCTGCAGTGGGTCGCATACATTAGCAGTAGTGGAAGTAGCACATACTACGCAGACGCTGTGAAGGGCCGATTCACCATCTCCAGAGACAACGCCAAGAACACGCTGTATCTGCAGATGAACAGCCTGAGAGCCGAGGACACGGCCATGTATTACTGTGCGAGGGACACAGTGAGGGGACCTCAGTGTGAGCCCAGACACAAACCTCCCTGTGGAAGGGGATCAGGACCACCAGGGGGTGCACACTCCTCACCACTTCTGTCTTGAAGGCCCAGGAGCAGGTGCAGAGGGAGGTTCTGGGCAGGTTTCCTGTCAGGGACGGGGCTTCCTCTCCAAGGAGCAGTTTCCCCATGGGGACCCCCTCTGAACACTTGATTATGTGTTAACCTCTTCAATCTCTTTCTTAGAGACCTAGAATTGAACTATAGCACTTGAACTTACTTGTACTTAACTTTTCCTGACAGAAATTTAATCAATTACAAATAACTCCATTCACATCATCTGAACCTTTAATGAGTCTTAGTGGCGATCACTGTGGATCACAGGACCCCAAGCTAACATGCTGTCTTGCAAATCGCGGTATAGAGGAATCCCCAGTCAACACAAGAGAAAAGAGACATTGTATGAACATGTTAATAACAGCCTGGGAGTGAGAGATTTTCCCACCATGACATGGTAGGGATGTGGACTCAGAGGTCATTCACACACACACACTCACACACACACACACACACTCACAATCACGAGGGTATAACCATTCATCATCTTCACCTTCATGTCTGATGAGAGCCAGGCAGGCCTCTCATCAGGTCATAAATGCCTGGATGGTGCCAGGGAAGACACTGGCTCCGGGTGTGTGTTGTGGGTCAGTGGTGGGGACAGGGTCCTGCTCCAGGAGCGGCTTGTGTGTCTTAGTGTCCAACTGCCTCAAAAGTGGGAACTCCTGCGTTATTGTTTGATTTCTTATCCTTTGGGTGGAGGTGAAGAACGAGCAAGGAATGTCAGGGAGGTAGCAGGCAGTAAAGACTGGATATGGTGTGAGGAATTTCACTAAACCGGGGTAAAACTGGAAGGACAAAAGAGAAACATGGTCATTCTCAATAGACAAGTGTCTGAATCATATGAAAAGGAGATGAATAATATATGGAAGCAGCACGAAACTTAAATAATAATACAAATAACCAAGATCCTATCCAGGTCTCAGATGGAAGCTGTCCTCTTCACAAGGAACCATCTGGTTCTGAAGTCATGTGTACTTGGTGTGCTCAGAGACCAGAGGCTTCTACTGGACCATGAGGATCCTCAGAGAGAGGAGCTGGATTGAAGGACCTTCGACCTGCAGGGCGAAACTCATGGATCCTTCAGGTGCTGACGTCAGTTCACTGATTGTGACCTTTACCATCCCTGTAGTGAAACCTAATGTCCATGTGATGGGGGAGGAGGTGGAGCCTTAGGGACCACTTAGGTGAGGAGGTGCAGCCTCATGATGGGATCAGGGCATTTATACACCAGGACTGGGAAAGCTCCCTGCACCCTGGCTCCATGTGAGGTGACTGGGAAAGGATGGGGTAGGATATGGGCGCTCTCCAGACACCACAGCTCCCTGCACTTGGACCTCAGACGACCCAGACACCAGATCTGTGAGAATGAGTGTCTGTTGTTTGATCTGCCCAGCTCATGTGTGATGTTCCAACAGGGCGCACAGGCTTAAGTAATTTTTTTCTTTATTTCAATTGAATTTACCAACATTCACTCTACCCTCATTGTTCATCACATCACATAAACTCCTTAACTCCCATCACCCAGTTACCCCATTCCCCACCTCCTCCCTTCCAGTGACCCTCATTTTTCCCCCATAGTTAAGTGTCTCTCATGATTTGTCTTCCTCTCTAGTCTTACCCCACTAAGTTTCACTCCTTCCCTTATGGTCTCTTTCAATATCAATGAGACCATATCATTGCCTTTCTGTAATGGATTTACTTCTCTCAATATAATGACTCCAGTTCCATCCATGTTGACGGAAACATTATTTCATGTTATTCATTATGTCTGGCGGTTATGTAATATCCTATTGTATATATAAAGCACATCTTTTTATTTGTATATTGTTTATTGGAGTGCGATTTGCCAACATATGGCATAACACCCAGTGTTCATCCCATCAAGTGCCCCCCTCAGTGCCTGTCACCCAGTCACCCCCATCCCCTGCCCACCTCCCCATCCACTACCCCTTATTCTTTTCCCAGAGTTAGGAGTCTCTCAACTTCTGTCACCCTCTCTGATATTTCCACTCATTTTCTTTCCATTCTCCTATAATCCCTTTCACTATTTTTTATATTCCCCAAGAATGAGACCATATAATGTTTTTCCTTCTCCAATTGACTTATTTCACTCAGCATAACATCCTCCAGTTCCATCCACGTCGAAGCAATTGGTGGGTGTTGGTCATTTCTAATGGCTGAGTAACATCCCATTGTATACATAGACCAGAGCTTCTTTATCCATTCATCTGTCAATAGACACTGAGGCTCTTTCCACTATTTGGCTGTTGTGGACTTTGCTTCAGTGAACATTGAGGTGCAAGTGTCCCTGCGTTTCACTAAATCTGTGTCTTTGGGATAAATAGCCTGTAGTGCAATGGCTGGCTCCTGGGGTGTCTATTCTCACGTTTTCAGGACATTCCTTTCTGTTTTCTGTAGTAGCTCAACAAGCCTAATTCCCACCAGGAATGAAAGAGGGTTCCACTTTCTCAATATCCTCCCTTATATTTATTGTTTCTGGCCTTTTTACTTTATCCATTCTGAGTTGTATAAGTGGGATCTTAGTGTGGTTTTCATTTGTATTTCCCGGATGACAAGTCATGTGGATCATTTTTGTCCTCTGCCTGTTGGCCATTTGTCGGTCTTCTTTGGAGAAAAGCCTGTTCATGTATTCTCCCCATTTCTTGACTGGATTGATTGTTTTGTTGGGTGTTGAATTTGTTAAGGAAATATCTTGTCCTATTCTGTAGGCTGCCTTTTGTTTTGTTGCCTGTTGCATTGTTGTACAGATTCTATCTTGATGAAGTCCTAACAGTATATTTTTCCCTTTGTTTCCTATGCCTTTTGAGAGGTGCCTTGCTAGCAGTCACTGAAACTGAGGACAAAAAGATGCTACCTGAATTCGCCTCTAGAATTTGGATGAATTGCTGTCTCAGATTTCAGTATTTCATTTTTCTGAGATTATCTTTGTGCTTGGTGTAGCAGAATGGCGCACATTCATTCTTCTGCAGGTGGCTGTCCAATTTTTTCAGATCCATTTGTTGATGTGTCTTTCTTTCATTAGATATTTTTTCTTGCTTTTAGGAGTAGTTGCCCATAGAGCTGAGGGTCCCTTTCTGCACTCTCTGCTCTGTTCCATTGATCTATGTGTTGTTTTTTCCAGTACCAGGCTATCTTGATAATAAAGCCTTTATAATAGAGCTTGTCTGCAAACATTGTTATGCCCTCCAGCTGTAGTTTTGTTTCTGTTTTTTTTTTTTCCAAAATGATTCTACCTGTTTGGCAACTTAGGAAAGAAATTGAAGAAGACACAAAGAGATGGAAAACATTCTGTGCTTACAGATTAAAACAACGAATATTGTCAGGGCACCTGTGTTGCTCAGAGGTTGAGTGTCACAATTGGCTAGGGTTGTGATCCTGGGGTTCTGGGATGGTGTCCTGCATCAGGCTTTTGGAAGGGAGCCTGCTTCTTCCTCTGCCTATGTCTCTGCCTGTCTCTGTGACTCTCCTGAATAAATAAATCTTTAAAACAAAAAACAAAAATATTGGCGATCCCTGGGTGGCTCAGCAGTTTGGTGCCTCCCTTTGGCCCAGGACGTGATCCTGGAGTCCCGGGATTGAGTCCCACGTTGGGTTCTCGGCATGGTCCTGCTTCTCCCTCAGCCTGTGTCTCTGCCTCTCTCTCTCTCTCTCTATCATAAATGAATAAATAAAATCTTAAGAAAAAACAAAAATAAATACTGTGAAAATCTCTATGTTGCCCAGAAACTTCTACATATTCAAAGCAATCCTTGTGAAAGCATCCTGGACATTCTTCACATATTATGAACATATAATCCTAAGATTTTTATGGCACACAAGGAGACATTAGGGACACATGGATGCTCTGGCATGGCCCTGCTGTATTTGTTGTGAGCAGTATCATGTAACCGCCCTCATCCAGTGAAGGGTGCATTTCTCACCTGGAACTAGAACACTGTTCTGTTGCAAACCATAGGTATCTGTCAAAAAGTCACAGTGGACACACTGAACAGAAGGAGAACAATGATACAAGAGAGTCAGAGATACTCAGACACTTTGGAACTTCAGTTTAAGGATGTTCTGTTATAACGTTTCCAGAAGATGAGGATGTGATGACCCAGTGGGATTTGTGTCTCACCATCACCTTACAGGGTTGTGTTGTACTGATGGCTGTTAGGTGTGTCCCTTGTCACTGGATGAACATTTGGTGCCCCGTGTCCTCATTTAAACACACCTGCATCTGTGTCTCTCGCTCTGGACATGAGATCAGTTTCCCTTTAGGATTTTCTCAATGGAACCCCTCAAGTGTCCTACATGACTTACTTGGCATTTATCATTTTATTTAAATGCAATCATTTTTGTCATGGAATTTGCAACAACCAGGTAACATGACCTGATTATGTCAATATCTAACAGCTCTACCATCCTATTCCATTGGCTACATATGAACTTACATGACAGTGAAGCTATTTCAGGGAAGGTAAGTCCACTCATGGTCAACAAATCAGGGGAACAGCTCTGAATGCTCAGAAGCAGGGCATTGGTTGGCTGTGATGATTTCATCAACATTTATACAAATAGCAGCTGTCCCCAGACATGAACACTCAGAAAATAAATGTGAGATGATGGAGGAAGGGATGGAGCACACAGTTCCTCTTGCAGTGTGCAGTCCTGGACCTGAGCTGGGCTTACATGGATGTCTAAATGCACAGTGCAATTGGCAATGGATTGTTATCATTTGCTGTTGGTGTTTTTTCCTCTGTAGATGCTCACACCCCACCTTGTTAAGGCCTGTATTGGAGATTTGTGACTCTTACTGGCTGCATTGGAGAGCTGTTATGAACATGGCCTCCTATCTCTAGCCTGAGATTGAATGCTTGCACCCCGGAGTTTTCAGGGAGCCCTCATAGGAGAGCCATCAAGCCCTTTCTGTCCTCAGTTGACATCTGAATCATGGGTTGTCTCTGAGCTGGTTTATCTCAGGCACATGAATGGGTCTCTAAATGACAATATGAAAGGCTCCTGTAATGTGGACCTGGGCTGGTTCTCTGAGGGGGTGACAGGAGAGCGGGTCTACTTCCTGCCTGCTTGTCTCAGAATAGAGGTCACAGGACCACACAGTGTTGGTTTATGGAAACAAAGCACAACGCTTCCACTCAGACCCAATGTTCACATGTCTTCAGGTTCCTGTCCCTCTTAACCATCCATCACATGCTGCCACTTTTTCTTCTTGGCACTCAGGGGGTCCTTAGATCCAGGGAATTTCCCCATTTTTCATTTGAGCACCATCATGCGAGGTTTGTCCACCTCAGGAGTAGAATTCTACAAGTTCATATGCTCCTCTCTTGTCCTTAAATCCTTGACAGTAGCTTCTGCAAGCAACCTCCCTCCTGCTGTCATCCTCATGGTTGTATCTCCCCAATGTCAACACCGCACAGCTCCACCCCTCAAAACCTGCTCAGTATTCTATTAGAAGTCTTGCTGTTGTTGTTTTTCAACTCTGATCAATTTCATGGATATTCGAAATGATTCAATAACTATCCAGCTGTTCTAGGGATGTGGCAAGGTCTGAGTCCCCCTAATCTTCTGACATGTTAACTTCTCTCTCCCCTATTTTCTTATACTAAAGATGGTGTGGCGAATTTTTTCTGATTTATATGTTGGAGGTGAACTTTGGACCCTGGTGTTTTGTTTCAGATTATCGTAAACTTATTTTCACCCCTACTCTGATTCTGGATCCTAAGGACTCATTTTTGTTTGTACAAGCCTACTGAGTATTGTACTAATATTTTTTTTTAATTTTTTATTTATTTATGATAGTCACACACAGAGAGAGAGAGAGAGGCAGAGACACAGGCAGAGGAAGAAGCAGGCTCCATGCACCGGGAGCCTGACGTGGGATTCGATCCCAGGTCTCCAGGATCGCGCCCTGGGCCAAAGGCAGGCGCCAAACCACTGCGCCACCCAGGGATCCCTTGTACGAATATTATACTATGTTTCAAGAAGTAATTATAGACATACGTGGTCCATACACATAAGGTCATGCAACAAGTGACATAAGGAGCAATGCACCACCTAGCAGTGAGACTGGGGATTCAAGGAGGGCACACATGCTCCCAAAGGAAAGAATTGCAGGAATATTATTGGCAGGACTCCATGTCTCTGTGCAGGTGACACAGGTGCAATTTGGGTGGTGGGCTCTGTTTGCAGTCTTCCCGATGCATATGATCCATTGAAAGATGGAAAGGGGGGGTACCGGGGTGCTCAGCAGTTTAGTGCCGCCTTCAGCCCAGGGCCTAATCCTGGAGATCAGGGATCAAGTCCCACATCAGGCCCCGTGCATGGAGCCTGATTCTCCCTCTGCCTGTGTCTCTGTATCACTCTCTCTCTCTCCATATCTCTCATCAATCAATAAATAAAACATTAAAAAAAAACAAAGATGGAATGGGCAAGATTTGGAAACAGAACAGAAGTACTGTATGCAGCCCGCAAGGTCAGGGGGACTGATCTAAGAAAACCAAAATTACAGTTGATCAGGGACAAAAATTGAAATTGGTTTGAAACGGAAATTTCCTGCTGCATTTGTTATCAAAAATACCTGACAAATCTATAGAAGAAGTTGATGGTAGATACTTTTCTTCTCTTAGATGGAATATAGTAGTTGAATGTAAAAGAAATTCATGAAACACTTACAGTTGCAAGGCAGCAGTATACTGTTAATTTAGGAGGGATAAAAAAATAGAAATATAGGGTATACAATGCAAAATGTTCATTCTGACACGAGTTTATTATATCCCAAACTCTGCTTGAGTGAACTCATTCTGCATCAGGTAAGCTCATCAAAGCGATTACAAAAGATCACAGAGTTAACTGAAGTGGAACACAGTGACTGAGTTGTTAGAGACTTACAAATAGAACTGCATTACCTGAAACCCTCTGAAATTCAGCTAAATTCTAAATTTAGAATTGCAGGAATATTATAGGCAAGACTTCATGTCTTTTTTCTTTTTTTTTTTCTTTTTTTTTTAAATTTTTTATTGGTGTTCAATTTATCAACATACAGAATAACTCCCAGTGCTCATCCCATCAAGTATCCCCATCAGTGCCCGCCACCCACTCAGGCCCACCCCCCACCCCCCTCCCCTTCAACCATCCCCAGTTCGTCTCCCAGAGTTAGGAGTCTTTATGTTCTGTCTCCCTTGCTGATATTTCCCGCATATTTCTTCTCCCTTCCCTTATATTCCCTTTCGCTATTATTTATATTCCCCAAATGAATGAGAACATACACTGTTTGTCCTTCTCCGATTGACTTACTTCACTCAGCATAATACCCTCCAGTTCCATCCACGTTGAAGCAAATGGTCGGTATTTGTCGTTTCTAATGGCTGAGTAATATTCCATTGTGTACATAAACCACATCTTCTTTATCCATTCATCTTTCAATGGACACCTAGGCTCCTTCCACAGTTTGGCTATTGTGGACATTGCTGCTAGAAACATTGGGGTGCAGGTGTCCCGGCGTTTCATTGCATCTGAGTCTCTGGGGTAAATCCCCAACAGTGCAATTGCTGGGTCGTAGGGCAGGTCTATTTTTAACTCTTTGAGGAACCTCCACACAGTTTTCCAGAGTGACTGCACCAGTTCACATTCCCACCAACAGTGTAAGAGGGTTCCCTTTTCTCCGCATCCTCTCCAACATTTATAGTTTCCTGCCTTGTTGATTTTCCCCATTCTCACTGGTGTGAGGTGGTATCTCATTGTTGTTTTGATTTGTATTTCCCTGATGGCCAGTGATGCAGAGCATTTTCTCATGTGCATGTTGGCCATGTCTATGTCTTCCTCTGTGAGATTTTTCTTCATGTCTTTTGCCCATTTCATGATTGGATTGTTTGTTTCTTTGGTGTTGAGTTTAAGAAGCTCTTTATAGATCTTGGAAACTAGTCCTTTATCTGATACGTCATTTGCAAATATCTTCTCCCATTCTGTAGGTTGTCTTTTAGTTTTGTTGACTGTATCCTTTGCTGTGCAAAAGCTTCTTATCTTGATGAAGTCCCAATAGTTCATTTTTGCTTTTGTTTCTTTTGCCTTCATGGATGTATCTTGCAAGAAGTTACTGTGGCCAAGTTCAAGAAGGGTGTTGCCTGTGTTCTCCTCTAGGATTTTGATGGAATCTTGTCTCACATTTAGATCTTTCATCCATTTTGAGTTTATCTTTGTGTATGGTGAAAGAGAGTGGTCTAGTTTCATTCTTCTGCATGTGGATGTCCAATTTTCCCAGCACCATTTATTGAAGAGACTGTCTTTCTTCCAATGGATAGTCTTTCCTCCTTTATCAAATATTAGTTGACCATAAACTTGAGGGTCCACTTCTGGATTTTCTATTCTGTTCCATTGATCTATGTGTCTGTTTTTGTGCCAGTACCACACTGTCTTGATGACCACAGCTTTGTAGTACAACCTGAAATCTGGCATTGTGATGCCCCCAGATATGGTTTTCTTTTTTAAAATTCCCCTGGCTATTCGGGGTCTTTTTTGATTCCACACAAATCTTAAAATAATTTGTTCTAACTCTCTGAAGAAAGTCCATGGTATTTTCATAGGGATTGCATTAAACGTGTAAATTGCCCTGGGTAACATTGACATTTTCACGATATTAATTCTGCCAATCCATGAGCATGGAATATTTTTCCATCTCTTTGTGTCTTCCTCAATTTCTTTCAGAAGTGTTCTATAGTTTTTAGGGTATAGATCCTTTACCTCTTTGGTTAGGTTTATTCCTAGGTATCTTATGCTTTTGGGTGCAATTGTAAATGGGATTGATTCCTTAATTTCTCTTTCTTCAGTCTCATTGTTAGTGTATAGAAATGCCATTGATTTCTGGGTGTTGATTTTGTATCCTGCCACACTACCAAATTGCTGTATGAGTTCTAACAATCTTGGGGTGGAGGCTTTTGGGTTTTCTATGTAGAGTATCATGTCATCGGCGAAGAGGGAGAGTTTGACTTCTTCTTTGCCAATTTGAATGCCTTTAATGTCTTTTTGTTGTCTGATTGCTGAGGCTAGGACTTCCAATACTATGTTGAAAAGCAGTGGTGAGAGTGGACATCCCTGTCTTGTTCCTGATCGTAAGGGAAAGGCTCCCAGTGCTTCCCCATTGAGAATGATATTTGCTGTTGGCTTTTCGTAGATAGCTTTTAAGATATCGAGGAAAGTTCCCTCTATCCCTACACTCTGAAGAGTTTTGATCAGGAATGGATGCTGTATTTTGTCAAATGCTTTCTCCGCATCCAGTGAGAGGATCATATGGTTCTTGGTTTTTCTCTTGCTGATATGATGAATCACATTGATTGTTTTACGAGTGTTGAACCAGCCTTGTGTCCCGGGGATAAATCCTACTTGGTCATGGTGAATAATTTTCTTAATGTGTTGTTGGATCCTGTTGGCTAGTATCTTGTTGAGAATTTTTGCATCCATGTTCATCAGGGATATTGGTCTGTAATTCTCCTTTTTGGTGGGGTCTTTGTCTGGTTTTGGAATTAAGGTGATGCTGGCCTCATAGAACGAATTTGGAAGTACTCCATCTCCTTCTATGTTTCCAAACAGCTTTAGTAGAATAGGTATGATTTCTTCTTTAAACGTTTGATAGAATTCCCCTGGGAAGCCATCTGGTCCTGGACTCTTGTGTCTTGGGAGGTTTTTGATGACCGCTTCAATTTCCTCCCTGGTTATTGGTCTGTTCAGGTTTTCTATTTCTTCCTGTTCCAGTTTTGGTAGTTTGTGGCCTTCCAGGAATGCATCCATTTCTTCTAGATTGCCTAATTTATTGGCATATAGCTGTTCATAATATGTTTTTAAAATCGTTTGTATTTCCTTGGTGTTGGTAGTGATCTCTCCTTTCTCATTCATGATTTTATTAATTTGAGTCTTCTCTCTCTTCTTTTTAATAAGGTTGGCTAATGGTTTATCTATCTTATTAATTCTTTCAAAGAACCAACTCCTGGTTCTGTTGATCTGTTCCACAGTTCTTCTGGTCTCGATTTCATTCAGTTCTGCCCGAATTTTAATTAACTCTCTTCTTCTGCTGGGGGTAGGGTCCATCTTTTGTTTTCCCTCTAGCTCCTTTATGTGTGAGGTTAGCTTTTGTATTTGAGTTCTTTCCATTTTTTGAATGGCTGCTTGTATTGCGATGTATTTCCCCCTTAGGACTGCTTTTGCTGCATCCCAAAGATTTTGAACAGTTGTATCTTCATTCTCATTAGTTTCCATGAATCTTTTTAATTCTTCCTTAATTTCCTGGTTGACCCTTTCGTCTTTTAGTAGGATGGTCCTTAATCTCCATGTGTTTGAGGTCCTTCCAAACTTCTTGTTGTGATTTAGTTCTAATTTCAAGGCATTATGGTCTGAGAATATGCAGGGGACGATCCCAATCTTTTGGTATCGGTTCAGACACGATTTGTGACCCAGTATGTGGTCTATTCTGGAGAAAGTTCCATGTGCACTTGAGAAGAATGTGTATTCAGTTGAGTTTGGATGTAAAGTTCTGTAGATGTCTGTGAAGTCCATCTGGTCCAGTGTATCATTTAAAGCTCTCGTTTCTTTGGAGATATTGTGCTTAGCAGATCTATCTAGTATTGAAAGAGCTAGATTAAAGTCCCCAAGTATAATTGAATTAATATCCAAGTATTTATTTACTTTGGTTAATAATTGGTTTAAATATTTGGCAGCTCCCACATTCGGGGCATATATATTGAGGATTGTTAAGTCCTCTTGTTGAATAGATCCTTTAAGTATGATATAGTGTCCCTCTTCATCTCTCACTATGGTCTTCGGGGTAAATTTTAGTTTATCTGATATAAGGATGGCTACCCCTGCTTTCTTTTGAGGACCATTCGAATGGTAAATGGTTTTCCAACCTTTTATTTTCAGACTGTAGGTGTCCTTCTGTCTAAAATGAGTCTCTTGTAGACAGCAAATAGATGGGTCCTGCTTCTTTATCCAGTCTGAAACCCTGCGCCTTTTGATGGGGTCATTAAGCCCGTTCACATTCAGAGTTACTATCGAAAGATATGAGTTTAGTGTCATCATGATGTCTATTTAGTCCTTGTTTTTGTGGATTGTTCCACTGAACTTCTTTTTAAAGGGGAATTTTAAGAGTCCCCCTTAAAATTTCTTGCAGAGCAGGTTTGGAGGTCACATATTCTTTCAGTTCCTGCCTGTCTTGGAAGCTCTTTATCTCTCCTTCCATTTTAAATGAGAGCCTTGCTGGATAAAGTATTCTTGGTTGCATGTTCTTCTCATGTAGGACCCTGAATATATCCTGCCAGCCCTTTCTGGCCTGCCAGGTCTCTGTGGAGAGGTCTGCTGTTACCCTAATACTCCTACCCATAAAAGTCAGGGATTTCTTGTCTCTTGCTGCTTTAAGGATCTTCTCTTTATCTTTGGAATTTGCAAGCTTAACTATTAGATGTCGAGGTGTTGAACGGGTTTTGTTGATTTTAGGGGGGGATCTCTCTATTTCCTGGATCTGAATGCCTGTTTCCCTTCCCAGATTAGGAAAGTTTTCAGCTAGGATTTGTTCAAATACATATTCTGCCCCTCTGTCCCTTTCGGCGCCCTCGGGAACCCCAATTAAACGTAGGTTTTTCTTCCTCAGGCTGTCGTTTATTTCCCTTAATCTGTCTTCATGGTCTCTTAATTGCCTGTCTCTTTTTTCCTCAGTTTCCCTCTTTGCCATCAACTTGTCTTCTATGTCACTCACTCATTCTTCCACCTCGTTAACCCTCGTCGTTAGGACTTCTAGTTTGGATTGCATCTCGTTTAATTGATTTTTAATTTCTGCCTGATTGGATCTAAATTCTGCAGTCATAAAGTCTCTTGAGTCCTTTATGCTTTTTTCTAGAGAGACCAATAGCTGTATAATAGTGCTTCTGAATTGGCTTTCTGACATTGAATTGTAATCCAGATTTTGTAACTCTGTGGGAGAGACGACTGTTTCTGATTCTTTCTTTGGAGGTGAGGTTTTCCTTCTAGTCATTTTGTTCAGTGCAGAGTGGCCAAAAGCAAGTTGTATTAGGAAAAGAAAAAAAGAGAGAGGGAGAAGGAAAGAAAAGAGAAAAAGAAGAGGAAACAAGAGAAAAGGAAGAAAGAATGAAAAAAGAGAAGAGAAGGAAAAAGAAAGGTGAAAAAAAAAGGGGGTGGGGGAAGCAATCAGAAATCAAAAGGAAAAAGAAAAAACAAAAACAAAAACAAAAAAGAACTCAAAAGACAAAAAACAAAAAAAACCCAAAAATACAAAACACACGGGGGAGTATCTTCTGATTCCGTCTTCTTTAAGTCCCTTGACTTCCCCTGGACCTTGTCTGTCCAGCTGGTCTTCTGGGGGAGCTGTTCCCGGAGCCGCGCAGCCCCCTCCGCGGAGCCTCTTCCTCTGTGGGAGCCGCTGCCGCGGAGCTGTTCCCGGAGCCGCGCAGCCCCCTCCCTGCGGAGCCTCTTCCTCTGCGGGAGCCGCCGCCTCGGAGCTGTTCCCGGAGCCCCGCAGCCCCCTCCGCGGAGCCGGAGCCGGAGCCGCCGCCCGAGCCCCTCCGAGCTGCTCCGGGTCCCGCTGTGCGCGCTGCAGCCCTTAGGGAGCTCGGTGCACTCTCCTGGGCGTGCAGCAGGTGCCTGTTAGTGTCCCCGGGAGCCCGAGGGCATCCCCGCCCTCCTGGGTCCTGCTCTAACTCCCTGCGGGCCCCTCTCCGCCCGGGAAGGTCGGTGCAGCTCCTGCTCCTCCGGGACGGGGACGGGGCTCTCCTGTCCTGGGGACACTCGCCCCGGCCTCAGCCCGGCTCCTCGCGGGGCTCTCCCCCTGGGAGGCCTTTTGTGTCTTTATTTCTTTTTCCCCGTCTTCCTACCTCAATAGAAGCGCGAACTCTTCTCACTGTAGCGTTCCAACTGGTCTCTCTTTAAACCTCAGGGCGAATTCGTAGATTTTCAGGATGATTTGAAGGTTATCTAGGTAATTTGGTGCGGACAGGTGATTTGGGGATCCTACTCTTCCGCCATCTTGCCCCTCCTCCCATGTCTTTTTTCTTAATTTATTTTTTATTGGTGTTCAATTTACCAACATACAGAATAACGCCCAGTGGCCATCACCCATTCACTCCCACCCCCCGCCCTCCTCCCCTTCTACCACCCCTAGTTCATTTCCCAGAGTTAGCAGTCTTTACGTTCTGTCTCCCTTTCTGATATTTCCCACACATTTCTTCTCCCTTCCCTTATATTCCCTTTCACTATTATTTATATTCCCCAAATGAATGAGAACATACACTGTTTGTCCTTCCACCTGCAGGGAATAACTGATCCTTCAGGTGCTGATATCAGTTCACTGGGTGTGACCTCCACCATCTGCATGCTGAAACCTATCGCCCATGTGATGTGAGGCAGAGGTGGAGTCTTAGGGGAGCACTTAGGTCAGAAGGCGTGATCCCTCATGATGGGATCAGGTCCCTTATACACCAGGACTGGGAAAGTTCCCACACACTGGACCAATGTGAGGTGACAGGGAAGGGATAGGCTAGGATGTGGGCAGTCGCCAGACACCACATATGCCTACTCTTGGACCTCAGGGTACCCAGGCTCCAAGTCTGTGGGAATGAGGGTCTGTTGTTTGATTCATCAAGTCCATGTAGGATGTTCCAGGAGGGGACCCAGGATAAGGTAGTTTATATTGTCTTTATTTATTTATTTTTTTTAATTTTTATTTATTTATGATAGTCACAGAGAGAGAGAGAGAGGCAGAGACATAGGCAGAGGGAGAAGCAGGCTCCATGCACCGGGAGCCCGATGTGGGATTCGATCCCGGGTCTCCAGGATTGCGCCCTGGGCCAAAGGCAGGCACCAAACCACTGCGCCACCCAGGGATCCCTATTGTCTTTATTTAAATGCAATTTGCCAGCATATTGTATAACACACAGTCCTCTTCACATCACATGCCCTCCTTAATGCTGATCTGTTGTGCCCAAGATTGCAAATCCGAGAAACTTCAAAGAGCTGACACCGATGCAAGTGCAAGAGGGTTTACTAGCAATCTCGAGCTTGGGTCCCACTATACCTGACAGAGTGGAGCAGGGACTTGGACCCTGAAGTGGGTTACAGCTGGGTTTTTTATGGACTGTTCTAGGGGATTTTCAGAAGGTTTGGAGGAATCTCTCAAGTTCTGTTTACATTCTGATGTGGGGCTTTCAAGGGCATGGAGCTCTGTTCTCATTCTAATATGGGACTTTCTGCCACTGGCTTGGGCTGTTGTCTTTCTGATACGGGATTCCCTGCCGAGGACATTCTGCAGCTTTTCCTGTAAAGTTCAGCTCTTATTTACAGGGGCCTAAGATGGCTGTACTTGTGATAATGATAAACTTGAAGTGGAATGGCCTTAATTTTTCTCAGCCTCCACATTTCCCCCTCTCAGAGGAACCTAAGGAAGGACCCAATCATGGGTCCACGTTGGTCTCTGAGTGAGCCACTGAGAATGATTAAACCATGATTCAAACCAACCTTGTCACTGCTCTCACTCCCATTTTCATCTAGCCAAACCTTTTCTTACTTTTGCCACAGATTCCCGGACTATTCCTGAGTGGCCAGTAAAGAAGCAACACTCCTGTTTGGGCCAGCACATAAACCCCCTCCTTGCTTGCAAAAGCTTCTCTACACTTAAGATGCTCCAATCTTTTTAAACCTTAAAAGACTTTAAAAGCAAGGCTGAATTGGGTGCACATTTTTAAATGGCTAATGGGGATTGGTTCTGGCACGAAAAGGACAGAGCATAAGCAAAATTAGTGGGGTAAGTGAGAACGGCGGTCTTAGCTTTAGGGGATTGTGGCCTTTCCATTCTGGAACAAAGTCCTTGAGAATGGCGTGTGGGTCAGCTGGCCAGACATGTGTGTAGTGGACCCAGGGAGTAATCCCGTCGACCTTGAGAGCATTGGGAGTGGTCAGGATCACAGTATAGTGTCCCTTCCAGTGAGGTTGAAGTGTCTGGTGTTGGTGTCTCCTCACCTACACCCAGTCACCTGGCCGGAATCCATGGGGACCCGGGGGTGGCCCAGTCTCTTAGAGGACCCTCAGCAAAGGTCACACCTGCTCAGGGATTTGTTGTAACATTTGGAGGGAGAAAAGGAGTTAGTGATCATCAAATTCAGCAAACACCTCATGTTTTAAATTGGGGATAATAGGGGAGGAAGACTGAACATGATCTCGTAGGGAGTCAGTCCCATCTTATATGGGAAGTTCCTCACCCTATAAAGGGTGAAGGGGAGGAGAGTCACCCAGTCTCCGCCAGTCTCCAGGGCTAATTTAGTTGAAGTCTCCTTTAATATTCTGCTCATCCTCTCTACCTGTCCTGAGCTTTGGGGCCTATATGCACAGTGTAGTTTCCAGTCTGCCCCAAGTGCCACCGCCTGTCTTACCTTAGAGACGAATCCTGGGCTATTGTCTGATCCAATCTTAACAGGAATACCATACCTCAGTAAAATGTCTTCTAGCAGTTTCTTGGTCATGGTCTGTACTGTTTCATGTTTGGTGGGAAATGCCTCTGTCCATCCTGAAAAAGTATTTACAAACACTAGTAAATACATGTATCCGTATTTTTCAGGTTTTGCCTCAGTGAAGTCCACTTCCCAGTAGGCTCCTGGGAGGTCCCCTCGAACGAAGCCAGGTGCCTGTGTTAGATCCATGGGTGGTGGCATTAGTTAACTGGCATGCATGGCAACTTGCCACAATCTGCTCCATTTTGCTCGAGAGTTTTTAATAGTGATCTTTGCATGTCGTATGAGGTCTTCCATCTTCCTTATTCCCATGTGAGTACTCCGGTGCATTTTTGATAGGACTCGCCATCCTCGTTCCTCCTGCAGTCAACGGTCAATGTCAGTCATTGGGGCTGATGGTGTTTGGTGGAGACAATATTTTTCTTCTAAACTCAGGACAAGCACCTGAATTGGGCACCCTTCTTTGTTTAGAATTTTTGCCCCTTCAGGATGGAAGTGAATTTGTGCCCCCATCTTGGTGAGCAAATCTCGAACTAACAATGGGTAGGGGAACTCAGGGATGACCATGAAGGAATGGGATACCCATTCCATGCCAAGATCCACAGTTCTTCAGGTAGCCCATGACCACTGTCTGGTGCCCGTGGCCTCTTGCACCCGTGAAGTCTTGTTTGCCAATTTCCCTTGGGGTTGTAATAAAACCGAATGCTGTGCCCCAGTGTCCACTAGGAATTCAACGGGTTTCCCCTCCACTCTGAGAGTTACCCTGGGCACTCCTTACAGGGACCAGGGCCATCCACTTTACATGTCCCTGAAGCCAGGTTCTTGAGGCGCCTCAGTATTTCCCATGGGTCCTCCATGGTTGTGGCCAGCAGGATCTTGGCCAGGTTTCAGGTCTGCTGGTCACATAGTTTGGCTTGTTGCTCTTCCAGACTCTCTCTATTATTATAGACTCTTTCTGCTACTATTACTAAGTCCTGCAAGCTCTTCTCTCCTAATCTCTCTACTCTTTGCAATTTCTTTTTAATGTCCAGAGTGGCCTGGTTAACAAAAGCCATGATAATTGCAGCCTTTGTTTCCGGGGCTTCTGGGTTCATATGGGTGTACTGCCTAAAAGCCTCCATGATTCTATCTAAGAAGGCTGCTGGACTCTCAACCTTACCCTGTCTCCCATCATATACCTTGGCCAGTTTGGTAGGCTTGCAAATGGCAGCCTGGAGACCTGCCATTAGATTCTGGCGGTAGAGCTGGAGTCTCTCCTTACCTTTAGCTGAGTTGTAGTCCAAGGTGGGGTGGGATAAAGAGAAGGCAGCATTTATGAGGTCTGGGTTTTGAGTCGGCTGTCTGTCCTCTCCCAGGACAGACTTCCAGGCTTCCACTTGAATTCGTTCTCTCTCTTCGGTGGTGAAGATAACCTGCAAGACCTGTTAGCAGTCATCCCAAGTAGGCTGGTGGGTAAAGACAATAGTATCTAAAAGCCTGATTAGATCTCTCGAATTAAAAAAAAATTTTTTAATTAAAAAAATAAAGTAAAAAGATCTCTTGAATTATCGGAGAACTTTGCAATTTGGGTTTTCCAATTATATAAATCACTGGTGCAGAACAGCCAATATAGCATTAACTGTCTGCCAGTCTCATCAGGGGGCCCCATGGCACAGAGGGGAAGGGCTATGGAGTTGGTCTGCTCTGCATTTGGAGGTGGGGCTCCCCGGTGGGTCCTTCCGCGTGTCCCCACTGCTCACCCGCACACAGGGACTCCCTCTTCAGGGAGGGTTGGCGCCCCTTCTGCAGCCCCCATTACCTCCAATGGAGGAGCATAAGGGGGAGTGGGTGCCCTCTAGAGTGGTGAGAGAATCAGGTCCTCCAGGGAGGAATCATGCAAGACCAGAAACAGGGGTGCTTGGGCCATAGATTTGGTCTCCTTCTCGGATTTCTGCAGGGGTAGATTCTCGGTAGGTCCTGCTTTGGGGGTGTAAAAATGGTTTTAGCCAAGGAAGGGGATTCTCAATCATGTACTGCCAGGCCAGGATGAAGGGCACCTGGTCAGAGTGGCCATCCAGGTTGTCCCTGAAGATAACGGCCTTAACCTGAATGATAATAGATAGGTGGAAAGTTCCTTCTTGGGGGGACACCCCACGTCAAATGTTGGCCATTCTGAAATGCAGTAAGTTTGAAATCTCCCTCTCCTTATGTAAACAGTTATGATGGTTAACAAAGACACAGTAACACAGACAAATGTATAAACAGTTAACAAGGACACTGTCACACAAACTTTCCAGTGTGGCCACAGAGACAAAACAGAAAGTAATCCGAAGGCCTGGCAGCCGGCCCTCCTTACAAATGAGGACTCCCATCCTCCTTGCAGATGAGGACCTCTGTCATCGTTACAGATGAGGACCCCCCTCCTCCTTACAGATGGGGACCTCCGTCCTCCTTACAGATAAGGACCTCCGTCCTCCTTACAGATGAGAACACCATCCTCCTTACGTGAGGACGCTGTCCTCCTTATAGATGAGGACTCCCATCCTCCTTAGAGATGAGGACCATGTCATCCTAACAGATGGGGGCCTCCATCCTCCTTACAGATAAGGACCTCTGTCATCCTTACAGATGGGGACCTCTGTTCTCCTTACAGATGAAAACCCCATCCTCCTTACATGAGGACCCTGTCCTCATAGATGAAGACCCTGTCCTCCAGGTGGGGGAAAGGGATGTCTCCTCAAACCCCAGTCGATGGCCTGCCAGTGTGTCTGCCTAAACTGATGTCGACCCAATACAGATTGGAATTCCTACAGGTAAAAGTACAGTTTAGAGCTCTCAGAGAATATTCACACAAAAGGTGGAAAAAGTTGAGAGCCCTCACCACGCGTGAAACCCTCCAGATGGGGTCCTGGGGATTTCTCGGATCCCGGATGAACCCCCAAATGTTGTGTCCAAGATTGCAAATCTGAGAAACCTCCAATGAGCCAACACCAATGCAAGCTCACGAGGGTTTAATAGCAAGCTCGAGCTTGGGTCCAAGTATACCCGAACACAGCCGAGCAGGGACTAGGACCCCAAAGTGGGTTACAGCTGTGATTTTTTGTGGGTTAGTCTAGGGGATTTTTAGAAGAGGTGGAGGAATTTCTCAAGTTCTGTTTACATTCTGAGATGTGGCTTTTAGGGGCATGGAGCTCTCTTCTCATTCTAATATGGGGCTTTCTGTCACTGGCTTGGGCTGTTGTCTTTCTGATACAGGATTCTCTCCCAAGGGCAATTCTGAGCTCTGTTGTCTTTCTGAAATGGGATTCCCTGCCGAGGACATTCTGCAGTTTTTTTCTCTAAAGTTCAGCTCTTGGGATCCCTGGGTGGCACAGCGGTTTGGCGCCTGCGTTTGGCCCAGGGCGCGATCCTGGCGACCTGGGATCGAGTTGCACATCTGGGTCCCGGTGCATGGAGCCTGCTTCTCCCTCTGCCTGTGTCTCTGCCTCTCTCTCTCTCTGTGACTATCATAAATAAATAAAAATTTTAAAAAATAAAGTTCAGCTCTTATTCACAGGGGCCTAAGATGGCTGTACTTGTGCTAATGCTAAACTTCTGGTGGAATGGCCTTAATTTTTCTTGGCCTCCACAGATCAATGAGTCGCCCCATCCACCTGCCCACCTCCCTTCCAGAGACCATCACTTTGTTTCCAGAATTAATTGTCTCTCATGGTTTCTCTTCCTTGCTAATTTTCCCAACTCTGTTCCCCTCCTTTCCCTTATAGTCCCTTGCAATATTTCTTATATTCCACGTATGAGTGGCACCATATGTTTGCTTTTTTTCTCTCACTGACTTATTTCACTCAACATAATGTCCTCCAATTGCATCCATGACAAAGTAAATGGGGGGTATTGATTCTTTCTCATGGAGGAACAACAACAATGGCAACGGCAAGGTCTCCAGCCCTGGAGTCAGCTCCCTGCAGTAGCAAACCCAGTATCCCAGTCCCCCCAACTGGCCTAGATGCTTCCGGGGCAGTGGGGGGCACTGACCTCCACAGCTTGGTGGTTCAGGTGGCAGGAGAGTCCTGGCTGTCCCTGGGGCAATGCAGGATCCTGGGGTTTGTCTTATGGGTGCCCTGGGATCCAGGGCCATGCGCTTCTGGAATTGCGCTCCCATGGCCCGCACCTCCCAAAGGCCGCAATATACAGACCCCACTGTCTGGAGCCCCTGCCTGCCTGGCTTCTCCCAAATGCCCTACAGGCTGTGCTCCAGGTCTTTACTGGGACCTACCCACAAGTTTTGGTGCACTTTCCCCCATGGTGCACTTTCTCTTAGTGACTCTGGGAAACTGGAGGCTTCACTGCCCCTCCTGCAAGTCTGTCCAATTTCCCTGCTAAGCGCTTTTCAGTTTGGGAAGAATTCAGTGTAGATTTTTTAAAGTTCGACTTCTCTGGGGCTGGGCTTTCCTGTCCCAGAGGTTCTCACCCATCTTGCCACACTTCCTCTTATTTGAGTCCATATGAAATGATCTGCTACAGGGTCAAATCCTACAAATCCACTCACAAACTCAGAATTAATGAATGTGTTCAGAGAATCTATAGGATACAGAATCAACATGGAAAATAAATTTATGTTTCAACACACTAACAACAAATTACCTAAAAGACAATTAACATAATAATTCTGTTGACACCTGCATTAAAGATAAAGTATTTAGGATTCAACTTCAGGAAGTATAAAATATTGTATAATAAAAATTACCTACATTGATGGGAGTAAAAAGCTAGGCTGGGAGCATCAAGGCCAGTGTCGACTGGGAGACTGTGGTAGTCACTAGCTAGGAGCTAACTCCAGAGCTGAAGACCTGGCTGCTGTTCCTCCTTGTTTCACCTTGTGCCTGGACAAGATGGGCCACCAGGGAGCAGAGGAATCACAGGTAAACAGCTCTCACTGAGCCCAGCACTCAGCAGGGATTGTGGCATCTCCACCCAGGCACAGGCACATGAGAATCAGCACAGCAATTCCCATCCCCGGAACACCAGCTGGAAGGTCAGGAGAGGAACAAGTTCATGACCAGCAGCGCTGGAAATCTAGAGGGGCATATGAGGGATTTACAGTATATAGAACTAGATGGTACTCTTCCTTTTTTTCCTGTTTACTTTTGGTTTTCCCCCTTTTTTATTCTTTTCTATTTTTTTCTCTCCTTTGGGATTCTTGGAATTCATTGTTTACTACTTAGTTTTAACATTTGATTTTCAGTTTAGTGGATCTTTTGCTTTATTTCATTCTGTGCTTTGTTTTTAATTTCTGGCCTCCTACCTTGTCAGAATTATCTAGGGTGAAATTTACTCAGGTTGTGGTTAATATTCTCAATGCAGCCCGCTGAAGCAGCCACTCTGCACTGAGTAAAATGACTAGACAGAAGAAATAACCACAAAAGAAAGAAACAGAAGCAGTACTCTCTGCCTCAGTCTTACATAACTTGGACAACTCGTATTCAGAAAGCCAATTCAGAGTCATAATTGGAAAGCTACTAGTGGCCCTGGAAAAAAGCATAAAGGAATCAAGAGACTTCATGAATTCAGAATTTACATCTAATTAGACCAAAATTAAAAATCTCAATCAAATGAAATGCAATCTAACCTGGAAGTCCTAATGATGAGTCCGATTTTTTTAATGATAAATTTATGTTTATTGGTGTTCAATTTGCCAATGTACAGAATAACACCCAGTGCTCATACCACCAAGTGCGCACCTCAGTGCTAATGACGAGTCTTAATGACATAGAAGAAAGAGTGAGTGACATAGAATACAAGTTGATGGCAAGGAAGGAAGCTGAGAAAAAAAAGGGAAAAGAAAAGATCATGAGGAAAGGTTAAGGGAAATAAATTATGGGGATGCACACTCCTCAACACTTCTGTCTTGAAGGCCCAGGAGCAGGCACAGATGGAGGTTCTGGGCATGTTTCCTGTAGGGCTCAATATCTTCTCCATGGAGCAGATTGCCCCAGGGAGCCTCTATAGACTCAAGATTCTGAGTTGACTTCTTCAGTGTGTGATTTCAAAATTTGTTTCTTTATAAGAAACCGATATTTCTATATTCACAGAGCACACAGTTGCTTACACTTGTTTACACTTGTCACTAAATAGGAATAAATTACAAATATCTCCATGTTGAGGATGTCCAAAATAGGTCAACCTATATATACACCTAAAAAAGAATCAAACTAGAGAGAAACAATATGAAATATTGGAAAATGAGTAAGTGATCTCAAGAAAGCAGCACAAATCATGAAATGATAATAGAAGATGCCTGAGGTACTACCCAGGGTCTCTGGTGGAACGTGTCTTCTCCCAAGGTCAACAGGAGGTACTTAAGTTCATGTGTACACTGTGCGCAGAGACCAGAAGCTTCTACTGGATCCATGTTTATCCCCAGGATAAGGAGCTGGATTGGAGGATGTTCCACCTGCAGGGAATAACTCATTGACCAGTCAGGTGCTGATATCAGTTCCCTCTGTGTGACCTTTACCATGCCCATGTTGGAACCTAGTGCCATTGAGATGAGGAAGGAGGTGGAGCCTTAGGGGAACACTTAGGTAAGGAGGGTGAAGCCTCAGGATAGGACCCTATCAAAACACAACCAACATTTTTCTAGGGGATGGAACAAGCCTAAAATTTGTAAATAAACAGAAAAGATTCTGAGTGAGCAAAAGAATGTTGAAACAAAAAACAATTCAGGGCAGCCCAGGAGGCTCAGCGTTTTAGCACTGCCTTTTTGTCCAGGGCTTGATCCTGCAGACCTGGGAACAAGTCCCATAGCAGGCACCCTACACGGTGCCTGCTGCCCCTCTGCCTGAGTCTGTACCATTATCTCTGTATCTCTGTGTCTCTCGTGAGTAAATAAATAAAAACTTAAAAAAATGTAAAAGTCCACAGAATTCCAAATTGCAAAGTTGTGATCATAAAAACAGTATAATAGTGGCAGTAAAACACACACATGTTCAATGGAATAGAAAAAATAACCCATAAATGGACACACAGCTCTATGACCAACTTATCCCCAACAAATTACAAAAGACTATCAACAGGAAAAAGGGCAATCTCTTGAACAAGTGGTGTTGGGAACATTGGACAGCTGCAAATAGAATGAACCTGGGCCACATTCTTCCACTCCACACAAAGATAAAATCAGAGTAGATGAAAGACCTAAATGTGAGGCAAGAAACCATCAAAATCAAGGAGATTTTGTGACCTCAGCCAAAACAGGTTCTTGGTACTTGAATCTCCAAAGGGAAGGGAAACAAAAGGAAGAGTGAACTCTATGGACTACATCAAGGAAGGAGCTGTCATTCACTGTGGAAACACTCAACATAATTGAAAGGCAACCTAACAAATTGAAAAAGATAGGGATGCCTGTGTAGCTTGAGCATCTGTCTTTGGCTCAGGGAGTCCTAGAGCTCTAGGATTGAGACCAGCATTAGGCTACATGTGGGGAGCCCACTTCTCCCTCCGCCCATTTCTGAATCTCTCTCTCCATCTCTGATGAAAAAATAAATAACATCTTCCAAAAGAATAAAAACAATGGGAGAAGAGATTTGCAAATCTATCTCCAGATTAAGGCTGGTTTCTGAAATTGAAAAATAAATTACCAAACTAAACAACCACAAAGTTAAAGCTACAATCAGAAATGGGCAAAGGACATGATGATTCACCTTGTCCTGATTTGAGTTGTAGACGGTCACTTTACATTAGGTGGGTCATCCACATACAAAATGAAATTTATTGTCTCCTCTAGGTCTGCCTTATATCAACTGCTTACCTGAAAGATGCACATGCAATGAAATGCCGGGACACCTGCATCCTGATGATTATAGCAGGAAAGTCCACAATAGCCAAACTGTGGAAGGAGCCTAGGTGTCCATTGAAAGATGAATGGATAAAGAAGATGTGGTTTATGTATACAATGGAATATTACTCAGCCATTAGAAACGACAAATACCCACCATTTGCTTCAACATGGCTGGATCTGGAGCATATTACGGCTGAGTGAAATAAGTCAATCGGAGAAGGACAAACATTATATGGTATCATTCAGTTGGGGAATATAAATAATAGTGAAAGGAAATAGAAGTGAAGGGAGAAAAAATGGGTAGAAAATATCAGGGAGGGAGACAGGACATGGAAGACTCCTAACTGGGAAATTAACTAAGGGTGGTGGAAGGGGATGAGGGCGGGGGATGGGGGTGAAAGGGTGACGGGCACTCAGGGAGGCACTTGACGGGATGAGCACTGTTTTTCTGTATGTTGGCAAATTGAACACCAATATAAATAAATTTATTATTTTAAAAAATGCTGCAATAAACATAGGATGCATGTAAAAAAAAAAAAAAAAAAAGAACAGACAATGCATCCTGAAGATAAGAGGAAAATGCATTCTGCCCCAGACTGGAGGACCTACCAGTAAACGTAGAAGGAAAAGTACATTAAAAAATAAGAAAGAAAACATGGTAACCTAGAAAGAAAATAATGAGTTTTCCTATGACAATGTCAATAGAGTCAATGAGTAAAAATGTCACATAAAAACTAGAAGAAATAACTGATGACCTCAGCAAATAATCAGTTTATAAAATTAGCAAATAAAATGAAGATATATTCATACAAAATAACAACAAATTGCATGTACAAAATTAACAAAATAATTCTATTTACACTAGCACCTAAAATAAATATTTAGGATTAAAATTTATTAACAAGATGAAATATCTGGAGAAAATGACCTGAACTGATGTGTTTTTTGAAATGCACCTAGAAATTCTAAAATAACTGTGCTTAGAACTTCATATAGTCAGAGGGCCATCTACACAAATTGCTATAGAATTGGGGTGCAACACTTGTGTTGGCTTTAAATACGTGAACTTAAGTCTGGAGCTCATTATATAGTGAGAGCACATGCAAATGGGGCTTTCCATCCACTGATTAAACCAGCCCAGTCCCGACCGTACAGCTGGGAGAGGAGCCCCAGCCCCAGGATCCCAAGGTGACCAGATTCAGGGATCAGGACACAACACAGACAAACCACCATGGAGTCTGTGCTCGGCTGGGTTTTCCTTGTCGCTATTTTAAAAGGTAATTCATGGAGAAGCAGAGACCTTGAGTCTGTGAGTGGAGGTGAGAGAGAGAAACAGGGGATGTGGGACAATTTCCTGACCAGGATGTCTTGTGTCTGCAGGTGTCCAGGGTGAGGTGCAGCTGGTGGAGTCTGGGGGAGACCTGGTGAAGCCTGGGGGGTCCCTGAGACTCTCCTGTGTGGCCTCTGGATTCACCTTCAGTAGCTACGACATGCACTGGGTCCGCCAGGCTGCAGGGAAGGGGCTGCAGTGGGTTGCAGCTATTAGCAGTAGTGGAAGTAGCACATACTACGCAGACACTGTGAAGGGCCGATTCACCATCTCCAGAGACAACGCCAAGAACACCCTGTATCTGCAGATGAACAGCCTGAGAGCCGAGGACACGGCCGTGTATTACTGTGCGAAGGACACAGTGAGGCGACCTCAGTGTGAGCCCAGACACAAATCTCCCTGTGGAAGGGGATCAGGACCACCAGGGGGTGCACACTTCTCATGACTTTTGTCTTGAAGGCCCAGGAGCAGGTGCAGAGGAGGTTCTGGGCAGGTTTCCTGTCAGGGTCAGGGCTTCCTCTCCAAGGAGCAGTGTCCCCCAGGGAGTCTCTCTGGGCACAGGATTCTGTGCTTACATATTCAGTCTCTAACTTACAAACTTTGGTTTCATAGAAAGAGAAATAGAGTAATATCCAGAAATGACTGTGTCTCTTGCTTTGCTTATTCTTTAATCAGTTTCTGATTTGGAAGCTTTGTTGGTTTAGCCAACTACTATACTTATATGCTCAAGGACAGATTTGCTTTAACTTTTTTACTTCTGTCCCTAAATACCAGCTTATTACATGGATCTCCATGAACCACAGCTTCTCCTTTATACAGTCCCAGCTGTATACATCTAACATAAGAGATCCAACCAGCCCAGTGTGCACGTTTTTTAAAAACAGCAGAAAGTTCATGCTGCTCATGACACTACAAAGGGCTCAAAAATGAAAAGGCGAAAAGCTTGACTGCAGGTGTGACCCCAGTCTTGAACCACACTGACAGATTCAATATCAGCGTCAACATGGGAAAACAAGGGTCGCCAAGAAGTACGTTGTGGGGATGTATAGTTGGAAGTTCCCCCCCACACACACACAGACACGAGAGTCCAAACCTTTATCACCTTCATCATCATGTGTGTTAAGAGCCAGGTAGGCCCCTAACAAGTTATAAATGCTTGGATTTGGGAAGGACACTGGCTCAGGTTTTGTGTTGTGCATGAGTGGTGGGGACGAAGTCCTGCTCCAGGAGGGGCTTGTGTGGAGTCAGTGTCCTCCCTCCACCAAAGGAGGAAATTCAATGGTTCCTGTGGGATTTCCCGTGGGGGGACAGGAGGAGGAGAGGGAGGACTGGTGATCACAGGAGTTAGCAGATGACACCAAAAGATACCATGTGATGAGAAATTCAACTAAACTATTATGAAAACCGAGAGAACAAAAGTGGAGGAGGACCTTCCACCTTCAGGGAATAACTCATGGATATCAGCTCACTGTGTGTGACCTCTACCATCCCCACATTGCAACCTAACATCCATGTGATGGGAGGAGGAAGTGGGGTGTTAGGAGAGCACTTAGGGCAGGAGGTGCAGCCTCATTGTGGGATCAGGGTCCTTATACACCTGGGCTGGGGAAGATCTGAGCCCCCAGCCCATGTGAAGTGACAGGAAAGTACAGGCTAGGACCTGGGTGCTCCCCAGACACCACATGTCCCTGCACCTGGACCTTAGACTTCCCAGACTCCAGAACCATTAGAATGAGTGTGTTGTTTAATTCATCCAGACTGAGAATGTGGTGACATCACCCAGACACACTAAAACAGGGTCTCTCCTCTTTTTTGTCCTTTCCAACCTGGTCCGAAGAGAAGAGTCAGGTTATGACAAAACAGAGCAGGAAACCCACACCTGGACTCACTGTCCTCAGCCACCTTCCATGCCCCTGTGCTTAGTAGCTGTGCATCACATTGGTGCCACACATTCTTCCTACAACCCTGGGGTTCTTAGGATTCCTCCCTGTTTTACCACCTGAGCAGCGTTAACCCAGGCACATCCCTATGAAAGCAGATACCTAAAACTTCAGACTTTTCTATCTGTTGCTCATAATACTATACAGAATATTCTGGATCAGCCTCACTCCTGTCCTAATCACCACAGCTATATCTCCACATGCCTACATCCATGACTCTTATGTTCAAAAGGTGGTCGATTTTCTACATGTGGACTTGTAGTTTTTGATCTGTCAGACCTTTGAGTGATTTCATGGGTGATCAGAATGATTCGATAACTAGGACGCAAGGTCCCAGATCTAAGTGCTCAGTGTTCCCCCATGCAGATTCAGTCTCCATGTGGCAGGGCCCTGAGTCCCACGCACACATGAGTCAGGACATTTAAGTGGATGGAAACATCCCCAAATCCTTCACTTGGTTGAGAAGCCAATCACTGGGTTTAGGCAGTGACTCTTGCATCCCCGCCTGGGCATCCTTTGCTCCTCACCCCTGCTGCTGAACATCATTTCCTCTGAGTACTCATGTTGGAAGCTCCCTTAGGGAAGGCAAGTCCTGTCCCCATCCTGTTATGTCTTTCTCCACAGAATATCTGTCTCAGGGCCCCCTGCAGGAGTCTGGATTTGGGCTGGGGAAACCCAGGCAGATCCTTACACTCACCTGATCCTTCTCTGGGTTCTCCCTGTGCATGTCAGTGTGGGTGTCACATGGGTCCATTACCCTTCAGGGGAATGCACTGGAGTCAATTCCAACGTCTGGTGGGAGGATGCTAAGTACCACAACCTGTCTCTGAAGAGCAGGAGGATGTATAGAAATTCCAGGAACTGGAGAAATCAATGATAATGTTTCACACCAGAAGCATATCTATTCAACGTGATGAACAACCAGCCTGATGAGATATAACAGAGCTTCTGCCATGAAATCACAAGTTCACATTTGAGCAGGAGAACGGAATTGTGACAGTTTATGAAACAACACTATGGAAATCAATTGCAAGAGTCTATATTCATACAACATATAAACCCTGAGTTACTAGAGACAAATTAGAGAACAGGTCGACACTGAGGAGAACAGGAAAAAAAATCAAGACTTTTCAATATATTGTCAATCGAGAAACTCTTAAGGCAAATCATTAATTATGAAATCAGAATGTTATAGATAAAAAGTCAACATACAGGAAGGAAGGGCAAGATGGCGGAAGAGTAGGGTCCCCAGGTCACCTGTCCGCACCAAATTACCTAGATAACCTTCAAATCATCCTGAAAATCTACGGATTCAGCCTGAGATTTAAAGAGAGACCACCTGGAACGCTACAGTGAGAAGAGTTCGCGCTTCTATCAAGGTAGGAAGATGAGGAAAAAGAAATAAAGACACAAAAGGCCTCCCAGGGGGAGGGGCCCCGCAAGGAGCCGGCCTGAGGCCGGGGGGAGTGTCCCCAGGACAGGAGAGCCCCGTCCCTGTCCCGGAGGAGCAGGAGCTGCACCGACCTTCCCGGGCGGAGAGGGGCCCGCAGGGAGGTGGAGCAGGACCCGGGAGGGCGGGGATGCCCTCAGGCTCCCGGGGACACTCACAGGCACCTGCGCCCCGGGGAGTGCGCTGAGCTCCCTAAGGGCTGCAGCGCGCACGGCGGGGCCCGGAGCAGCTCGGAGGGGCTCGGGCGGCGGCTCCACGGAGGGGGCTGCGGGGCGGGAGCATGAATCCAACAGCGCAGACCCGGAGCACAGGGCGCTGGGACACAGCCCAGGATCCGGCCTCCCCCGGGAGGCAGAGGCCAGGAGGGCCCAGGACTGTGAGGACGCTCCCGCCCCAGCTGAGCAGATCAGTGGCCCTGCCCGGAGCCTCCAGGCCCTGGGGATGGAGAGCTCCGGAGCTACTGCGGGGGCTGATTCCAGGGCTGCAGAGCTGGCGTCAGCCACTGTGGTTGTTCCTCCTGGGGCCTCATGGGGTGAACAACTGCCACTGGGCCCTGCACCAGGCAGGGACAGAGCAGCTCCCCCAAGTGCTAACACCTGAGAATCAGCACAGCAGGCCCCTCCCCCAGAAGACCAGCTGGACGGACAAGTTCCAGGGGAAGTCAAGGGACTTAAAGTAGACAGAATCAGAAGATACTCCCCCGTCTTTTTTTTTCTTTTTGATTTGTTTCCTTCCCCCACCCTTCTTTTTCCATTCTTTTTCTTTCTCTTTTTCTTCTATTTTCTTTTTTCTTCCTTTCCTCTTTTTTCTTCTTCTCTCTTTCTTTCCTTCTTTCTCTCCTCTTTTTTTCTCCTTTTCCCAATACAACTTGCTTTTGTCCACTCTGCACTGAGCAGAATGACTAGAAGGAAAACCTCACCTCAAAACAAAGTATCAGAAACAGTCCTCTCTCCCACAGAGTTACAAAATCTGGATTACAATTCAATGTCAGAAAGCCAATTCAGAAGCACTATTATACAGCTACTGGTGGCTCTAGAAAAAAGCATAAAGGACTCAAGAGACTTGATGACTGCAGAATTTAGATCCAATCAAGCAGAAATTAAAATCAATTGAATGAGATACAATCCAAACTAGAAGTCCTAATGACGAGGGTTAACGAGGTGGAGGAACGAGTGAGTGACATATAAGACAAGTTGATGGCAAAGAGGGAAACTGAGGGAAAAAGAGACAGACAATTAAAAGACCATGAAGACAGATTAAGGGAAATAAACGACAGCCTGAGGAAGAAAAACCTACGTTTCATAAGGGTTCCTGAGGGCGCCGAAAGAGACTGAGGGCCAGAATATGTATTTGAACAAATCCTAGCTGAAAACTTTCCTAATTTGGGAAGGGAAACAGGCATTCAGATCCAGGAAATAGGGAGATCCCCCCCTAAAATCAATAAAACCCGTTCAACACCTCGACATCTAATAGTTAAGCTTGCAAATTCCAAAGATAAAGAGAAGATCGTTAAAGCAGCAAGAGACAAGAAATCCCTGACTTTTATGGGGAAGAGTATTAGGGTAACAGCAGACCTCTCCACAGAGACCTGGCAGGCCAGAAAGAGCTGGCAGGATATATTCAGGGTCCTAAATGACAAGAACATGCAACCAAGAATACTTTATCCAGCAAGGCTCTCAATCAGAATGGAAGGAGAGATAAAGAGCTTCCAAGACAGGCAGGAACTGAAAGAATATGTGACCTCCAAACCTGCTCTGCAAGAAATTTTAAGGGGGACTCTTAAAATTCCCCTTTAAGAAGAAGTTCAGTGGAACAATCCACAAAAACAAGGACTAAATAGACATCATGATGACACTAAACTCATATCTGTCAATAGTAACTCTGAATGTGAACGGGCTTAATGACCCCATCAAAAGGCGCAGGGTTTCAGACTGGATAAAAAAGCAGGACCCATCTATTTGCTGTCTACAAGAGACTCATTTTAGAAAGAAGGACACCTACAGCCTGAAAATAAAAGGTTGGAGAACCATTTACCATTCCAATGGTCCTCAAAAGAAAGCAGGCGTAGCCATCCTGATATCAGATAAACTAAGATTTACCCCAAAGACTGTAGTGAGAGATGAGGAGGGACACTATATCATACTTAAAGGATCTTTCCAACAAAAGGACTTAACAATCCTCAGTATATAAGCCCCAAATGTGGGAGCTGCAAAATATTTAAACCAAATAATAACCAAAGTGAAGATATACTTATATAATAATACACTTATACTTGGTGACTTCAATCTAGCTCTTTCTATACTAGATAGGTCTTCTAAGCACAACATCTCCAAAGAAACGAGAGCTTTAAATGATACACTGGACCCGATGGATTTCACAGATATCTAAAGAACTTTAAATCCAAACTCAACTGAATACACATTTGTCTCAAGTGCACATGGAACTTTCTCCAGAATAGACCACCTACTGGGTCACAAATCGGGTCTGAACTGATACCAAAAGATTGGGATCATCCCCTGCATATTCTCATACCATAATGCCTTGAAATTAGAACTAAATCACAACAAGAAGTTTGGAAGGACCTCAAACACGTGGAGGTTAAGGACCATCCTACTAAAAGATGAAAGGGTCAACCAGGAAATTAAGGAAGAATTAAAAAGATTCATGGAAACTAATGAAAATGAAGATACAACCGTTCAAAATCTTTGGGATGCAGCAAAAGCAGTCCTAAGGGGGAAATACATCGCAATACAAGCAGCCATTCAAAAACTGGAAGGAACACAAATTCAAAAGGTAACCTTACACATAAAGGAGCTAGAGGGAAAACAGAAGATGGACCCTACCCCCAGCAGAAGAAGAGAGTGAATTAAAATTTGGGCAGAACTGAACGAAATCGAGACCAGAAGAACTATGGAACAGATCAACAGAATCAGGAGTTTGTTCTTTGAAAGAATTAATAAGATAGATAAACCATTAGCCAACCTTATTTAAAAGAAGAGAGAGAAGACTCAAATTAATAAAATCATGAATGAGAAAGGAGATATCACTACCAACACCAAGGAAATACAAACGATTTTAAAAACATATTATGAACAGCTATATGCCAATAAATTAGGCAATCTAGAAGAAATGGACGCATTCCTGGAAGGCCACAAACTACCAAAACTGGAACAGGAAGAAATAGAAAACCTGAGCAGGCCAATAACCAGGGAGGAAATTGAAGCAGTCATCAAAAACCTCCCAAGACACAAGAGTCCAGGACCAGATGGCTTCCCAGGGGAATTCTATCAAACGTTTAAAGAAGAAATCATACCTATTCTACTAAAGCTGTTTGGAAAGATAGAAAGAGATGGAGTACTTCCAAATTCGTTCTATGAGGCCAGCATCACCTTAATTCCAAAACCAGACAAAGACCCCACCAAAAAGGAGAATTACAGACCAATATCCCTGATGAACATGGATGCAAAAATTCTCAACAAGATACTAGCCAACAGGATCCAACAACACATTAAGAAAATGATTCACCATGAGCAAGTAGGATTTATCCGCGGGACACAAGGCTGGTTCAACACTCGTAAAACAATCAATGTGATTCATCATATCAGCAAGAGAAAAACCAAGAACCATATGATCCTCTCACTGGATGCGGAGAAAGCATTTGACAAAATACAGCATCCATTCCTGATCAAAACTCTTCAGAGTGTAGGGATAGAGGGAACTTTCCTCGACATCTTAAAAGCTATCTACGAAAAGCCCACAGCAAATATCATTCTCAATGGGGAAGTATTGGGAGCCTTTCCCCTACGATCAGGAACAAGACAGGGATGTCCACTCTCACCACTGCTTTTCAACATAGTATTCGAAGTCCTAGCCTCGGCAATCAGACAACAAAAAGACATTAAAGGCATTCAAATTGGCAAAGAAGAAGTCAAACTCTCCCTCTTCGCCGATGACATGATACTCTACATAGAAAACCCAAAAGTCTCCACCCCAAGATTGTTAGAACTCATACAGCAATTTGGTACCGTGGCAGGATACAAAATCAAAGCCCAGAAATCAATGGCATTTCTATACACTAACAATGAGACTGAAGAAAGAGAAATTAAGGAATCAATCCCATTTACAATTGCACCCAAAAGCATAAGATACCTAGGAATAAACCTAACCAAAGAGGTAAAGGATCTATACCCTAAAAACTATAGAACACTTCTGAAAGAAATTGAGGAAGACACAAAGAGATGGAAAAATATTCCATGCTCATGGATTGGCAGAATTAATATTGTGAAAATGTCAATGTTACCCAGGGTAATTTACACGTTTAATGCAATCCCTATCAAAATACCATGGACTTTCTTCAGAGAGTTAGAACAAATTATTTTAAGATTTGTGGGGAATCAGAAAAGACCCTGAATAGCCAGGGGAATATTGAAAAAGAAAACCATATCAGGGGGCATCACAATGCCAGATTTCAGGTTGTACTACAAAGCTGTGGTCATCAAGACAGTGTGGTCCTGGCACAAAAACAGACACATAGATCAATGGAACAGAATAGAATATCCAGAATTGGACCCTCAAGTTTATGGTCAACTAATATTTGATAAAGAGGAAAGACTATCCATTGGAAGAAAGACAGTCTCTTCAATAAATGGTGCTGGGAAAATTGGACATCCACATTCAGAAGAATGAAACTAGACAACTCTGTTTCCCCATACACAAAGATAAACTCAAAATGGATGAAAGATCTAAATGTGAGACAAGATTCCATCAAAATCCTAGAGGAGAACACAGGCAACACCCTTTTTGAACTTGGCCATAGTAACTTCTTGCAAGATACATCCACGAGGGCAAAAGAAACAAAAGCAAAAATGAACTATTGGGACTTCATCAAGATAAGAAGCTTTTGCACAGCAAAGGATACAGTCAACAAAACTAAAAGACAACCTACAGAATGGGAGAAGATATTTGCAAATGACGTATCAGATAAAGGGCTAGTTTCCAAGATCTATAAAGAGCTTCTTAAACTCAACACCAAAGAAACAAACAATCCAATCATGAAATGGGCAAAAGACATGAAGAAAAATCTCACAGAGGAAGACATAGACATGGCCAACATGCACATGAGAAAATGCTCTGCATCACTGGCCATCAGGGAAATACAAATCAAAACAACAATGAGATACCACCTCACACCAGTGAGAATGGGGAAAATCAACAAGGCAGGAAACTATAAATGTTGGAGAGGATGCGGAGAAAAGGGAACCCTCTTACACTGTTGGTGGGAATGTGAACTGGTGCAGTCACTCTGGAAAACTGTGTGGAGGTTCCTCAAAGAGTTAAAAATAGACCTGCCCTACGACCCAGCAATTGCACTGTTGGGGATTTACCCCAGAGACTCAGATGCAATGAAACGCCGGGACACCTGCACCCCGATGTTTCTAGCAGCAATGTCCACAATAGCCAAACTGTGGAAGGAGCCTCGGTGTCCATCGAAAGACGAATGGATAAAGAAGATGTGGTTGATGTACACAATGGAATATTCCTCAGCCATTAGAAATGACAAATACCCACCATTTGCTTCAACGTGGATGGAACTGGAGGGTATTATGCTGAGTGAAGTAAGTCAATCGGAGAAAGACAAACAGTGTATGTTCCCATTCATTTGGGGAATATAAATAATAGCGAAATGGAATATAAGGGAAGGGAGAAGAAATGTGCGGGAAATATCAGCAAGGGAGACAGAACATAAAGACTCCTAACTCTGGGAGACGAACTGGATATGGTTGAAGGGGAGGAGGGCGGGGGGGTGGGCCTGAGTGGGTGGCGGGCACTGTCGGAGATACTTGACAGGATGAGCACTGGGTGTTATTCTGTAATATGGTAAATTGAACACCAATAAAAAATTTAAAAAAACAAAACAAAACAAAATGGGAACAATAATAAAAAAAATCAGTCAACAGGAAGTTAAGTAATTTGTTTGCATATACATAGTCAATGAGGAAAATTATTTCAAAAACCAATTACAAGTAACTAATGAGCTCAAAGAATTCAGGATATAAAATCAACATAGACAATAAAGTTATATCCTACACACTAACAACAAATTTTCTGTATCAAATTTACAAAACAATCACCTTTATACTATTACCAAAAATAAATATTTACGATTAAACTTCATTAAGCAGAGAAAATACTGTTTAAAAATGACCTTTTCTAATGAAAGACCTTTAAAAACGAACAGAAATGCAAAGATAAATACGTTAATGGATTAGAACATCATAAATCCACAGTGAATTCGAAAGAAACTGATTTGGGGTTGTGAAGCAATCTTTGTATATAACTTATTAAGAATTGAATCTTACTTGGTAGGTTCCTATATAGTCAATGGATATGCAAATAGGGCCCTCCCTCCACTGATTAAACCAGCCCAGCCCAGGCCCTGCAACTGGGAGAGGAGCTCCAGCCCCAGGATCCTCAGGTGACCCCATTTAGTGCTCAGTAGACAGCACAGACAAACCACCATGGAGTCTGTGCTCAGTTGGGTTTTCCTTGTCGCTATTTTAAAAGGTAATTCATGGAGAACCAGATACCCTGGGTCTGTGAGTGGAGGTGAGTGAGAGAAACAGGATGTGAGACAGTTTTCTGACCAGGATGTCTTGTGTCTGCAGGTGTCCAGGGTGAGGTGCAGCTGGTGGAGTCTGGGGGAGACCTGGTGAAGCTTGGGGGGTCCCTGAGACTCTCCTGTGTGGCCTCTGGATTCACCTTCAGTAGCTACAGCATGCAGTGGGTCCGCCAGGCTCCAGGGAAGGGGCTGCAGTGGGTCACATACATTAACAGTGGTGGAAGTAGCACAAGCTATGCAGACGCTGTGAAGGGCCGATTCACCATCTCCAGAGACAACACCAAGAACACCCTGTATCTGCAGATGAACAGCCTGAGAGCCGAGGACACGGCCGTGTATTACTGTGCAGAACAGTGATGGGACCTCAGTGTGAGCCCAGACACAAACCTCCATGTGGAAGGGGATCAGGACCACCAGGGGGTGCACACTCCTCCCCACTTCTGTCCTGAAGGCCCAGGAGCAGGTGCAGAGGGAGGTTCTGGGCAGGTTTCCTGTCAGGGTCTGGGCTTCCTCTCCAAGGAGCTGTTGTCCCCCAGGGAGCTTCTCTGGACCAGGAATTTTTCTTAACTATTCGGCTTCTGATTTAAAAACTTAGATTCTTTAGGAATACAGCTACTTTATAAGCACAGAAGATAGAGTTGCTTACACTTATTTACTATTTCCCCAAATATGGGAAATATACAAATATCTCCATGTACCTCAAGGACTAGAGGAATCGGGGATCCCTGGGTGCTCAGTGGTTTAGCGTTTGCCTTCAGCCTAGGCCATGATCCGGGAGTCCCGAGTTCGAGTACCACATCAAGCTCCCTGCATGGTGCCTCCTTCTCCCTCTGCCTGTGTCTCTACATCTTCTCTCTCTGTGTCTCTCATGAATAAATGCATAAAATTGTTTAAAAAGAGGGACCTACAATCTATGCACAGAAACATAGTACCTGAGGTAGTGATAAATGAGAAGTATGATCAGGGAGAAGAGGCAAAAATTATGATGTGATTATAAAAGTGGACGACGATTCACCCAGAAGATGAAGTGGAATCTACCGCCTTCCAAGTTATCCGCTGATTCTGAAGGTCATGTGTGTCCTTGTGCAGGGACCAGAAACTTCCACTGTATCTATGAGGATCCTCAGGGTGAGGAGCTCAATTGGAGGAGCCTTCCACTTCCAGGATATAAATCATTGATCCTTCAGGTGCTGATATCAGCCCAATGTGTGTGACCTCTACCTTCCCCATGTTGAAACCTAACGCCCTTGTGATGGGAGGAGTTGGTGTGGCCTTAGGGGAGCACGTAGGTCAGGAGGGTGCAGCCACAGGATGGGACCAGGCCCTTATACATCAGGACTGGGAAAGCTCACTGCCCCATGGCCCAATTTGAGTTTATGAGGAAAGGATGTGGTAGGACGTGGGTGCTCTCCGGACACCACATCGACCTGCACCTGGACCTCAGATGTCCCAGATTCCAGATGTGTGAGAATGAGTGTCCGTTGTTTGCTCCATCCAGTCCGAGTACGATGTTTCAGGAGTTAGGACAGGCTAAAGTCATTTTTTTCTTTGTTTAAATTGAATTTACCAATATTTACTACACATTCTGTGCTCATCACATCATGTGGCCTCCTTAACTCCAATCACCCAGTTCCTCCATCCCCCACCCCCTCCCTTCCAGCGGCCCTCAGTGTTTTTCCTTAACACAAAGTTAAGTGTCTATCATGATTTTTCTTCTTCTGTAGTATAACCCAACTAACTTTCACTCCTTCCTTTATGGTCTCTTTCAATATTTCCTATATTCCGCATATGAGTAAGACCATATCGTTACCTTTCTGTGATTAATTACTCTCAACATAATACCGCCAGTTCCACCCATGTTGAAGGAAATGTTATTTCATGATATTCATCATTTCTGACAGCTGTGCAATACCCCATTGTATATATAAACCACATTTTGGATATACTTTTATTGGAGTTCGATTTGCCAACATATATTATAACAGCCAGTACTCATTCCTCCAATTGCCCCCCCCAACTCCTGTCATCCAGGGACCCCAACTCCCGGCCATCTCCCCTTCCACTCTCCTTGTTTTATATTTATTTTCCCCATAGTTAGGAGTTTCTCATGTACTGTCACTGTGTCTGATAATTCACACTCGTTCTATCCCCTTTCCCCTTTATTCCCTTGCACTATTTCTTATATTATTTGCATGAGTGAAACCATATAATGTTTGTCCTTCTCTGAATCACTTACTTCAGTCAGCATAATACTCTCCACGTGCATCCACGTTGAAGCAAATGGTGGGTAATCGTCTTTTCTAAAGGCTGAGTAATGTCCCAGTGTATATATAGACCATATCTCCGTTATCCATTCATCTGCTGATGGACATTGAAGCTCCTTCTGCAGTTTATTTATTGACTCTTCCGTAGAAGGGCGTCATGATTCCTCCCACATTTGACTATTGTGGACATTGCTGCACTGAACATTGGAGTGAAAGAGTCTCTTCATTTCATTAAATTTGCGTATTTTGGGTAAATACCGTGTAGCATAGTGGCTCAATCATAGGGTGGCTTTATTCTCACTTTTTCAGGACATTCCATTCTCTTTTCTGGAGTGGCTGAACAAGCCTGCATTCCCACAAAATGTGAAAGAGAAAGTTCTATTTTCTGGATATCCTCACTTATATTTGTTTCCGGCCTTGTTACTTTATCCATTCTGAGTTGTATAAGTGGGATCTTAGTGTGGTTTTCATTTGTATTTCCCTGATGACAAGTCATGTGGATCACTTTTCTCATCTGCCTGTTGGCCATGTGTAGGTCTTCTTTGGAGAAATGTCTGTGCATTCTCTCCATTTCTTGACTGAATTGTTTGTCTTGTTGGGTGCTGACTTTGTTAAGGAAATGTTTTGTCCTATTATGTAGGTTTCCTTTTATTTTGTCTCCTGTTGCATTGTTGTACAGATTCTACCTTGATGAAGTCCTAATAGTTTACTTTCCCAATGTTTCCCTGTTGTGTCCTATGCTTTTTGAGAGGTGCCTTGATAGCAATCGCTGCTTCTGAGGAGAAAAAGTAGCTACCAAAAAAAAAAGTTGCTACGTGAATTCTCCTCTAGGAGTTTGATGGATGAGTGTCTCAGATTTTGGTACTTCATCCATTATGAGATTATGTTTGTGTTTGGTGTAGCTGAATGGTCCACATTCATTCTTATGCAGGTGGCTGTACAAATTTTTTCAGATCCATTTATTGATGAGGCTTTGTTTTTATTTGATTTTTTTTCTTGCTTATTGAAGAGGAGTTGCCCATAGAGTTGAGGGTCCAATTCTGCATTTACTGCTCTTTTCCAGTGATCTATGTGTTGTTTTTGCCAGTACCAGGCTATCTTGATGATAAAGACTTTACATTGAGCTTGTCTGCAAATATTGTTTTGATCAACAGCTGTAGGATTTTTTTTTTTTTGGCCAAAACGTTTCTACCTGTTTGGTTATTAGGAAAGGAATTGGAGAAGACACAAAGAGATGGAAAACCTTCCATGCTTATGGATTAGAACAATGAATATTGTCAGGGCATCTGTGTTGCTCAGAGTTTGAGTGCGTGCAATTGGCTTGGCTGATCCTGGGGTCCTGGGATGGGGTCCTGAATCAGGCTTTGGAAAGGATCCTGCTTCTCCCTCTGCCTATGTCTCTACCTCCATCTGTGTGACTCTCCTGAATAAAAATCAAATATTTAAAACAAAACCAAAAATCAGTATTGTGAAAATCTCTAAGCTGCCCAGAACCTTCTACATATTCAAAGAAATCCTTATCATAACATCCTGTACATTTTTTACAGAGTATGAACATATAATCTTAAGATTATTACACAGAGAGATATGCACACAGAGGCACACAGAGAGATATGAGGCACACAGAGAGATACGAGAGACACATTGATGCTGTGGCATTGCCCTGCTGTATTTGTTTTGAAAAGTATCCGTTAGCCTCCCTCATCCAGTGAAGGGTGCATTTCTCACCTGGAACTAGGACTAACCTGTTGCAAACCACAGGTATCTGTTAAAAACTCACAGTGGACACACAGAAGGAGAATAATGATACAAGAGAGTCAGAGATACTCAGACATTTTGGAACTTCAGTTTAAGGATGTTCTTTTATAACATTTCCAGAAGACGAGGATGTGATGACCCTGTGGGATATGAGTCTCACCATCAGCTTACAAGGTTGTGTTGTACTGATGGCTGTGACGTGTGTGCCTTGTCACTGGTGAACATTTGGTGTATTGTGTCCTCATTTCAAACCCACCTGCATCCGTGAGTCTCCCTCTGGACATGAGATCAGATTCCCTTTAGGATTTCCTCAGTGGAACCCCTCAAGGGACCTACGTGACTTATTTACTCTTTATAATTTTATTTAAATGCAAACATTTTCATCTTGGGATATGCAACAACCAGGTAACATGACCTGGTCATGTCAATATCTAACAGCTCTACCATCCTATTCCATAGTCTACATGTGAACGTACATGACAGTGAAGCTGTTTCAGGGAAGGTTAGTCCACTCATGGTCAGCAAGGCAGGGGAGCAGCTCCGAATGCCCAGAAGCATGGCAGTAGTTGGCTTTGCCGATTTCACTAATATTTATACACATAGCAGCTGTCCCGAAACACACACACTCAGAACATAACGTGAGAGGATGGAGCAAGGGATGGAGCATACAGTTCCTCTGGCAATGTGCAGTCCCTGCACCTGAGATGGGCTTGGATGAATCTGTAAATCACAGTGCAGTTGTCAAAGGATTGTTATCATTTGCTATTGGTTTTGTTTCCTCTGGAGATGCTCACACCCTACCTTGTTGAGGCCTGTTTTGGGGGTTTTGTGACTCTCTTCCTGGCTGTGTCAGAGAGCTATTCTCAACATGGCCTCCTACCTCTGGCCTGGGGTTGAATGTTTGCACCCCCACTCTTCAGGGGGAACTCACAGAGGAGCCATCAAGCCGTCCTGTCCTCAGTTTACCACTGAACCCAGTGTTTACCCTACCGGTGTCTAAGCTGGTTTATCTCAGACACATGAATGAGTCTCTAAACGTCAATATGAGGTATTCCTGTGGTGTGGACCGGGGATGGTCCTCTGAACAAGGGTCTCATGGTCTCTTACTTCCTGCCTGCTGGTCTCAGGATAGAGGCACAGGACCACACATGGTCAGTTTATGGAAACACAAAGCACAACGCCTGCACTCAGACATAATGTTCACCCATCTCCAGAATCCTGTCCTTATTAACCATCCGTCACATCATGCAACTTTTTGTTTGTAGGTCTCAGGGGAACCACAGATCCTGGAAATTTCCCCACTTTGCCACTTGAGCACCATCATACCAGGTTCTTTCCATGCAGGACCAGAATTCTTCTTTTTAAATTATTTTTTATTGTAAGGCAAGTCCCATCCCCATCCCGTGTTGTCCTTCTCCACAGGAGATCTGTCCCAGGTTCCCCTGCAGGAGTCTGGATCTGGGCTGGGGAAACACAGGCAGACCCTTACACTCACCTGCCCCTTCTCTGGGTTCTCACTGCGCTTGTCAGTGTGGGGTCACATGGGTCCATTAGCCTCCAGGAGAAGGTCCTGGAGTCAATGCCAAAGTCTGGAGGGAAAAGGCTGAGTACCACAACCTGTCTCTGAACAGCAGCAAGATATATAGAAAGTCCAACACCTGGAAAGATAAATGATTATGTTTCACACCAGAAGCACATCTATTCAATGTGATGAACAACCAGCTGATGAGATACAGCAGAGCATCTGCCATGAACTCACAAGTTCAGGTTTGAGCATGGGAGCAGAATTGCTATAGTTTATGAAAACAACACCATGAAAATCAATTCCCAGAATCTATATTTGTATAATATGTAGACACTGAGTTACTAGAGACCAATTATGGAACAGGTCAACACTGAGGATACCAGGAAAAAAAACACAAGACTTTTCAATATATTGTTAATGGAGAAACTCTTCATAGGCTATCATTAATCATGAAATAGGAATGTTATACATAAAATATCAATATGCATAACACCAAATATTAAGAATACACTTTGTAAAAAATCTACTACTTGAACCTGTTGAACAACCAGACTGATCAGATACAACAGAGCATCTTACATTAGATCACAAGTTCACGTTTGAATATGAGAAAAAAATTCGTACAGTTTACCAAAAGAGCAACATGAAAACCAATTGTCAATTTCTATATTCATATAAAAAAATAACACTGATATAGTAGAGACCAGTTAGGGGACAGGTCAACACTGAGGGGACCAGGAAAAAGAAAACAAGACTTTTCAATATATTGGCAATGGAGAAACTATTCATAAGCAATCATTAATCTTGAAATCAGAATGTTATAGGTGAAAATCATTATGCATAACACCAAATATTAAGAATACACCTAGTGAAAATCAGCTACATTTTTCTACCCATGTATTTATCAAGGTAATAAAATACAAGATATGGACCAAGAGAAAACTTGCACAAATTTCATAACCAACAAAGAACTTTCACCTGAATATCATAAGAACCCTCAAAACTCAATGGAAAACAAAAACAACAGAATTCATCTATAAAACAGGCAGAGCCTTGTGTGGACATGTTATACAGGAGGGTACAGATACACGAAGTAAGCACAGGAGAGGACATATTCCACCAGGATCTTTCAGGGTAATGATATGCTCTATACACTCATCACGGGGGCTCAGGTATGAAAGAAGCACTGACCAGAACATCCAGGGAGCATGCAGGACACCTGGGCCTCAACCCTGCCAGTAGGAATGAAAAATGAAACAGAAGCACTGGAAAATCATTTTTCTGTTTCTCCTGAAATTAAAGATGGATAACCTACCAGGGGACCTGGAAATCCCACTCTTCAGGGATTGCTCCAGAATAAAGAAACCGAATGTTCTTGTAAAAATGGCATGTGATGAATTATAGTGTCTTCATTTCTGGTAGAAGCCTAGAACCCCCCCGCCTGCCAAAAGCCTGCGTGATTTAAAGAAAAATACCAGGAGAAAACATCCATCAATGGGATGGGATTCTGCGATAAGAAGCCACACTATTGATGCACACCCAGGATCCCAGGGGAACCTCAAGGACATGCTGTTCCATGAAGCTCAGCAGTCTCGGAGATGACAGGCCGTGCAGCCTGGGGCATTTGTACAGCCAGGCCAGGGTCACAATTGTTTGGTTGGGCTTTCTCTCCCTCTCTCTTCTCCAAACCCAGATGATGAGCTCCTCTGCATCAGGCTGCATGCTGCCCTCCTGTGCACAGTGTCCTCAGGTTTGGAGTCTCCACACAATGAAACAAACCACCTCTTGTCCTCTGATGGGGGGTTCCTGAGAGTATTACGTGTGTTGTGATAGGAACTATCCCCTCCAGCATCTCTGTCTCTGGCTCTCTCCTGTAGGTGAGCAGGACTAGGTTAAGACACCTCCACTGAGTCCATCTGTCTCTATCTACTGTCTCTCCCCAGAACCTGAGGTCTAGACCTTCCTTTCACTCAGCTGGAAATGAGGTCAGGTGTTTGGGAACAGAGTGAGGTCAGAGTTTTAATCAACTGTCTGCACAGGATCCCACTACTGTTTGTTTTCTATAGAGAAATAGATATAGAAGAACTTGTCCAGATTAAAAAATCATATTATACATATTTATTTAGAGAGAAAGAGAAGGAGAGGAGTCAGAGAGAGAGAAAGAAAATCTCAAGCAGATTCCCCATGACCAGAGCCTGACTTGGAGCTCAATTCCAGGATCCTGAGATCACGACGTGACTCACAACCAAGAGTTAGATCAAGAGTTAGATGCTTAACCACATGAGTCGACCAGGCGACCCATCCTTGAGCAACTTTTTAAAGAGAGATTAGTGTTTGTTATTATTGTGTTTTGTGAGACTTTATATTGAGGTTAAGATTCCCTTCTCTTTTTTGGAGACTAAACCCGTCTCAGTATATATTTGAACACACTGTCTCCCATTTCATAGGCTACCTTCTTGCTCCTCTAATATTTGTTCTGCACACTTTGTGCATGAGGTAGGCTCACTCATCGGTCTTTGTTTTTTTGAATGTGATTTTAATGTTATATCAAATAAATCATGAAACGCCTGGGTGGCTCAGCAGTTGAGCGACTGCCTTTGGCTCAGGGCATGTTCCTGGATTCCGGGATCAAGTCTCCTGTGGGCCTCCCTGCATGGGGCCTGCTCCTCTCCTGCCTGTGTCTCTGCCTCTGTGTGTGTGTGTGTGTCTCTCATGAATAAATAAATCTTTAAAAAATAAATAAATCACAGCCAAGCAAATATCATGATGTTTTCCCCTTAGTTTACATGTTTAAGTTCTAGGGTTGAGATTTCCGCTTAACTCTTAATCACTTTTGAGATTTTCTGTGTCGTTGAATCTGTGTGATGTTTGATAAGGACCACCTGTCATTATTTGTATGAGGCTGTCCAACACCATTTGCTATAGACTATCCTTTCCCCACTGTGTATTCTTAGATATCCTGTGTTTGAAGGATTTCTCACTGTATATGCACACGTTAACTTCTGGTCCACCATCTACATGTCTGACGTTAGGCAGTCACACACTGAAATGCTTAATGTGGGACTAAAATACATTTCTGTAGAGGGATGTGTGATGTCTGACTATTGTTCTAATTTCTTAAACATGTATGGTCACTCTCATGTGATTTTGTTTTCCATATGAATGTGGAGTTTTTCTATTATGTAATAATACAATTGATATTTTGATTAATTTAATCAACATTAAAATCATTAGAACAGAAATTATTTGTTTACTTGTATAGACAAATAAAAATTCTCAGGGAGATTTAATAAGTATATGGAAAATAAAAATGAAATTTAACTCATAAACACTCTTGGAAAACAGTTAAGCCTTAATAAATATAATCAGGTTTCAAAGAGAAGAAATAACTGACACTAAAAAATAGAAAGGACCACGAAAAAAATTCTAAGATTTTAACAGTGCAAATAATGGATAACCAAGCAAATTACAAAATTACTACTATTATCAAGAAACTAAAACTGTTTCATGAAGAAATAAAAAAATGTACAAAACAGAACAAATACAAAGCCTGAAACCATTATCTAAAAATCCTGCCTGGGGCAGGCCAGGTGACTCAGGAGTTTAGCACCACCTTCGGCCCAGAGCCTGATCCTGGAGACTCAGGATCCAGGCCCGCATTGGGCTCTCGGCATGGAACCTGCTTCTCCCTCTGCCTGTGTCTGTGCCTCTTTCTCTCTCTCTGTGTGTGTGTGTGTGTGTCTCATGAATAAATAAAATCTTTTTAAAAATTCTGCCTCAAAAAAGACAATGAAAATTTAAAAAGAATAATGCGATGAAAAGGGCAAAATCAGATAGCTTTATCTACAAATATTCTAATATTTTAAGAAATAAGGCCAAAATGTTTCAATCTCTTCCAAAACCTTTTTAGAATGGAACGTGACCAAATTGATTTAAGGAGGCCAGGATGAGTCTGACAGCAACCCATGCCAAGGGCCCCACAGGAAGGGTCTCATGGACAATATCTCAGATGCACATAAATGCAAAAATCCTGGCATCCTGAATCCAACGGCCCAAGGACAGATGGCACAGGATGACCTAGAGGGAATCATTCCTGGGATGCAAGGATGCTTCAACACTCCCAGATCATAAATGGGGCCCTGTATTAACAGAGTCAAGGATTGGATGTGCATTATTCTTTCCTATGATGCCTAAAACCGCTTGAAGAAATCTAACACGCTTTTATCTTCAAAACATCTTAACAGTCGAGGCAGAAGAGATTGCCTCCTATCTGATGGAAGTAGTCATGTTTTATGAAAAACCCACAACCAACACTGCATTCAAAAGTGAAAACCTGAGCAGCCCTGGTGGCTCAGCGGTTTAGCACCGCCTTCAGCCCAGCGCCTGATCCTGGAGACCCAGGATCGAGTCCAACGTCAGCATGGAGCTTGCTTCTCCCTCTGCCTGTGTCTCTGTCTCTCCCCACCCCTCTCTCTCTGTCTCTCATGCATGAATAAATAAAATCCTTTTTGAAAAAGTGAAAACCTGAAGCCCTTCTGTCAAGTCAGGACCCACACAGGGGTCATTCCCACCCTCAGTATTCAGCATATTATTCTAAAGGAGAATAAACTGTCCCACCCCATATGTCATCTGGTTCCCTGGATTATTGTGAATAAATCACATGAGAATCATCCAGTGGACAGAGAGGATGAACCCTTCTTTCACCCTGATGTAAGGAAATAAATCTCCCATGGGAAAATTCCCTTCCCTGAACCAGGAGGGGTGAACCATCCTCAGCACCAGAAACATCTGTAGGGCCCAGAAGGCTGTGAAAACAAGCCTTGTCAGTTCCTCACCAATTCACTGACCCAAATCCAGTATCCTGGGCTTATATCTCCACAAAGCAACGTCTTCTTGGGTAAGAAGAAAAAGGACTGCCTAGTTTGTTCCTTGTCTGTGCGTTGTGTTCCAGGGAACTCATGCACATGCAACATGAAATGCATCTCCACTTAGGTCTGTCATATGTCTACAGAGTAATTAGTCCAGACAAATAACTAGGAAGAAGGGAAGGAAGCCCGTACTGTGGTAATGACTGGAATTCCAAACCAGGAAGTTTATGAAACAAAGAATAAAATATATTTAAATCAATAGATACAGAGAAATTACTTGTATCCATATGACAGAATCTGTTGCAGGGTCAAACCTTCCAAGCTTCAAAACCAAACCCTAAGTTAATGAGCAACTTCAGGGAATCGATAGGATACAAAATCAACAAAGTAAATCTAGGTTTCCACACAGTAACAACTAATTATTTATATTTTAAAGATTTTATTGAAGTATTCATGAAAGACACACAGAGAGAGGCAGAGACACAGGAAGAGAGAGAAGCAGGCTGCATGCAGGGAGCCCAATGCGGGACTGGATCTCTGGACTCTAGGATCACTCCCAGCGCAGAAGGCAGACCTCAACCACTGAGCCACGCAAGCATCCGCAACAATAAAGTACTTAAAAGGTAGTTAATAAAACCTTATTACATTGGCACCGGTGTTAAGAATGTAAGAGGTAGGATTAAGAATTCTGAAAGAGGTAAACTACTGTCCACTAAAGAACTTACATTGATGAGAGATTTTTAAAGAGTCAAAAATTGCAAAGGCATTTTTTCATAAATGTGAACACTTCATAATGTCAGAAGACTTACACACAGTGGCCTACGGAAGGAAAGAAATCCTTGTTAATAACTTGTAAAGAATCAAATCTAGGCCTGGAGCTGATTATATATTCAAAGGACATGCAAATAGGGCCTTCCCTTAACTGATTAAACCAGCCCATCCCGACCCTGCTGCTGGGAGAGGAGTCCCAGCCCCAGGATCCCCAAGTGACCCTGTTTAGGGATCAGGGTGGAACACAGACGACTAAACATGGAATCTTTCCTTGGCTGGGTTTTCCTTGTCGCTATTTTAAAAGGTAATTCATGAAGAATAAGAGACCTTGAGTCTGTGAGTGGAGGTGAGTGAGAGAAACAGGGGATGTGGGACCGTTTCCTAACCAGGATGTCTTGTGTCTGCAGGTGTCCAGGGTGAGGTGCAGCTGGTGGAGTCTGGGGGAGACCTGGTGAAGCCTGGGGGGTCCCTGAGACTCTCCCTGTGTGGCCTCTGGATTCACCTTCAGTAGCTACTACATGCACTGGATCCACCAGGCTCCAGGGAAGGGGCTGCAGTGGGTCGCACGGATTAGCAGTAGTGGAAGTAGCACGTACTACGCAGACGCGGTGAAGGGCCGATTCACCATCTCCAGAGACAACGCCAAGAACACGCTGTATCTGCAGATGAACAGCCTGAGAGCCGAGGACACGGCCGTGTATTACTGTGCGAGGGACACAGGGAGGCGACCTCAGTGTGAGCCCAGACACAAACCTCCCTGTGGAAGGGGATCGGGACCACCAGGGGGTGCACACTCCTCACCACTTCTGTCTTGAAGGCCCAGGAGCAGGTGCAGAGGGAGGTTCTGGGCAGGTTTCCTGTTGGGGTCTGGGCTTCCTCTCCAAGGAGCAGTTTTCCCCAGGGAGTTATCTAGGCAGATGACACGTGCATACCTATTCAGTCTCTGATTTAGACACATGCGTTTTTTATATGAAAACAGCTATTATGCCATGCACAAAAGACAGCGATTCTTTTTCTATCAATAGATTACACAGTTATTTTATTTTTTTAATAATAAATTTATTTTTATTGGTGTTCAATTTGACAACATACAGAATAACACCCAGTGCTCATCCCATCAAGTTCCCCCTCAGTGTCGGTCACCCATTCACCCCCATCCCCCTACCTCCTCCCCTTCCACCACCCCTAGTTCATTTCCCAGAGTTAGGAGTCTTTATGTTCTGTCTCCCTTTCTGATATTTTTTACCCATTTGTTCTCCCTTCCCTTCTATTCCCTTTCACTATTATTTATATTCCCCAAATGAATGAGAACATAAAATGTTTGTGCTTCTCCAATTGACTCATTTCACTCAGCGTAATAACCTCCAGTTCCATCCACGTGGAAGCAAATGGCGGGTATTTGTCATTTCTAATGTCTGAGTAATATTCCATTGTGTACATAAACCACATCTCCTTTATCCATTTCTTTCGATGGACACAGAGGTTCTTTCCACAGTTTGGTTATTGTAGCCATTGCTGCTAGAAACATCGGGGTGCAGGCGTCCCGACGTTTCATTGCATCTGCATCTTTGGGTTAAATCCCCAACAGTCCAATTGCAGGGTCGTAGGGTAGATCTATTTTTAACTCTTTGAGGAACCTCCACACAGTTTTCCAGAGTGGCTGCACCATTTCACATTAGATTTCACAGTAATTTTAATTTACATGATAATAGGTTATAGTAGGCATGTAAAACATAAATTACATAAACTATGTTTCTAGATTTGCTTATGCAGGTAGAAACATTGTAATATAGGATATATATATAAGATATATATGTTATACGTATATGTTGTATAAGTATATATATAAGATATATGTTATACATTGTATATAAGATATATATAAGATATATTAATTGATATCTTGAGTACACTGCACACTGTGGCAATCAATAAATATGTGAATTTGATGAGATAGTATAATAGAAAAGATAATTTGGGGGATAGGTAAATGTAATGATTCTAGAAAGCATAGGCTTATGCAACTGGTTTCATAAGAAGGAGTAATACTGCTCTATGTGGAATAAAAAAGCCAGGACAGTGAATAGCTGTATAATTTAGCAGAATGGTGACAGTTTATTAATTTTCCAGCTCTAATAAAATTTTTATACAGTTGTATGATTTGCACTGGTACTATAATATGAGTAATCTATAGCCCTTATTGAAATTTCACCAGTTTTCCAAATAGTTTTTTTCCTGCCCCAGAATCCAAACTACGATCCCAAATTGCATTTAGTTGCTGTTTTCTTTGTTTCTGCTAACCTATGGCAGCTATTTAAGTCTTTCTTTGTCCTCCATGGGCTTGGAACATTTGATGAGTACTGGTCAGTTGTTCTGAAGAATGACTCTTACTTTGGGTTTATGTGACCCTTTTGGATGATTAGATTAATGTTTTGCATTTCTTGGCGATATCACAGCCAAAATGTGGAAGGAGCTTCGGTGTCCATCAAAAGATGAATGGATAAGGAAGATATGGTATATGTATACAAGGGAATATTATTCAGCCATTAGAAATGACAAATATGGGGATCCCTGGGTGGCTCAGCAGTTTGGCTCCTATCTTTGGCCCAGGGCACGATCCTGGATTCCCGGGATGAGTCAAACGTCTGGCTCCTCGCATAGAGCCTGCTTCTCTCTCCTCCTGTGTCTCTGCCTCTCTCTATCATAAATAAATAAATAAGTCTTTAAAGAAAATTTTTAAAAAGTGACAAATACCAACCATTAGCTTCAACGTGGATGGAGCTGGAGGGTATTATGCTGAGTGAAATAAGTCAGTTGGAGAAGGACAAACATTATATGGCCTCATTCATTTGGGAGATATAAATATACTGAAATGGAATAAAGGGGAAAGGAGAGAAAATGAGTGGGAAATATCAGAGATGGAGACAGAACATGACAGACTCCTAGGTCCAGGAAAGGAACAAGGCATGTTGGAAGGGGAGGAGGGAGGGGGGTGGCGGTGAATGGGTGACGGGCACTGAGGGGAACTTGATGGGATGAGCACTGGGTGTTATTCTGTATGTTGGCAAATTGAACACCAATAAAAAATAAATTTATTTTCAAAAAAGAATCATAACTAACTAACTAACTAACTATATATATATATATATATATAATGAAATAAAATAATAAAATAATTGGGTGAACCAGAATATTTATGTAATCTCAGAGCATCTCTCCAAATATAGTTATTATTTACAAAGGGAAGAATAGCAAATCTACAGTGGAAATACACAACACACATTACCTTGATCAAGAATATCCTGAGAAAAAATATATCATGTATCCCCTGATATGATACATTGTCAAGAACACGTCACTTCTGTGATATTGCCAAGACAGAGATTCTTACAGTTGCTTACTGTTTTCCCTAATTACCAGTTAATTGCAAATATTTCCATGTACATTAACTAAACATTTCCCCGATCCGCACCTGCAATCATTGTGCATCACACGACCACCCAGCTCAAGGAGAAATTTGGTAGAAGCAGCATAAACTCCATGTTGGACATGAGGATGCAAATGCATCAAATATCTAAAGCAAAAGAAGACAGACCCCTAATGGGGTCAATATCTTGATCCACGCACATGCATCCAAGTCAGTGACAGCCTGGGAAGGAAGCAGGATTCACACCAGGATGTTCTGTGGATGTGGAGTCTGAGCATCAACACACACACACACACACACACACACACACACACACACACACACACACAAAAGAGTATGAAATCATTTTCAGCTTCATCATTGTTTCTGTTAAAAGCAGGCAGGCCTCTCAGCAAGTCAGATATGTTTGGATGGAGCCAGGGATAGACACTTGCTCAGGGTGTGTGTTGAGGGAAGGTGGTGATGATGAGGTCCTGATCCAGGAGGGGATTATATGGAGTCAGTTTCCCACCAGTATCTGGGGACGGAACTCAAGGGCATTTGCTGGATTTCCCATGGGTGGGGCAGGAGGAGAAGAGGGAAGATTGGAGATCAAGGAGACAGCAGGTAATACTCAAAAATATGGTGTGATGACAAATTCCACTATACAATTATGAGAACTGAGAGAAGAAAAGTGGAGGAGGACCTTCCACCTGCAGGGAATAACTCATGGATCCTTCAGGTGTTCATATCAACTCACTGTGTGAGTCCTCTAACAGCCACATATGGAACCTAATGTCCGTGTGATGGGAGGAGGAGGTGGGGCCTCAGGGGACCACTTAGGTCAGGAGGTGCAGCCTCATTATGGGATCAGGGCCCTTATACAGCAGGACTGGGAATGCCTCCTGTCCTCTGGCCCCATGTGAGGCCATCTGTCTGGGTGTATGTTATCCAATTGTTATTATTTTTGCAGTAGTAATGGTTGACTTTTGTGTTCCATGAAAATCACCTCACTGATGAGTGACAAAGAGAGAAAGCACTTATCACCATGTGACATGGGCTTCAGGCAGGAGTTCAGGCAACCTCCCCAAGGACAAGAAATGCAGGAATATAATTGTCATGAGTTATATGTCTCCCTACAGTCCATGTAACTCCATTTTGGATGGGACGGGCTGCTGGCAGTCTCCGTGATGCAAACGACCCATTCAAGGATGGAAACTGCTGGATCTGGAGGCTGAAAAGAAGTCTTGTCTCATTTGGCAGGGTCAAAGGGACTGACATGAGAAAACCAAATTGAGCTGGCTCCAGGCAGCAAACTGGAATTGAATTCCTTAATCTTGGAATTTTCTCTAAGTCTCTATCTTCCTCTGGGTGTACAAAGGCCAGTTATAGATCCCGCTACAACTATAACAGTTTGATGAAGAAGAGGTCACATAGGGTCCTGGGTCTGGGTCTTCAGAGAGTGTCTGTGGTGTGTGCTGTGTGCACTGTGCTGTACTGTTTTGGTGCCTCTTCCCTTCAGGTCTGGCATCTACACATGCTCTCCCTGCCTGAAGTGGGCAGTGTGTGGTCCTTGGGAAGAATGTGATGAGTTTTAACTGGGTGTGCTCTGCTCAGCTTGTTAAATGAGCCATGAAACCACCTCCACTAGAACTGGGGCCCTGCAGAATTCTCTGATCAGGAGATGTGGGCGGGCAGGGTTGCAGCTGCTCAGAGAAACCGTATGGTGGTGATTCAAATAGGTAAATATAGACCTACCCTGTGATCCAGCAACTGCCCTACTGTGTTTTTACACTAAGATTACAAAAGTGCTGATTCAAAGGGATACACGCACCTCGATGTTTACAGCAGCATTATCTACATTAGCCAAACTATGGAAACAATCCCAGTATCTGTCAACTGATGAATGGATAAAGAACATGTGAGATAGAGAGATAGACTTAGATACATATGGATTTTACTAATCAATGCAGTAGAATTGAATCTAACAATTTACAAGTATGAGGATGGAGGTAGTATGCATAATGCTAATTGACATGCCAGTGAGAAAAAGAAAATACTGTATACTTTCAGTCATAGTTTGAATTTAAGAGACAGAACAAATGAGCAAAGGGATTGATGCAGAGATCAGGAAATAGTCCCTTCAATACAGAGATAAAACTGATAGTAACCAGGTGGGAGGAGAGTGGGGGATGGGTGACCTGTCAGATGGGGCTTAGGGAGTGCACTTGTCCTGATGATCATGGGGTGATGTATGGAAGTGTTCAATCAGCATGTTGGATCCAGGAAACGGATGTTACACTGGATGTCACCTCTACTGCAATTCATTTTTTTGAATGTTCATAGCAGCTTTATTTGTAACAGCTAAAACTCAGAATCACCCAGGTATCCTTCAGCCAATGAATGGTTAAACCAACAGTTTACATCTACACCATGGTCTACAACTCAGCTATGAAAAGAAACAAATTATTGATACACACAACAACCTGGATGAACCTAGAGGGACTTATGCTGAGTGAAAAAAAGGCAATCCCTAAGGTACATTGTGTATGATTCCAATTTTATAACATTTTTGACATGAAAATATTATAAAGATTAGTGGTTTCCAACAGATAGGGAAGGGAGTGGTATTGTGGTGACTGACTATAAAAGGATTGCATGAGGGATACTTTCTATGGAACAGTTCGATGGCTTAGTTGTGGTGCTGATTACACAAATCTACACATGTGTATAATTGAATACAACTTAATACCACACACGTGCACACATACAGGAGTGTCTACTGCAATTCAAATAAAAATTTTAAAAAAGAACTACAACTGGAAATTTTATTCATTGTCCTATGTTTCATGCATAATTCAGGCAGTATTTTTCTATTAAACAAAGCTGATAGTATTCAGGGATTCACTAATTACCACTTATGTGAAACTTAAATTTAATAATCTATAAAAAATGGAAATTGCGGCCTTTATAATCTAACAATTGGTGTAGTGAAAAGTAGGATAAAATTAATTTATTGTGCAGCCCAGGTAGCTCAGCAGATTAGCACTGCCTTCAGCCCAGGGTATGACCCTGGAGACCCGGGATCGAGTCCCACTTCAGGTTCCCGCATGGAGCCTGCTTATCCCTCTGCCTCTATCCCTGCCTCTGTGTGTGTGTGTGTGTGTGTGCATGTGTGTGTGTGTGTGATGAATAAATAAATAAAATCTTCTTTAAAAATGTAGATTTTTTTAAATTTATTTTTTATTGGTGTTCAATTTACCAACAAACAGAATAACCCCCAGTGTCCATCACCAATTCACTCCCACCCCCGCCCTCCTCCCATTCTACCACCCCTAGTTCATTTCCCAGAGTTAGGAGTCTTTATGTTCTGTCTCCCTTGCTGATATTTCCCACACATTTCTTCTCCCTTCCCTTCTATTCCCTTTCACTATTATTTATATTCCCCAAATGAATGAGAACATACACTGTTTGTCCTTCTCCGATTGACTTACTTCACTCAGCATAATACCCTGCAGTTCCATCCACATTGAAGCAACTGGTGGGTATTTGTCATTTCTAATAGCTGAGTAATATTCCATTGTATACATAAACCACATCTTCTTTATCCATTCATATTTTGATGGACTCCAAGGCTCTTTCGACAGTTTGGCAATTGTGGACATTGCTGCTATAAACATCAGAGTGCAGGTGTCCCAGCGTTTCATTGCATCTGTATCTTTGGGGTAAATCCCAAACACTGCAATTGCTGGGTCATAGGGCAGGTCTAATTTATCTCTTTGAGGAACCTCCACACAGTTTTCCAGAGTGGCTGCACCAGTTCACATTCCCACCAACAGTGCAGGAGGGATCCCTTTTTTCCACATTCTCTCCAACATTTGTGGTTTCCTGCCTTGTTAATGTTCCCCATTCTCATTGGTGTGATGTGGTATCTCATTGTGGTTTTGATTTGTATTTCCCTGATGGCCAGTGATGCAGAGCATTTTCTTATGTGCATGTTGGCCATGTCTATGTCTTCATCAGTGAGATTTCTCTTCAAGTCTTTTGCCCTTTTAATGATTGCATTGTTTCTTTGGTGTTGAGTTTAAGAAGTTCTTTATAGATCTTGGAAACTATCCCATTATCTGATATATCATTTGCAAATATCTTCTCCCATTCTGTTGGTTGTCTTTGAGTTTTGTTGACTGTATCCTTTGCTGTGCAAAAGCTTCTTATCTTGCTGAAGTCCCAATAGTTCATTTTTGCTTTTGTTTCTTTGGCCTTCGTGGATGTATCTTGCAAGAAGTTACTGTGGCCGAGTTGAAAAAGGGTGTTGCCTGTGTTCTGCTCTAGGATTTTAACGAGGCCAGCATCCCCTTAATTCCAAAACCAGACAAAGACCCCACCAAAAAGGAGAATTACAGACCAATATCCCTGATGAGCATGGATGCAAAAATTCTCAACAAGATACTGGCCAATAGGATCCAACAGTACATTACGAAAATTATTCACTATGACCAAGTAGGATTTATCCCTCGGACACAAGGCTGGTTCAACCCCCGTAAAACAATCAATGTGATTCATCATATCAGCAAGAGAAAAACCAAGAACCATATGATCCTCTCATTAGATGCAGAGAAAGCATTTGACAAAAAACAGCATCCATTCCTGATCAAAACTCTTCAGAGTGTAGGGATAGAGGGAACATTCCTCAACATCTTAAAAGTCATCTATGAAAAGCCCACAGCAAATATCATACTCAATGGGGAAGCACTGTAAGCATTTCCCCTACGATCAGGAACAAGACAGGGATGTCCACTCTCACCACTGCTATTCAACATAGTACTGGAAGTCCCAGCCTCAGGAATCAGACAACAAAAAGACATTAAAGGCATTCGGACTGGCAAAGAAGAAGTCAAACTCTCCCTCTTCGCCAATGACATGATACTCTACATAGAAAACCCAAAAGCCTCCACCCCAAGATTGCTAGAACTCATACAGCAATTTGGTAGCATGCCAGGATACAAAATCAATGCCCAGAAATCAATGGCATTTCTATACACTAACAATGAGACTGAAGGAAGAGAAATTAAGGAGTCAATCCCATTTACAATTGCACCCAAAAGCATAAGATACCTAGGAATAAACCTAACCAAAGAGGTAAAGGACTATACCCTAAAAACTATAGAACACTTCTGAAAGAAATGGAGGAAGACACAAGAGATGGAAAAATATTCCATGCTCATGGATTGGCAGAATTAATATTGTGAAAATGTCAAGGTTACCCAGGGCAATGTACACGTTTAATGCAATCCCTATCAAAATACCATGGACTTTCTTCAGAGAGTGAGAACAAATTATTTTCAGATTTGTGTGGAATCAGAAAAGAATAGAGGGGGGAATTTTAAAAAAGAAAACTGTATCTGGGGGCATCACAATGCCAGATTTCAGATTGACCTACAAAGCTGTGGTCATCAAGACAGTGTGGTACTGGCACAAAAACATACACATAGATCAATGGAACAGAATAGAGAACCCAGAAGTGGACCCTGAACTTTATGGTCAACTAATATTCGATAAAGGAGGAAAGAATCTCCATTCGAAGAAAGACAGTCTCTTCAATAAATGTTTCAGGGAAAATTGGACATCCACATGCAGAAGAATGAAACTAGACCACTCTCTTTCACCATACACAAAGATAAACTCAAAATGGATAGAAGATCTAAATGTGAGACAGGATTCCATCAAAATCCGAGAGGAGAACACAGGCAACACCCTTTTTGAACTCGGCCACAGTAACTTCTTGCAAGATACATCCATTCAACCAAAAGAAACAAAAGCAAAAATGAACTACTGGGACTTCATCAAGATAAGAAGCTTTTGCACAGCAAAGGATACAGTCAACAAAACTCAAAGACAACCTACAGAATGGGAAGATATTTGCAAATGTCGTATCAGATAAAGGGCTAGTTTCCAAGATCTATAAAGAACTTATTAAACTCAACACCAAAGAAACAAACGATCCAATCATAAAATGGGCAAAAGACATGAAGAGAAATCTCACAGAGGAAGACATAGACATGGCCAACATGCACATGGAAAATGCTCTGCATCACTTGCCATCAGGGAAATACAAATCAAAACCACAATGAGATACCACCTCACACCAGTGAGAATGGGGAAAATTAACAAGACAGGAAACAACAAATGTTGGAGAGGATGTGGAGAAAGGGGAACCCTCTTACACTGTTGGTGGGAATGTGAACTGGTGCTGCCACTCTGGAAACCTGTGTGGAGGTTCCTCAAAGAGTTAAAAATAGATCTGCCCTATGACCCAGCAATTGCACTGTTGGGGATTTACCCCAAGGATTCAGATGCAATGAAATGCCTGGACACCTGCACCCCGATGTTTCTAGCAGCAATGTCCGCAATAGCCAAGCTGTGGAAGGAGCCTCATTGTCCATCGAAATATGAATATATAAAGATGTGGTTTATGTATATAATGGAATGTTACTCAGCCACTAGAAACGACAAATACCCACCATTTGCTTCAACATGGATGGAACTGGAGGGTCTTATGCTGAGTGAAGTAAGTCAATCGGATAAGGACAAACAGTGTATGTTCTCATTCATTTGGGGAATATAAATAATAGTGAAAGGCAATATAAGGGAAGGGAGAAGAAATGTGTGGGAAATATCAGAAAGGGAGACAGAACATAAAGACTCCTAACTCTGGGAAACGAACTAGGGTTGGTGGAACGAGAGGAGGGCGAGGGGTGGTGGTGAATGGGTGACAGGTACTGAGAGGGACACTTGACGGGATGAGCACTGGGTGTTATTCTGTATATTGGTAAATTGAACACCAATAAAAAATTAATTTATTAAAAAAAAGTCCTGGGACAGATGGCTACCCCTGGGAATGCAAGAAGTATTAAAATAGAATTAATACCTATCCTGAAAACTTTCTAAAAACTGGAAATTAAAGGAAATTTCCAAGCTCATTTTCAGAGGTTAGCATTGCCTTGACCTAAAAAGCAGACAAAGATCCAACCTAAAAGGAGAATTACAAATTAATATCCTTGATGGATATGGATGCAAAATTTCACCATGTTTCTAAGCAACAGGATCCACCAGTACGTCAATAGGATAATTCACCATGACGAAATAGGCCTAATTTCTGGTCCATTTGGGTGGATCACCGTCTGCAATTCCAACAATGGGATTCGGATCATTAATAAAACAAAGGAGAAGGACCATTTTATAATCTCAACTCATATTCAAAAAGCTTTTGGCAAGAGCGATTATACTTTCATGTTAAAAATTTCTTGCTGTGTAGAGATAGGGGAACATATTCAACATAAAAGCCATCTACAGAAGACACATGGAGAATGTCTTCCTCAACAGGGAAAATTTGAGAGCTTTTCCCCTAACATCAGGAACAGGACAGGGATACCCTCCATCACCACTCTTCTTCACCATTGTGGTAGAAGGCCTAGCCTCATCAATCAGACATCAAACAGAAGGAAATGTCCTCCAACTCAGCAAAGAAAAAACCAAACTTTCACTCTTCACACACCAGTTATTTTAAGTTCAAATCCCAAAGATTCCTTTGAAAAAATTTCTAGAACAGACACCAGAGTTCAGCAAGATCAGAGCATGTAAAGTGAATACAAGGAAGTCAATGGCTTTTCTATATAGTGCAAATGAAATAGAAAGAAGAAAAACAGGACTGGATGCAATTTATAATTGCACCAGAAATCTTCAGATAATGAGGGAAAATCCTAAGCAAAGAGGGATGGATGTATAGTCTAAACATTACAGAACACTTATGAAAGATAGTAGGGAAGACACAAGTAGATAGAAAATATTTATTCTCATAGATTAGAAGAATAAATATTGAAAAAATAACTATGCTACCAAGAGCAAGTTATCCTTTCAAAGCCAGGTTTATAAAATATCACCAGCATTTGTCACAGAGCTTGGGCAAGCGATCTAAAAACCTTTAGGGAACCACAAAGACCTCCACTAACCAAAGCAATCCTGAAAAAGTATAGCAAATCTGGAGACATCCTGATTCTGGTTGCAAGGTAAATTACGATGTTGTGATCACCAGGAGAGTATGGCGCTGGAAAAAATACAGACTTATAGATAAATGGAAAACTTTAAGAACCCAGAAATGGACCCAATAAATGGAAGAATATCTAATGGAAAAAAAGAAAATCTCTTCAATAAATGCCGTTGGCAATATTGGAGAGCCACATGCAGAAGAATGAAAGTGGACACTTGTTTTACATCGTTCACAAAAATGGACTCAAAGTTGATGAAAGACCTAAATGTGAGTCAGGAAACCATCAGAATCCTCAGGAGAACACAGGCAGCACCTTTTCTACCTCAGCTGCAACCACTTCTGGACGTGTCTCCAGAGGCAAGGGAAAACAAAGGAAAATGAACTATGGCGACTTCATCAAGGAAAGAGCATTTTCACAGGAAAGGAATCACTCAAAGTAACTAAAAAGCCACCTAGAGAATGCGAGAAGATATTTGGAAATGTCTTATCAGATTAAAGACTCGAATTAAAATCTAAAATGAACTTATCAATCTCAACACACACCAAAGATATGTATCTCCAATCAGAATTGGGCAGAAGTTGTGAACAGACTTCCTGTCCTTCGTGAGGTCCCGCACCCCACCATATAGTAGGGAGCTGATCCACATGCAAAAAGAAATTCATTTGCTCTCCTAGATCTGCTATATATCAGTTGAAATATTAGAATAAAGAATCTGACAACTAACAGGGAACATATTCATTCACCTAAATCTAAGATTACCCTTGAAATTAGACAATAATAAAATAAAAGATTAAAATCAGTCAACAGGAAGTTAAATAATTTGTTTGCATATACAAAGTCAATGAGGAAATTATTTCAAAAACCAATTACAAGTAAATAATGAGCTCAAAGAAAACTCAGGATATAAAATCAACATAGATAATAAAGGTGAATCCTACACACTAACAACAAATTTTCTGTATCAAACTTACAAAACAATCACCTTTATACTGGTACCAAAAATAAATCGTTATGATTAAACTTCTTTAAGCAGAGAAAATACTGTTTAAATGACCTTTTCTAATGAAAGACCTTTAAAAAGGAACAGAAATGCAAAGATAAATATGTTGATGGATTAGAACATCATAAATCCACTGTGAATTCGAAAGAAACTGATTTGGAGTTGTGAAGCAATCTTTGTATATAACTTATTAAGAATTGAATCTAAGTTGGTAGGTGACTATATAGTCTGGGGACATGCAAATAGGGCCCTCCCTCCACTGATTAAACCAGCCCAGCCCAGACCCTGCAGCTGGGAGAGGAGGTCCAGCCCCAGGATCCCCAGGTGACCCCATTCAGTGCTCAGGAGACAACACAGACAAACCACCATGGAGTCTGTGCTCAGCTGGGTTTTCCTTGTCGCTATTTTAAAAGGTAATTCATGAAGAATAAGAGACCTTGAGTCTGTGAGTGGAGGTGAGTGAGAGAATCAGGGGATGGGGGACCGTTTCCTAACCAGGATGTCTTGTGTCTGCAGGTGTCCAGGGTGAGGTGCAGCTGGTGGAGTCTGGGGGAGACCTGGTGAAGCCTGGGGGGTCCCTGAGACTCTCCTGTGTGGCCTCTGAATTCACCTTCAGTAGCTACCACATGAGCTGGTTCCGCCAGGGTCCAGGGAAGGGGCTGCAGTGGGTCGCATACATTAGCTATGATGGAAGGAGCACAGACTACGCAGACGCTGTGAAGGGCCGATTCACCATCTCCAGAGACAACGCCAAGAACACACTTTACCTGCAGATGAACAGCCTGAGAGCCGAGGACACGGCCGTGTATTACTGTGCGAGTGACACAGTGAGGGGACCTCAGTGTGAGCCCAGACACAAACCTCCCTGTGGAAGGGGATCAGGACCACCAGGGGGTGCACACTCCTCACCACTTCTGTCTTGAAGGCCCAGGAGCAGGTGCAGAGGGAGGTTCTGGGCAGGTTTCCTGTTGGGGTCTGGGCTTCCTCTCCATGGAGCAGTTTCCCCACGGGAGTCTCTCTGGGCACAGGATTCTGTGCTTACGTATTCAGTCTCTAACTTACACACTTTGTGTCATAGAAAGAGAAATATTCCAATGTCCAAAAATGACAGTGCCTCTTGCTTTACTTATTCCTTATTCAATTTCTGATTTGGAAATCTGGTTGGTTTTACTCAAGAACTCTTCTTATATGCTCAGGGACAAATCTGCTTAAAATTTCTTACTACTGTCCATTAATACCAGTTTATTACCCATATCTCCATTTACCACAACTTCTCCTTTATAAGAGGCCCATTTGTATACATGGAACATGAAACAACCACCCAGCTCACTGTGCAATGATTTTATTTTATTTTATTTTGTATATTTTTATTGGATTTCAATTTGCCAACATATACCATAACACGCAGTGCTTTTCTGTCCAAGTGCCCCCCTCACTGCCTGTCACCCAGTCACCCCAACACTCCGCCGACCACCCTTCCACTACCCCTTGTTCATTTCCCAGAGTAAGGATTCTCTCATGTTCTGTCTCCTTCCCTGACATTTCCCCCTCATTTTCCTTCCTTTCTCCTTTATTCTCTTTCTCGATTTTTTACATCCACTGAATAAATGCCACCATATGTTTGTCATTTTCCCCTTGACTTACTTCACTCAGCATAATACCCTCCAGTTCCATCCACGTTGTTGCAAAGGGTGAGTATTCCTCATTTCTAATATGCAAGGATTTTAGAAACAACATAAAGTTCCTGCTGGTCATGACACTACAAAGGGCTCAAAAACTAAATGGAGAGAAGATTGAGTGCAGGTGTGACTTCAGTCTTGAACCACTCTCACAGAATCAATATCAGTGGGAATCTGGGAAAGCAAGCGACCCCAAGAAGTACGTTGTAGGACGTGTAGTCTGAAGAGCCCCCCAAACACACACAGACACGGGAGTACAAAACTTTATCACCTTCATCATCGCGTCTGTTGAGAGCAGGGTAGGCCTCTCAGCACGTCATAAGTGCTTGGATTTTGGAAGGACACTGGCTCATGGTGTGTTGTGGGACAGTGTTAGGGACGAGGTCCTGCTCCAGGAGGGGCTTGTGTGGAGTCAGTGTCCCACCTGCATCAAAGAAGGGAATTCAATGGTTCCTGCTGGATTTCCCATGGGTGGGGCAGGAGGAGAAGAGGGAGGACTGGTGATCACAGGTGTCAGCAGGTGACACTCAAAGATACGGTGTGATGACAAATTAAACTAAACTATTATGAAAACTGAGAGAACAAAGGTGGAGGAGGACTTTCCACCTGCAGGGAATAACTCATGGATCCTTCAGGTGCTGATATCAGCTCACTCTGTGTGACCTCTACATCTCTGTTTTGGAATCTGATGTCCATGTGATGGGAGGATGAGGTAGGGCCTTAGGGGAGCACTTAGGTCAGGAGGTGCAGCCTCATGATGGGATCAGGGACCTTATACACAGGACTAGGAAGCTCCCTGCCTCAGGGCCCCATATTAGGTGACAGGGAAAGGATGGGCTAGGACATGGGCGCTCTCCAGATACCACATCTGCCTGCACCTGGACCTCAGACATCCCATACTCCAGGGCTGTGAGAATAAGTGTCTGTTGTTTAATCCACAGAGTCTGGGAATGCAGTGACATCACCCAGAAACACTTAAACAAATTCTCACCTCTTATTTGTCCTTTACAATCTGGTCCCAGGAAAACACTCAGGTTATGATAAAACAGAGCAGAAAACCCACACCTGGACTCACTGTCCTCAGCCACCGTCCATTCTCCTGTCCTTAGTTGCTGTGCATCACGTTTGTGCCACACATTCTTCCTACAAACCTGGGGTTCATTAGACCCATTAGTATCCTGGGATTCCTCCCTCTTTCCCACCTGTGCACCTTCAAGGCAGAACATCCCCATGGAAGCGGGCATCAAAAGGTTCAGATTTTCCTCTCTGCTGCTCATACTACTATGCAGAATATTCTGGATCAGCCTCCCTCCTGTCATCATTGCCACAGCTACATGTCCCCATGAGAAAATCCACACCTCCTATGTCCAAAAGGTGGTCTGTTTTCTACATGTCGACTTGCAGTTTTTGTTCTCCCAGACGTCTGAGTGATTTCATCAGAAATCAGAATGATTGCATAACTGCCTATCATGTTCCAGTTACGAGACAAGCCCAAGGACCCTGATCCATAATCTTAACTCCTCCCTCCCAATGCTGTTATAGCAACAACCATGTGGGGTATTCCCTCTGGTTTATATGCTGAAGATCAAACAGGGATTCTGGAATTTTATTTTAAAATCATCTAAATTTATTTCCCTCCCAACTCTTATCTCAGTCCTGTGGATTAAGTTGCTGCTTGAGTGTATGTTGTACAATTATTATATTATTTTGCAGTAAGTAATGTTGACACCTGTGATCCATGCACATATTGTCCCTAATGAGTGACATAGAGAGGAAAGCACCTCTCAACATGTGACACGGGCTTTGGGCAGGAGGTCGGGGATCCTCCACAGGACAAGAATTGCGGGGACATTATTACCACAATTCTGTGTCTTCATTCTATTGAGGTAGATACTCTAGAGATGGTGTGGGCAGCTGGCAGTCTCTCAAATGCACATGATTCTTTCAGGGATGGAAACTGCTGGAACTGGGGGCAGAACAGAAGTCTTGTCTCATTTGGCAGGGACAAAGGGACTGACATGAGAAACCCAAAATTTGAGGTAGATCAGAGCAGGAAACTGGAATTGAATTCCGTAACGTTGGTATTTTCCCTAAGTCTCTATATTCCTCTGTATGTACAAAAGCCAGTTCTATATCCTGCTCCAGAATAACAGCTTTATGATAAAGAGGTCACATAGGGTGCTGGGTCTGCTTTCAGAGAGTGTCTGTGGTGTGTGCTGCATGCACTGTGTTGTCCTGTTTTGGCTGCTATTTCCTTCAAGCCAGGCATCTACACAGGCCCTCCTTTCCAGCAGTGGGCAGTGTGTGGTCTCTGGCCATCATGTGGTGAGTTTTAACAGGTTGTGCTCTGCTCTGCTTGTTAAATGAGCCCTGATGCCACCTCCACTAGAACTGAGGCCCTGCTGAATTCTCTGGTTAGGAGATGTGGGTGGGCAAGGGTGCAGCCGCTCTGGAAAACCACATGGTGTGACATCAAATAAGTAATAGTAGACCTACCCTATGATCCAGCAACTGCACTACTGGTCATTTACTCTAAGAATATAAAAGCACTAAGGTGCCTGGGTGGCTCAGCAGTTGAGCACATGCCTTAAGTTCAGGTCATATTCCCAATCTGAGGATTGTGTCTCATATTGGACACCTGGGAGGAGCCTGTTTCTCACTCTTTGTCACTGCCTCGTTCAGTCTCCCATGAATAAATATATAAAATCTTTAAAAGGAAAAAATTCTGAGACACCTGGGTGGCTCAGTAGTTGAGCGTCTGCCTTTGGCTCATGGCTTAATCTCAGAGTCCAGGGATCAAGTCTCTCATTGGGCTCCCTGCATGGACCCTGCTGCCCCCTCTGCCTATGTCTCTGCCTCTGTGTGTGTCTGTGTTTCTCAGGTATAAATAAATGAAGTCTTTTAAAAATAGAATAAAATATAATACAAAAATACAAATTCAAAGGGATACATGCAGATGAATTTTTACAGCAGCATTATGCACATTAACCAAACTATCAAAACTATCCATACATGGAATGAAATCTAATCCATTTGGAACTATGGGGATGGCGGTAGCAAGCATAATGCTAAGTGAATTGAGTCAGTCAAATAAAGACAATCGTTGTATGATTTCAGTCATATATTGAGTTTAAGAAAGAAAAAATGAGCAAAAGGGAATAAAGTCGATACCTAGACCAAGTAATAGCGCCTTCATTACAGAGTACAAGCTGATGGTTATCACAGGGGAGGTAAGTGGGGTATGGGTGACTTGTCAAATGGGGATTAGGGAGTGTATTATTGTGTAGGACACATTGTGAGAACCCACATCCTGGGAGTGTCAGAAAACCTGGTGAGAGGGGAGCTGTGGGGGAGGGCTGAGGAGGTGACAAGGACAAGGATTTTCCTGACTTCCTCACACCAATGAGTCAGGCATTTGGGACAAAGATAATGCTCTTGTGTGCACGCCATTCTCTCTAGGAAGGTTGGGAGCAACAGCTACACTGAAGGGATGATACAGGTTAAACACTTTGCATGAAGAAAAAATGTATTACTTTCTGTAGTGGTGATATTTGCTATCTCCATATGGATAGAAGGAGAGGATGTCCCTTGAGGCATCATCTGAAAAGACTTGGGAGGTGTCAGGCTTCAGAGTCTGGACTGTAGATGTGTCATCAATGAGCTTGGAATATCCCCTTCTTTTTTGAAATGTGACAACGTGTTTGGGGTAAAGAAGTAATGTGAACCCCATGGATGAATTTCTCTGTCCAGTACCCGTGGGAGAATAACAACATTATATTCTCCCATTATGGCAAGGGAAACAAAAGCAAAAATGAATTCTGGGAGCACCATCAAGATAAAAATGTTCTGAAGAACAAAGGAAACTGTCAACAAAACTGAATCACCAGCTACAGAAGGGAGAAGATATTAGCAAATGGCATATCAGACAAAAGGCTTATATCCAACATGTATAAAGAACTTATTAAAACTCATCACCCAAGAAACAAGGAATCCAGTCAAGAAATGGGGAGAAAACATAAACAGAAATTTCTCCGAACACACCTACAGTTGGCCAACAAGCACATCTGTATAAAAATATCGACAGCATTGTTCACAGATTTAGAATAATCAGAAAATATTTAGGGAACCACAAAGACCTCAAAGAGCGACAGCAATCCTGAGAAAGTAAAGCAAAGCTTACGACATCCTGATTCTGGTTGTCAAAGTATATTACAACGTTGTGATCATCAGGACACGATGGCACTGGCACAAATACAGAGGTATAGATAAATAGAAAAGTTTGAGAACCCAGAAATGGACCCTGAAATCTGTGGTCAAAAAATCCTGACAAAGCAGGAAAGAATATCCAATGGAAAAAAGAAAGTCTCTTCAGCAAATAGTATTGGGAATACTGGAGACCCACATGCAGAAGAATGAAAGGGGACCCTTTTCTGACATCATTCACAACAATGGACTCAAAGGTGATGAAAGAATTAAATGTGAGTAGGGAAATCATCAGATTCCTCAGGAGAACACAGGCATAACCTTTTTTTTCTTTTTTTTAAGTAAATTTATTTTTTATTGGTGTTCAATTTTCCAACATACAGAATAACAATTTTCTAACATACAGAGTTAGGAGTCTTTATGTTCTGTCTCTGTTAGACTCCTAACTCTGGGAAGACTCCTAACTCTGGGAAAAGAACTAAGGGTGGCGGAAGAGGAGGTGGGCAGGTGTGGGAGTGACTGAGTGACGGCCACTGAGGTGGGCACTTGATGGGAAGAGCACTGGGTGTGATTCTATGTGTTGGCAAATTGAACACCAATAACAAATAAATTTATAAAAAAAATAGATCTGCCTTACGACCCAGCAATTGCACTGCTGGGAATTTACCCCCAAAGATACAGATGCAATGAAATGCTGGGACACCTGCACCCCAATGTTTATAGAAGCAATGTCCACAATAGCCAAACTGTGGAAAGAGCCTTGGTGTACATCAAAAGATGAAAGGATAAAGAAGCTGTAGTTTATGTATACAATGGAATATTACTCAGCGATTAGAAACGACAAATACCCACCATTTGCTTTGATGTGGCTAGAACTGGAGGGTATTCTGCTGAGTGAAATAAGTCAGTCGGAGAAGGACAAATATTATATGGTCTCATTCACTTCGGGAATATAAAAAATAGTGAAAGGGAATAAAGGCAAAAGGAGAAAAAATGAGTGAGAAATATCAGAAAGGGAGACAGAACAAGAAAGACTCCTATCTGGGAAAAGAACTAGGGTGGTGGAAGGGGAGGTGGTGGGGGTGGGGGTGACTGGGTGACAGGCAATGAGGGGGGCACTTGACAGGACGAGCACTGGATGTTGTTCTATATGTTGGCAAATTGAACACCAGTAAAAAATAAATTTATAAAAAAAGAAAAAATAAAATATGAAAGACAAAAGCAAACATCAACTATTGTGACCTAAGAATGATAAGAAATATCTGCAGAGCAAAAGAAACAATCAACAAAACGAAAAGACAACCTACAGAATGGGAGAAGATATTTGCAAATGACGTATCAGATAAAGGTCTAGTTTCCAAGATCTATAAAGAACTTATTAAACTCAAAACCAAAGAAACAAACAATCCAATCATGAAATGGGCAAAATACATGAACAGAAATCTCACAGAGGAAGACATAGACATGGCCAACAAGCTCATGACAAAATGCTCCGCATCCCTTGCCATCAGGAAAATATAAATCAAAACCACAATGAGATCCCACCTCACACCAGGGAGAATGGGGAACATTAACAAGGCAGGAAACCACAAATGTTGGAGAGGATGTGGCGAAAAGGGAACCCTCTTACACTGTTGGTGGGAATGTGAACTGGTGCAGCCACTCTGGGAAACTGTGTGGAGGTTCCTCAAAGAGTTAAAAATAGACCTGCCCTATGACCCAGCAATTGCACTGTTGGGGATTTACTCAAAGATACAGATGCAATGAAACGCCGGGACAACTGCACCCCGATGTTTCTAGCAGCAATGGCCACAATGGCCAAACGGTGGAAGGAGCCTCAGTGTCCATCGAAAGATCAATGGATAGAGAAGCTTTGGTCTGTGTATACAATAGAATATTCCTCAGCCATTAGAAACGACGAATACCCACCATTTGCTTCAATGAGGATGGAACTGGAGGGTGTTATGCTTTTGAAGTAAGTCAGTGGGAGAAGGACAAACATTATATGGTCTCCTTTTGTGGGGGAAAATAAAAGATAGTTTAAGGGAATAAAGGAAAAAGGAGGGAAAATGAGTGGGAAATATCAGACAGGGAGACAAAATATGAGAAAGTTCTAAGTCTGAGCAATGAAAAAGGGGTAGTGGAAGGGGAGGTGGGCAAGGTGGGAGTGACTGGGTGATGGACACTGAGGGGGGCACTTGACAGGTTGAGCACTGGGTTTATTCTGTATGTTGGAAAATTGAACACCAATAAAAATAAATTTATTAAAAAATATACAAGAAAACAAAGTGAAAGGATGTAACAATATTTCACAAAGATATCCAACTTAAATAGAATCAAAAATAAAAATTTAATATTAATTAGCAATGGAAGATAAAATACCATACTAAATATAAGATTTTGGATGAAAGCCTTTTTAAAAGACAAACAGAAATGAAAAGATAACACTACTCACAGAATAGAACTTCATATTTCGACAGTGACATCTGCAAAAGTGATCTGTAAAGGTAATGCAATCTTTTCTATTAAATTGTTAGCATCAAATTGTAGTCAAGAGCTGAAGATAAGCCAGAGGACATTCAAATAGGGCCCTCCCTCCACTGATTAAACCAGCCCAGCCATGACCCTGCAGCTGGGAGAGGAGCCCCAGCCCCAGGATCCCAAGGTGAAGCCATTCAGTGATCTGGACAGAACACAGACATCTCACCATGGAATCTGTGCTCTGCTGGGTTTTCCTTTTCGCAATTTTAAAAGGTAATTCATGAAGAACAAGGGACTTTGACTATATGATAGGAGGAGAATTAGAGAAACGGGATGTGAGACAATTTCCTGACCAGGATGTCTTGTGTCTGCAGGTGTCCAGGGTGAGGTGCAGCTGGTGGAGTCTGGGGGAGACCTGGTGAAGCCTGGGGGGGTCCCTGAGTCTCTCCTGTGTGGCCTCTGGATTCACCTTCAGTAGTTACTGGATAAGCTGGGTCCGCCAGGCTCCAGGGAAGGGGCTGCAGTGGGTCTCAGTAATTAACAAAGATGGAAGGAACAGGTACTACGCAGACGCTGTGAAGGGCCGATTCACCATCTCCAGAGACAACGCCAAGAACACACTGTATCTGCAGATGAACAGCCTGAGAGCCGAGGACACGGCCGTGTATTACTGTGCACACACTGTGAGGGGACCTCAGTGTGAGCCCAGACACAAACCTCCCTGTAGAAGGGGATCGGGACCACCAGGGGGTGCATACTCCTGACTAGTTGTCACTTGAAGGGCCAGGAGAAGGCGCAGATGGAAGTTACGGGCTGGTTTCCTGTCAGGGTCTGGGCTTCCTCTCCTTTGAGCAGTATTCCCCAAGGAGTCATATGGACACATTATCCTGGTCCTATCTATTGAGTCTCTGAATTAGAAATATTATTTTTATGTGAAAAACACTTATAACATGTACAAAGCACAAAGTTGCTGACACTTGTTTATTACTTTCCCTACATGCAAAAAAAATTACAATCTCTCCAGTTACATCAACTATGCATTTACCGGAGCCACACCTGCACTTGTGCGTCGCAGGTCCACTCACCTCAAGGAGCAAGTTTGGTGGAAGCAGCATAAAGTGCATCCTGGATAAGAGGCTACAGAGGCATCAACCATCTAAAGCAAGAGAAGACAGATCCCTGTTTTGGTAACTGTCTTGAACAAGCCCCCTGCAGCGATGTTAGTAACAACCTGAGAAGGAACGGGGGTGCCCAGCAGGATGTTGTGTATTTGTGCTGTCTCAGGATCATAAACACACACACACACATACACAGACAAGATTATTAAACTTTATCACCTTCACAGTTGTGTCTGTTGAGAGCAGCGCAGCCTCTTAGCAAGTCATAAATGCTTGGATGGAACCAAGGAAGGACACGGGCTCAGGGTTTGTGTTGTGGGTCTGTGGTGAAGACAGGATACTGCTTGAGGAGGGGCTTGTGTGGAGTCAGTGTCCCCCCCTGCATCAATGGAAGGAATTCAAGGGTTCCTGTGGGGTTTCCCATGGGTGGGGCAGGAGGAGAAGAGTGAGGATTGAAGATCAAGGATCTAGCATGTAACAGTCAAAAATACGGTGTGATGACAAATTCCACTAAACAGTGATGAAAACTGAAAGAACAAAAGTGGAGGAGGTCCTTCCACTTGCAGGGAATAACTCCTGGATCCTTCAGGTGCTGATATCAGCTCAGGGTGTGTGACCTCTACCATCCCCACGTTGAAAAATAACATCCGTATGATAGGACGGGAAGTGGGGCCTGAGGGCAGCACTTAGGTCAGGAGATCCATCGTCATGATGGGATCACGAAACTTAAATACCAGGCCTTGGAAAGCTCTTTGCCTCCAGGCCCCATGTGAGGTGAAAGGGAAAGTACCGGCTAGGACCTGGGCGCTCTCCAGACACCACATCTGCCTGCACCTGGACCGCAGATGTCCCAGACTCCAGAGCAGGGATAATGAGTGTCGCCTTTTTAATCCACCCAACCTGGGATTGCGGTGACATCACCCAGACACACTAAAACAGGGTCTCTCCTCTGATTTGTCCTTTACAGGCTGATACCACGAAAAGACTCAGGTTATGACAAAACAGAGTAGGAAACCCACACATGGACTCACTGTCCTCAGCCACCTTCCATGCTCCTGTGCTTAGCAGCTGTGCATCGTGTTGGTGCCACACATTCTTCCTACAACTCTGGGGTTTTGAGAACCCTTAGTATCCTGGGATTCCTCCCTCTTTACCACCTGAGGAGCTTTAAGCCAGCACATGCCCCATGGAAGCAGACATCTAAAGTTCAGATTTTCCTGTCTGCTGCTCATAATACTTTACAGAATATTCTGCATCAGCCTCCTTTTTGCCCTCATCGCCACAGCTATATCTCCCCATGACAACATCCACACCTCCTACGTTCAAAAGGAGGTTGATTCTCCAACTGTGGACTTGCAGTTTTTGTTCTCTCAGACCTCTGAGTGATTTTGTGGGTGATCATAATGATTCAATAACTATCTATCATGTTCCAGGAACAAGACAAGCTCAGAGACTCCTGATCCAGGAGTGAAGATCTCCTCCCTCCCAATGCTGTTATAGCAAAGACCGTGTGTGGAATTCCCTCTGCTTTATATGCTGAAGATCAAGAGGGGACTCTGGAATTTTATGGCAAAATCACCTAAATTTATTTCTCTCCCATCTCTTACCTCAGTCCTGTGGGTTCATTTTGTGTTTGAATGTATGTTGTACAATTTTTATTTTATTTTGCAGTAAGTAATGGTGACATATGTGGTCCATGCACATATTCTCACTAATGAGTGACATAGAGAGGAAAGCACCTCTCAACATGTGACACGGGCTTCGGGCAGGAGGTCGGGCATTCTCCACAAGGACAAGGATTGCGGGAATATTATTATCACAACTCTGTGTCTTCATGCCATTGCTGTAGATGCACGTTGGATGGTGTGGGCAGCTGGAAGTCTCCCTGGTGCACATGATCCCCTCAGGGATGGAAGCTGCTGGATCTGGAGGGAGAAGAGAAGCACTTGACGGGATGAGCACTGGGTTTTATTCTGTATGTTGGCAAATTGAACACCACTAAAAAATAAATTTATTATTAAACAAAGTGAAGTCCTGTCTCATTTGGCAGGGTCAAAGACACTGACATGAGAAACCAAATTTGAGGTGGATCAGAGCAGAAAAGTGGAATTGAATTCCTTAACCTTGACATTTTCTCTAGGTCTCTATCTTCCTCTGTGTGTACAAATACCCGTTCTAGCTTCTGCTCCAGAATAACAGCTTTATGACGAAGACGTCACATAGGATGCTGGTTCTGGGTCTTCAGATAGTGTCTGTGGTGTGGGCTGTGTCCACTATGCTGTCCTGTTTGGGCCGCTATTTCCTTCAGGCTTATCGTCTGCACAGGCACTCCTTGCCTTCAGTGCGCTGTGTGTGGTCCATGGCCAGAATGTGGTGAGTTTTAACTGGGTGTGCTCTGCTCTGCTTGTTCAATGAGCCCTGATACCACCTCCGCAAGAACTGAGGCCCTGCAGAATTCTCTGGTCAGGAGATGTGGGTGGGCAAGGGTGCAGCCGCTCTGGGAAAACATATGTTGCAACATCAGATAGGTAATAGTAAACTTACCCTATGATCCAGGAACTGCACTTCTGGGCATTTACAATAAGAATACAAAAGTACTGGGATGCCTGGGTGGCTCAGCAGTTGATTTCATGCCTTCAACTCAAGACCTGTTCCCAATCTGATGATCGTGTCTCATATCAGGCTCCTGGAAGAAGCCTGCTTCTCGCTCTATGTCTCAGCATCTTTGCATCTCTCATGAATAAATAAATAAAATCAGTAAAAGGAAAGAATCCTGAGATACTTGGGTGGCTTAGTAGTTGCGCGCCTGCCTTCGGGTCCAGCATAATCCCAGAGTATAGGGGTCGAGTCCTACCTTGGCTTTCCTGCATTTAGCCTGCTTCTCCCTCTGCCAATGCCTCTGCCTCTCTGTGTGTGTATGTCTCTCATGAACAAATAAAACAAATGAAAACTTTAAAAAAATAAAAGAATATTCAAAGGAAAACAGAATCATTGAAATAAAGACTCACTTTTAGTATATATAAAAACGAATTTAAAAGCACTGAGGGGGGCACTTGACGGGAAAAGCCAACAGTCATCTATAAAACAGGCAGAGCCTTGTGTGGACCTGTTATACAGGAGGATACAGACACATGAAGTAAGCACAGGGGAGAGCACCTCCCACCAGGACCTGTCAGGGAAATTCGCATCAACCACAATGAGTTGCCTTGTACACTCATCACAAGGGCTCAGGTATGAAAGAAGCACTGACCAGACCATCCTGAGGAGCTTATAGGACACCTTGGCATCAACCCTGCAAGCAGGAATGAAAAATGAAACAGAAGACCTGGAAAATCATTTTTCTGTTCTTCCTGAAATTAAATATGGATAACCTACCACATGCCCTATAAATCTCACTCCTCAGAAGGTGCTCCAGAATAATGAAACCCCGTGTTCATGTAAAAATGGCATGTGAGGGTTTATAGTGTCTTCATTTCTGTTAAATGCTAACAACACCCCCAAAATCCTTAGTGATTTAAAGAATAATCACAGGAAGAAAACATCCATCAATGGGACAGGATTCTGTGATAAAAAGTCACACTATTGATGCACCCACCGTCCCAGGGGAACCTCAAGGACATGCTGTTCCATGAAGCTCAGCAATCTCGGAGATGACAGGCCGTGCAGCCTGGGGCATTCGTACAGCCAGGCCAGGGTCACAATTGTTTGGTTGGGCTTTCTCTCCCTCTCTCTTCCCCAAACCCAGATGATGAGCTCCTCTGCATCAGGCTGCATGCTGCCCTCCTGTGCAAAATGACTTCACGTAAGGAGTCTCCACACACTGAACCAAACCACCTCTTGTCCTCTGACGGGGGGTTCCTGAGAGTCTGACGAGTATTCCAGAAGCAACAGTCCCCTCCAGCATCTCTGTCTCCGGCTCTCTCCTGTAGGTGAGCAGGACTAGGTTAAGACACCTCCACTGAGTCCATCTGTCTCCTGCTACTGTCTCTCCCAACAACCTGAGGTCTAGACCTTCCTCTCACTCAGCTGGAAATGAGGTCAGGTGTTTGGGAACAGAGTGAGGTCAGAGTTTTAATCAACTGTCTGCACAGGATCCCACTACTGTTTGTTTTCTATAGAGAAATAGAGATAGAAGAACTTCTCCAGATTAAAACATCATATTTTATATATTTATTTACAGAGAAGGAGAAGGAGAGGCATAGGAGAGAGAGAAAGAAAATCTCAAGCAGATTCACCATGACCAGAGCCTGACTTGGGGCTCAATTCCAGGATCCTGAGATCACGACGTGAGTCAAATCCAAGATTTAGATGCTTAACCACGTGAGTCGCTCAGGCGCCCCATTCTTGAGCAACTATTTAATGGGGATTTGGGATTTATTATTATTGTTTTTTTTTCGGACTTTCTATTGTGGTTAAGAGTCCCTTATGTATTTTGGATACTTAGTCCATCTCAGTATATAGTTGAACACACCGTCTCCCTTTTCATAGGCTGCCTTCTTGATCCACTAATATTTGTTCTGCATACTTTGGGCATGAGGTAGCCCTACTCATTTGTCTTTGTTTTTTTTTTAACTATGATTTTTATGTAATATCATATAAATCATATCCAGACAAATATCATGATGTTTTCCCCTTAGTTTACATCTATAAGTTCTAGGGATGAGACTTCTGCTTAACTCTTTAATCCGTTTTGAGATTTTCTGTGTTCTTGTATCCGTGTGATGTTTGATAAGGACCAAGTGTCATTATTTGCATGAGGTGTCCGATACCATTTGATATGACTCTCCATTCCCCACTGTGTATTCTTGTATATTTTTGGAGGATTTCTGAGTGTATATGCACACGTTTACTTCTGGACTCTGTAATGTGCTCCTCTGTCTACATGTGTGACATTAGGCAGTCACACTCTGAAATGATTAATGTGCGACTAAAATACATTTCTGTAGAGGGATGTGTGATATCTGACTATTGTTCTTATTTCTTATAATTGTATGGTCACTATCGTGTGATTTTCTTTTCCATAGGAATATGGAGTTTTTCTATTATGTAAGAAAACATTTGATATTTTGATTAACTTAATCAACCTTAAAATCCTTAGAAAAAATAATTTGTCAATTTGTATAGACAATAAAAATAATCAAGAAGATTTAATAAGTATATGGAAAATAAAAATGAGACTTTACTCATAGGCACTCTTGGAAAATAGGTAAGCGTTAATAAATATAATCAGATTTCAAAGAGAAGAAATTACTGACTCCAAAAACTAAAAAGGACTATGAACAAAATTCTAAGATTTTAATAGTACAAACTTTGGATAACCAAGGCAAATTACAAAATTTATTATCAATAAACTAAAACTGTTTCATGAAGAAATAGAAAATGAACAAAACAGAACAAACACGAAGACTGAAATCATTCTCTAAAAATTTTGCCTGGAGCAACCCAGGTGTCTCAGGGGTTTAGGACTGCCTTCAGCCCAGGACCTGATCCTGGAGACGTGGGATCAAGACCCATGTCGGGCTCCCTGCATGGAGCCTGCTTCGCCCTCTGCCTGTGTCTCTGCCTCTCTCTCTCTCTCTCTGAGAGTGTGTCTCTCATGAATAAATAAAATATTTTAAAAATTCTGCCTCAAAAAAGACAATGAAAAACATTTAAAAATGCAATGAAAAGGCCAAAATCAGATGGCATATCTACAAATACTCAAAATATTTTAAGAATTAAAGCCAAAACATGTCAAAGTCTTCTAAAAACTAATGAGAATGGAACATGACCAAATTGATTTAAGGAGGCCAGGATGACTCTGACAGCAAACCCATGCCAAGGACCCCACAGGAAGGGTCTCATGGATGATATCTCAGATGCACATAAATGCAAAAATCCTGGCATCCTGAATCCAGCAGCCCATGGACAGATTGCACCGGATGACCTAGAGGAAATCATCCCTGGGATGCAAGGATGCTTCAACACGCCCAGATAAATGGGACCCCTGTATTAACAGAATGAAGGATTGGATGTACCTGATTCTTTCCTATGATGCCTCAAACCACTTGTAAAAATCTAACATGCTTTTATCTTCAAAACGTCTTAACAATCAAGGCAGAAGAGATTGCCTCCTATCTGATGGAAGTAGTCACATTTTATGAAAAACCCACAACCAACTCTGCATTCAAAAGTGAAAACCTAAAAAAAAAAGTGAAAACCTGAAACCTTTCTGGCAAGTCAGGACACACACAAGGGATCATTCCCACCCTGAGTATTCAACATGTTATACTGAAGGAGAATAAACTGTGCCACCCCATAGGTCAGCTTGTTCCCTGGATTATTTTGAATAAAATCCATGAGAATCATCCAGTGGACAGAGAGGCTGAACCCTGTATATCACTCTGATGCATGGAAATAAATCTCCTGTGGGAAAATTCTCTTCTCCCTTCCGGGAGGGGTGAACCATCCTCTTCACTAGAACCATCTGTAGGGCCCAGAAGGCTGTGAAAACAACCCTTGTGAGTTCCTCACTAATTCATTGACCCAAACCTAATATCTTGGCTGTATATCTCCACAAACCCAGCGAAGTGTTGTGTAATAAGCACAAGGGCTGCCTACTTTGATCATTGTCCGTGTGTTGTGTTCCAGGGAGCTCATGCACATGCAACATGAAATACATCTCCACTTAGGTCTGTCATATGTCTACAGAGTAATTAGTCCAGACAAATAACCAGGAAGAATTGAAGGATACCCTTATTGGGGCAAGGAGTGGAATTCCAATACAGGAAATTCAGGAAACAAATAATAAAAAATATTTAAATCAACAGATACAGAAAAAATTATTTGTATCCATATGAGATGATCTGTTGCATGGTCAATCCCGATATGCTCCAAGACCAAACCCTTCGTTAATGAACAATTTCAGGGAATATATAGAATAAAAAATCAACAAACAAAGTAAATCTAGGTTTCCACACAGTAACAACTAATTATTTATATTTTAAATATTTTATTGAATTATTCATGAAAGACATACAGAGAGAGGCAGAGACACAGGCAGAGAGAGAAGCAGGATCCATGCAGGGAGCCCAATGTGGGACTCGATCCCAGGACTCCAGGATCACTCCAGGAGCAGAAGGCAGCCCTCAACCGCTGAGCCAACCAGGCATCCTTAACAATAAGTATTTAAAATGGGAAGAAGGGGCAGGGTGGCAGAAGAGTAGGGACGCCAAGTCACGTGTCTCCACCAAATTACATAGATAACCTTCAAATCATCCTGAAAATCTACAAATTCGGCCAGAGATTTAAAGAGAGACCAGCTGGAACGCTACAGTGAAAAGAGTTCACGCTTCTATCAAGGTAGGAAGACGGGGAAAAAGAAATAAAGACACAAAAGGCCTCCAAGGGGGAGGGGCCCCTCAAGGAACCAGGCTAAGGCCGGGGCGAGTGTCCCCAGGACAGGAGAGCCCCGTCCCGGAGAAGCAGGAGCTGCACCAATCTTCCAGGACAGAAAGGGGCTCACAGGGAGTTAGAGCAAGACCCCATGAGGGCGGGGATTCCCTTGGGCTCCCGGGGACACTAACAGACACCTGCACCCCGGGGAAAGTGCGCTGAGCTCCCTAAGGGCTGCAGTGCGGGCCCGGCTAGACTCGGGAGCAGCTCAGAGGGGCTCGGGCAGTGGCTTCGTGTAGAGGGGGCTGTGTGGCCCGGAGCACGAATCCACCAGCGCAGGCCCTGGAGCACAGAGCACCGGGGACACAGCCCAGGATCCGACCTCCCCCCGGGACAGGCAGAGGCCAGGAGGGCCCAGGACCGCGAGAACGCGCCTGCCCCGAGCTGAGCAGATCAGCGGCCCCACCCCCGGAGGATACAGGCCCTGCAGATGGAGAGCTCTGTAGTTACTATGGGAGCTGACTCCAGGGCTGCAGAGCTGGGCGCCTCCACTGTGGTTGTTCCTCCTGGGGCCTCACAGGGTGAACAACCCCCACTGAGCCCTGCACCAGGCAGGGGCAGAACAGCTCCCCCAAGTGCTAACACCTGAAAATCAGCACAACAGGCCCCTCCCCCAGAAGACCAGCTGGACGGACAAGTTCCAGGGGAAGTCAAGGGACTTAAAGTATACAGAAAGTGAAGATACTCCCCCGTGTGTTTTCTATTTTTTTTGTTGTTGTTTTTTGTCTTTTGTTTTTTTTTCCTTTTGATTTCTGATTGCTTCCCCCACCCCTTTTTTTTAACCTTTCTTTTTCTTTCTCTTTTTTCCTTCTCTCTTCCTTTTTTCTTGTTTCTTTCTTCTTTTTCTCTTTTCTTTCCTTCTCTCTGTTTTTCTCCTTTTCCTAATACAACTTGTTTTTGGCCACTCTGCACTGAGCAAAATGACTAGAAGGAAAACCTCACCTCAAAAGAAAGAATCAGAAACAGTCCTCTCTCCCACAGAGTTACAAAATCTGGATTACAATTCAAAGTCAGAAAGCCAATTCAGAAGCACTATTATACAGCTACCGGTGGCTCCAGAAAAAAGCATAAAGGACTCAAGAGACTTCATGACAGCAGAATTTAGATCCAATCAGGCAGAAATTAAAAATCAATGGAATGAGATGCAATCCAAACTAGAAGTCCTAACAACGAGGGTTAACGAGGAGGAAGAACGAGTGAGTGACATAGAAGACAAGTTGATGGCAAAGAGGGAAACTGAGGAAAAAAGAGACAGACAATTAAAAGATCATGAGGACAGGTTAAGGGAAATAAGTGACAGCCTGAGGAAGAAAACCTACATTTAATTGGGGATCCTGAGGGCGCCGAAAGAGACAGAGGGCCAGAATATGTATTTGAACAACTCAGAGCTGAAAACTTTCCTCATCTGGGAAGGGAAACAGGCATTCAGAACCAGGAAATAGAGAGATCGCTCCCTAAAGTCAATAAAAACTGTTCAACACCTGGACATCTAATAGTTAAGCTTGCAAATTCCAAAGATAAAGAGAAGATCCTTAAAGCAGTAAGAGACAAGAAATCCCTGACTTTTATGGGGAGGAGTATTAGGGTAACAGCAAACCTATCCACAGAGACCTGGCAGGCGAGAAAGGGCTGGCAGTATACATTCAGGGTCCTAAATGAGAAGAACATGCAACCAAGAATACTTTATCCAGCAAAGCTCTCATTCAGAATGGAAGGAGAGATAAAGAGCTTCCAAGACAGGCAGGAACTGAAAGAACATGTGACCTCCAAACCAGCTCTGCAAGAAATTTTAAGGGGGACTCTTAAAATTCCCCTTTAAGAAGAAGTTCAGTGGAACAATCCACAAAAACAAGGACTAAATAGACATCATGATGACACTAAACTCATATCTTTCAATAGTAACTCTGAACGTGAAGGGGCTTAATGACCCCATGAAAAGGCGCAGGGTTTCAGACTGGGTAAAAAAGCAGGACCCATCTATTTGCTGTCTACAAGAGACTCATTTTAGACAGAAGGACACCTACAGCCTGAAAATAAAAGGCTGGAGAACCATTTACCATTCGAATGGTCCTCAAAAGAAAGCAAGGGTAGGCATCCTTATATCAGATAAACTAAAATTTACCCCAAAGACAGTAGTGAGAGATGAAGAGGGACACTATATCATACTTAAAGGATCTATCCAACAAGAGGACTTTACAATCCTCAATATGTATGCCCCGAATGTGGGAGCTGCCAAATATTTAAACCAATTAATAACCAAAGTAAATAAATACTTAGATATTAATACACTTACACTTGGTGACTTCAATCTATCCTTTCCATACTAGATAGGTCTTCTAAGCACAACATCTCCAAAGAAATGAGAGCTTTAAAAGATACACTGGACCAGATGGATTTCACAGACATCTACAGAACTTTACATCCAAACTCAACTGAATACACATTCTTCTCAAGTGCACATGGAACTTTCTCCAGAATAGACCACATACTGGGTCACAAATTGCGTCAGAACTGATACCAAAAGATTGGGATCGTCCCCTGCATATTCTCAGAGCACAAAGCCTTGAAATTAGAACTAAATCACAAGAAGTTTGGAAGGACCTCAAACACGTGGAGGTTAAAGACCATCCTGCTAAAAGATGAAAGGGTCAACCAGGAAATTAAGGAAAAATTAAAAACATTCATGGAAAATAATGAGAATGGAGATACAACCGTTCAAAATCTTTGGGACGCAGCAAAAGCAGTCCTAAGGGGGAAATATCGCAATACAAGCATCCATTCAAAAACTGGAAAGAACTCAAATACAAAAGCTAACCTTACACATAAAGGAGCTAGGGAAAAACAGCAAATGGACCCTACACCCAGCAGAAGAGAGTAAATTAAAATTTCAGCGGAACTCAACGAAATGGAGACCAAAAGAACTGTGGAACAGATCAACAGAACCAGGAGTTGGTTCTTTAAAGAATTAATAAGATAGATAAACAATTAGCCAACCTTATTAAAAAGAAGAGAGAGAAGACTCAAATTAATAAAATCATGAATGAGAAAGGAGAGATCACTACCAACACCAAGGAAATACAAACGATTTTTAAAACATATTATTAACAGCTATATGCCAATAAATTAGGCAATCTAGAAGAAATGGACACATTCCTGGAAAGCCACAAACTACCAAAACTGGAACAGGAAGAAATAGAAAACATGAACATGCCAATAACCAGGGAGGAAATTGAAGCAGTCATCAAAAACATTCCAAGACACAAGAGTCCAGGGCCAGATGGCTTCCCAGGAATTCTATCAAACGTTTAAAGAAGAAATCATACCTATTCTACTAAAGATGTTTGGAAAGATAGAAAGAGATGGAGTACTTCCAAATTCGTTCTATGAGGCCAGCATCACCTTAATTCCAAAACCAAAGACCCCACCAAAAAGGAGAAATACAGACTAATATCCCTGATGAACATGGATGCAAAAATTCTCAACATGATACTAGCCAATAGGATCCAACAGCACATTAAGAAAATTATTCACTATGACCAAGTAGGATTTAACCCCGGGACACAAGGCTGGTTCAACACTCGTAAAACAGTCAATGTGATTCATCATTTCAGCAAGAGAAAAACCAAGAACATATGATCCTCTCATTAGATGCAGAGAAAGCATTTGACAAAAAACAGCATCCATTCCTGAGCAAAACTCTTCAGAGTGTAGGGATAGAGGGAACATTCCTCAGCATCTTAAAAGCCATCTACGAAAAGCCCACAGCAAATATTCTCAATGGGGAAGCACTAGGTGCCTTTCCCCTAAGATCAGGAACAAGACAGGGATGTCCACTCTCACCACGGCTATTCAACATAGTACTGGAAGTCCCAGCCTCAGGAATCAGACAACAAAAAGACATTAAAAGCATTCAAATTGGCAAAGAAGAAGTCAAACTCTCCCTCTTCGCTGATGACATGATACTTTACATAGAAAACGCAAAAGCCTCCACCCCAAGATTGCTAGAACTCATACAGCAATTCGGTACCATGGCTTGATACAAAATCAATGCCCAGAAGTCAGTGGCATTTCTATACACTAACAATGAGACTGAAGAAAGACAAATTAAGGAGTCAATCCCATTTGCAATTGCACCCAAAAGCATAAGATACCTAGGAATACCTAACCAAAGAGGTAAAGTATCTATACCCTAAAACCTATAGAACACTTCTGAAAGAAATTGAGGAAAACACAAAGAGATGGAAAAATATTCATACTCATGGATTGGGGGAATTAATATTTTGGAAATGTCAATGTTACCCAGGGCAATTTACACGTTTAATGCAATCCCTATAAAAATACCGTGGACTTTCTTCAGACAGTTAGAACAAAGATTTGCTGGGAAAATTGGACATCCACATGCAGAAGAATGAAACTAGACCACTCTCTTTCACCATACACAAAGATAAACTCAAAATGGATGAAAGTTCTAAATATGATACAAGATTTCATCAAAATCCTAGAGGAGAACACAGGCAACACCCTTTTTGAACTTGGCCACAGTAACTTCTTGCAAGATACACCCATGCAAGCAAAAGAAACAAAAGCAAAAATGAACTATTGAGACTTCATCCAGATAAGAAGCTTTTGCACAGCAAAGGATACAGTCAACAAAACTAAAAATCAACCTACAGAATGGGAGAAGATATTTGCAAATGACGTATCAGATAAAGGGCTAGTTTCCAAGATCTATGAAGAACTTCTTAAACTCAACACCAAAGAAACAAACAATCCAATCATGAAATGGGCAAAAGACATGAAGAAAAATCTCACAGAGGAAGACATAGACATGGCCAACATGCACATGAGAAAATGCTCTGCATCACTGGCCATCAGGGAAATACAAATCAAAACCACAATGAGATCCCACCTCACACCAGGGAGAATGGGGAAAATTAACAAGGCAGGAAACCACAAATGTTGGAGAGGATGCGGAGAAAAGGGAACCCTCTTACACTGTTGGTGGGAATGTGAACTGGTGCAGCCACTCTGGAAAACTGTGTGGAGGTTCCTCAAAGAGTTAAAAGTAGACCTGCCCTACGACCCAGCAATTGCACTGCTGGGGATTTACCCCAAAGATTCAGATGCAATGAAATGCTGGGACACCTGCACCCCGATGTTTCTAGCAGCAATGTCCACAATAGCCAAACTGTGGAAGGAGCCTCAGTGTCCATCGAAAGATGAATGGATAAAGAAGATGTGGTTTATGTATATGTGGAATATTCCTCAGGCATTAGAAACGACAAATACCCACCATTTGCTTCAATGTGGATGGAACTGGAGGGCATTATGCTGACTGAAGTAAGTCAATTGGAGAAGGACAAACATTATATGTTATCATTCATTTGGGGAATATAAATAATAGTGAAAGGGAATATAAGGGAAGGGGGAAGAAATGTGTGGGAAGTATCAGAAAGGGAGACAGAACATAAAGACTCCTAACTCTGGGAAGTGAATTAGGGGTGGTGGAAGGAGAGGAGGGCGGGGGGTGGTGGTGAATGGGTCATGGGAACTGGGGGGGGGGGCACTTGACAGAATGAGCAGTGGGTATTATTCTTATGTTGGTAAATTGAACACCAATTAAAATAAATTTATTAAAAAAATAGTTGGCTGTAGCCCCGTGACCGGCTTCTGGCTGCTGTAATATTATAGGAGGTAATGGAATGCTACTTTCCGACCAACATAGTGAAAACTTCCCTGCATGTGCTCATTAGTCTTTGCCCACCCACTGGCTGGAGAGAGAGGGCACCAAAGATTCAGAACTGTTTGCTTCGTCACTACAGCTTAATTTAAGTAGTATAGTGCTAACAGCCTGAGCATTTACAGAATAATTTATATGTATTGTCAAATTATTTTCTAAAATGTTTATACCAATTACATTCTGTCCTACAGTAAATGAATTGCTCCATTTCATAAAATTCTCCCATTGAAAATTCTGCTTTTCTCTTTATTTTTTCTTTGTCATTTTGACAGGTAAAGAAGCTGTCTTTGTTATAGTCTCAAATTTGATAAATGATGATTATATTCTTAAATATTTATTAGCCAATTTTATTTTTGTGCATAAACTGTGTAGCTACACTGCCATTTTTATATTGGTATCTTATGGCTATTCTTTTCTTGATTTTAAAAACTTTCAGGTATATTAGGCCTGTTACATCATTTCCTGCCATTTATTTTGCAAAAATTTTATCGTAACTTGCTATTTGCACCTTATGTTTGTAGTATATGATGTACATAATCTCATACATACATTCTTCCTCTTTGTGAGTGCTCCTCTACTTTTGTTCTTACAAAAAAACTAAAATTTTATAGTCTTTTGTTTTCTTTAATTTTTAACATTATTCTTTTTTTACATTTAACTATAATTCAGCTGAAATCTATTTTGTTTTCTAGTGAAGTGATTTAACCTTTTTTTAAAAGATTTATTTATTTATTTATGATAGACACACAGAGAGAGAGAGAGAGAGAGGCAGAGACACAGGCAGAGGGAGAAGCAGGCTCCATGCCGGGAGCCCGACGTGGGACTCGATCCCAGGACTCCAGGATCACGCCCTGGGTCAAAGGCAGGCGCTAAACCACTGAGCCACCCAGCGATCCCCTAACCTTTTTGATAATAACTAGCTAATAGTTTTAAAATTAATAATTATTGACGAATTCTTTCCTCACTGAAAATCTTAACTTTATTGTATACTATGTTAGAACTACTGTTTGAAATGCTCAGTTTTTACATTACTTTTTTGACACCTTATTTTCTGAAAAATCTTGAGAAATTTAGAAAATTTTATGTTTTTGGGTAAATACCCAAATATAATTTGGCTAGCTAAATGCACAGTTTTCCATTTTTGAACTAATTATATACTACGTTTTTAAATATTATATAAAAACTTTAATATTGGAATAAGCCAAATTTGCTTGGCATATAGTCTTTTATTTAAAAAGACTAGATATTGTGTAAAAAAAAAAAAGAAAATTTTTAGGGAGCCATAAAGACCTCAAATAGCCAAAGCAACACTGAAAAATTAAAGCAAGGCTGTAAACATCCTGATTCTGGTTGTCGATGTAAATTACAATGTTGTGATAATCAGGACACTATGGCACTGGAACCAATACAGACGTATAGATAAATAGAAAAGTTTGAGATCTCAGAAATGGAACCTGAAGTCTGTGGTCATAAATCCTGACAAAGCAGGAAACATATCCAATGGAACAAAAAGAAAGTCTCTTCAACAAATGGCACTGGGAATATTGGAGACCCACACGCAGAAGAATGAAAGGGGACACTTTTTTTACATCATTCACAACAATGGACTCAAACTTGATGAAGGATCTAAATGAGTTGGGAAACCATCAGAATCCTCAGGAGAACACAGGTGGCTCCTTTTCTACCTCAGCTCTAACCACTTCTAGACGTGTCTCCAGAGGCAAGGGAAAGAAAAGGAAAATGAACCATATGACTTCATCAAGGAAAGAGCATTTTCACAGCAAAGGAATCACTCAGTGTAATTAAAAGGCAGCCTACAGAATGGGAGAAGATATTTGATAATGTCTTATCACATTAAAGGCTCGAATTCATATCTAAAATGAAAGAATGTCTCAAGCTCAACAGGCACCAGTATCTCCAATGAGAATTGGGCAGAAGTTGTGAACAGACTTCCTGTCCTGTCCTGAGATCCCACATCACACCATATATTAGGGAGCACATCTTTATGTAAAACAAAATTCAGTCACTCTTGTAGATTTGCCATATATCAAACAAAATATTAGAAGAAAGTGTCTGACAGAGAAGAAGGAAAACATCAATGCCCCTAAGTCAATGATTACCATAGAAATTAGGCAATAATAAAATAAGAGATTTTAAAATCATTCAACAGAAATAAAATAATTTCTTTACATATATATAGTCAAAGAGGAAAATCATTCCAAAAAAAAAAAAAAACATTTAAAAGTAAGTAATGAAATCGGGGAAAATTCAGGATATCAAATCAAAATAGATCATAAAGTTAATTTCTACACACTAACAACCAATTTTCTGTATAAAAAAAACAAAACATTCCCATTTACACTGGCATCAAAAATAAATATTTATGATTACACTTACTTAAGGAGAGAAAATGCTCTTTAAAAATGAACTATATTTATGAGAGACTTTCAAAAAGGCACAGAAATATGAAGATAAATACACTGATGGTTTAGAACATCATAAATCCATTGTGCCACCAAAAGAAAGTGATCTACGGTTGTGAAGTAAGGCTTGTATGTAACTTGTAAAGAATGGAATCTAAGACTGGGGCTGACTATATAGTCAGAAGAAATGCAAATGGGGCCCTTCCTTCACTGATTAGACCAGCCCAGCCCAGACCTTAAAGCTGCAGAGGAGCCCCAGGCCCAGGATCCCCAGGTGACAGCATTCAGTGCTCAGGAGACAACACAGACAAACCACCATGGAGTCTGTGCTCAGCTGGGTTTTCCTTGTGGCTATTTTAAAAGGTAATTCATGGAGAACAAGGGACCTTGAGTCTGTGAGTGCGGGTGAGTGAGAGAAACAGGGGATGTGGGACCGTTTTTTGACCAGGATGTCTTGTGTCTGCAGGTGTCCAGGGTGAGGTGCAGCTGGTGGAGTCTGGGGGAGACCTGGTGAAGCCTGGGGGGTCCCTGAGACTCTCCTGTGTGGCCTCTGGATTCACCTTCAGTAGCTACTACATGCAATGGGTCCGCCAGGCTCCAGGGAAGGGGCTGCAGTGGGTCGCAGAAATTAACAGTGATGGAAGTAGCACAGGCTACGCAGACGCTGTGAAGGGCCGATTCACCATCTCCAGAGACAACGCCAAGAACACGCTGTATCTGCAGATGAACAGCCTGAGAGCCGAGGACACGGCCGTGTATTACTGTGCAAGGTACACAGTGAGGGGACCTCAGTGTGAGCCCAGACACAAACCTCCCTGTGGAAGGGGATCAGGACCACCAGGGGGTGCACACTCCTCACCACTTCTGTCTTGAAGGCCCAGGAGCAGGTGCAGAGGGAGGTTCTGGGCAGGTTTCCTGTCAGGGTCTGGGCTTCCTCCCCAAGGGGCAGTTTCCCCCTGGAGTCTCTCTGAACACTTGATTGTGTGTTTACCTCTTCATTCTCTTTCTTAAAGACTTAGAATTCCACTATAGCATTTGCACTTAATTGTACTTAACTTTCCCTGACCCGATGTATTAATCAATTACAAATAACTCCATTCACATCATCTGAACATTTTCATGAGTCTTTTTGGCAATCTCTTTGGATCACAGGACCCCATGATAACTGTTGTCTTGCACATCACGGTATTCAGTAATCGCCTTTCAACACAAGGGAATAGAGACATTCTACAAAAATGTTAATAACGGCCTGGGAGTTAGAAAAATTCCCAGCATGACATGGTAGGGAGGTGGACTCTGAGGTCACTCACACACACACACAATCACGAGTGTAAGCTTTAAATACCTTCACCTTTATATCCGATGAGAGTCAGGCAGGCCTCTCATCACGTCATAAATGCCTGGATCATGCCAGGGAGGTAAGTATCTTAGGTGTGTGTTGTGGGTCAGTGCTGGGGACAGGATCCTGCTCCATGGGATTTGGGGAGGTGGAGGTGCCCCAGAGGAGCACTTAGGTCAGGAGGTGCAGCCTAATGATTCGATCGGGGCCCTAATATACCAGGACTGGGAAAGCTCCCTGCATTCTGACCCCATGTGAGGTGATGGGGAAAGGATGGACTAGGACGTGGGTGCTATCGAGGCACCACATCTGCCTGCACCTGGACCTCAGACATTCCAGATTCCAGATGTGTGAGAATGAGTGGCTGTGGTTTGCTCCATCCAGTCCATGTACGATGTTCCAGGAGTTGGGACAGACTAAAGTCATTTTTTTCTTTGTTTAAATTGAATTTACCAATATTTACTACACACTCAGTGCTCATCACATCACGTGCCCTCCTTAACTCCAAACACCCAGTTCCCCCATCCCTCACTCCCTCTCTTCCAGTGACCCTCAGTGTTTTTTCCCCAGACTTGAGTGTCTCTCATGATTTGTCTTCCTCTGTAATATTACCCCACTAAGATTCTCTCCTTCCATTATGGTCTCTTTCAGTATTTCCTATACTCCACATATGTGAGACCATTTCATTGCCTTTCTGTGATTAATTTTTCTCAACTTAATACCTCCATTGCCACCCATGTTGAAGGAAATGTTATTTCATGTTATTCATCATTTCTGACAGCTGTGTAATATCCCATTGTATATATAAACCACATTTTGGGCATATATTTATTGGATTTCAATTTGCCAACATATATTATAACAGCCAGTACTCATTCTGCCAATGCCCCCCTCAGCTCCTGTCATCCAGAGACCCCAACTCCCAGACCTTTTACCCTTCCACTCCCCTTGGTTTTTTTTTCCATTGTTAGGAGTTCTCATGTACTGTCACTGTCTCTGATAATTCCCACTCATTCTATCTCCTTTCCCCTTCATTCCCTTGCACTATTTCTTATATTCTTTGTATGAGTGAAACCATATAATGTTTGTCCTTCTCTGAATCACTTACTTCACTCAGCATAACACCCTCCACGTCCATCCACGTTGAAGCAAATGATGAGTATTTGTCATTTTTAATGGCCAAGTAATGTCCCAGTGTATATATAGACCATATCTCCTTTATCCATTCATCTGCCGATGGACATTGAAGCTCCTGCCGCACTTTCTTTATCCACTGTTCTGTAGAAGGGCTTCATGATTCCTCCCACAGTTTGACTATTGTGGACATTGCTGCTGTGAACAATGGGGTGCAGGGGTCCCTTCATTTCATTAAATTTTCATATTTTGGGGAAATACCCTGTAGTGTAGTGGCTGAATCTCAGAGGGGCTTTATTATCACTTTTTCAGTACATTCCATTCTATTTTCTGGAGCGGCTGAAAAACCCAGCATTCCCACCAAAAGTGAAAGAGAAAATTGCACTTTCTCCATATCCTCGCTTATATTTATTGTTTCCGGCCTTGTTACTTTATCCATTATGAGTTGTCTAAGTGGGATCTTAGTGTGGTTTTCATTTGTATTTCCCTGATGACATATCATGTGGATCACTTTTCTCATCTGCCTGTTGGCCATGTGTAGGTCTTCTTTGGAGAAATGGCTGTTTGTGCGTTCTCTCCATTTCTTGATTGAATTGTTTGTTTCCTTGGGTGCTGACTTTGTTAAGGAAATATCTTATCCTATTCTGTAGGTTGCCTTTTATTTTGTCACCTGTTGCATTGTTGTACAGATTCTACCTTGATGAAGTCCTAATAGTTTACTTTCCCTATGTTTCCCTGTTGTTTCCTATGCCTTTTGAGAGGCGCCTTGATAGCAGTCGCTGAAGCTGAGGACAAAAAGTTGCTACCTGAATTCTCCTCTAGTAGTTTGATGGATTAGTGTCTCAGGTTTTGGTACTTCATCCATTTTGAGATTATGTTTGTGTTTGGTGTAGCTGAATGGTCCACATTCATTCTTATGCAGGTGGCTGTACAATTTTTTTCAGATCCATTAATTGATGAGACTTTTCTTCATTAGATATTTTTTCTTGCTTATTGAGGCGTAGTTTCCCAAAGAGTTGAGGGTCCATTTCTGTGTTCTCTGCTCTATTCCTTTGATCTATGTGTTGTTTTTGCCAATACCACGCTATCTTGATGATAAAGACTTTTAATAGAGCCTGTCTGCAAATATTGCTTTGCCCAACAGCTGTAGGAATTTTTTTTGGCCAAAATGTTTCTACCTATTTGGCTCTCTATGAAAGGAACTGAAGAAGACACATAGAGATGGAAAACCTTCCATGCTTATGGATTAGAACAATGAATATTGTCAGGGCACCTGTGTTGTTCAGAGTTTGAGTGCCTGCAATTGGCTTGGCTGATCCTGGGGTCCTGGGATGGTGTCCTGAATCAGGCTTTTGGAAGGGAGCCTGCTTCTCCTCTGCCTATGTCTCTACCTCCATCTGTGTGACTCTCCTGAATAAAAAAATAAATATTTAAAACAAAAACAAAAATAACTATTGTGAAAATCTCTACGCTGCCCAGAACCTTCTACATATTCAAAGAAATCCTTATCAAAACATCCTGGACATTTTTCACAGAGTATGAACATATAATCTTCAGATTTTTATGGCACACAGAGAGATATGAGGGACACATTGATGCTGTGGCATTGCCCTGCTGCATATGTTTTGAAAAGTATCCGTTAGCCTCCCTCATCCAGTGAAGGGTGCATTTATCACCTGGAACTAGGACTAACCTATCGCAAACCATAGGTATCTGTCAGAAAGTCACAGTGGACACACAGAAGGAAAATAATGATACAAGAGAGTCAGAGATACTCAGACACTTTGGAACTTCAGTTTAAGGATGTTCTTTTATAACGTTTCCAGAATATGAGGATGTGATGACCCTGTGGGATATGTGTCTCACCATCAGCTTACAGGGTTGTGTTGTACTGATGGCTGTGAAGTGTGCGCCTTGTCACTGGTGAACATTTGGTGTCCTGTGTCCTCATTTCAAACCCACCTGCATCTGTGAGTCTCCCTCTGGATATGAGATCAGATTCTCTTTAGGATTTCCTCAATGGAACCCCTCAAGGGACCTAAATGTCTTATTTACTCTTTATCATTTTATTAAATTGCAGTCATTTTCATCATGGGATATGCAACAACCAGGTAAAATGACCTGGTCATGTCAATTTCTAACAGGCCAACCATCCTATTCCATAGTCTACATGTGAACGTACATGGCAGTGAAGCTGTTTCAGGGAAGGTTAGTCCACTCATGGTCAGCAAGGCAGTGGAGCAGCTCCGAATGCCCAGAAGCATGGCAGTAGTTGGCTTTGCCAATTTCACTACTATTTCTACAAATAGAAGCTGTCCCGAAACACACACACTCAGAACATAATGTGAGAGGATGGAGCAAGGGATGGAGCACACAGTTCCTCTAGCAATGTGCAGCCCCTGGACCTGAGATGGGCTTGGATGAATCTGTAATTTCCCAGTGCAGTTGGCAATGGATTGTTATCAATTGTTATGGTTTTGTTTCCTCTGTAGATGCTCACACCCTACCTTGTTGAGGCCTGTTTTGGGGGTTTTGCGACTCTCTTCCTGGCTGCATCAGAGAGCTGTTCTCAACATGGCCTCCTACCTCTAGCCCGGGGTTGAATATTTGCAACCCCACTCTTCAGGGAGCCCTCACAGGAGAGCCATCAAGCCGTCCTGTCCTCAGTTTACAACTGAACCCAGTGTTTCCCCTGCCTGTGTCTAAGCTGGTTTATTTCAGACACATGAATGTGTCTCTAAATGTCAGTATGAGGGATTCCTGTGGTGTGGACCTGGGATGGTCCTCTGAGCAAGGGTCTCATGGTCTCTTACTTTCTGTCTGCTGGTCTCAGGATAGAAGTCACAAGAACACACATGGTTCAGTTTATGGAAACACAAAGCACAACGCCTGCACTAAGACATAATGTTCACCCATCTCCAGAATCCTGTCCTTCTTAACCATCCATCACATGGTGCCACTTTTTCTTTGTAGGACTCAGGGGGTCAGAGATCCTGGTAATTTACCCACTTTGCCACTTGAGCACCATCATGCCAGGTTCGTACCACACAGGACCAGAATTCTTTTTTTTTTTTTAATTTATTTTTTTTGGTGTTCAATTTGCCAACATATATAATAACACCCAGTGCTCATCCCATCAAGTCCCCTCCTCAGTGCCCATCACCCCGTCATCCCCACCCCCCCACCTCCTTTTCTACCACCCATTGTTTGTTTCCCAGAGTTAGGAGTCTCTCATGTTCTGTCTCCCTTTCTGATAATTCCCACTCATTTTTTCTCCTTTCCCCTTTATTCCCTTTCACTATTTTTTATATTCCACCAAATGATTGATGCCATGTAGTGTTTGTCCTTCTCAGATTGACATATTTCACTCATCATAATCCCTACAGTTCCATCCATGTTGAAGCAAATGGTGGGTATTTCTCATTTCTCTTGGCTGAGTAATATTCCATTGTATACATAGACCACATCTTCTTTATCCATTCATCTTTTGATGGACACCAAGACTCCTTCCACAGTTTGGCTATTGTGGACATTGATGCTAGAAACATCGGGGTGCAGGTGCAGGACCAGAATTATAAAGGTTCACACGTTCCTCTCTTGTCCTTAAAATCCTTGACAGTAGCTTCTTCAAGCAACCTCCCTCTTACTGTCATCCCCATGGTTGACTCTCCCCTAAGTCAACACCCCACAGCTCCAACACTCCAAAACCTGCTCAGTATTCTTTTTTAAGATTATATTGGTTTATTCATGAGAAACACACACACACAGCGGGAGAGAGAGAGATGTTCAGTATTCTTTTATGAGTCTTCTCATTTTTATTCTTTCATCTCTGATCAGTTTCTTCAATGTTCGAAATTATTCAATAAGCATCCAGTTGTTCCAAGGATGTGACAAGCCCTGAGTCCCCCTAATCTTCTGACATCTTAACTCCTCTTACCATATATTCTTATATTAAAGATGGTGTGGTGAATGCTTTCTGATTTATATGTTGGAGGTCCACCTTGAACTCTGGTATTTTGTTTCAGAATGTCCTAAACTTATTTTCCCCTGACCCTGATTCTGGATCCTATAGATTCATTTTTGTTTGTACAAGCTACTGAATACTGTACAATTTTTATATAATGTTGCAGGAAGTACATGTAGACATATGTCTTCCATACACATAAGGTCATTCAACAAGTGACATAAAGAGCAATGCACCTCCTAGCAATGCGATGGGGCTTCTAGGAGGGCAGGTACTGTCCCCATGGACTAGAATTGCAGGACTCTTATAGGCAAGACTCCACGTCTTTGTGAAGTGGACACAGGTGTCTTTTGGTTGTTGGGCTCTGCTGGCAGTCTTTCTGATGCATATGATCCATTCATAGTTGGAAAGTGTTAGATTTGGAGACAGAACAGAAGTCCTGTACATAGCCCTTAGGGTCATGGGGACTGATCTGAGAAAACCAAAATTAAGGTTGATTAGAGGCATAGATTGAAATTGAATTGAAACTGAATTTTCCTGCCACATTTGTTATCAAAATACCTGATCAATCTGTAGAGTGTTCAAGGGTAGATACTATTTGAATGTAAAAGGAATTCATCAAAAACTTAGAGTGGAAAGGCAGCATTACACAGTTCATTTAGGAGGGATAAGAAAAATAAAAATATAGGCTATACAATTTAAAATGTTCATCCTGACACCAGTTTATTTTATCCCAAACTCTGCATGAATGCAGCTCATTCTGTATCATGTAAGCTCATCGGGGCCATTACAGAAAATCAGAGATTTGATTGGAGTGGACACAGTGACTGAGTTGATAGTTACAAATCCAACTGCATTAATTGAAATCCGCTGAAATTCAGCTAAATTCTAAATTTAGCAAAATCATGTGATCCTCAATGTGGGAGGGGCCCACATTTCTAAGGAACCCTGCCACTCTGTTGTCCGGGTGTTTCAAGAGGGCCAGTAAGTCCTGTGGAGAGGAGCACAGGCCAAGATTCTGACTCACTGAAATGTGCACAAGGACATATGAGAAACCCTCTACAATTTAAGTGGTAAAAAAAAAATCATTCTATGGGGACACATGACACCTAAAAACCAAGATGTATGTGCAAATGTCATTACAAAGTACCACATGGACACAAAGTCTGAAGTCTGGAATATTACCTAATGAAAACATAGTTTCTCAAAGCAGTCAATAAGAACACACAAAGGCAGCCACATCTGCTCTGGTCACAACAGTCTGACACAAATGATCCCAAGCTGATTATATTCTGAGAGGACATGAGGATAAGGGCCTCCTTCCATGGACTAAAACAGCCCATACCTGAACCTGCCTCTCGAAGAGGAGCCCCAGCCCCAGGACCCATAGGTAACCCCATTCAGTGATCAGGTGAGAAGACAGACAACTCACTCTGGAGTCTGTGCTCAGCTGGGTTTTCCTTGACGCCATATATATATTTTTTTCAATATGCCAACATATAGCATAACAACCAGGGCTCATCACGTCAACTGCCCCCCTCTTTGTCTGTCACCCCATCACCCTAACTCCCTGCCCATTTCCCCTTCCACCACCCCTTATTCTATTCCCAGAGTTAGGAGTCTCTCATGTTCTGTCTCCTTCACTGATATTTCCCACTCATTTTCTCTCCTTTAACATTTATTCCCTTTCACTAATTTTATATTCCCCAAATGAATGAGAACATATAATGTTGTTGTTCTCTGATTGACTTACTTCACTCAGCATAATACACTCCAGGTCCATCCACATTGAAGAAAATGGTGTGTATTTTTTATTTTATTCTATGAATTTATTTTTTATTGGAGTTCAATTTGCCAACATATAGAATAACACCCAGTGCTCATCCTCTCAAGTGCCCCCCTCAGTGCCCATCACCCAGTCACCCCTACCCCCCCATCTCCCCTTCCGCCACCGCTAGTTCATTTCTCAGATTTAGGAGTCTCTCAAGTTCTGTCTCCCTTTCTGATATTTCCCACTCATATTTTCTCCTTTCCCCTTTAATCCCTTTCACTATCCTTTATATAACCCAAATGAATGAGACCATACAATGTTTGTCATTTCTAATGGCTGAGTAATATGCCACTGCATACATGGACCACATCTTCTTTATCCATTAATCTTTCGATGGACCCCGAGGCTCCTTCCACAGTTTAGCTATTCTGAACATCGCTTCTATAAACATTGGGGTGCAGGTGTCCTGCCTTTTCACTGCAACTATATCCGTGACGCTATTTTATAGGTAATTAATGGAGAACAAGACACCTTGAGTATGTGAGTGGAGATGAGTGAGAGAAATGGCATGTGCGACCATTTCCTGACCAGGATATCGTCTGTCTGCAGGTGTCCAGGGTGAAGTACAGCAGTTGGAGTCCGGTGGAGACCGCGTGAAACCTGGGAGGTCCATGAGACTCTCCTGTGTGGCCTTTGGATTCACCTTCAGTGAATCCTATAGCATGTATGGGCTTTACCAGTCTCCTGGGAAGGGGCTACGGTGGGCCACATACATTAGCAGTAGTAGAAGTAGCACATACTATGCAGACACTGTGAAGGGCTGATTCACCATCTCCAGAGACAACACCAAGAACACACTGTATCTGCAGATGAACAGCCTGAGAGTCCAGGAGACAGCCCTGTATTACAGTGCAGACACAGTTTGGGAACATCACTGTGAGCCCAGACAGAAACCTTTTTCAGGGACCCAAGTATGGATGGGCTGTAGGGTCTCTTATGTCACCAGGGGTCGCTCAGGTCACCAGTCCCTGTTCAGGACAGCAGGGGTGCAATGGAACCAGGATGTATAGGTGAAGAATCAGGAAAATGTTTATTTTCATTTGTCTAAGATACAAAATAAGCTCTTTTGGGATGAAATCTGGATTAATCAGTTTGTGATATTTTATTTATATTATTTATGTTAATCTTAGAATTTCTGATACAATAATATTTTTAAATTATTATTTTTTTATTTTTAATTGGAGTTCAATTTGCCTACATATAGCATTACACCCAGTGTTCATCCCGCCAAGTGCCCCTCAGTGTCCATCACCCAGTCACCCCAACCCTATGCCCACCTCCCCTTCCTCTACCCCTTGGTCACTTTCCAGAGTTAGTTGTCTCTCATGTTGTGTCACCCTCAATGATACTTTCACTCATCTTCTCTCCTTTCCCTTTATTTCCTTTCACTAATTTTTATATTCCCCACATGAATGAGACCGTATAATGTTTGTCCCTTTTCCGATTGACTTATTTCACTCAGCATAACACCCTCCAGGTCAATCCACATCGAAGCAAAAGATGGGTATTTGTAATTTCTAATGGCTGAGTAATATTCCACTGTATACATATACGACATCTTCTTTGATGTGATGATTTTTTAAATAAAATAATTTTGTTTTTGTTACATTGAATTAGTGAGGTTATACTACATACTTCTTTTCTGATTTTCAATAATCCATCAGGTGCTTATAACACCCAGTATTGATGACATCACTTGCTCTCTTTAATGTGCATCACACAATGACCCAATACACCCACTAACCTCCCAGCATTATACCTCATTCTTTTTCTGATAGTTAATGTTTTCTCATGTTCTGTCTCCCTCTCTAATGATTCCCAGTCTTCCGAGCTTTAGCCAATGTTCCTTTCATGTGTTATGTATATTACACACTAGACAGAAATGATATGGTAATTGTCTTTGGATTGACTTATTTTACTCAGCAAACTACCCTGCAGTTCCATCAATGTCACTGTAAATGGTAGGTATTTGATATTTCTGATGACAGAGTAATATCCCATTGTATATATTCCACATACTATTTATCCATTCTTCTGTCGTGGATGTCATGCCTCCCTCCATGGTTTGGCTACCGTGTACTTTGCTGCTATGAACACTGGGGTTCAGGTGCCCTTTGCATCACGACATCTGTGTGCTTGGGGTAAATACTCAGTAATACAATTCCCAGAGCATATGCCATTCACAACAGAGGAAAGAACCAGAGGTAATACTCTCTGCCATAGATCTAATTGAGTGGGATAAAATAAAAATAGAGCTCAAATTCAGGATACTAATTTTAAAGTGACTAGTTCCATTTCAGGAAAGCTGAAACACACCACATTATAACTTAGTGTAGAAGTGAACCGATTCAGTTGTAAATTAAGAATGATCAAGGTGAGATAGAATCTAAACCAGATGCTCTAACAGCCTTGGTCAATGAGGTTGAAGGGAGCATGGGTGACATAGACTACAATGTGATAGAAAGGAAGGGGGGAGTAGAGAAACACAACTAATGGACCATGAAAGGCTTGAGTAATAACTAGTGCCATAAGTTCAAACTAAATTAAAATATTTGGGACCCATGAGGGGAATAAAGAGAGAGAAGAACAGAACGTATATTTGAGAAAATCATAGCAGAGACTCCTTTTCTTTATTTTTTGGAAAGATGTAATTTATTCATTCATGAGAGACATAGAGAATGAGAAGCAAAGACATAGGCAGAGAGAGGAGCAGGCTCCATGCAGGGAGCCTGATGTGGGACTTGATCCCGTGTCTCCAGGATCATTCCGTGGGCCAAAGGCAGGTGTTCAACCACTTAGCCACCCAGGAGTCCCAATAGACACTCCTTTTTAACACAAAGACACAACCAGATTGAAAGTGAGGGAGTAAACAACCACTAATCATGTCAATGGACATCAAGAGGAAGGAGGTGTAGCAACACTTACATCAGATGAACTAGAATTTTTAAAAAAGACTATAATAAAGGATGAAGAAGGATACTATATCCTAAAAATGGTTTATCCAACAGAAGATCTACCTTTTCTAAATATTCATAGCACTAACTTTGGAGAAGACAAGTGCACAAACCAAATAACCTTAAATTTAATGAAACTCCTGGCTACTATTACTTTAACAGCAGGGACTTTAATATCTCCCTGATCTCAGTGAGAATCATCAAGCAGAAAGTCAACAAGGAAACAAGGGTTTTGAGAGACATACTGGATCGGACATACTTCAAAAATATATGAGAGCATTTTTCCTAAAGCATAATACACATTCTTCTCTATTGCACATGGAAAATACTCCAGAATTGATCATACACATGGTCACAAGTCATGTGTCAAGTGGTACAGAATGGCTGAATTCACTCCATGCATATTTTCAGACCAATATGCTATGAAACCAGAAGTCAAAACCAATAGAAACATGCAAGGCCCCTAAACGACAATGAGATACCACCTCACACCAGTGAGAATGGGAAAAATTAAGAAGACAGGAAACAGCAAATGTTGAAGAGGATGTCGAGAAGGGAGAACCCTCCTGCACTGTTGGTGGGAATGTGAACTGTTACAGTCATTTTGGAAAACTGTGGGGATGTTCCTCAAAGAGTTAAAAATAGATCTGCCCTATGGCCCAGCAATTTCACTGTTGGGGATTTACCCCAAAGATACAGATGCAGTGAAACACCAGGATATCTGCACTCCGATGTTTATAGCAGCAATGTCCACAGTAGGCAGACTGTGAAAGGATCTTCAGTGTTCATTCAAAGATTAATGGATTAAGAAGATGTGGTCTATGTATACAATGGAATATTCCTCAGCCACCAGAGAGGAGGAATACCCACCATTTGCTACAACAAGAGTGGAACTGAAGGGTATTATGCTTAACGAAGTAGGTCCATCGGAGGACAAACATTATATGGTTTCATTCAGTCAGGTAATATAAAAAAATGAGGTAAAGAATTATAGAGGAAATTAGGAAAATAATTGGGAAAATTAGAGAGGGTGACAAAACATGATAGATTTCTAAATCTGGGAAATTAGCAAGAGGTAGTGGGTGGGGAAGTGGATGGGGGGATGGGGTGACTTGATGATGGGCACTGAGGGGAACACTTGACCGGTGAGCCAGGGGTGCTATGCTATATGTTGGAAATCAACCTTCAATAAAAAATACATAACAAATAAATAAATGTGCATAAAATGATATCTTTTGAAGAAGAAAGGGGGCAATAAAGAAATTAAAGAATTTAAGCAGAATTTTAACCAATGAACATTAAATCACAGTCATACAGTCCAGGATGTCTCTCAAACCCCTTGTTTCCTTGAAAAGCTTTGGGACACATCAAAAGCCATCCACAGAGGGAACGATGGAACAAAACAGGTCTTCCTCAAAAACAGGAAAAATCTAAAACAAGCAAGATAATCCTGCACTTAAGGGCACTGGAGGAAGAGATCAAAGAAAGCCTAAATCTAACAGGAGAAGAGAAGTAATGAAGATTAGAGTAGATCTCAAATATATAGAAATTTAAAAAGGAGGATAAACAAACCTCAGAGCTAATATTATGAAAATATTAGTAAGCATAAGAAACCAATAGACAGAATTGACGATTTAAAAGTTAAAGTACCCAAACTAATAAAATCATGAATGAATGAGGAGCGATCAAAATGAACACCCAAGAATTACAAGCTGTATTAGAAGAAATTATGAGCAGTCAGCTTATTGGATGATCTGGAGAAATGAATGCAATCCTAGGAACATAAAGACAACCCGAACAGAAACAGTAATGAAGAGACAAGCTGCATGGAACTGGAAATAAAAATCAATCATAACTAAGAGTCTCCCAAATGCAGGATTACACGAACAGATGGTTCCCCAGGGAAATACCACAAAAGCAATCAATATCTATCTTCTAAAACTATTCCAAACAACAGAAATTAAAGGAAAACTTCCAGACTCATTCTGTGATGTCGGCATTACCTTCGCCCCCAAACCAAACATCCCAGTAAGAAGGAGAATTACAGAAAAATGAACTAATGACACTCCAGATGATGAATCTGGATGCAAGTTTCTCACCAAGATCCTAACCAGAAAGATCCAACAGTATATTCATAGGATTATTGACGACAATGAACAAATAGTCTTAATTCTTATGCTTCAAGAGTTCAGTATGTGTAAAAACGATCAATGTGATAATCGCATTAATAAAAGGAAGGATAAGAGACATTATTTCCTCTCAACTGATGCCCCAAAATAATTTGACAAAATTATTATTAATAATAAAATTATTAATAATAAAATCCTTTTCCTGTGTAAGGATAGGGGGATACACCCAAATTCATGAAAGCCATCTACAGAAGATACATAAAGAATCTCATCCTGAACATGGAAAAGTGAGAGCTTTTCTCCTAAGATCAGGAACATGACAGGAATGCGCACCATCACCACTGTTATTCAACATAGCACTAGAAGTCCGAAACTGAGCAATCAGACAAAAAAAAGTGAAACTCATCCAAATCAGCAAAGAAAAAAATCAAACTTTCAGTCTTCGCAGAAGACAAGATACTTTAAAGACAAACCCCCAAAGAATCTGTTGAAAAATTGCTGGAACTGATACAGGAATTCAGCAAAACCTGAGCATACAAAATCAATACAAGGAAGTCAGTGGCATTCCTATATACTACAAAATGAAACAGAAGAATGATAAATCAAAATCAGTGAACCCCATTTATAATTGCATCAGAAACGAACTACGGGTGGTGGAAGGGGAGGAGGGCCGGGGGTGGGGTCAACGGGTGATGGGCACTGAGGGGGGCACTTGATGGGATGAGCACTGGGTGTTATTCTGTATGTTGGTAAATTGAACACCAATAAAAAATAAATTTATTTTAAAAAAAGAAACTTCAGGTAATGGGGAATAATCCTAACCAAAGACAGAAAGTATGTATTGTCTAAAAATACTAAAATATGTATGAAAGACATTAAAGAAGGCACAAATATGTAGAAAACTTTCTATTATCATGCATTGGATGAATAAATATTGATATAATGTCTACCCCACCAACAGCAATTACACATTCAATACAAACCCTATAAAAACACCACAAATATTTTTCTAGGAAATTCAACAAACAATCCTAAAATTATAAGAAAACAAAAAATATTCTGACTAGGCAAAAGAAACTTGAAATAACCCAAAGCAGAAGGCACCAAAATTGTGGATTTCAAAGTTGTGGTCATCAAGAAGGTATAATGGTGGCAGTAAAACACTCACATGGTCAATGGAATAGAATAGAGAACCCAGAAATGGACACACAGCTCTGAGGGCAACAAATCCTCAACAAAGAACAAAACACTACCGACTGGAAAAAGGACAATCTCTTCATCAAGTGGTGTTGGGAATATTGGACAATTGCAAGTAGAAGAATGACCCCAGGCCACATTCTTACACTCCACACAAAGATAAACTCAGAGTAGATGAAAGACCTAAATGTGAGGCAGGAAACCATCAAAATCCAAGAGATTTTGTGACCTCGGCCACAGCAGGGTCTTGGCACTAGAATCTCCAAAGAGAAGGAAAACAAAAGCATAAATGAATTCTATGAACTACACCAAGGAAGGAGCTGTCGTACAGCTATGGAAACACTCAACATAATCAAAAGGCAACCTAACGAAAGGTAAGAAATAGGGACGCCTGTGGAGCTTGAGCATCTGTCTTTGGCTCAGGGATTCCAGGGCTCTGAGATGGAGACAGCATCAGGTTCCCTGTGGGGAACCCACTTCTCCCTTTTCCTATGTCTCTAAATCTCCTTTCTCTCTCTCTCTCTCTCTCTCTCTCTCTGTCTCTCTCTCCTTCTCTCTCATGAATAAATAAATAAATAATTCCCCCCATAAAAAAGAATGGGAGACGATATTTGTAAGTCTATCTTCAGGTTAGGGTGGGTTTTGAAAATTGATAAATAAATTATCAAACTAAACCACAAAGTGAAAACTACAATCGGGAAGCTCAACCACATGCAAAATGAAATTTATTGTCTCCTGTAGGTCAGCCTTATATCAACTGCATGATTAAACCAGACAATGGATCCAAAAGACAAGAGAGAAGTATTTTCTGCCCCAGTTGAAGGACCTAGCAGAAAACCTGGAAAGAAAAGTACAAAAAAGAAATGAAAAATTGGTAAATGGAAAGAAAATAATTTGTTTGCCTATGACTATGTTTTAATAGAGTCAATGAGTAAAACCCTCACATAACAACTAGAAGAAATAACTAATGAGCTCAGGAAAATTTTAGGATTCAAAATCAGCAAATAAAGATACGGTCCTACAAACAAACAACAAATTACCTATACAAAATTACTATATAATCTGCTTTACCCTGGTATCAAAAATAAATATTTAGGATTAAAATTTACTAAGGAGATAAAATATTCTATGGAAAATGATCTGCACTGATGAGAGTCTTTTGAAAATGCAGCCAGAAACACAAAGATAACTCTGCTTACTTTTAGAACTTCAAATAGTCATAGTGCCATCTACACAAATTGCTAGAGAATTGTGGTGTAACATTTGTGTTGACTTTTAAAGACTCGAATGTAAGTCTGGAGCTGAATATATAGTCAAAGTATATGCAAATAGGGCCCTCCCTGCACTGATTAAACAAGCTCATCCCTGACCCTGCAGCTGGGAGTGGAGCCCCAGCCCTAGGATTCCAAGGTGACTCCATTCAGTGCTCAGGACACACCACAGTCAAACAACCATGGAGTCTGTGCTCAGCTGCATTTTCCTTGTCGCTATTTTAAAAGGTAATTCATGGAGAGCAAGAGACCTTAAGTACGTGAGTGGAGATGAGTAAGAGAAACAGATGATGGGGGACCGTTTCCTGACCAGGATGTCTTGTGTCTGCAGGTGTCCAGGGTGAGGTGCAGCTGGTGGAGTCTGGGGGAGACCTGGTGAAGCCTGGGGGGTCCCTGAGACTCTCCTGTGTGGCCTCTGGATTCACCTTCAGTAGCTATGGCATGAGCTGGGTCCGCCAGGCTCCAGGGAAGGGGCTGCAGTGGGTCGCATATATTAGCTATGATGGAAGTAGCACAAGGTACACAGACGCGGTGAAGGGCCGATTCACCATCTCCAGAGACAACGCCAAGAACACGCTGTATCTGCAGATGAACAGCCTGAGAGCCGAGGACACGGCCGTGTATTACTGTGTGAGGGACACAGTGAGGGGACCTCAGTGTGAGCCCTGACACAAACCTCCCTGTCGAAGGGGATCGGGACCTCCAGGGGGTGCACACTCCTCACCACTTCTGTCTTGAAGGCCCAGGAGCAGGTGCAGAGGGAGGTTCTGGGCAGGTTGCCTGGCAGGGACGGGGCTTCCTCTCCAATGAGCAGTTTCCCCCCGGGACCCCCTCTGAACACTTGATTATGTGTTTACATCTTCAGTCTCTTTCTTAGAGACCTAGAATTGAACTATACCACTTGCACTTACTTGTACTTAACTTTTCCTGACAGAAATTTTAATCCATTACGAATAACTCCATTCACATCATCTGAACATTTGCATGAGTCCTAATGACACTCACTGTGGATCACAGGACCTCAAGCTCACATGCTGTCTTGCACCATCACCGCATAGAGGAATCTCCAATCAACACAATAGAAAAGAGATGTTCTACAAAAATGTTAAAATGTCTTGGGAGTGAGAGAGTTTCCCAGCATGACATGGTAGTGATGTGGACTCAGAGGTCACACACACACACACACACACACACACACACACACACACAATCATGAGAGTATAAGCTTTTATCACCTTCACCTTCATGTCCGTTGGGAGACAAGCAGGCCTCTCATTACATCATAAATGCCTGGATGGTACCAGGGAGGGACACTGGCTCAGGGTGTGTGTTGTTGGTCAGTGATGGGGACGGGCTCCACGAGGGGCTTGTATGGAGTCAGTGATCCCAACTGTATCAAAAGAGGTAACTCCTGGGTTACTGTTTCATTTCTTACCCTTTGGGTGGAGGAGATGGACGGGGATGGAATATCAGGGAGCTATCAGGCAATAAAGAATGGACCTGGTGTGAGGAATAATTTCACTAAACAAGCATCAAACTGGGAAGAGAAAAGAAAGACATGGTACTTCTAAGTAGACAAATGCCTGAGTCACAGGAAAACAAGATGGATAATATATGGAAGCAGCATGAAACCTAAAATGATAATACAAATAGGCCAAGATCCTACCAGTTCTCAGATGGAAGCTGTCCTCTCCCCACAGTCACCAGCTGCTTTTGAAGGTCATGAGTACTCCGTATGCTTAGAGACCAGAAACTTCTACTGAATCCATGAGGATCCTCAGTGAGAGGAGCTGGATTTGAGGACCTTTGACCTGCAGGGAATAACTCATGGATCCTTCGGGTGCAGACGTCAGCGCATTGTGTGTGACCTCAACTATCCCCGTGTTGGAACATATACTCATAGGACGCGGGGAGTAGGTGGGGCCTTAGGAATGCAGTTACATCAGGAGGTGCAGCCTCATTGTCAGATCAGCCCTCATACTCTTGGACTGGGAAAGTTCCCTGTACCCTGGCCCCCATGTAAGGTGACAGGGAAAGGACGGGGTAAGATGTGGGTGCTCTCCAGATACCACAGCTTCCTGCACCTGGACCTCAGACACCCAGACTCCAGATCTGTGAGAATTAGTGTCTGTTGTTTGATCAGCCCAGTCTACCTATGATGTCCCAGCATGGGGCATGCATGAAAGTCATTTTTTCTTTATTTAAATTGAGTTTACCAACATTCACTATATCCTCAGTGTTCATCACATCATGTACCCTCCTTAACTCCCATCACCCAGTTACCCCTTTCCCCACCTCCTCCCTTCCAGGGACCCTCAGTTGTTTATGCCCCAGAGTTAAGTGTGTCTCCTGATTTGTCTTCCTCTCTAGTCTTACCCCACTAAGTTTCACTCCTTCCCTTATAGTCTCTTTCAATATGAATGAGACCATATCATTGCCTTTCTGTGATTGATTTATTTCTCTCAATATAATGCCTCCAGTTCCATCCATATTGAAGGAAACATTATATCATGTTATTCATTATGTCTGACTGTTATGTAATATCCCATTGTATATATAAAGCACATCTTTTTTGTATATTTTTTATTGGAGTGCGATTTGCCAACATATAGCATAAAACCCAGTGCTCATCCCATCAAGTTCCCCATTCAGTCCCATCACCCAGGCACCCTATCCCCTGCCTACCTCCCCTTCCTCTACTCCTTGATTGTTTCCCAGAGTTAGGAGTCTAATGTTCTGTCTCCCTCTCTGATTTTCCCGCTCATTTTATTTCCATTCCCCTATAATCCCATTCACTATTTGTTATTATCCCCAAATGAATGAGGCCATATAACGGTTGTTCTTCTCTGATTGACTTATTCACTCAACATATTACCCTCCAGGTCCATACACTTCGAAGAAATTGGTGGGTATTTGTCCTTTCTAATGGCTGAGTCATATTCCATTGTATACATAGACCACAGCTTCCTTATCCATTGATCTCTCAATAGACACTGAGGCTCCTTCCACTGTTTGGCTGTGGTGGACTTTGCTGCGGTGAACATTGAGGTGCAAGTGTCCCTTCATTTCATTAAATCTGTGTCTTTGTATTTTTAGTGAAAGGGAATAAAGGGGAAAGGAGAAAAAAAAGTGGGAAATATCAAGTAGGGAGACAGAAAGACTCCTAACTCTGGTAAAAGAAGTAGGGGTGGTGGAAGGGGAGTTAGGCTGGGGTGGGGGTGACTGGGTGATGGGCACAGAAGTGGGCACTTGACAGGATGAGCACTGGGTGTTATTCTATATGTTGGCAAATTGAACACCAATAAAAATAAATTTATATAATAAATAAATAAATAAATAAATAAATAAATAAATAAATAAATCTGTGTCTTTGGTGTAAATTTCCTTAAAGTCAGTGGCTGGGTGCTGGAGTGGCTCTATTCACTTTTTTCAGGACTTTCCATTCTGTTTTCTGGTGTGGCTCAAAAAGCCTTAATTCCCACCAATACTGGAAGAGGGTTCCACTTTCTCAATATCCTCCCTTATATTTATTATATCTGACCTTGTTGCTTTAACCATTCTGAGTTGTATAAGTGGGATTTTAGTGTGGTTTTCATTTGTATTTCCGTGATGACAAGTCATGTGGATCATTTTTCTCATCTCCCTGTTGGCCATTTGTCAGTCTTCTTTGGAGAATGCCTGTCCATGTATTCTCCCTATTACATGACTGGATTGATTGTTTTGTTGGGTGCTGCCTTTGTTAAGGAAATATCTTCTCCTATTCTGTAGGCTGCCTTTCATTTTGTTGCCTGTTGCATTGTTGTACAGATTCTATGTTGATGAAGTCCTAATAGTTAATTTTTCCCTTTGTTTCCTATGTTTTTTGAGAGGTGCTTTGCTAGCGGTCGCTGCAGCTGAGGAAAAAAGTTTCTTTTCTTTTTTTTTATTTTTTTTTTTAGGAAAAAAGTTTCTACCGGAATTCACCTCTAGGATTTTGATGAATTACTATCTCAGTTTTCGGTATTTCATCCATTTTGAGATTATCTGTGTGCTTGGTGTAGCTAAATGGTCCACATTCATTCTAATGCTGGTGGCTGTTCAATTTTTTCAAATCCATTTATTAATGAGACTTTCTTTCCTTAGATCTTTTTTTCTTGCTTCTTGAGGTGTAGTTGTCCATAGAGCTGAGGGTCCATTTATGCGTTCTCTGCTCTGCTTCATTGATCTATGTGTTGTTTTTGCCAGTACCAGGCTATCTTGATCATAAAGACTTTAAAATAGAGCTTGTCTGGAAACATTGTGATGCCATCCAGTTTTAGTTCTGTTTCTGTTTTTTTTTTCCTGAAAATGTTTCTTCCTGTTTGATGACTTAGGAAAGAAATTGAAGAAATCACAGAGAGGGAGCACCTTCCGTGCCTATGGATTAGAACAAGGTATACTGTCAGGACACCTGTGTTGCTCAGAGTTTGAGTGTCTGCAATGGGCTCAGGTTGTGACCCTGGGGTTCTGGGATGGTGTCCTGCATCAGGTTTTTGGAAGGGAGCCTGCTTCTCCCTCTGCCTATGTCTCTGCATGTGTCTCTGTGACTCTCCAGAATAAATAAATAAATCTTTAAAACAAAAACAAAAATAAATACTGTGAAAATCTCTATACTGCTCATAGTTTTCTACATATTCAAAACAATCCTTGTGAAATCATCCTGGACATTTTTCACAGAGTATGAACATATAATCCTAAGACTTTTATGGCACACACAGAGATTTTAGGGACACACTGATGCTCTGGCATAGCCTTGCTGTATTTGTTGTAAGCAGTATCATGTAACCGCCCTCACACAGTGAAGGGTGCATTTCTCACCTGGAACTAGGACCAACCTGTGCAAACCAGAGGTATCTGTCAAAAAGTCACAGTGGACACACAGAAGGAGAACAATGATACAAGAGAGCCAGAGATACTCAGACACTTTGGAACTTCAGTTTAAGGATGTTCTGTTATAAGGTTTCCAGAAGATGAGGATGTGATGACCCAGTGGGATTTGTGTCTCACCCTCACCTTACAAGGTTGTGTTGTACTGATGGCTGTTAGGTGTGTCCCTTGTCCCTGGATGAACATTTGGTGCCCTGTGTCGTCATTTCAAACCCACCTGCATCTGTGACTCTCCCTCTGGACATAAGATGAGTTTCCCTTTAGGATTTCCTCAATGAAACCCCTCAAGGGTCTTACATGACTTATTTACCTCATCGTTTTATTTAAATGCAATCATTTCTGTCATGGAATTTGCAACAACCAGGTAACATGACCTGGTCATGTCAATATCTAACAGCTCTACCATCCTATTCCATAGTCTACATGTGAACTTACATTACAGTGAAGCTATTTCATTGAAGTTAAGTCCACTCATGGTCAGCAAGGCAGGGAGCAGCTCTGAATGCCGAGAAGCAGGGCATTGGTTGGCTTTGATGATTTCATGAATATTTATACAAATAGCAGCTGTCCCCAGAAATGAACGCTCAAAAAATTGATGTGAGAGGACAGAGCAAGTGACCTAGCACACAGTTCCTCTTGCAATGTGTAGCCCTGGACCTGAACTGGGCTTACATGGATGTCTACATGCACAGCACATTTGGCAAAGGATTGTTATCATTTTCTGCTGGTTTTCTTTCCTCTGTAGATGCTCACATCCCACATTGTTGAGGCCTTTTATAGGGTTTTGTGACTCTCTTCCTGGCTGTATTGGAGAGCAGTTATGAACATGGTCTCCTACCTCTAGCCTGTAATTGAATGCTTGCACCCCCGAGTCTTCAGAGAGCCCTCATAGGAGAGCCATCAATCCCTTTCTGTCCTCAGTTTACCTCTCAATTCCATGTTCACCTTACCTGTGTCTGAGCTGGTTTATCTCAGGCACATGAATGGGTCTCTAAACGTCAATATGAAAGGCTCCTGTAGTTTAGACCAGGGCTGGTCCTCCGAGGGGTTGTCACAAGAAAGAGTCTAGTTTCCACCTGCTGGTTTCAGAATAGAGGTCACAGGACCACACAGAGTTCACTTTATAGAAACAAAGCACAACGCCTGCACTCAGACCCAATGTTCACACGACTTCAGGTTCCAGTCCTTCTCAAACATGCATCACATTGTGCCACTTTTTCTTCTTCACACTAAAGGGGTCCTTAGATCCAGGAAATTTCCCCATTTTTCCATTTGAGCACCATCATGCCAGGTCCATCCCTTGCAGGAGAAGAATTCTACAAGTTAATATGTTCCTCTCTTGTCCTTAAATCCTTGACTTTAGCTTCTGCAAGCAACCTCCCTCCTGCTGTCATCCCCACGGTTATATCTCCCCAATGTCAACAGCACACAGCTCCAACACTCCAAAACCTGCTCAGTATTCTATTAGGAGTCTTTCTGTTGCTTTTTCAACTCTGATCGATTTCATGGATGTTCGAAATGATTCAATAACTATCCAGCTGTCCCAAGGATGTGACAATCCCTGAGTCCCCCTACTCTTCTGACATGTTAACTTCTCTCTCCCATATTTTCTTATAATAAAGATGGTGTGGTGAATTCTTTCTGATTTATATGTTGGAGTTGAACCTTGAATCCTGGTGTTTTGTTTCAGAATATCATAAACTTATTTTCACCCTGACTCTGATTCTGGATCCTAAGGACTCATTTGTGTCTGTAAAGCCTATTGAGTATTGTAATAATATTATATTAAGTTTCAGGAAGTAATTATAGACATGTGTAGTACATACACATAAAGTCATCTAACAAGTGACATAAAGGAGCAATGCACATCCTAGTAGTGAGGTTGGGGCTTCCAGGAAGGCACAGATGTTCCCAAAGGAAAAGAATTGCAGATATTATTATTATCATCCATTGGCCATGTCTCTGTAGAGGTGACACAGGTGCCATTTGGGTGGTGTGCTCTGCTTGCAGTATTCCTGATGCATATGATCTATTCAAAGATTGAATTGGGGGTACCCAGGTGAGTCAGCCATTTAGTGCCACCCTCAGCCCAGGGCCTGATCCTGGAGATCAGGAATAGAGTCCCACAGCAGGCTCCCTGCATGGAGCCTGTTTCTCCCACTGCCTGTGTCTCTGCATCTCTCTCTTTGTCTCTCTCTCTCTCTCTGTGTGTGTCTCATGAATAAATACATAACATATTAAAAGAACAAACATGGAATGGGCTAAATTTTGAGACAGAAGTCCTGTATGCAGCCCATAGGGTCAGGGGGACTGATCTTAGAAAACCAAAATTATGGTTGATCAGAGGCACAAATTGAAAATGAATTGAAACTGAAATTTCCTTCTGCATTTGCTATGAAAAATACCTGATAAATCTGTAGAAGAGGTTGATGGTAGATATTTTTCTTCTCCTAGATGGAATATAGTATTTGACTGTAAAAGGAATTCATGAAAAACTTACAGTGGAAAGGCAGCACTACACTGTTAGTTTAGGAAGTATAAGAAAAATAGAAATATAGGCTATATAATGGAAAATGTTCATTCTGACACCAGGTTATTATATCCCAAACCCTGCCTGAGTGAGCTCATTCTGTGTCAGGTAAGCTCATCAAAGTGATTACAAAAGATCACAGAGTTAACCGCAGTGGAATACAGTGACTGAGTTGTTAGAGACTTACAAATAGAACTGCATTACCTGAAACCCTCTGAAATTCAGCTAAATTCTAAATTTAGCAAAACCATGTGATCCCCAATACATGCGGGGTCCACTATTCTAAGGAACCCTGCCACTCTGTCATTCAGATGTTTCAGAGGGCAGTAAGTCCTGTGTAGAGGAGCACAGGCCAAGAATTTGGGGTTAGACTCACCTGAAAATGTGCACAAGGACACCTTAGAAACCCTCTACAATTTAAGGGGTAGGTTCACATCATTGTATGGGGAAACATGACACCTACAAACCAAGATTCTATGCAAATACAATTACAAAGTACCACGTGGACACAAAGTCTGAAGTCTGGAATATTATGTAATAAAAAACAGCTTTCCAAAGAAGTAAAGATGAACACACAAAGGCAGTCACATTTCTACAGATCACACAGCTTCACATAAATGATCCCAAGCTGACTATATACTGAGAGAACATGTATATAGGGGCCTCCTTCTGTTGAATAAAACAGCCCATACATGACACTGCATCTGGGAGAGGAACCTCAGCCCCAGGAACAATGTCAGTTATCCGGACAAAACACAACTGACCATGGAGTCTCTGCTCAGCTGGGTTTTCCTTGACACAATTTTTAAAATATATTTTTATATACTTTCTATTTGAGTCAATTTGCCATCATAGAGCATATCCCCCAGTGCTCATCACGTCAACAGAGGATGGGCATTTTTAAGAACAAACAAAAATCCTCCATAATATATATGTTACATCTTTTTTAAAATGGATGACTTTGATATTTTCATCTAATGTTGCTAGAAAGAGAGAAATTATACCTCAAAAGTTCAAAAACATTGGGATGTGGGGTAATGAGATTGAATATGTTTGATGTACACATTTTATCCCCAACTGTAAGCCGATATTAATTAACCAATACCATCATGACTCCATTGTGGTAATATGGGGGTTGAAATTGAAACTACAGCTGCGTTTCCTAATTCAATCATGCCCGCACCTCACTTTCAGGCTCTCCAGACACCCATCATCCCATGACATCCCTGTTTGGGGACTTCCTGCACTGATTGAAAAGGCCTGTTAATATGAGGTGCTGCTGGATACTCAGAAAGCATGAACAAGTGTCTACTGGCATTCATATGAAGCTACTATTCCTCTACAGGGAATAGGTCGGAGCTCGATGATTCATGTTTACCCTGTGCTGTTCCCCTGACTTTCACCACCTGACACACAAAAAAATGGATTCTTTTTTCTAATTCAATATTTTTAATTTAATGTCTAGTTCTATATACTATGAATCTCTCAACTTCCCCTGGAGCTTTCCTACCACCCAGCAATTGCACTACTGGGATTTACTACAAAGATACAGATTCAATGAAAGATGACGACACCTACACCCCAATGGTTATAGCAGCAATGTCCAGAGTAGCCAAACTGTGGAAGGAGCCTTGGTGTCCATCGAAAGAATAATGGATAAAGGATATGTGGTCTATATGTACAATGGAATATTACTCAGCCATTAGAAATGAAGAACAGGGATCCCTGGGTGGCGCAGTGGTTTAGTGCCTACCTTTGGCCCAGGGTGCGATCCTGGAGACCCTGGATCAAATCCCATGTCGGGCTCCCAGTGCATGGAGCCTGCTTCTCCCTCTGCCTATGTCTCTGCCTACTCTCTCTCTCTCTGTTTGTGACTATCATAAATAAATAAAAATGTAAAAAAAGAAAGAAAGAAATGAAGAACACCCACCATTTGCTTAGACGTGATTGGAACTGGAGGTTATTATGCTGAATGAAGTAAGTCAGTTGCAGAAGAACAAACATATGGTCTCATTCATTCAGGAATATAAAAAGTAGTGAAAGGGACTAAAGGGGAAAGGAGATAAAATGAGTGGGAAATGTTAGAGAGGTCGACAGAATAAGAGAGTCTCCTAGCTCTGGGAAAGGAACTTTGGGAAGGAATTCTGGGAAGGGGTAGTTGTAAGGGAGGTGGGTGGGGGTAGGGGTGACTGGGTGATGGGTAATGAGGGGTCACTTGATGGAATGAGTACTGGGTGTTATACTATATGTTAGCAAAGCAAACTCCAATAAAAAATAATAAAGAAATAAAATTTAAAAAACAAATGGAAATTCAGATAATGAGAAATAATCCTAACCAAAGAGGAAAGGACCTATAGTCTAAAAATTCTAAAATACATATGAAAGACATTAAAGAAGACAGAAATATATGGAAAACAATCTATTCTTATGGATTGTAAAATTAAATATTCATATAATGCCTAAGCCACCAACAGCAATCTATGCATGCAATATGAACCCTATCAAAACACCACCAACATTTTTCTAGGGAATGGAACAAGCCTAAAACTTGTAAATAAACAGAAAAGATTCTGAGTGAGCAAAAGAATGTCGAAACAAAAAACAAATCAGGGCAGCCTGGGTGGCTCAGCGTTTTAGCACTGCCTTTTTGTCCAGGGCATGATCCTGCAGGCCTGGGAACAAGTCCGATATCAGGCTCCCTACATGGTGCCTGCTGCTCCTTCTGCCTGGGTCTCTGCCATTCTCTCTGCATTTCTCTGTCTCTCATGAGTAAATAAATAAAAACCTAAAAAGAAACAAAGCAAAAGCCATCAGATTTCCAGATTTCAAAGTTGTGATCATCAAAACAGTATAATAGTGGTAGTAAAACATGCACATGGTCAATGGAATAGAAGAGAACCCATAATTGGACACAGCTCTATGGCCAACTTATCCTCAACTAAGTACAAAGACTATCGACTGGAAAAAGGGCAATCTCTTGAACAAGTGGTGTTGGGAATATTGGACAGCTGCAAATAGAATGAACCTGGGCCACATTCTTACACTCCACACAAAGATAAACTCAGAGTAGATGAAAGGCCTAAATGTGAGGCAAGAAACCATCAAAATCAAGGAGATTTTGTGACCTCACCCACAACAGGTTCTTGGCACTCGCATCTCCAAAGGGAAGGGAAACAAAAGGAAGAGTGAACTCTATGGACTACACCAAGGAAGGAGCTGTCATACAGCTGTGGAAACACTCAACATAATTGAAAGGCAACCTAACAAATTGGAAAAGATAGGGATGCCTGTGTATCTTGAACATCTGTCTTTGGCTCAGGGAGTCCTAGAGCTCTAGGATTGAGACCAGCATTAGGCTCCATGTGGGAAGCCCACTTCTCCCTCTGCCCTTCTATGAATCTCTCTCTCCATCTCTGATGAATAAATAAATAACATCTTCCAAAAGAATAAAAACAATGGGAGAAGAGATTTGCAAATCTATCTCCAGATTAAGGCTGGTTTCCAAAATCGAAAAATAAATTACCAAACTAAAAACCACAAAGTGAAAACTACAATCAGAAATGGGCAGAGGACATGACGATTCACCTTGTCCTGATTGGAGTTGCAGACTGTCATTTTATATTAGGTGGGTCATCCACATACACAAGGAAATTTATTGTCTCCTCTAGGTCCACCTTATATCAACTGCTTACCTGAAAGATGCACATGCAATGAAACGCGAGGACACCTGCACCCTGATGTTTCTAGCAGCAATGTCCACAATAGCCAAATTGTGCGTGGAGCCTCGGTGACCATCGAAAGATGAATGGATAAAGAAGATGTAGTTTATGTATACAATGGAATATTACTCAGCCATTAGAAATGACAAATACCCACCATTAGCTTCAATGTGGATGGATCTGGAGCATATTATGGCTGAGTGAAGTAAGTCAATCGGAGAAGGACAAACATTATATGGTCTCATTCATTTGGGGAATATAAATAATAGTGAAAGAGAATAGAAGGGAAGGGAGAAGAAATGGGTAGAAAATATCAGAAAGGGAGACAGGACATGGAAGACTCCTAACTCTGGGAAACAAACTAGGGGTGGTGGAAGGGGACGAGGGCGGGGGTGGGGGTGAATGGGTGATGGGCACTGAGGGTGGCACTTGACGGGATGAGCACTGGGTGTTATTCTGTATGTTGGCAAATTGAACAGCAATAAAAATAAATTTATTATTTAAAAAGTGCTGCAATAAACATAGGATGCACGTAAAAAAAAAAAAAAAAAAAAAAAGAACAGACAATGCATCCTGAAGACAAGAGGAAAATGCATTCTGCCCCAGACTGGAGGACCTACCAGTAAATGTAGAAGGAAAACTACATTAAAAAATAAGAAAGAAAACGTGGTAACCTGGAAAGAAAATAATGAGTTTTCCTATGACAATGTCAATAGAGTTAATGAGTAAAAATGTCACATAAAAACTAGAAGAAATAACTGATGACCTCAGCAATAAAATCAGTTTATAAAATTAGCAAATAAAATGAAGATATATTCATACAAAATAACAACAAATTACATGTACAAAATTAACAAAATAATCCTATTTACACTAGCACCTAAAATAAATATTTAGGATTAAAATTTATTAACAAGATGAAATATCTGGAGAAAATGACCTGAACTGATGTGTTTTTTGAAATGCACCTAGAAATTCGAAAATAACTGGGCTTAGAACTTCATATAGTCAGAGGGCCATCTACACAAATTGCTATAGAATTGGAGTGCAACACTTGTGTTGGCTTTAAATACGCGAACTTAAGTCTGGAGCTCATTATATAGTGAGAGCACATGCAAATGGGGCTTTCCATCCACTGATTAAACCAGCCCAGTCCCGACCGTGCAGCTGGGAGAGGAGCCCCAGCCCCAGGATCCCAAGGTGACCAGATTCAGGGATCAGGACACACCACAGACAAACCATCATGGAGTCTGTGGTCAGATGGGTTTTCCTTGTCACTATTTTAAAAGGTAATTCATGGAGAAACAGAGACCTTGAGTCTGTGAGTGGAGATGAGTGAGAAAAACAGGGGATGTGGGACAATTTCCTGACCAGGATGTCTTGTGTCTGCAGGTGTCCAGGGTGAGGTGCAGCTGGTGGAGTCTGGGGGAGACCTGGTGAAGCCTGGGGGGTCCCTGAGACTCTCCTGTGTGGCCTCTGGATTCACCTTCAGTAGCTACGACATGAACTGGGTCCGCCAGGCACCATGGAAGGGGCTGCAGTGGGTCGCATACATTAGCAGTAGTGGAAGTAGCACATACTACGCAGACACTGTGAAGGGCCGATTCACCATCTCCAGAGACAACGCCAAGAACACGCTGTATCTGCAGATGAACAGCCTGAGAGCCGAGGACACGGCCGTGTATTACTGTGCAAGGTACACAGTGAGGCGACCTCAGTGTGAGCCCAGACACAAACCTCCCTGTGGAAGGGGATCGGGACCACCAGGGGGTGCACACTCCTCACCACTTCTGTCTTGAAGGTCCAGGCGCAGGTGCAGAGGGAGGTTCTGGGCAGGTTTCCTGTCAGGGATGGGGCTTCCTCTCCAAGGAGCAGTTTCCCCCCGGGAGCCCCTTTGAACACTTGATTATGTGTTTACCTCTTCAGTCTCTTTCTTAGAGACCTAGAATTGAACTATAGCAGTTGCACTTACTTGTACTTAACTTTTCCTGACCCGAAATTTTAATCAATTACAAATAACTCCATTCACATCATCTGAACCTTTTAATGAGTCTTAGTGGCGATCACTGTGGATCACAGGACCCCAAGCTGACATGCTGTCTTGCAAATCGCGGTATAGAGGAATCCCCAGTGATCACAAGAGAAAAGAGACATTGTACAAAAATGTTAATAACAGCCTGGGAGTGAGACATAGTCCCAGCATGACATGGTAGGGATGTGGACTCAGAGGTCATTCACACAAACACACTCACACACACACACTCACAATCACGAGGGTATAACCATTCATCACCTTCACCTTCATGTCTGATGAGAGCCAGGCAGACCTCTCATCAGGTCATAAATGCCTGGATGGTGCCAGGGAAGGACACTGGCTCCGGGTGTGTGTCGTGGGTCAGTGGTGGGACTCAGTCCTGCCCAGGAGGGGCTTGTGTGGAGTTAGTGTCCCAACTGCATCAAAAGAGGGATCTCCTGGGTTACTGTTTGATTTCTTATCCTTTGGGTGGAGGAGAAGAATGAGCAAGGAATGTCAGGGAGGTAACAGGCAGTAAAGACTGGACATGGTGTGAGGAATCATTTCACTAAACAAGCATCAAACTGGAAGGACAAAAGTGAAACATGGTCATTCTCAGTAGACAGATGTCTGAATCATAGGGAAAGGAGATGAATAATATATGGAAACAGCACAAAACTTTAAATAATAATACAAATAGGCCAAGATCCTACCCAGGTCTCAGATGGAAGCTGTCCTCTCCCCAAGGTCACAATCTGGTTCTGAAGGTCATGAGTACACCATGTGCTCAGAGACCAGAAGCTTCTACTGGATGAATGAGGAACCTCAGTGTGAGGAGGTGGATTGGAGAACCTTCCACCTGCAGGGAATAACTCATGGATCCTTCTGGTGCTGACGTCAGACCACTGTGTGTGACCTCCACCATGCCCATGTTGGAACCTAATGTCCATGAGATGGGGAAGGAGGTGGAGCCTTAGGGGAACACTTAGGTAAGGAGGTGCAGCCTCACACTAGGATCAGGGCCCTTTTAAACCAGGACTGGGAAAGCTCCCTGAAACCTAGCCCCATGTGAGGTGATGGGGAAAGGACGGGGGAGGACGTCGGTGCTCTCCAGAGACCACATCTGCCTGCACCTGGACCTCAGACATACCAGATTCCAGATCTCTGAGAATGAGTGTCTGTTGTTTGATCCTCTCAGTCCATGTATGATGTTCCAGGAATGTGGACAGGCTAAAGTCCTTTTTTTGTTGAAATCGAATTTACCAATATTTACTACACACTCAGTGCTCATCATATCATGTCCCCTCCTGAACTCCCATCACCCAGTTCCCCCATCCCCCACACCCTCCCTTCCAGTGACCCTCAGTTTTTTTTCCCCCAGAGTTGAGTGTCTCTCATGACTTGTCTTCCTCTGTAATATTACCCCACTAAGTTTCACTCCTTCCCTTATGGTCTCTTTCAATATTTCCTATACTCCACATATGGGTGAGACCATATCATTGCCTTTCTGTGATTAATTTCTCTCACTATAATAGATCCTGTTCCATCCATGTTGAAGGAAATGTTATTTCGTGTTATTCATCATTTCTGACAGCTGTGTAATATTGTATATATAAACCACATATTTTGTATATTTTTTGGAGTTCGATTTGCAAACATATAACAGCCAGTACCCATTCTGTCAATTGCCCACCTTGCCTCCTGTCATCCAGGTACCCCTACCCCTCAACCATCTCCCCTTCCACTATTCCTTGTTTTCTTCCCCCATAGGTAGGAGTTTCTAATGTACTGTTACTGTCTCTGATAATTCCCACTCATTCTATCTCCTTTCCCCTTTTTTCCCTTGCACTATTTTTATGTACTTTGTATGTGTGAAACCATATAATGTTTGTCCTTCTCTGAATCACTTACTTCACTCAGCATAATACCATCCAGTTCCATCCACATTGAAGCAAATGGTGGGTATTCATCGTTTATAATTCCTGAGTAATGCCCCATTGTATATATAAACCACATCTTCTCTATGCATTCATCTCTTGATGGACACCGAGGCTCCTTCCACATCTTCTTTATGACTCTTCTGTAGAAGGGCATCATGATTCCTCCCACAGTTTGGCTATTCTGGACATTGTTGCTGTGAACATTGGGGTGCAGGGGTCCCTTAATTACATTAAATTTGCATCTTTGGGGTAAATACCATGTAGTGCAATGGCTGTGTCCTAGGGTAGCTCTATTCTCAGTTTTTCAGGACATTCCATTCTGTTTTCTGGAGTGGCTGAACAAGCCTGCATTCCCACCAAAAGAAGAGAACGTTCCACTTTCCCAATATCCTTGCTTATACTTATTGCTCCCGGCCTTGTTACTTTATCCATTCTGAGTTGTATAAGTGGGATCTGAGTGTGGTTTTCATTTGTATTTCCCTAATGTCAAGTCAAGTGTTCCTGCTGGATTTCCCATGGGTGCGGCAGGAAGAGAGGATGGGGTGTTGGAGATCAAGGAGCGAGCAGGTAACACTCAAGAATACTGTGTGATGACAAATTCCACTTAACAATTATGAGGGAACAAAAGTGAAGGAGGACCTTCCACCTGCAGGGAATAACTCATGGCTCCTTCGGGTGCTGATATAGCTAACTGAGTGTCACCTCTACCATCCTCAGGTTGGAACCTCACATCTATGCGATGGAAGAAGGAGTTGGGACTTTAGGGGAGCAATTAGGTCAGGATATGGAGCCTCATGATGAGATCAGGTACCTTATACATCAGGATATGGAAAGTTCCATGCCCCCAGGCCCCATGTGAAAGGGGGGAAAGGACATGCTAGGACGTGGGTGCTCCACACACCACATCTGCCTGCACCTGGACCTTAGACTTCCCTGACTCCAGACTGTGAGAATGAGCATCTGTTGTTTAGTCCACTGAATCTGGGAATGTGGTGACATCACCCAGAAACACTTAAACAGGGTCTCACCTCTTATTTGTTCTATACTAGTCCGTTATTTAGTCATTTTCAACTATTTTCTTCCATTCTGTGAGTTGTCTTTGAGTTTTGTTGATGGTATCCTTTGCTGTGCAAAAGCTTCTTATCTTGATGAAGTCCCAATAGTTCATTTTTGCTTGTTTCTCTTGCCTTCATGGATGAATCTCGCAAGAAGTTACTGTGGCCAAGTTCAAAAAGGGTGTTGCCTGTGTTCTCTAGGATTTTGATGAAATCTTGTCTCACATTTTGATCTTTCATCCATTTTTTAGTTTATTGTGTTTTGTGTAAGAGAATGATCTAGTTTCATTCTTCTGTACATGGCTGTCCAGTTTTCCCAGCACTGTTTATTGAAGAGACTCTTGTTTTTTCCAGTGGATAGTCTTTCCTGCTTTGTCGAATATTAATCATAGAGTTCAGTGTCCACTTCTGGTCCTCCATTCTGTGCAATTGATCAATGTGTCTGTTTTTGTGCCACTACCAGAATGTCTTGATGATCACAGCTTTGTAGTAGAACTTGGAATCCAGCATTCTGATGCCCCAGTTCTGGCTTTCCTTTCAGTATTACCATGGCTTTTTGGAGGTTTTTCTGATTCCACACAAACCTTAAGTTGATTTGTTCCAACCCTCTGAAGAAAGTCAGAGGTATTTTGAAAGGAATTGCATTGAACGTGTAAATTGCCCTGGGTACCTTTGACATTTTCACAAAATTAATTCTTCCAATCCATGAGCATGGATTATTCATAAATATTTTTGTTTCTTCCTAAATTTCTTTCAGAAGTCTTCCATAGTTTTTAGGGTATAGAAACTTTACCTCTTTGGTTAGGGTTAATCCTGCGTATCTTATGCTTTTGGGTGCAATTAAAAATTATTTTTGATGCCTTAACATTTCTTTGTTTAATCTCATTGCTAGTGTACAGTAATGGAAGTGATTTCTGGGCATTGATTTTGTATCATGCCACACTGCCAAATTGCTGTATGAGTTCAATCAACCTAGGGGTGGAGTCTCTTGTGTTTTCTAGATACAGTGTCATGTCTTCTGCAAAACAGAGGTTTTGACTTCTTTTTTTCTTTTTTTGTTTTGACTTCTTGTTTGCCAATATGAATGCCTTTTGTTTCTTTTTGTTGCCTTATTGCTGAGGCTAGGACTTCTAGTACTATGTTGAATAGCAGTGGTGAGAGTGATATCCTTGTCTTGTTCCTGATCTTAAGGGAAAGGCTCCCAGTGTTTCCCCATTGAGAATATTTGCTGTGGGCTTTTCATAGATGGCTTTTAAGATGCTGAGGAATGTCCCCTCTACCTCTACAATCTGAAGAGTTTTGATCAGGAATGGATCCTGTATTTTGTCAAATGCTTTCTCTGTTTGTATTGAGAAGATACTATGGTTCTTGTTTGTTTCTCTTGTTGATATGATCTATCATATTGATTGCTTTATGAGTTTTGAACCAGCCTTGCATCCTTGGTATAAATCCCATTGGTCATGGTGAATTATTTTGTTAATATTCTATTGTCTCCTATTGGCCAGTGTCTTGTTGAGAATTTTTGCATCTGCGTTCATCAGGGTTATTGGTCTATAATTCTCCATTTTGGTGGAGTATTTGTCCTGTTTTGGATTTAAGGTGATTCTGGCCTCATAAAAAGAGTTTGGAAGTATTCTGTCCCTTTCTGTCTTTCAGAACAGCTTTAGTAAATACGTATGGCTTCTTTAAATGTTTGATAGACTTCCCTGGGAAGCCATCTGAACCTGGATTTTTGTGTTTTGGGAGGTTTTAGATGACTGCATCACTTTCCTCCTTGGTTATTTGCCTGTTCAGGTTTTCTATTTCTTCGCGTTCCAGTTTTGCATATTTGTGGTTTTCCAGAAAAGCATCCATTTCTTCTGGATTGCCTAATTTATTGGCATAGAAGTGGTCTTAATATGTTTTTAAAATCGTTTGTATCTCCTTCCTATTTTTTGTGAGCTATTGGGACATCATCAAGATAAAAAGAGATGCACAGCAAAATAGTCAACAAAACTCAAAGCCAACCTAAGGAATGGGAGAAGATATTTGTAAATGACCTATCAGGTGAAGGGCTAATATCCAAGATCTATAAAAAAAAGTTATCTAAGTTAGTTGCTGGTATTAGGTGAATTGAGAACCCTTACTCCTCCATGATCTTGCCCCCAACATTGTATATATGTATGTATGTATGTATGTATGTATGTATGTATTTATTTATAGACAAAGTGATAAAAGAGTTTGAGGGTAACAGATAGAAAATCTCAAGATTCTTCAATGAGCACAAAGCCTGACTAGGGGCTTGATCCCAGGAACTTGCATCATCGTCTCAGCAGAAATCAAGAATCAATGGTTAACTGAATGTTTCCCCATGGGCAACATCCTTGGGCCAATTTTTTTAAGAATGCATTTATTTATTCATGAGTGACACACAGAGACAGAGACATAGGCAGAGGCAGGAGAAGCAGACTCCATACAGCGTGCCTGATGCTGGACTTGTCACCAGTACTCAGATATCATGCCCTGAGCCAAAGACACACACTCAACCACTGAGGTACCCAGGTGTACCGCCCCAATTTTTTAAACAAAGGGTTTTTTATTCCCTGAGAGACATACAGGGAGAGACAGAGACACAGGCAGAGGGAGGAGCAGGCTCCATGCAGGGAGTCTAATGTGGGATTTGATCCTGGGACTCCAGGGTCATGCCTTGGACCTAAGGCAGGCGCCAAACTGCTGAGCTACCCAGGGATCCCTACCAAGTGATTTTAAATCAGAATCAATACCTATTTTCTGAATCTATTCAAATAATAGAAATTGAAGGAAAACTTCCAGACTCATTCTCTGATGTCAGCATTACATTGACCCCCAAACGAAAGACCCAGTTCTTAAGGAGAATTACAAACCATTATATTGATAAATATGGATGCAAAATTCTCAACAATTTCCTAACGGTAAGATCCAACACTACAGAAATACTAACCAGAGAGGAAAAGGATCTATAGTCTCAAACTTCTAGAACACTTATGAAAGAAATTGAGGAAGACACACATAGATTGAAAACATTCTATTCTCATGGATTGGAGTTATAAGTATTGATAAAATATCTATGCTACCGAGAGCAATCGACACATTCAATGAAAACCCTATCAAAACCCTACCATGAACTTTGTTCTAGGAAATAGAAGAAACAATCCTAAAACTTGTAAGGAACCAAGAATGATCCTGACAAGACAAGACAATGTTGAAAACAACCCAAAGCAGAAGGTATCACAATTGTGGAGTTCAAAGTTGTGATCATCAAGATGGTATAATATTGGCAGTAAAAGGGGCACATAGGTCAATGGAATACAGTATAGAATGCAGAAATGGAAGCACAACTCTATGGTCATATTGTCTTTGACAAAGCACAAAAAAGAGTATCCACTGGAAAAGGACAATCTTTTCAACAGGTGGGTTTGTGAACATTGGACAGTCACAAGTAAAAAAAAATTAACCTGGGCCACATTCTTATAAGTGACACAGAGATAAATATCAGAGTAGATGAAAGTCCTAATTGTGAAACAGGAAACCATCAAAATACTAGAGATTTTGTGACCTCAGGCACAACAGTTTCTTGCTACTCAAGTCTCTAGAGAGAAGGAAAACAAAACCAAAAATAAACTATATGGATTCCATCAAAGAAAGAGTAGTTGTACAGCTATGGAAACACTCAACATAATTTAAAGAGAACCTATAAGATGGGAGAAGATATTTGCAAATTGATCTTCAGATTAAGGCTGGTTTCCAAAGTGTTCTATAGTTTTTAGGGCATAGATCCTTTACCTCTTTGGTTAGGTTTATTCCTAGGTATCTTATGCTTTTGGGTGCAATTGTAAATGGGATTGACTCCTTAATTTCTCTTTCTTCAGTCTCATTGTTAGTGTATAGAAATGCCATTGATTTCTGGGCATTGATTTTGTATCCTGCCACGCTACCAAATTGCTGTATGAGTTCTAGCAATCTTGGGGTGGAGGCTTTTGGGTTTTCTATGTAGAGTATCGTGTCATCGGCGAAGAGGGAGAGTTTGACTTCTTCTTTGCCAATTTGAATGCCTTTAATGTCTTTCTATTGTCTGATTGCTGAAGCTAGGACTTCCAGTACTATGTTGAATAGCAGTGGTGTATGTTCTCATTCATTTGGGGAATATAAATAATAGTGAAGGGGAATATAAGGGAAGGGAGAAGAAATGTGTGGGAAATATCAGAAAGGGAGACAGAACACGAAGACTCCTAACTCTGGGAAATGAACGAGGGGTGGTGGAAGGGGAGGAGGGCGGGGGGTGGGGGTGAGTGGGTGATGGGCACTGAGGGGGACACTTGATGGGATGAGCACTGGGTGTTATTCTGTATGTTGGTAAATTCAACACCAATAAAAAATCAATTTATTAAAAAAAAACCTGAGGTGCTTGCTGAATTTGATGATCACCAACTCCTTTTCTCCCTCCAAATGTTACAAAGAATCCTTGAGCAGGTGTGACCTTATCTGAGGGCCCTCTAAGAGACTGAGCCACCCCTGGGTCCCTATGGATACTGGCCAAGTGACTGGATGTAGGTGAGGAGACACCAACACCAGACACTTCAACCTCACTGGAAGGGACTTTATACTGTGATCCTGACCACTCCCAATGCTCTCAAGGTCGACGGGATTACTCCCTGTGTCCACTACACACACATCTGGCCAGCTGACCCACATGCCATTCTCAAGGACTTTGTTCCAGAATGGAAAGGCCACAATCCCCTTAAGCTAGGACTGTGCCATTCTCACTTACCCCACTAATGTTGCTTATGCTCTGTCTTCTTCGTGCCAGACCCAATCCCCATTAGCCATTTAAAAATGTGCACCCAATTCAGCCTTGCTTTTAAAGTCTTTTAAGGTTTAAAAAGATGGGAGCTACTTAAGTGTAGAGAGGCAACATCAATAAAAATAAATTTATTTTAAAAAATGGCTATTTTCCAAAATATACAGCACAATTATCAACCTAAACAAACACAAAATTAAAAACCCAATCAGAAATGGGCAGAAGACATGAACAGACACCCTGTCCTGATATGAAATCCCACCTCACATTATATATTATGTAGCTCATGCACATGCACAGTGAAATTCATTGTCTCCTGAAGGTCTGCCTTTTACGGACTCCATGATTAGACCAGACAATGGATCCAACAGAAAAGAAGGAAAAAATTTTCTGTCCCACTGGAAGGCCTACCAGAGAACATGGCAGAAAAAATAAATGTGAGGCATGGCAAGATGACAGAGGAGTAGGGGTCCTCAACTCACCTGGCCCCATCAAATACCTAGATAAGTTACATACCATCCTGAACACCTACAAATTCGACCTGAGATTTAAAGAGAGATTGGCCAGAACACTACAGAGAAAAGGGTTTTCACTTCTAACAATATAGGAAGGCAGAAATAATAAAATTTAAAAAATCATCTAGGGGAGGAGCACTGTGATGAGCCCATATAAGGCCCACAGCTAAAACCTCCAGGACATGGAAGTCCAGCCCTGGAGAAGCTGGAACATTATAAATCTGCCTTGTGTCTTCCCAGACAGAAAAGTGATTACCAGTAAAATTGGGCAAAATTGCAGGAGGGGCATTGAAGCATCCAGTTCCCAGTGTCACTAGTAGAGGAAGTGAGTACAGGGGCAAGCGCACCAAACGTGGGATCTCAGTAAGGGGCTGAAACACGCACCCAGGAGGGAATGTAGGAGAAGCCAGTCTGTCCAGGGGCTGGGGGTGGGATCTCCAGAGGGATCTGTCTGTGTCCTGCTGGCTTCGGGAAACTTGATCCCTGGGAGCACGATTCCAGCAGCCAGGGCCCTGGATCCCAGGGCACAGAGTGGATACAGACCAGGATCCTGGACATCCCCTGGAAGAGATGGAGGTGGGGAGGGCACAGGACAGGGAGGACTCTCGTGCCACTGGGGGCCCTGCAAGCTGTGCAGACCTGCACCCACGGCCAGGCTGTGAGCATCTAGGCCAGTGCAGACTGGGAGACTGTGGTAGTGACTGAGGGGAGCTGATTCAGGGTTCAAGAACTGGCTGCCACCATGTTACTGTTCCTCCTTGTTTCACCTTGTGCCTGGGAGAGAAGGGCTGCCAGGGAACAAAGGACTCACATGGTAAAAGGCTCCCACTATGCCCAGCACCCAGCAAGGGTGAAAGGAGGGAAAATGAGTGGGAAACATCAGTGAGGTTGACAAACCATGAGAGACTCCTAACTCTGGGAAACAAACAAGGGCTAGTGGAAGGGGAAGTAAGTGGGTGGTTTCAGTGAATTGGTGATGGGCACTGACAGGGGCACTGATGGGATGAACACTGGGTGTTTGTTAGAGGTTGGATTCAAACTTCAATAAAAATATGTAATAAGGGCAGCCCTGATGCTTCAGAAGTTTATAGCTGCCTTCAGCTCAGGGTGTGATCCTGGAGACCCGGGATCAAGTTCCACATCGGGTTCCCTGCACGGACCCTGCTTCTCCCTATGCCTGTGTCTGTCCTTCTGTCTCTCTTTCTCTGTCATGAATTAATTATATATATATATATATATATATATGTATATATATATCTCATATATTTATCATATATATACATACATATATTATGTACACATATATAATGCAGATAAAATAACATCTTATTGAAGAAGAAATGGGACAATGAAGAAAATGTTAGGGAGGGGCAAGATGGCAGAAGAGTAGGGTTCCCAAGTCACCTGTTCCCACCAAATTACCTAGATAACCTTCAAATCATCCTGAAAACCTACGAATTCGGCCTGAGATTTAAAGAGAGACCAGCTGAAACGCTACAGTGAGAAGAGTTCGCGCTTCTATCAAGGTGGGAAGACGGGGAAAAAGAAATAAAGACACAAAAGGCCTCCCAGGGGGAGGGGCCCCGAGGAGCCGGGCTGAGGCCGGGGCGAGTGTCCCCAGGACAGGAGAGCCCCATCCCCGTCCCGGAGGAGCAGGAGCTGCACTGACCTTCCCGGGGGAGAGGGGCCCGCAGGGAGGTGGAGCAGGACCAGGAGGGCGGGGATGCCCTCGGGCTCCCGGGGACACTAACAGGCACCTGGGCCTCGGGGAGTGCGCCGAGCTCCCTAAGGGCTGCAGCGCGCACAACGGGGCCCGGAGCGGCTCGGAGGGGCTCCAGTGGCGGCTCTGGATCCACGGAGGGGGCTGCGGGGCAGGAGCGGATCCAACAGCGCAGGCCCCGGGGCACAGGGCGCCGGGACACAGCCCAGGATCCGGCCTCCCCCGGGACAGGCAGAGGCCGGGAGGGCCCAGGACAGCGAGGACGCTCCTGCCCCAGCTGAGCAGATCAGCGGCCCCGCCCGGAGCCTCCAGGCCCTGCAGACCGAGAGCTCCGGAGCTACTGCGGGGCTGACTCCAGGGCTGCAGAGCTGGCGCCGCTGCCGGGTGGTTCCTCCTGGGGCCTCACGGGGTGAACAACCCCCACTGAGCCCTGCACCAGGCAGGGGCGGAGCAGCTCCCCCAAGTGCTAACACCTGAAAATCAGCACAACAGGCCCCTCCCCCAGAAGACCAGCTGGACGGACAAGTTCCAGGGGAAGTCAAGGGACTTAAAGTAGACAGAATCAGAAGATGCTCCCCCGTGTTTTTGTTTTTTTTATTTCGGATCGCTTCCCCCACCCTTTTTTCCCCTTTCTTTCTTTTTCTTTTCTTTTTTCCTCTTTTTTCTTTCTTTTTTTTCTTTGTTCTTTTTTTCTTTTTCTCTTCTTCTTTCTCTCCTCTCTTTTTCTCCTTTTCCCAATACAACTTGTTTTTGGCCACTCTGCACTGAGCAAAATGACTAGAAGGAAAACATCACCTCCAAAGAAAGAATCAGAAACAGTCCTCTCTCCCACAGAGTTACAAAATCTGGATTACAATTCAATGTCAGAAAGCTAATTCAGAAGCACTATTATACAGCTACTGGTGGCTCTAGAAAAAAGCATAAAGGACTCAAGAGATTTCATGATGGGAGAATTTAGATCGAATCAGGCAGAAATTATAAATAAATTGAATGAGATGCGATCCAAACTAGAAGTCCTAACTATAAGGGTTAACGAGGTGGAAGAACGAGTGAGTGACATAGAAGACAAGTTGATGGCAAAGAGGGAAACTGAGGAAAAAAGAGACAGACAATTAAAAAACCATGAAGACAGATTAAGGGAAATAAACGACAGCCTGAGAAGAAAAACCTACATTTAATTGGGGTACCCCAGAGCGCCAAAAGGGATAGAGGGCCAGAATGCGGATTTGAACAAATCCTAGCTGAAAACTTTCCTAATCTGGGAAGGGAAACAGGCATTCAGATCCAGGAAATAGAGAGATCCCCCCCTAAAATCAATAAAAACCATTCAACACCTCAACATTTAATAGTGAAGCTTGCAAATTTCAAAGATAAAGAGAAGATCCTTAAAGCAGCAAGAGAAAAGAAATCCCTGAGTTTTTTTTTTTTATGGAGAGGAGTATTAGGGTAACAGCAGACCTCTCCAGAGAGACCTGGCAGGCCAGAAAGGGCTGGCAGGATATATTCAGGGTCCTACATGAGAAGAACATGCAACCAAGAAAACTATCCAGCAAGTCTCTCATTCAAAATGGAAGGAGAGATAAAGAGCTTCCAAGACAGGCAGGAACTGAAAGAATATGTGACCTCCAAACCAGCTCTGCAAGAAATTTTAAAGGGGACTCTTAAAATTCCCCTTTAAGAAGAAGTTCAGGGGAACAATCCACAAAAACATGGACTGAATAGACATCATGATGACACTAAACTGATATCTCTCAATAGTAACTCTCAACGTGAACAGGCTTAATGACCCCATCAAAAGGTGAAGGGTTTCAGTCTGGATGAAATAGCAGGACCCATCTATTTGCTGTCTACAAGACACTCATTTTAGACAGAAGGAGACCTATAGCCTGAAAATAAAAGGTTGGAGGACCATTTACCATTCAAATGGTCCTCAAAAGAAAGCAGGGGTAGCCATCCTTATATCAGATAAACTAAAATTTACCCCAAAGACTGTAGTGAGAGATGAAGAGGAACACTATATCATACTTAAAGGATCCATCCAACAACAGGATTTAACAATCCTCAATATATATGCACCGAATGTGGGAGCTGTCAAATATTTAACCAATTAATAACCAAAGTGAAGAAATACTTAGATAATAATACACTTATACTTGGTGACTTCAATCTAGCTCTTTCCACCCTCGATAGATCTTCTAAGCACAACATCTCCAAAGAAAGAAGAGCTTTAAATGATACACTAGACCAGATGGATTTCACAGATATCTACAGAACTTTACATCCAAACTCAACTGAATACACACTCGACTCAAGTGCACATGGAACTTTCTCCAGAGTAGACCACATACTGGGCACAAATCAGGTCTGAACTGATACCAAGAGATTGGGATCGTCCCGTGCATATTCTCAGACCATAATGCCTTGAAATTAGAACTAAATCACAACAAGAAGTCTGGAAGGACTTCAAACACGTGGAGGTTAAGGGCCATCCTGCTAAAAGATGAAAGGGTCAACCAGGAAATTAAGGAAGCATTAAAAAGATTCATGGAAACTAATGAGAATGAAGATACAACCATTCAAAATCTTTGGGATGCAGCAAAAGCAGTCCAAGGGGGGAAATACATCGCAATACAAGCATCCATTCAAAAACTGGAAAGAACTTGAATACAAAAGCTGTCCTTACACATAAATGAGCTAGAGAAAAAAACAGCAGATAGATCCTACACCCCGCAGAAGAATAGAGTTAATTAAGATTCGAGCAAAACTCAAGGAAATCGAGACCAGAAGAACTGTGGAACAGATCAACAGACCCAGGAGTTGGTTCTTTGAAAGAATTAATAAGATACATAAACCATTAGCCAGCCTTATTAAAAGGAAGAGAGAGAAGACTCAAATTAACAAAATCATGAATGAGAAAAGAGAGATCACTACCAACACCAAGGAAATACAAACGATTTAAAAATCATATTATGAACAGCTATACGCCAATAAACTAGGCAATCTAGAAGAAATGGACACATTCCTGGAAATCCACAAACTACCAAAACTGGAACAGGAAGAAAAACAAAACCTGAAGAGTCCAATAACCAGGGAGGAAATTGAAGAAGTCGTCAAAAACTTCCAAGACACAAAAGTCCAGGGCCAGATGGCTTCCCAGGGGAATTCTATCAAACGTTTAAAGAAGAAATCATACCTATTCTACTAAAGCTGTTTGGAAAGATAGAAAGAGATGGAGTACTTCCAAATTCGTTCTATGAGGCCAGCATCACCTTAATTCCAAAACCAAAGACCCCACCAAAAAGGAGAATTACAGACCAATATCCCTGATGAACATGGATGCAAAAATTCTCAACAAGATACTAGCCAACAGGATTCAACAACACATTAAGAAAATTATTCACCATGACCAAGTAGGATTTATCCCCGGGACACAAGCCTGGTTCAACACTTGTAAAACAATCAATGTGATTCATCATATCAGCAAGAGAAAAACCAAGAAACATATGATCCCCTCATTAGATGCAGAGAAAACATTTGACAAAATACAGCATCCATTCCTGATCAAAACTGTTGATAGTGCAGGGATAAAGGGAACTTACCTCGAAATCTTAAAAGCCATCTACAAAAAGCCCACAGCAAATATCATTCTCAATGGGGAAGCACTGGGAGCCTTTCCCCTATGATCAGGAACAAGACAGGGATGTCCACTCTCACCACTGCTATTCAACATAGTACTGGAAGTCCTGGTCTCAGCAATTAGACAACAAAAAGACATTAAAGGCATTCAAATTGGCAAAGAAGTCAAACTCTCCCTCTTCGCCAATGACATGATACTCTACATAGAAAACCCAAAAGCCTCCACCCCAAGATTGCTAGAACTCATACAGCAATTTAGTAGCGTGGCAGGATATAAATCAATGCCCAGAAATCAATGGCATTTCTCTACACTAACAATGAGACTGAAGAAAGAGAAATTAAGGAGTCAATCCCATTTACAAGTGCACCCAAAGCATAAGATACCTAGGAATAAACCTAACCAAAGAGGTAAAGGATTTACACCGTAAAAACTATAGATCACTTCTGAAAGAAATTGAGGAAGACACAAAGAGATGGAAAAATATTCCATGTTCATGGATTGGCAGAATTAATATTGTGAAAATGTTAATGATACTCAGGGCAATTTACACGTTTAATGCAAACCCTATCAAAATACCATGGACTTTCTTCAGAGAGTTAGAACAAATTATTTTAAGATTTGTGTGAAATCAGAAAAGACCCCAAATAGATAGGGGAATTGTACAAAGGAAAACGATATCTGGGGGCATCACAATGCCAGATTTCAGGTTGTACTACAAAGGTGTGGTCATCAAGACAGTGTGGTACTGGCACAAAAACAGACACATAGATTAATGGAACAGAATAGGGAACCCAGAAGTGGACCCTGAACTTTTTGGTCTATGAATATTCGATAAAGGAGGAAAGACTCTCCATTGGAAGAAAGTCTCTTCAATAAATGGTGCTGGGAAAATTGGACATCCACATGCAGAAGAATGAAACTAGACCACTCTCTTTCACCATACACAAAGATAAACTCAAAATGGATGAAAGATCTAAATGTGAGACAAGATTCCATCAAAATCCTAGAGGAGAACACAGGAAACACCCTTTTTGAACTTGGCCACAGTAACTTCTTGCAAGATACATCCACGAAGGCTAAAGAAACAAAAGCAAAAATGAACTATTGGGACTTCATCAAGAAAAGAAGCTTTTTCACAGCAAAGGATACAGTCAACAAAACTAAAAGACAACCTACAGAATGGGAGAAGATATTTGCAAATGACGTATCAGATAAAGGGCTAGTTTCCAAGATCTAAAAAGAACTTCTTAAACGCAACACCAAAGAAACAAAAAATCCTATCATGAAATGGGCAAAAGACATGAAGAGAAATCTCACAGAAGAGGACATAGACATGGCCAACATACACATGAGAAAATGCTCTGCATCACTGGCCATCAGGGAAATACAAATCAAAACCACAATGAGATCCCACCTCACACCAGTGAGAATGGGGAAAATTAACAAGGCAGGAAACCACAAATGTTGGAGAGGATGCAGAGAAAAGGGAACCCTCTTACTCTGTTGGTGGGAATGTGAACTGGTGCAGCCACTCTGGAAAACTGTGCGGAGGTTCCTCAAAGAGTTAAAGGTAGACCTGCCCTACGACCCAGCAATTGCACTGTTGGGGATTTACCCCAAAGATTCAGATGCAATGAAACGCCGGGACACCTGCACCCCAATGTTTCTAGCAGCAATGGCCACAATAGCCAAACTGTGGAAGGAGCCTAGGTGTCCATCGAAAGACGAATGGATAAAGAAGATGTGGTTTATGTACACAATGGAATATTCCTCAGCCATTAGAAATGACAAATACCCACCATTTGCTTCAACGTGGATGGAACTGGATCGTATTATGGTGAATGAAGTAAGTCAATCGGAGAAGGACAAACAGTGTATGTTCTCATTCATTTGGGGAATATAAATAATAGTGAAAGGGAAGGGAGAAGAAATGTGTGGGAAATATCAGCAAGGGAGACAGAACATAAAGACTCCTAACTCCAGGAAACAAACTAGGAGTGGTGGAAAGGGAGGAGGGTGGGGATTGTGGGTGAATGTGTGATGGGTACTGAGGGGGGTACTTGTCGGATGAGCCCTGGGTGTTATTCTGTATGTTGGCAAATTGAACACCAATAAAATATTTATTATAAAAAAGGAAAAAAATGAAATGAAAAATTGGTAAACTGAAAGAAAATAATTTGTTTGATTATGACAATGTCTTAAAAGAGTCAATGAGTAAAAACCTCCCATAAAAACTGTAAGAAATAACTCATGAGTTCAGGAAAAAATAAGGATGTAAAATAAGCAAATAAAATAAAGCTATGTTTCTACAAACTAACAACAAATTACCTATACAAAATTAACAAAATGATTCATTTTTCACTGGTATCAAAAATAAATATTCAGGATTAAAACTGACTTAAGAGATAAAATACTGTGTGGAAAATGACCTACATTAATGAAAGTCTTTTGAAAATGCAGCCAGAAATGCACAGATAACTCTGCTTATACATTAGAACTTCATATAGTCATAGTGCCATCAAAACAAATTGCTAGAGAATTGTGGTGCAACACTTGTGTTGACTTTTAAAGACTCGAATGTAAGTCTGGAGCTGGTTAGATACTCAGAGGACACGCAAATAGCGCCTTTTCACCACTGATTAAACCAGCCCAGCCTGGAACCTGCAGCTGGGAGGGGAGTCCCAGCCCCAGGATGCCCAGGTGCCTGCATTCAGTGATCAGGAGAGAACAGAGACAACTCACCATTCAGTCTGTGCTCAGCTGGGTTTTCCTTGTCGCTATTTTAAAAGGTGGTTCACGGAGAACAGGAGACCTTGAGTATGTGAGTGGAGGTGAGTGAAAGAGGGGATGTGGGACAGTGTCCTGACCAGATGTCTTGTGTCTGCAGGTGTCCAGGGTGAGGTGCAGCTGGTGGAGTCTGGGGGAGACCTGGTGAAGCCTGGGGGGTCCCTGAGACTCTCCTGTGTGGCCTCTAGATTCACCTTCAGTAGCTATGCCATGAGCTGAGTCCATGAGGCTCCTGGGAAAGGGCTGCAGTGGATCACATGGATTTATGCTAATGGAAGTAGAATGAGCTACGCGGACACTGTGAAGGGCCGATTCACCATCTCCAGAGACAACGCCAAGAACACAATGTATCTGCAGATGAACAGCCTGAGACCCGAGGACACGGCCGTGCATTACTGTGTGAAGGACAGAGTGAGGGGACCTCAGTGTGAGCCCAGACACAAACCTCCCTGTGGAAGGGGATCGGGACCACCAGGGGGTGCACACTCCTCACCACTTCTGTCTTGAAGGCCCAGGAGCAGGTGCAGAGGGAGGTTCTGGGCAGGTTTCCTGTCAGGGTCTGGGCTTCCTCTCCATGGAGTAGTTTCCCCAAGGGAGTCTCTCTGGGCGCAGGATTCTGTGTTTACGTATTGAGTCTCTAACTTACACACTTTGTTGTCATAGAAAGAGAAATATTCCAATGTCCAAAAATGACAGTGCCTCTTGCTTTGCTTATTCCTTATTCAGTTTCTGATTTGGAAATTTGGTTGGTTTTAGTCAAGAACTCTTCTTATATGCTCAGGGACAAATCTGCTTAAAATTTCTTACTACTGCTCGTAAATACCAGTTTATTACCCATATCTCCATTTACCACAACTTCTCCTTTATAAGAGGCCCAGCTGTATCCATGGAACATGAAACAACCACCCAGCCCACTGTGCAATGATTTTATTTTATTTTATTTTGTATATTTTTATTGGATTTCAATCTGCCAACATATACCATAACACCCAGTGCTTTTCCGTCCAAGTGCCCACCTCACTGCCTGTCACCCAGTCACCCCAACCCTCCGCTGACCTCCCCTTCCACTACCCCTTGTTCATTTCCCAGAGTAAGGGTTCTCTCATGTTCTGTCTCGTTCCCTGACATTTCCCACTCATTTTCCTGCCTTTCTCCTTTATTCCCTTTCTCGATTTTTTACATCCACTGAATAAATGCGACCATATGTTTGTCATTTTCCCGTTGACTTACTTCACTCAGCATAATACCCTCCAGTTCCATCCACGTTGTTGCAAAAGGTGGGTATTCCTCGTTTCTAATATGCAAGGATGTTAGAAACAACATAAAGTTCATGCTGGTCATGACACTACAAAGGGCTCAAAAATCAAATGTAGAGAAGACGGAGTGCAGGTGTGACTTCAGTCTTGAACCACTCTCACAGCATCAATATCAGTGTGAATCTGGGAAAGCAAGGGACCCCAAGAAGTACGTTGCGAGGATGTGTAGTCTGAAGAGCCCCCAAACACACAGACACGAGAGTACAAACCTTTATCACCTTCATCATCATGTCTGTTGAGAGCAGGGCAGGCCTCTCAGCACGTCATAAGTGCTTGGATTTTGGAAGGACACTGGCGGTCCTTCCAAGTGGTGTGTGTCGTGGGACAGTGTTAGGGATGAGGTCCTGCTCCAGGAGGGGCTTGTGTGGAGTCAGTGTCCCACCTGCATCAAAGGAGGGAATTCAATGGTTCCTGCTGGATTTCCCATGGGTGGGGCAGGAGGAGAAGAGGGAGGACTGATGATCACAGGGGTCAGCAGGTGACACTCAAAGATACGGTGTGATGACAAACTAAATTAAACTATTATGAAAACTGAGAGAACAAAAGTGGAGGAGGACTTTCCACCTGCAGGGAATAACTCATGGATCCTTCAGGTGCTGATATCAGCTCACTCTGTGTGACCTCTACATCCCTGTTTTGGAACCTAACGTCCATGTGATGGGAGAATGAGGTGGAGCCTTCGGGGAACACTTAGGTCAGGAGGTGCAGCCTCATGATGGGATCAGGGACCTTATACACAGGACTAGGAAACCTCCCTGCCTCTGGGCCCCATATTAGGTGACAGGGAAAGGACGGGCTAGGACGTGGGCGCTCTCCAGATACCCCATCGCCTGCACCTGGACATCAGACATCCCATACTCCAGAGAAGGACAAACAGTGTATGTTCTCATTCATTTGGGGAATATAAATAATAGTTAAAGGCAATATAAGGGAAGGGAGAAGAAATGTGTGGGAAATATCAGAAAGGGAGACAGAACATAAAGACTCCTAACTCTGGGAAACGAACTGGGGGTGGTGGAAGGAGAGGAGGGCGGGGGGTGGTGGTGAATGGGTGACAGGCACTGAGAGGGACACTTGATGGGATGAGCACTCGGTGTTATTCTGTATATTGGAAAATTGAACACCAATAAAAAATTAATTTATTAAAAAAAGTCCTGGGACAGATGGCTACCCCCGGGAATACAAGAAGTATTAAAATAGAATACCTATCCTGAAAATAAAATACATATCCTGAAAACTTTCCAAAAAATACAAATTAAAGGAAACTTCCAAGCTCATTTTCAGAGGGTAGCATTGCCTTGACCTCAAAAGCAGGCAAATATCCAACCTACAAGGAGAATTACAGACTAATATCCTTGATGGATATGGATGCAAAATTTCTCCAAGATCCTAACCAACAGGATCCACCAGTACGTTAATAGGATAATTCACCATGATGAAATGGGCCAAATTTCTGGTCTGTAAGGGTGGTTCTGCATCTGCAAGTCCAACAATGGGATTTGGATCATTAATAAAACAAAGGATAAGGACCATTTTATAATCTCAACTCATGTCAAAAAAGCTTTTGGCAAGAGCGATTATACTTTCATGTTAAAAATTTCTTGCTGCGTAGAGATAGGGGAACATATTCAACATAAAAGCCATCTACAGAAGACACATGGAGAATGTCTTCCTCCACAGGGAAAAGTTGAGACCTTTTCCCTTAAGACCAGGAACAAGACAGGGATACCCTCCATCACCACTGTTCTTCACCATTGTGGTAGAAGTCCTAGCCTCAACAAACAGATAACAAAGAGAAGGAAATATCCTCCAACACAGCAAAGAAAAAATCAAACTTTCACTCTTCACATGCAAGTTATTTTAAGTTCAAATCCCAAAGATTCCTTTGAAAAAATTTCTAAAAATGACACCTGAGTTCAGCAAGATCAGAGCATGTAAAGTGAATATATGGAAGTCAATGACTTTTCTATATAGTGCAAATGAAATAGAAAAAAAGAAAAACAAGGACTGGATGCAATTTATAATTGCACCAGAAATCATCAGATGATGAGGGAAAATCCTAAGCAAAGAGGGATGGATGTATAGTCGAAACATTACAGAACACTTATGAAAGACAGTATGGAAGACACAAGTAGATAGAAAATATTTATTCTCATAGATTAGAAGAATAAATATTGAAAAAATAACTATGCTACCAAGAGCACGTTATCCTTTCAAAGCCAGGTTTATAAAATATCACCAGCATTTGTCACAGAGGTTGAGCAAAAGATCTATAAACGTTTAGGGAACCACAAAGACCTCCACTAGGCAAAGCAGTCCTGAAAAAGTATAGCAAATCTGGAGACATCCGGATTCTGGTTGCAAGGTAAATTACGATGTTGTGATCACCAGGAGAGTATGGCGCTGGAAAAAATACAGACTTATAGATAAATGGAAAACATTAAGAACCCGGAAATGGACCCAGAATAGTACAGTCAAAAAATCTTGACAAAGCAGGGAAGAATATCCAATGGATAAAAAGATAATCTCTTCAATAAATGCCATTGGCAATATCGGAGAGCCACATGCAGAAGAATGAAAGTGGACACTTGTTTTACATCGTTCACAAAAATAGACTCAAAGTTGATGAAAGACCTACATGGGAGTCAGGAAACCGTCAGAATCCTCAGGAGAACACAGGCAGCACCTTTTCTACCTCAGCTGCAACCACTTCTGGACGTGTCTCCAGAGGCAAGGGAAAAGAAAGGAAAATGAACTATGACGACTTCATCAAAGAAAGAGCATTTTCACAGGAAAGGAATCACTCAAAGTAACTAAAAAGCCACCCAGAGAATGCGAGAAGATATTTGGAAATGTCTTATCAGATTAAAGGCTCAAATTCAAATCTAAAATGAAATTATCAATCTTAACACACACCAAAGATATGTATCTCCAATCAGAATTGGGCAGAAGTTGTGAACAGACTTCCTGTCCTTCGTGAGGTCCCGCACCCCACCATATAGTAGGGAGCTGATCCACATGCAAAAAGAAATTCATTTGCTCTCCTAGATCTGCTATATCAGACGAAATATTAGAGTAAAGAATCTGACAAATAACAGGGAACATATTTATGTACCTAAATTTAAGTTTACCCTTGAAATTAGGCAATAATAAAATAAAAGATATTAAAATCAGTCAACAGGAAGTTAAGTAATTTGTTTGCATATACATAGTCAATGAGGAAAATTATTTCAAAAACCAATTACAAGTAACTAATGAGCTCAAAGAAAATTCAGGATATAAAATCAACATAGACAATAAAGTTAAATCCTACACACTAACAACAAATTTTCTGTATCAAATTTACAAAACAATCACCTTTATACTGTTACCAAAAATAAATATTTACGATTAAACTTCATTAAGCAGAGAAAATACTGTTTAAAAATTACCTTTTCTAATGAAAGTTCTTTGAAAAGGAACAGAAATGTAAAGATAAGTACTTTGATGGATTAGAACATCATAAATCCACTGTGAAACCAAAAGAAAATGATCTGTGGTTGTGACGCAATCTTTGTATATAACTTATTAAGAATTGAATCTAAGTTGGTAGGTGACTATATAGTCAGGGGACATGCAAATAGGGCCCTCCCTCCACTGATTAAACCAGCCCAGCCCTGACCCTGCAGCTGGGAGAGGAGCTCCAGGCCCAGGATCCCCAGGTGATCCCATTCAGGCTCAGGGCACAACACAGACAAACCACCATGGAGTCTGTCCTCTGCTGGGTTTTCCTTGTCGCTATTTTAAAAGGTAATTCATGGAGAACCAGATACCCTGAGTCTGTGAGTGGAGGTGAGTGAGAGAAACAGGGGATGTGGGACCGTTTCCTGACCAGGATGTCTTGTGTCTGCAGGTGTCCAGGGTGAGGTGCAGCTGGTGGAGTCTGGGGGAGACCTGGTGAAGCCTGGGGGGTCCCTGAGACTCTCCTGTGTGGCCTCTGGATTCACCTTCAGTACCTACTGGATGTACTGGGTCCGCCAGGCTCCAGGGAAGGGGCTGCAGTGGGTCGCAGCTATTTGGTATGATGGAAGGAGCACATACTACACTGACGCTGTGAAGGGCCGATTCACCATCTCCAGAGACAACGCCAAGAACACGCTGTATCTGCAGATGAACAGCCTGAGAGCCAAGGACACGGCCGTGTATTACTGTGCAGACACAGTGAGGGGACCTCAGTGTGAGCCCAGACACAAACCTCCCTGTGGAAGGGGATCAGGACCACCAGGGGGTGCACACTCCTCACCACTTCTGTCTTGAAGGCCCAGGAGCAGGTGCAGATGGAGGTTCTGGGCAGGTTTCCTGTCAGGGTCTGGGCTTCCTCCCCAAGGAGCAGTTTCCCCCTGGGAGTCTCTCTGGGCACAGGATTCTGTGCTTACGTATTCAGTCTCTAACTTACACACCTTGTGTCATAGAAAGAGAAATATTCCAATTCCAAAAATGACAGTGCCTCTTGCTTTACTTATTCCTTATTCAATTTCTGATTTGGAAATCTGGTTGGTTTTAGTCAACAACTCTTCTTATATGCTCAGGGACAAATCTGCTTAAAATCTCTTACTACTGTTCGTAAATACCAGTTTATTACCCATATCTCCATTTACCACAACTTCTCCTTTATAAGAGGCCCAGCTGTATACATGGAACATGAAACAACCACCTAGACACTGTGCAATGATTTTATTTTATTTTATTTTGTGTATTTTTATTGGATTTCAATATGCCAACATATACCATAACACCCAGTGTTTATCCGGCCAAGTGCCCCCCTCACTGCCTGTCACCCAGTCACCCCAACCCTCTGCCGACCTCCCCTTCCACAACCCCTTGTTCATTTCCCAGAGTAAGGATTCTCTCATGTTCTGTCTCCTTCCCTGACATTTCCTGCTCATTTTACTTCCTTTCTCCTTTTTTCCCTTTCTCAACTTTTTACATTCCTTGAATAAATACGACCATATGTTTGTCACTTTCCCATTGACTTACTTCACTCAGCATAATACCCTCCAGTTCCATCCACGTTGTTGCAAAGGGTGGGTATTCCTCATTTCTAATATGCAAGGATTTTAGAAACAACATAAAGTTCATGCTGGTCATGGCACTACAAAGGGCTGAAAAATCAAATGGAGAGAAGACGGAGTGCAGGTGTGACTTCAGTCTTGAACCACTCTCACAGAATCAATATCAGTGTGAATCTGGGAAAGCAAGGGACCCCAAGAAGTACGTTGTGAGGATGTGTAGTCTGAAGAGCCCCCCACATACACACAGACACTAGAGTACAAACCTTTATCACCTTCATCATCGTGTCTGTTGAGAGCAGGGCAGTCCTCTCAGGACGTCATAAGTGCTTGGATTTTGGAAGGACACTGGCTCATGGTGTGTCTTGTGGGACAGTGTTAGGGATGAGGTCCTGCTCCAGGAGGGGCTTGTGTGGAGTCAGTGTCCCACCTGCATCAAAGGAGGGAATTCAATGGTTCCTGCTGGATTTCCCATGGGTGGGGCAGGAGGAGAAGCGGGAGGACTGGTGATCACAGTGGTCAGCAGGTGACACTCAAAGATACGGTGTGATGACAAAGTAAATTAAACTATTATGAAAACTGAGAGAACAAAGGTGGAGGAGGACTTTCCACCTGCAGGGAATAACTCATGGATCCTTCAGGTGCTGATATCAGCTCACTGTGTGTGACCTCTACATCCCTGTTTTGGAATCTGATGTCCATGTGATGGGAGGATGAGGTAGGGCCTTAGGGGAGCACTTAGGTCAGGAGTTGCAGCCTCATGATGGGATCAGGGACCTTATACACAGGACTAGGAAAGCTCCCTGCCTCTGGGCCCCATATGAAGTGACAGGGAAAGGACAGGCTAGGACGTGGGCGCTCTCCAGATACCACATCTGCCTGCACCTGGACATCAGACATCTCAGATTCCAGATCTGTGAGAATGAGTGTCCATTGTCTGATCCATCCAGTCCATGTATGATGTTCCAGGAGTTGGGACAGGCTAAAGTAATTTTTTCTTTGTTTAAATTGAATTCACAAATATTTACTACACACTCAGGGCTCATCACATCACGTGCCCTCCTTAACTCAAATTACACAGTTCCCCCATCCCCCACGCCCTCCCTTCCAGCGACCCTCAGTGTTTTTTCCCCAGAATTAATTGTCTCTCATGATTTGTCTTCTGTAGTATTACCCCACTAAGTTTCACTCCTTCCTTTATGGTCTCTTTCAATATTTTGTATATTCCACCTATGAATGAGACCATACCATTGCCTTTCTGTGATTAATTTCTCTCAACATAATACCTCCAGTTCCACACATGTTGAAGGAAATGTGATTTCATGTTATTCATCATTTCTGACAGCTGTGTAATATCCCATTGTATATATAAACCATATTTTGGGTATATTTTTATTTGATTTCGATTTGCCAACATATATTATAACAGCCAGTACTCATTCTGCCAATTGCCCGCCTCAGCTCCTGTCATCCAGGGACCCCAATTCCCGGACCTTCTCCCTTTCCACTCTCCTTGTTTTTTTTCCCCATACGTAGCAGTTTCTCATGTACTGTCACTGTCTCTGATAATTGCCACTCATTGTATCTCCTTTCCCCTTCATTCCCTTGCAGTATTTCTTATATTCTTTTTAAAAATCATATAATGTTTGTCCTTCTCTGAATCCCTTACTTCACTCAGCATAATACTCTCCACGTCCATCCACGTTGAAGCAAATGATGAGTATTTGTCATTTTTAATGGCCAAGTAATGTCCCAGTGTATATATAGACCATATCTCCTTTATCCATTCATCTGTCGATGGACATTGAAGCTCCTTCCGCAGTTTCTTTATCCACTTTTCTGTAGAAGGGCTTCCTGATTCCTCCCACAGTTTGACTATTATGGACATTGCTGCTGTGAACATTAGGGGGCAGAGGTCCTTTAATTTCTTTAAATTTGTGTATTTGTGGTAAATATCCTGTAGTGTAGTGGCTGCATAATAGGGTGGCTCTGTTCTCACCTTTTCAGGACATTCCATTCTGTTTTCTGGAGTGGCTGAACAAGCCTGCATTCCCACCAAAAATGAAAGAGAAAGTTCCACTTTCTCAATATCCTCGCTTATATTTACTGTTTTTAGCCTTGTTACTTTATCCATTCTGAGTTGTATAAGTGGGATCTTAGTGTGGTTTTCATTTGTATTTCCCTGATGACAAGTCATGTGGATCACTTTTCTCTTCTGCCTGTTGGCCATGTGTAGGTCTTCTTTGGAGAAATGGCTGTTTGTGCATTCTCTCCATTTCCTGACTGGATTTTTGTTTTGTTGGGTGCTGACTTTTTTAAGTAAATATATTGTCCTATTCTGTACGTTGACTTTCATTTTGTCACCTGTTGCATTGTTGTACAGATTCCTCCTTTATGAACTCCTAATAGTTTACTTTCCCAATGTTTCCCTGTTCTTTCCTATGCCTTTTGAGAGGTGCCTTGATAGCAGTTGCTGCAGCTGAGGCCAAAAAGTTGTTACCTGAATTCTCCTCTAGGATTTTGATGGTTTAGTGCCTCAGGTTTTGGTACTTCATCCATTTTGAGATGAGGAGGGCGAGCAGTGGGGGTAAGTGGGTGACGGGCACTTAGGGGGGCACTTGATGCGATGAGCACTGTGTGTTATTCTGTATATTGGCAAATTGAACACCAATAAAAAATAAATTTATTATTAAAAAACTGGAATTTTGATTGTTAATTAACATTAAATTATCAGAATGGAAAACAGAAAGTGTCTATAAATATACAAATAATCAAGGAGATTTAAATAAATATATGAAAAGACAAATGAAATTTAAAACTCATAGGTAGTCTAGGAAAATATATAAGCCTAAAATAAATACAATTAAATTTCAAAGTGATGACATTACGGACACCAAAGAAATCAAATAGTCCATGAAAAAAATACGAAGATGATAGTACAGCACATATTGAATAAACAAAGTAAATTTTAAAATTTCTTCAATTGCCAATCCGCTAAAAGTTTTCATGAAGAAGTACAAAATGAACAAATCCATTCTAGTAAGACAAATAAAGTCCAAGATCAGATGGATTTATCTATGAATTCTACCAAACACTTTAAGAAGAATTAAGACCAAAACATTTGAATCTCTTCCAAAATAATTAGAATGGACGATGCCCAGATTGACTTAAGGAAGCCAGGGTGACTCTGACAACAAAGCAAGGCAAGGACCCCACAGGAAGGGACTCAAGGTAATATCTCAGATGCACATAAATGCAAAATCCTGGCATCCTGAATGCAACAGCATATGGAGAGGATCACACAGGAGGACCCAGAGGAAATAAGCCCTGGGGTGCAAGGATCCTTCAATATGCCCAGATTATAAATGGGATCCCCTGAATTAGCAGAGTGAAGGATTAGATGTACATGATCCTTTCCTATAATGCCTAAAACCATTTGTCGAAAGTCATCACACTTTATCCTCAAAACATCTTAAAAATCGAGTCAGAAGAAATCAAGTTGATGAAATAGTGGCAATTTCCAAAACACACACACCAATACCATATTCAACAGTGAAAAACTGAAGCCTTCCTGTCAAATCAGGAGCCACACGAAGATGCTCATTCCCCCCATGAGTATTCAACATGGTATCATGAAGGAGAGTAAACCTGACACCGCACATATGTCAGCTGGTCCCCTGGGTTATTGTGAACAAATGCCACTTGAAAACCCCCAGAGTTCAGACATGGTGAGCCATATACATCCCCTTGTTGGCAGGAAGTAAATCTTCTTCCAAATGTTCCCTTCTCTGTCCCAGGAGGGAAGAATCATCCTCAGCACCAGAACAGGGAACATAGGGCTCAGACGCTGTACAAACAGGTCTTGTCCATTTCTCAATAATTCACTGACCCAAAAAACCTCATGGCCTTAAATCTCCAAAAATAAAAGTTCTTGTTGTCTCAGAGGCACATGGGTTGCCTACTTTGGTCATTGTCTTGGTGTCATATTCTTGGTAGCTAAAGCACAAGCAAAATGAAATACTTTACTCGCAAGATCTGTCTAATGTCTACAGGGTTGTCAGACCACAGAACCCAGTAAAATGGAAGAAAAATATTTTGACCACAACAATGTGAAGACCTACCCAGGAAATATAGGTAATGAAAAAATAAAAGATTTGTTAATCAGAATAAAACAATATTTTTCCATATGTCATGATCTGTTGCAAAGAAAAACCTTTGAACCTCCACAAACAAATATTTAAAATTAATGAATTATTTCAGGGAATTTTCAGGAAGTAAAATAAACATAAAAATAAAAATAAAGCTTTATTTTAACAGAGTAACACAAATGATATAAAGGGAAATGAACAAAATAATTTCATTGACATTAGCAATAAAAATAAATTACATGAGGTTAAGTATCAGGACATAGTTAAAATACTGCAGACTACAAATTCTCAACAATAACGTGAGATTTTTTTAAAGATTTTATTTTATTTTAATTTATTTTATTTATTTTTTCATAATACATTTATTTTCTTGTTGGTGTTCAATTTGCAAACATACAGAATAACACCCAGTGCTCATCCCATCAAGTTTCCCCCTCAGTGCCTTTCACCCATTCACCCCCACCCTCCTACCCCTCCCCTTCCACCACCCCTAGTTCTTTTTCCAGATAGGAGTCTTTCTTGTTCTGTCTCCCTTTCTGATATTTCCGACCCCTTTCTTCTCCCTTCCCTTCTATTCCCTTTCACTATTGTTTATATTCTCCAAATGAATGAGAATATATAATATTTGTCCTTCTCCAATTGACTTATTTCACTCAGCATAATACCCTCCAGTTCCTTCCACGTTGAAGCAAATGGTGGGTATTTGTCATTTCTAATGGCTGAGTAACATTCCATTGTATACATAGACCACATCTTCTTTATCCATTCATCTTTCAGTGGACACCGAGGCTCCATCCACAGTTTGGCCATTGCGGACATTGCTGCTAGAAACATCGGGGTGCAGGTGCAGGGCCAGAATTATAAAGGTTCACACGTTCCTCTCTTGTCCTTAAAATCCTTGAGAGTAGCTTCTTCAAGCAACCTCCCTCCTACTGTCATCCCCATGATTGACTCTCCCCTAAGTCAACACCCCACAGCTCCAACACTCCAAAACCTGCTCAGTATTCTTTTTTAAGATTATATTTGTTTATTCATGAGAAACACACACACACAGAGGGAGAGAGAGAGAGAGAGATGTTCAGTATTTTTTTATGAGTCTTCTCATTTTTATTCTTTCATCTCTGTTCAGTTTCTTCAATGTTCGAAATTATTCAATAAGCATCCAGCTGTTCCAAGGATGTGACAAGCCCTGAGTCCCCCTAATCTTCTCACATCTTAACTCCTCCTACCATATATTCTTATACTAAAGATGGTGTGGTGAATTCTTTCTGATTTATATGTTGGCGATCCACCTTGTACTCTGGTATTTTGTTTCAGAATGTCTTAAACTTATTTTCCCCTGACCCTGATTCTGGATCCTATGGACTCATTTTTGTTTGTACAAGCTACTGAATACTGTACAATTTTTATATAATGTTGCAGGAAGTACATGTAGACATATGTCTTCCATACACATAAGGTCATTCAACAAGTGACATAAAGAGCAATGCACCTCCTAGCAATGCGATGGGGCTTCTAGGAGGGCAGGTACTGTCCCCATGGACTAGAATTGCAGGACTCTTATAGGCAAGACTCCACGTCTTTGTGAAGTGGACACAGGTGCCTTTTGGTTGTTGGGCTCTGCTGGCAGTCTTTCTGATGCATATGATCCATTCATAGTTGGAAAGTGTTAGATTTGGAGACAGAACAGAAGTCCTGTACATAGCCCATAGGGTCATGGGGCCTGATCTGAGAAAACCAAAATTAAGGTTGATTAGAGGCATAGATTGAAATTGAATTGAAACTGAAATTTCCTGCCACATTTGTTATTAAAAAATACCTGATCAATTTGTAGAAGGGTTCAAGGGTATATATTTTTCTTCTCTTAGATGCAATATAGTATTTGAATGTAAAAGGAATTCATCAAAAATTCACGGTGGAAAGTCAGCATTACACAGTTCATATAGGAGGGATAAGAAAAATAAAAATATAGGCTATACAATGTAAAATGTTCACCATGACACCAGTTTATTATATCCCAAACTCTGCATGAATGCAGCTGATTCTGCATCAGGTAAGCTCATCAGAGCCATTACAGAAAATCACAGATTTGACTGTAGTGGAACACAGCAACTGAGTTGAGAGTTACAAATCCAACTGCATTACCTGAAACCCTCTGCAGTTCATCTAAATTCTAAATTTAGCAAAATCATGTGATCCTCAATGTGGGATGGGTCCACATTTCTAAGGAACCCTGCCACTCTGTTGTCCACGTGTTCAAGAGTGCCAGTAAGTCCTGTGGAGAAGAGCACAGGCCAAGATTCTGACTCACTGAAATGTGCACAAGGACATATGAGAAACCCTCTACAATTTAAGTGGTAAAATAAAATCATTCTATGGGGACACATGACACCTAAAAACCAAGATGTATGTGCAAATATCATTACAAAGTACCACATGAACAAAAAGTCTGAAGTCTGGGATATTACCTAATAAAAACATAGTTTCTCAAAGTAGTCAATAGGAACACACAAAGTCAGTCATATCTGTTCTGGTCACAGAAGTTTGACACAAATGACCCCAAGCTGAGTATATTGTGAGAGGACATGTATATAGGGGCCTCCTTCCATGGACTAAAACAGCTCAGATCTGAACCTGCATGTGGGACAGGAGCCCCAGCCCCAGGACCCATAGGTAACCCCATTCAGTGATCAGGTGAGCATACAGACAACTCACTATGGAGTCTGTGCTCAGCTGCATTTTCCTTGACACTATATATATATCAATATGCCAACATATAGCATAACACCCAGTGCTCATCCCATCAACTGCCCTCCTCTGTGTCTGTCACCCCGTCACCCCAACTCCCTGCCCACATCCCCTTCCACTATCCCTTGTTCTTTTCCCAGATTTAGGAGTCTCTCATGTTCTGACTCCCTCTCTGATATTTCCCACTCACTTTCTCTGCTTTAGCATTTATTCCCTTTCACAATTTTTTTATATTCCCCAAATGAATGAGAACATATGTTTGTTATTCTCCTGTTGACTTATTTCACTCAGCATAATATCCTCCAGCTCCATCCACATTGAAGCAAATGGTGGGTATTTATCATTTCTAATAGCTGAGTAATATGCCACTGTATACATAGACCACATATTTTTTATCCACTCATCTGTCAATGGACACCGAAGCTCCTTCCACAGTTTAGCTATTGTGAACATTGCTGCTATAAACATTGAGGTGCAGGTGTCCTGCCATTTCACTGAAACAGCATCCTTAATGCTATTTTAAAAGATAATTCATGGAGAACAACACAACTTGAATATGTGAGTGGAGATGAAGTGAGAGAAATGGGATGGGCGACTGTCTTCTGTCTGCAGCTGTCCAAGGTGAAGTACAGCAGCTGGAGTCTGAGGGAGACCGAGTGAAACCTCAGGGGTCCCAGAGACTCTCCTGTGTGGCCTCAAGGTTCACCTTCAGTAGCTACTGCATGCATTGGCTCTGTCAGTCTCCAGGGAAGGGGCTACAATGGATCACATACATTAGCAGTAGTGGAAGCAGCACAGGCTACGCAGACGCTGTGAAAGGCCGATTCACCATCTCCAGAGACAAAGCCAAGAACATGCTGTATCTGCAGACGAACAGCCTGAGAGCCCAGGACATAGCCCTGTATTACTGTGCAGATGCAGTGAGGGCACGTCACTGTGAGCCCACACAGAAACCTTCCTGCAGGGACTCAAGCATCGATGGGCTATAGGGGCTCTCATGTCACCAGGGAGTGCTCAGGTCACCAGGCCCTGCTCAGGACAGCAGGGGTGCAATGGAACCAGGATGTATAGGTGAAGGTTCAGGAAAATATTTATTTTCATTTGTCTAAAATACAAAATAAGCTCTTTTAGGTTGAAATCTGGATTAACACCGTTTGTAATATTTTATTTATATTATTGCTGTTAATATTAGTTTTATGATACAATAATATTTTTAACTATTATTATTTTTTATTATTTTTATTAGAGTTCAATTTTCCAACATATAGCATAACACCCAGCGCACATCCTGCCAAGTGCTCCCCTCAGTGCCCATCACCCAGTCACCCCGACATTCCACCCACCTCCCCTTCCACTACCCCTTGTTCATTTCCCAGAGTTAGGTGTCTCTCATGCTGTGTCACCCTCACAGAAAGTTTCACTCATCTTCTCTCCTTTCCCTTTATTCCCTTTCACTAATTTTTATATTCCCCAAATGAATGAGACCATATAATGTTTGTCCTTTTCCGATTGACATTTTTAATCAGCATAATACCCTCCAGGTCCATCCACATCGAAGCAAAAGGTGGGTAATTGTCATTTCTAATGGCTGAGTAATATTCCATTGTATACAAAGACCACATCTTCTTTGATACAATAATATTTTTAAATAAAATAGCTTTGTGTTTTGTTACATTGAATTAGCCAACTTATACTACATACTTCTTTTCTGATGTTCAAAATCCATCAGGTGCTTATAACAGTATTGATGACATCATTTACCCTCTTTAATGCGCATCACACTATGACCCAATAGACCCACTAACCTCCCCAGCATTATACCTCATTCTGTTTCCTATAGTTAATGGTTTCTCGTGTTCTATCTCCCTCTCTAATGATTCCCAGGCTTCCCAGCCTTAGCCAATGTTACCTTAAAAGGTTACGTATATTCCACATTAGACAGAAATGATATGATAATTGTCCTCTGATTGACCTATTTTACTCAGCAAAATACCCTCCAGTTCCACCAATATCACTGTAAATGGTAGGTATTTGATATTTCTGATGGCAGAGTAATATCCCATTGTATATATTCCACATGATATTTATCCATTCTTCTGTTGTGGACATCATGTCTCCCTCCACAGTTTGGCTATTGTGTACTTTGCTGCTATGAACACTGGGGTTCAGGTGCCCTTTGCATCACGACATCTGTGTGCTTGGGGTAAATACTCAGTAATACAATTCCCAGAGCATATGCCATTCACAACAGAGGAAAGAACCAGAGGTAATACTCTCTGCCATAGATATAATTAAGAAGGATAAAGTAAAAAATAAGAGCTCAAATACATGATATTAATTTTAATGTTACTAGATGCATTTCAGGAAAGCTAAAACACACTACATTATAAATTAGTGTAGAAATGAACCAATTCAGTTAAAAATTAAAAATGATCAATGTGAGATAGGGTCTAAACTAGATGCTGTAACAGCCATAGTAAATGAGGTCGAATGGAGCTTAGGTGACATAGAAGAAAAGGTGATAGAAAGGAAAGAAGGTGTGGAAAGTAGAGAAACACAATTAATGGACCATGAAAGGCTTGAAAAATCACTAGTGCCATTAGTTCAAACTAAATTAAAATATTTAGGGCCCATGAAAGGAAGGAAGAGAGAGAAGGACGGAAGGTATATTTGAGAAAATCATAGCAAAGACTCTTTTTCTTTATTTTTTTGAAAGATTTAATTTATGTATTCATGAGAGACATAGAGAGAGAGGCAAAGACAGAGGCAGAGAGAGGAGCTGGCTCCATGCAGGGAGCCTGATGTGGGACTTGATACTGTGTCTCCGGGATCATTCCCTGGGTCAAAGGCAGGTGCTGAACAGCTGAGCCACCCAGGAGTTCCAGCAGACTCTCTTTTTCAATAAAAAGACACATCCAGATTGAAAGTGAGGGAGTAAACTCCCACTAATCATGTCAATGGACGTCAAGAGGAAGGAAGAGGAGCAATATGTATAGGAGCTGATCTAGAATTTAAAACAAAGCCTATAATAAAGGATGAAGAAGGATACTATATTATAAAAATTGTTTATCCCACAGAAGATCTACCTTTTCAAAATATTCACACTGCTACCTTCGGAGAAGACAAGTGCACAAACCAATTAACCCTAAAATTAATGACACTCATGACTAATATTACCTTTACAGCGGGGACTTCAGTGTCCCCTGACATCAGTGAGAATCATCTAAGCAGAAGCTCAACAGGAAACAAGGGCTTTGAGAGACATACTAGATCACACATACTTCACAAGTATATCAGAGCATTTTTCCCAAAGCAGAATACATGTTCTTCTTTATTGCACGTGGAAAATACTCCAGAATTGATCATGCACATGGTCACAACTCATGTGTCAAGTGGTACAGAACGGTTGAATTCACTCCATGCATATTTTCAGACCAATATGCTATGAAACAAGAAGTCAAACCCAATAAAACATGGAAGGCCCATAAACGACAATGTGATACCACCTCACACCAGTGAGAATGGGGAAAATTAAGAAGACATGAAAGAACAAATGTTGAAGTGGATGTGGAGAAAGGGAACCCTCTTGCATTGTTGGTGGGAATGTGAGTTGGTACAGTCGTTTTGGAAAACTGTGTGGAGGTTCCTCAAAGAGTTAAAAATAGACCTGCCCTACAACTCAGCAATTGCACTGCTGGGATTTACCTCAATGATACAGATGCAGTGAAACACCTGGACACCTGTGCCCCCATGCTTATAGCAGCAATGTCCACAATAGCCAACCTGTGGAAGGAGCCCTGGATGTCCATCCAAAGATGGATGGATAAAGAACATGTATTCTATATTTACAATGGAATATTCCTCAGCCACCAGAGAGGAGGAATACCCACCAATTGCTTCAATGTGAGTGGAACTGGAGGGTGTTATGCTGAGTGAAGTAAGTCAATTGGAGGACAAATAATATATGATTTCATTCTTTTGGGTAATATAAAAAAATGGGGTAAAGAATTATAGAGGAAATGAGGGCAAATAAGTGGAAAAAATTAGAGAGGGTGACAAAACATGAGAGACTTCTAAATCTGGGAAACCAACAAGAAGTAGTGGGAGGAGAAGTGGGTGGGGCATGGGGGGACTGTGTGACAGGCACTGAGGGGAACACTTGAGCAGATGAGCCTGGGGTGCTATGGTATGTGTTGGAAATCAACCTTCAATAAAAAATACATAACAATTAAATAAATGCACATAAAGGACATCTTCCTGAAGAAGAAATAAGTCAATGAAGAAATTAAAGAATGTAAGCAAAATTTCAATCAATGAACATTAAATCACAATCATGCAATCCAGTATGTCTCTCAAACCCCTTGTTTCCTTGTAAAGCTTTGGGACACATCAAAAGCCATCCACCAAGGGAAGATGAAGCAATACAGGTCTTATCCAGGACCTGATTGAAATGGGAGCATAGCCAGTGCATTAGCAGAGTGAGGATGAGGGTAAAACATATTGCCAGGCTGCTGCTCCCACGTGCAGAAGAATGAAAGGGGACACTTTTCTTACATCATCACAACAATGGACTCAAAATTGATGAAGGATCTAAATGAGTCTGGAAATGATCAGAATCCTCAGGAGAACACAGGCAGCCCTTTTTCTACCTCGACTGCAAGCACTTCTAGATGAGTCTCCAGAGGTAAGGGAAAGAAAAGGAAAATGAAGTATGGGGACTTCATCAAGAAAGAGCATTTTCACACAAAGGAATCACTCAGTGTAATTAAAAGGCAGCCTACAGAATGGGAGAAGATATTTGATAATGTCTTATCAGATTAAAGGCTCGAATTCATATGTAAAATGAACATATCAAGCTCAACAGCCACCAGTATCTCCAATGAGAATTGGGCAGAAGTTGTGAACAGACTTCCTGTCCTGTCCTGAGATACCACATCACACCGTATATTAGGGAGCTCATTCTCATGCAAAACTAAATTCATTTGCTCTCCTAGATTTGCCATATATCAAACAAAATATTAGAACAAAGTGTCTGACAGAAGAGAAGGAGAACATCAATGTCCCTAAGTCGAAGATTACCATAGAAATTAGGCAATAATAAAATAAAAGACTTTAAAATCATTCAACAGGAATAAAATAATTTGTTTACATATACATTGTCAGGGAGGAAAATAATTCCAAAAAAACACTTAAAAGTAAGTAATGAACTCAGGGAAAATTCAGGATATCAAATCAAAATAGACCATTAAGTTAATTTCTACACACTAACAACCAAATTTCTGTATAAAATATACAAAACACTCCGCTTTACACTGGTATTAAAAATAAATATTTATGACAACACTTCTTTAAGGAGAGACAATGATATTTAAAAATGAACTATATTAATGAGAGATTTTCAAAAGGCACAGAAATGCAAAAATAAATACTTTGATGGATTAGAACATCATAAATTCACTGTACCACCAAAAGAATGCGATCTACCCTTGTGAAGTAATGCTTGTATATAACTTGTAAAGAATTGAATCTAAGACTGGGGCTGACTATATAGTCAGAGGACATGCAAATAAGGCCCTCCCTACACTGATTAAACCAGCCGAGCCCGGACCCTAAAGCTGGAGAGGAGCCCCAGCCCCAGGATCCCCAGGTGGCCCCAATCAATGCTCAGGAAACAACACAGACAAACCACTATGGAGTCTGTGCTCCGCTGGGTTTTCCTTGTGGCTATTTTAAAAGGTAATTCATGGAGAACAAGGGACCTTGAGTTTGTGAGGGGAGGTGAGTGAGTGAAAGAGGGGATGTGGGACCGTTTCCTGACCAGATGTCTTGTGTCTGCAGGTGTCCAGGGTGAGGTGCAGCTGGTGGAGTCTGGGGGAGACCTGGTGAAGCCTGGGGGGTCCCTGAGACTCTCCTGTGTGGCCTCTGGATTCACCTTCAGTAGCTATGGCATGGAGTGGGTCCGCCAGGCTCCTGGGAAGGGGCTGCAGTGGGTCGCATACATTAACAGTGGTGGAAGTAGCACAAGCTACGCAGACGCTGTGAAGGGCCGATTCACCATCTCCAGAGACAACGCCAAGAACACGCTGTATCTGCAGATGAACGGCCTGAGAGCCGAGGACACGGCCGTGTATTACTGTGCGAAGGACACAGTGAGGGGGCCTCAGTGTGAGCCCAGACACAAACCTCCCTGTGGAAGGGGATCAGGACCACCAGGGGGTGCACACTCCTCACCACTTCTGTCCTGAAGGCCCAGGAGCAGGTGCAGAGGGAGGTTCTGGGCAGGTTTCCTGTCAGGGTCTGGGCTTCCTCTCCAAGGAGCAGTTTCCCCCTGGGAGTCTCTCTGGGCACAGGATTCTGTGCTTACGTATTCAGTCTCTAACTTACACACTTTGTGTCATAGAAAGAGAAATATTTCAATTCCAAAAATGACAGTGCCTCTTGCTTTACTTATTCCTTATTCAATTTCTGATTTTGAAATCTGGTTGGTTTTAGTCAATAACTCTTCTTATATGCTCAGGGACAAATCTGCTTAAATTTCTTACTACTGCTCATAAATACCAGTTTATTACCCATATCTCCATTTACCACAACTTCTCCTTTATAAGAGTCCCAGCTGTATACATGGAACATGAAACAACCACCCAGCCCACTGTGCAATGATTTTATTTTATTTTATATTGTATATTTTTATTGGATTTCAATTTGCCAACATATACCATAACACCAAGTGCTTTTCTGTCCAAGTGCCCACCTCACTGCCTGTCACCCAGTCACCCCAACCCTCCGCCGACCACCCTTCCACTACCCCTTGTTCATTTCCCAGAGTAAGGATTCTCTCATGTTCTGTCTCCTTCCCTGACATTTCCCCCTCATTTTCCTTCCTTTCTCCTTTATTCCATTTCTCGATTTTTTACATCCACTGAATAAATGCGACCATATATTTGTCACTTTCCCATTGACTTACTTCACTCAGCATAATACCCTCCAGTTCCATCCACGTTGTTGCAAAGGGTGGGTATTCCTCGTTTCTAATATGCAAGGATTTTAGAAACAACATAAAGTTCATGCTGGTCATGACACTACAAAGGGCTCAAAAACCAAATGAGAGAAGATTGAGTGCAGGTGTGACTTCAGTCTTGAACCACTCTCACAGAATCAATATCAGTGGGAATCTGGGAAAGCAAGGGACCCCAAGAAGTACGTTGTGAGGATGTGTAGTCTGCAGAGCCCCCCACATACACACAGACACGGGAGTACAAACCTTTATCACCTTCATCATCCTGTCTGTTGAGAGCAGGGCAGGCCTCTCAGTACATCATAAGTGCTTGGATTTTGGAAGGACACTGGCGGTCCTTCCAAGTGGTGTGTGCTGTGGGACAGTGTTAGGGATGAGGTCCTGCTCCAGGAGGGACTTGTGTGGAGTCAGTGTCCCACCTGCATCAAAGGAGGGAATTCAATGGTTCCTGCTGGATTTCCCATGGGTGGGGCAGGAGGAGAAGAGGGAGGACTGGTGATCACAGGTGTCAGCAGGTGACACTCAAAGATACGGTGTGATGACAAATTAAACTAAACTATTTTGAAAACTGAGAGAACAAAGGTGGAGGAGGACTTTCCACCTGCAGGGAATAACTCATGGATCCTTCAGGTGCTGATATCAGCTCACTGTGTGTGACCTCTACATCCCTGTTTTGGAATCTGATGTCCATGTGATGGGAGGATGAGGTAGGGCCTTAGGGGAGCACTTAGGTCAGGAGTTGCAGCCTCATGATGGGATCAGGGACCTTATACACAGGACTAGGAAAGCTCCCTGCCTCTGGGCCCCACATGAAGTGACAGGGAAAGGACAGGCTAGGACGTGGGCGCTCTCCAGATACCACATCTGCCTGCACCTGGACATCAGACGTCTCAGATTCCAGATCTATGAGAATGAGTGTCCGTTGTCTGATCCGTCCAGTCCATGTATGATGTTTCAGGAGTTGGGACAGGCTAAAGTAATTTTTTCTTTGTTTAAATTGAATTTACCAATATTTACTACACACTCAGTGCTCATCACATCACCTGCCCACCTTAACTCCAATCACCCAGTTCCCCCATCCCTCACTCCCTCTCTTCCAGCGACCCTCAATGTTTTTTCCCCAGAGTTAAGTGTCTCTCATGATTTGTCTTCCTCTGTAATATTACCCCACTAAGATTCTCTCCTTCCTTTATGGTCTCTTTCAGTATTTCCTATGTTCCACATATGAATGAGACCATATCATTGCCTTTCTGTGATTAATTTTTCTCAACTTAATACCTCCAGTGCCACCCATGTTGAAGGAAATGTTATTTCATGTTATTCATCATTTCTGACAGCTGTGTAATATCCCATTGTATATATAAACCACATTTTGGGTATATATTTATTGGATTTCGATTTGCCAACATATATTATAACAGCCAGTACTCATTCCGCCAATGCCCCCTTCAGCTCCTGTCATCCTCAGGTGACCCCCTTCAGGGATCAGGACACAACACAGGCAATTCACCATGGAGTCTGTGCTCAGCTGGGTTTTCCTTGTCGCTATTTTAAGAGGTAATTCATGGAGAACGAAAGACCTCAAGTATGTGAGTGGAAGTGAGTGAGAGAAACGGGATGTGGGACAATTTCCTGACAAGGATCTCTTGTGTCTGCAGGTGTCCAGGGTGAGGTGCAGCTGGTGGAGTCTGGGGGGTCCCTGAGACTCTCCTGTGTGGCCTCTGGATTCACCTTCAGTAGCTACTACATGGGCTGGGTCCGCCAGGCTCCAGGGAAGGGGCTGCACTGGGTCACATACATTAGCAGTGGTGGAAGTAGCACAAGCTACGCAGACGCTGTGAAGGGCCGATTCACCATCTCCAGAGACACTGCCAAGAACACACTGTACCTGTGGATGAACAGCCTGAGAGCCGAGGACACGGCCGTGTATTACTGTGCGAAGGACACAGTGAGGGGACCTCAGTGTGAGCCCAGACACAAACCTCCCTGTGGAAGGGGATCGGGACCACCAGGGGGTGCACACTCCTCACCACTTCTGTCTTGAAGGCCCAGGAGCAGGTGCAGAGGGAGGTTCTGGGCAGGTTTCCTGACAGGGCCGGGGCTTCCTCTCCATGGAGCAGTTTCCCCCAGGGAGCCCCTTTGAATACTTGATTATGTGTTTAACTCTTCAGTCTCTCTCTTAGAGACCTAGAATTGAACTATACCACTTGCACTTACTTGCACTTAACTTTCCCTGACCCGAAATACTAATCAATTACAAATAACTCCATTCATGTCATCTCAACATTTTCATGAGTCCAAGTGACACTCACTGTAGTTCACAGGACCCCAAGCTAACATGCTGTGTTGCACATCAGGGTACAGAGGGATATCCAATCAACACAATATAAGATAGACATTCTAAAATAAAAAATAAAATAAAATAAAATAAAATAATAAAATTAAATAAATTAAATTAAATTAAATTAAATTAAATTTAAAAATTGACATTCTACCAAAATGTTAATAATGTCCGGAGAGTGAGAGATATTCCCAGAATGACATGATAGGGAGGTGGACTCAGAGGCCACTCACACACACACACAATCACGAGAGTATAACCATTCATCACCTTCACTTTCATGTCTGATGAGAACCAGGCAGGCCTTTCATCACGTCATAAATGCCTGGGTGGTGCCAAGGAATGACACTGGCTCAGGGTGTGAATTGTGGGTCAGTGGTGGGGACAGGGTCCTGCCCTATGGGATTTGGGGAGGAGGTGGTGCTTTAGAGGAGCACTTAGGTCAGGAGGTGCAGCCTCATGATGGGATCAGGGCCCTTATACACCAGGACTGGGAAACCTCCCTGCACACTGGCACCATGTGAGGTGATGGAGAAAGGACAGGGTAAGACTTGCGTGCTCTCCAGACACCACATCAGCCTGCACCTGGACCTCAGATATCCCAGATTCCAGATCTCTGAGAATGAGTGTCTGTTGTTTGATCCACCCAGTCCGTGTATGATGTTCCAGGAGTGAGGACAGGATAAGTCATTTTTTTCTTTGTTTAAATTGAATTTACCATTATGTACTACACACTCAGTGCCTATCACATCGTGTGCCCTCCTTAACACCCATCACCTATTTGCCCCATCCCCACCTCCTCCCTTCCAGCAACTCTCAGGTTTTTTTTTTTCCCCTGAGTTAAGTGTCTCTCATGATTTGTCTTCCTCTGTAGTATTACCCCACTAAGTTTCACTCCTTCCCTTATGGTCTCTTTCAATATTTCCTATATTCCACATATGGGTGAGACCATATCATTGCCTTTTTGTGATTGATTTATTTCTCTCAATATAATACCTCCAGTTCCATTCATTTTGAAGGAAATGTTATTTCATGATATTCATCATTTCTGACATCTGTGTAATGTCCCAAAACATATATAAACCACATCTTTTTTGTATTTTTTATTTGAGTTCCATTTGGCAACATATAGCATAACACCCAGTGCTCATCCCGCCAAGTGCCCCCTCAGTGCCCATCACCCAGTCACCCCCACCCCCACCCACACTTCCACTAACCTTTGTTTCTTTCCCAGAATTAGGAGTCTCTCATGTTCTGTCATTGTCTCTGATATTCCACACTCATTTTCTCTCCTTTCCTCTTTATTTGCTCTCACCATTCTTTATATTCCCCGTCTCAATGAGAGCATGTAATATCTGATGGCTGTGTAATATCCCAGTTTATATATAGATCACATCTATCCACTCATCTTTCAGTGGACACAGAGGCTCCTTCCACATCTTCCTTATCACTCTTCTGTAGAAGGGCATCCTGATTCCTCCCACAGTTCGGCTATTGTGGACATTGCTGCAGTGAATATTGATGTACAGTGGTCATTTGATTTCATTAAATTTGTGTCTTTTGGGTAAATACCCTGTAGTGCAATGTCTGCGTCAAAGCATGGTGTTTTCTCACTTTTTCAGGACATTCCCTTCTGTTTTCTGGAGTGGCTGAACAAGCCTACCTTTGCACCAAAAGTGAAAGAGAAAGTTCCGCTTTCTCAAAATTCTTGCTTGTGTGTATTGTTTCCAGCCCTGTTACTTTATCCATTCTGAGTTGTATAAGTGGGATCTTAGTGGTTTTCATTTGTATTTCCCTGATGACAAGTCATGTGGATCATTTTAATCATCTGCTGGTTGGCCATTTGTCAGTCTTCTTTAGAGAAAATCCTGTTCATGTATTCTCTCCATTTCTTGACTGGATTCATTGTTTTGTTGGGTGCTGAATTGTTTTTTTTTTCATTAATTTTTTATTGGTGTTCAATTTACCAACATACAGAATAACACCCAGTGCTCATCCCGTCAAGTGTCCCCCTCAGTGCCCGTCACCCAGTCACCCCCACACCCCGCACTCCTCCACTTCCACCACCCCTAGTTCCTTTCCAAGATTCAGGAGCCTTTATGTTCTGTCTCCCTTTCTGATATTTCCCACACATTTCTTCTCCCTTCCCTTATATTCCCTTTCACTATTATCTATATTCCCAAATGAATGAGAACATACAATGTTTGTCCTTCTCCGATTGACTTACTTCATTCAGCATAATACCCTCCAGTTCCATCCACATTGAGGCAAATGGTGGGTATTTGTCGTTTCTAATGGATGAGGAATATTCCATTGTGTACATAAACCACAGCTTCTTTATCCATTCATCTTTCGATGGACACCGAGGCTCCTTCCACAGTTTGGCTATTGTGGACATTGATGCTAGAAACATTGGGGTGCAGGTGTCCCAGTGTTTCATTGCATCTGAGTCTCTGGGGTAAATCCCCAACAGTGCAATTGCTGGGTCGTAGGGCAGGTCTATTTTTAACTCTTTGAGGAACTTCCACACAGTTTTCCAGAGTGGCTGCACCAGGTCACATTCCCACCAACAGTGCAATAGGGTTCTCCTTTCTCCCCATCCTCCCCAACATTTGGGGTTTGCTGTCTTGTTAATTATCCCCATTCTCACTGGAGTGAGGTGGGATCTCATTGTGGTTTTGATTTGTATTTCCCTGATGGCCAGTGATGCGGAGCATTTTCTCAAGTGCATGTTGGCCATGTCTATGTCTTCCTCTGTGAGATTTTTCTTCATATCTTTTGCCCATTTCATGACTGGATTGTTTGTTTCTTTGGTGTTGAGTTTAAGAAGTTCTTTATAGATCTTGGAAACTAGCCCTTTTCTGATACGTAATTTGCAAATATCTTCTCCCATTCTGCAGGTTGTCTTTTAGTTTTGTTGACTGTATCCTTTGCTGTGCAAAAGCATCTTATCTCGATGAAGTCCCAGTAGTTCATTTTTGCTTTTGTTTCTTTTGCCTTCATGGATGTATCTTGCAAGAAGTTACTGTGGCCGAGTTCAAAAAGGGTGTTGCCTGTGTTCTCCTCTAAGATTTTGATGGAATCTTGTCTCACACTTAGATCTTTCATCCGTTTTGATTTTATCTTTGTGTATGGTGAAAGAGAGTGGTCTAGTTTCATTCATTTGCATGTGGATTTCCAATTTTCCCAGCACCATTTATTGAAGAGACTGTCTTTCTTCCAATGGATAGTCTTTCCTCCTTTATGGAATATTAGTTGACCATAAAGTTGAGGGTCCACTTCTGGGTTCTCTATTCTGTTCCATTGATCTATGTGTCTGTTTTGTGCCAGTACCACACTGTCTTGATGACCACAGCTTTGTAGTACAATCTGAAATCTGGCATTGTGATGCCCCCAGATATGGTTTTCTATTTTAAAATTCCCCTGGCTATTCAGGGTCTTTTCTGATTACACACAAATCTCAAAATAATTTGTTCTAACTGTCTGAAGAAAGTCCATGGTGTTTTGATAGGGATTGCATTAAGCGTGTAAATTGCCCTGGGTAACATTGACATTATCACAATATTAATTCTGCCAATCCATGAGCATGGAATATTTTTCCATCTCTTTGTGTCTTCCTCAATTTCTTTCAGAAGTGTTCTATAGTTTTTAGGGTATAGATCCTTTACCTCTTTGGTTAGGTTTATTCCTAGGTATCTTATGCTTTGGGTGCAATTGTAAATGGGATTGACTCCTTAATTTCTCTTTCTTCAGTCTCATTGTTAGTGTATAGAAATGCCACCAAAGAGGAAAGGACCTATAGTCTAAAAATTCTAAAATAGGTACGAAAGACATTAAAGAAGACAGAAATATATGGAAAACAGTCTTTTCTCATGGATTGGAAAAAATATTCATATAATGTATATGCCACAACCTGCGATCTATGCATTCAATATGAATCCTAACAAAACACCACCATTTTTCTAGGGAATGGAAAAAGCCTAAAATTTGTAAATAAAGAGAAAAGTTTCTGAGTAAGCAAAAGATTGTTGACACGAAAAACAAATCAGTGCAGTCTGGGTGGCTCAACATTTTAGCACTGTCTTTTTGTCCAGGGCGTGATCCTGCAGACCTGGGAATGAGTCCCATATCAGGCTCCCTACATGGTGCCTGCTGCTCCCTCTGCCTGTGTCTCTGCCATTCTCTCTGTATCTCTGCATCTCTCATGAGTAAATAAAAACTTAATAAAAACAAAGCAAAAGCCATCAGAATTCCAGATTTCAGAGTTGTGATCATCAAAACAGTATAATAGTGGCAGTAAAACATGCACATGGTCAATGGAATAGAAAAAGAACCCATAAATGGCCACACAGCTCTATGGCCAACTTATCCTCGACAAATTTCAAAAGACTATCGACTGGAAGAAGGGCAATCTCTTCAACAAGTGACGTTGGGAATATTGGACAGCTGCAAATAGAATGAACCTGGGCCACATTCTTACACTCCACACAAAGATAAACTCAGAGTAGATGAAAAACCTAAATGTGAGGCAAGAAACCATCAAAATCAAGGAGATTTTGTGACCTCAGCCAAAACAGGTTCTTGGTACTCGAATCTCCAAAGGGAAGGGAAACAAAAGGAAGAGTGAACTCTATGGACTACATCAAGGAAGGAGCTGTCATACAGCTGTGGAAACACTCAACATAGTTGAAAGGCAACCTAACAAATTAGAAAAGATAGGGATGCCTGTGTAGCTTGAGCATCTGTCTTTGGCTCAGGGAGTCCTAGAGCTCTAGGATTGAGACCAGCATTAGGCTCCGTGTGGGGAGCTCACTTCTCCCTCTGCCCATCTCTGAATCTCTCTGTCCATCTCTGATGAATAAATAAATAACATCTTCCAAAAGAATAAAAACAATGGGAGAAGAGATTTGCAAATCTATCTCCAGATTAAGGCTGGTTTCCAAAATCGAAAAAAAAATTATCAAACTAAACAACCACAAAGTGAAAACTACAATCAGAAATGGGCAGAGGACATGATGATTCACCTTGTCCTGATTGGAGTTGTAGACGGTCACTTTATATTAGGTGGGTCATCCACATACACAATGAAATTTATTGTCTCCTCTAGGTCTATCTTATATCAACTGCTTACCTGAAAGATGCACATGCAATGAAACGCCGGGACACCTGCACCCCGATGTTTCTAGCAGCAATGTCCACAATAGCCAAACTGTGGAAGGAGCCTCGGTGTCCATCGAAAGATGATGGATAAAGAAGATGTGGTTTATGTATACAATAGAATATTCCTCAGCCATTAGAAACGACAAATACCCACCATTTGCTTCAACATGGATGGATCTGGAGCATATTATGGCTGAGTGAAATAAGTCAATTGGAGAAGGAAAAACATTATATGGTCTCATTCATTTGGGGAATATAAATAATCGTGTAAGGGAATAGAAGGGAAGGGAGAAGAAATGTGTAGAAAATATCAGAAAGGGAGACAGAACATGGAAGACTCCTAACTCTGGGAAACTATCTAGGGGTTGTGGAAGAGGAGGAGGGCGGGGGGTGGGGGGGGAATGGGTGGTGAGCACTGAGGGAGCACTTGACCGGATGAGCACTGGGTGTTATTCTGTATGTTGGCAAATTGAACACCAATAAAAATAAATTTATTATTGAAAAAAATGCTGCAATAAACAGGATGCATGTAAAGAAAATTAAGCAGACAATGCATCCTGAAGACAAGAGGATAATGCTTTCTGCCCCAGACTGGAGGACCTGCCAGTAAACACACCAAGAAATCTACATTAAAAAATTGAAAACGTGGTAACCTGGAAAGAAAATAATTAGTTTTCCTATGACAATGTCAATAGAGTCAATGAGTAAAAACGTCACATAAACACTGGAAGAAATAACTCATGAGCTCAGCAAAAAAATCAGTATATAAAATTAACAAATAAAATAATGATATATTCCTACAAAATAACAACAAATTACATGTACAAAATTAACAAAATAATCCAATTTACACTAGCACCTAAAATAAATATTTAGGATTAAAATTTACTAACAAGATGAAATATCTCCAGAATAAGAACTATACTGATGTGTGTTTTGAAATGCACCTAGAAATTCAAAAATAACTGTTCTTAGAACTTCATATAGTCAGAGGGCCATCTACATAAATTGTTATAGAATTGGGTTGCAACACTTGTGTTGGCTTTAAATACGCGAACTTAAGTCTGGAGCTGGTTATATAGTCAGAGCACATGCAAATAGGGCCCTCACTCCACTGATTAAACCAGCCCAGTCCCGAACCTGCAGCTGGGAGAAGAGCCCCAGCCCCAGGTGACCCAATTCAGGGATCAGGACACAACACAGACAAACCATCATGGAGTCTGTGCTCGGCTGGATTTTCCTTGCCGCTATTTTAAAAGGTAATTCAAAGAAAATCAGAGACCTTGAGGCTGTGAGGGGAAGTGAGTGAGAGAATCAGGGGATGTGGGACAGATTTGACCAGGATGTCTTGTGTCTGCAGGTGTCCAGGGTGAGGTGCAGCTGGTGGAGTCTGGGGGAGACCTGGTGAAGCCTGGGGGGTCCCTGAGACTCTCCTGTGTGGCCTCTGGATTCACCTTCAGTAGCTATGCCATGGGCTGGGTCCGCCAGGCTCCTGGGAAGGGGCTGCAGTGGGTCGCAGCTATTAGCTATGATGGAAGTAGCACAGGCTACGCAGATGCTGTGAAGGGCCGATTCACCATCTCCAGAGACAACGCCAAGAACACGCTGTATCTGCAGATGAACAGCCTGAGAGCTGAGGACACGGCCGTGTATTACTGTGCGAAGGACACGGTGAGGCGACCTCAGTGTGAGCCCAGACACAAACCTCCCTGAAGAAGGGGATCAGGACCACCAGGGGGTGCACACTACTCACCATTTTTGTCTTGAAGTCCCAGGAGCAGATGCAGATGGAGGTTCTGGGCAGGTTTCCTCTCAGGGACGGGTCTTCCTCTCCAAGGAGCACTTTCCCCCCGGGAACCCCTCTGAACACTTGATTATGTGTTTACCTCTTCAGTCTCTTTCTTAGAGACCTAGAATTAAACTATACCACTTCCACTTACTTGTACTTAACCTTTCCTGACCCAACATTTTAATCAATTACAAATAACTCCATTCACATCATCTGAACCTTTTAATGAGTCTTAGTGGCGATCACTGTGGATCACAGGCCCCAAGCTAACATGCTGTCTTTCAAATCGCAGTATAGAGGAATCCCCAGTCAACACAAGAGAAAAGAGACATTGTTCGAACATGTTAATAACAGCCTGGGAGTGATAGATTTTCCCAGCATGACATGGTAGGGATGTGGATTCAGAGGTCTTTCACACAAACACACTCACACACACACACACACACACACACACACACACTCACAATCATGAGGGTATAACCATTCATCATCTTCACCTTCATGTCTGATGAGAGCCAGGCAGGCCTCTCATCAGGTCATAAATTCCTGGATGGTGCCAGGGAAGACACTGGCTACGGGTGTGTGCTGTGGGTCCGTGGTGGGGACGGGGTCCTGCTCCAGGAGCGGCTTGTGTGTCTTACTGTCCCAACTGCCTCAAAAGTGGGAACTCCTGCGTTATTGTTTGATTTCTTATCCTTTAGGTGGAGGAGAAGAATGAGCAAGGAATATCAAGGAGGTAACAGGCAGTAAAGAGTGGACATGGTGTGAGGAATCATTTCACTAAACAAGCATCAAACTGGAAGGACAAAAGAGAAACATGGTCATTCTCAGTAGACAGATGTCTGAATCAGAGGGAAAGGAGATGAATAATATATGGAAGCAGCAGGAAACTTTAAATAATAATACAAATAGGCCAAGATCCTACCCAGGTCTCAGATGGAAGCTGTCCTCTCCCTAAGGTCACAATCTGGTTCTGAAGGTCATGTGTACACCATGTGCTCAGAGACCAGAAGCTTCTACTGGATGAATGAGGAACCTCAGGGTGAGGAGCTGGATTGGAGGACGACCTTCCACCTGCAGGGAATAACTCATGGATCCTTCTGGTGGTGACGTCAGACCACTGTGTGTGACCTCTACCATGCCCATGTTGGAACCTAATGTCCATGAGATGGGGAAGGAGGTGGAGCCTTTGGGGAACATTTTGGTAAGGAGGTGCAGCCTCATGATAGGATCAGGGCCCTTTAAACCAGGACTGGGAAAGCTCCCTGCACCCTGGCCCCATGTGAGGTGATGGGGAAAGGACGGGGGAGGATGTGGGTGCTCTCCAGAGACCACATCCGCCTGCACCTGAACCTCAGATGTCCCAGATTCCAGATAAAAAAAATTAAATTAAATTATTAAAAAAAAACATACTGCAAATTACCCTCCAGTAAGACTATACTAATACTAATTTATTATTTATTATTTATTATTTTCCAACAGCTATATTTGAAAGGGCTTATTTCCTCACACCCCAGTCAACACTGGGTATTATCATTAATTTTATTATTTGCTACTGATAGGCAAAGTGGCATGGCATTTTTGTTTCATTTTTTATTGTCGGTGAATCTCTCAACTTCTCCTGGAGCTTTCCTATGACCCAGCAATTGCACTACTGGGATTTACTACAATGATACAAATACAGTGAAAGGCCACAACACCTATACCCCAATGTTTATAGCAGCAATGTCCAGAGTAGCCAAACTGTGGACGGAGCCTCGGTGTCCATCGAAAGATGAATGGATAAAGATGTGGTCTCTATATACAATGGAATAATACTCAGCCATTAGAAATGAAGAACACCCACCATTTTCTTCAAGGTGATTGGAACTGGAAGGTATTATGCTGAGTGAAGTAAGTCAGTAGCAGAAAAACAAATTATGGTCTCATTCATTCAGGGAATATAAAAAGTAGTGAAAGGGAGTAAAGGGGAAAGGAAATAAAATGAGTGGGAAATATCAGAGATGTCGACAGAACATGAGAGACTCCTAACTCTAGGAAAGGAACTCTGGGAGGGTGTAGTTGTAAGGGAGGTCGGCGGAGGTAAGGGTGACTTGGTGATGGGCACTGAGGGGTCACTTGACGGGATGAGCACTGGGTGTTATACTATATGTCGGCAAAGTGAACTCCAATAAATAAAATTAAGAAATAAAATTTTAAAAACAAATGAAACTTCAGATAATGAGGAATAATCCTAACCAAAGAGGAAAGGACCTATAGCCTAAAAATTCTAAAATAAGTATCAAAGACATTAAAGAAGACAGAAACATATGGAATACAGTCTATTCTCGTGGATTGGAAAAATACTCATATAATGTCTATGCCACAAACAGCAATCTATGCATTCAATATGAATCCTACCAAAACACCACCAACATTTTTCTAGGGAATGGAACAAGCCTAAAATTTGTAAGTAAACAGAAAAGATTCTGACTAGGCCAAAGAATGTTGAAACTAAAAACAAATCTGGGCAGCCCGGGTGGCTCAGCATTGTAGCACTGCCTCTTTGTCCAGTGCGTGATCCTGGAGACCTGGGAATGAGCACCATATGAGGCACCCTGCATGGTACCTGCTGCTCCCTTTGCCTGTGTCTCTGCCATTCTCTCTGTCTCTCTGTGTCTCTCATGAGTAAATAAATAAAAACTTAAAAAAAGCAAAAGCCATCACAATTCTGGATTTCAAAGTTTTGATCATCAAAACACTAAAATAGTGGCAGTAAAACACGCACATGGTCAAAAGAATAGAATTAAGAATCCATAAATGGGCACACAACTCTATGGTCAACTTATCCTCGACAAAGTACAAAAGACTATCGATTGGAAAAAGGACAGACACTTCAACAAGTGGTGTTGGGATCATTGGACAGCTGCAAGTAGAAGAATGAACCTGGCCACATTCTTACACTGCACACAAAGATAAACTCAGAGTAGATGAAGGACCTAAATGTGAGGCAGGAAACCATCAAAATCCAAGAGATTTTGTGACGTTGGGCACAACAGGTCCTTGGTACTCAAGTCTCCAAAGGGAAGGAAAACAAAAGCAAAAATGAACTCCATGGACAACACCAAGGAAGGAGCTGTCGTACAGCTATGGAAACACTCAACATAAATAAAAGGCAACATTACAAATGGGAAAATGGGAATAGGGACGCCTGTGTAGCTTGAGCATCTGTCTTTAGCTCAGTGATCCCAGGGTTCTGGGATTGAGACAGCATCAGGCTCCCTGTGAGGAGCATACTTCTCCCTCTGCCTGTGTTTCTCCATCTCTCTCTCTCTCTCTCTCTCCTGAATAATAAATAAGATATTTGAAAATCTATCTTCAGATTAAGGCTGGTTTCCAAAATGGAGAAAGAAATCATCAAAATAAACTACTATGGGCTCCATCGAAAGATGAATGGATAGAGATGTGGTTTATGTACACAATGGAATATTCCTCAGCCATTAGAAATGACAAATCCCCACCATTTGCTTTAACATGGATGGAACTGGAGGGTATTATGCTGAGTGAAATGAGTCAATCGGAGAAGGACAAACATTATATGGTCTCATTCATTTGGGGAATATAAATAATAATGAAAGGGAATATAAGGGGAGGGACAAGAAATGTGTGGGAAATATCAGAAAGGGAGACAGAACATAAAGACTCCTAACTCAGGGAAATGAACTAGGGGTGGTGGAAGGGGAGGAGGGGAGGGGTGGGGGTGAATGGATGATGGGCTCTGAGGGGGGCACCTGACGTGATGAGCACTGGGTGTTATTCTGTATGTTGGTACATTGAACACCAATAAAAAATAAATTTATTTAAAAAAATAAACTACTACAAAGTCAAAAATACATTCGGAAATGGGCAGAAGAGGAGGGGCAAGATGGTGGAAGAGTAGGGTCCCCAAATCACCTGTCCCCACCAAATTACCTAGATAACCCTCATAATCATCCTGAAAATCGACGAATTCAGCCTGAGATTTAAAGAGAGAACAGCTGTAATCCTACAGTGAGAAGAGTTCCCGCGCTTCTATCAAGGTAGGAAGAGGGGAAAAAAGAATTAAAGAAACAAAAGTCCTCCAAGGCGGGGGATGCCCCAAGGACAGGAGAGCCCCGTCCCGGAGACACAGGAGCTGCACAAACCTTCCTGGGTGGAAAGGCGCTGGCAGGGAGTCAGAGCAGGACCCAGGAGGGCGGGGGTGCTCTCAGGCTCCCGGGGACACTCACAGGCACCTGCGCCCCGGGGAGTGTGCCGAGCTAGGTAAAGGGGCTCAGGGCACACACGCATTGACGCGGGAGCAGCTGGGAGGGGCGAGGGCGGCGGCTCTGCAGGGAGGAGGCTGCACCCCAGGAGCAGCTCGGAGGTGGCTCCAGCAGAGGAAGAGGCTCCGTGCAGAGGGGGTTACACGGCTCCGGGAGCATCTCAGAGGGGCTAAGGTGGTGGCTCCACAGAGAGGTGGCTCTGGGGACACAGCCCAGGATCCGGCCTCCCCCTGGGACAGGCAGAGGCCAGGAGGGCCCAGGACAGCGAGGATGCTCCCACCCCAAGCCAAACAGATCAGCGGCCTGGCTCCAGAGCATCCAGGCCCCTGTAGATGGAGAGCTCTGTAGTTACTGCGGGAGCTGACTCCAGGGCTCCAGAGCTGGCCGCAGCCACTGGGGTTGTTCCTCCTGGGGCCTCATGGGGTAAACAACCCCCACTGAGCTCTGCACCAGGGAGGGGGTTGAGCAGCTTCCCCAAGTGCTAACACCTGAACATCAGCACAACAGGCCCCTCCCCCAGAAGACCAGCTGGACGGGACAAGTTCCAGAGAAGTCAAGGGACTTAAAGAAAACAGAATTAGAAGATACTCCCCCGTGCTTTTGTTTTTTTGTTTGTTTGCTTGCTTTTTCATTTCTGTTTGCTTCCCCCACCTTTTTTTTCCTTTCTTTCTTTTTCTTTCTCTTTCTCTTTTTTTTCTTTTTTTCTTCCTTTTTTATTTTCTCATTTTCTCTTTTCTTTCCTTCTTTCTCTCCTGCCTCTTTCTCCTTTTCCTAATCCAACTTGTTTTTGGCCACTCTGCACTGAGCAAAATGACTAGAAGGAAAACCTCACCTCAAAAGAATGAATCAGAAACAGGCCTCTCTCTCACAGAGTTACAAAACCTGGATTACAATTCAATGTCAGAAAGCCGATTTAGAAGCACTATTATACCGCTACTGGTGGCTCTAGAAAAAAGCATAAAGGACTCAAGAGACTTCATGACTGCAGAATTTAGATCCAGTCAGGCAGAAATTAAAAATCAATTGAATGACATGCAATCCAAACTAGAAGCCCTAACGACGAGGGTTAACGAGGTGGAAGAACGACTGTGTGACATAGAAGACAAGTTGATGGCAAAGAAGGAAACTGAGGAAAAAAGAGACAGACAATTAAAAGACCATGAAGACAGATTAAGGGAAATAAACAACAGCCTGAGGAAGAAAAACCTACGTTTAATTGGGGTTCCTGAGGGCGCCGAAAGAGACAGAGGGCCAGAATATGTATTTGAACAAGTCCTAGCTGAAAACTTTCCTAATCTGGGAAGGGAAACAGGCATTCAGATCCAGGAAATAGAGAGATCCCCCCCTAAAATCAATAAAACCCGTTCAACACCTCCACATCTAATAGTGAAGCTTGTAAATTCCAAAGATAAAGAGAAGATCCTTAAAGCAGCAAGAGACAAGTAATCCCTGACTCTTATGGGGAGGAGTATTAGGGAAACAGCAGACCTCTCCACAGAGACCTGGCAGGCCAGAAAGGGCTGGCAGGATGTATTCAGGGTCCTACATGAGAAGAACATGCAACCAAGAATACTTTATCCAGCAAGGCTCTCATTTAAAATGGAAGGAGAGATAAAGAGCTTCCAAGACAGGCAGGAACTGAAAGAATATGTGACCTCCAAAGCAGCTCTGCAAGAAATTTTAATGGGGACTCTTAAAATTCCCTTTAAAAAGAAGTTAAGTGGAATAATCCACATAAACAAGGACTAAATAGACATCATGATGACACTAAACTCATATCTTTCAATAGTAACTCTGAATGTGAACGGGCTTAATGATCCCATCAAAAGTCACAGGGATTCAGACTGGATGAAAAACCAGGACCCATCTATTTGCTGTCTACAGGAGGCTTGTTTTAGACAGAAGGACACCTACAGCCTGAAAATAAAAGGCTGGAGAACCATTTACCATTCGAATGGTCCTCAAAAGAAAACAGGCGTAGCCATCCTTATATGAGATAAACTAAAATTTACCCCGAAGACTGTAGTGAGAGATGCAGAGGGACACTATATCATACTTGAAGGATCTACCCAACAAGAGGACTTAACAATCCTCAATATATATGCCCCGAATGTGGGAGCTGCCAAATATATCAATCAATTAATAACCAAAGTGAAGAGATATTTAGATAATAATACATTTGTACTTGGTGACTTCAATCTAGCGGTTTCTATATGTTATAGGTCTTCTAAACACTACATCTCCAAAGAAACGAGAGCTTTAAATGATACACTGGACCAGATGGATTTCACAGACATCTACAGACTTTTCATCCAACCTCAACTGAATACACATTCTTCTCAAGTGCACATGGAACTTTCTCCAGAATAGACCACATACTGGGTCACAAATCGGTTCTGAACCGATACCAAAGGATTGGGATCATCCCCTGCATATTTTCAGACCATAATATCTTGAAATTAGAACTAAATCACAACAAGAAGTTTGGAAGGACTTCAAACACATGGAGGTTAAGGACCATTCTGCTAAAAGATGAAAGGTTCAACCAGGAAATTAAAGAAGAATTAAAAAGATTCATGGAAACTAAGGAGAATGAAGATACAACTGTTCAAAATCTTTGGGATGCAGCAAAAGGAGTCCGAAGGGGGAAACACATTGCAATATAAGCATCCATTCAAAAACTGGAAATAAGTCAAATAAAAAGCTAACCTTACACATAAAGGAGCTACAGAAGAAATAGCAAATAGATCGTACAACCAGCAGAAGAAGAGAGTTAATAAAGATTCAAGCAGAACTCAACGAAATCGAGACCAGAAGATCTCGGGAACAGATCATCAAAATCAGGAGTTGGTTCCTTGAAAGAATTAATAAGATAGGTAAATGATTAGCCAGCCTTATTAAAAAGAAGAGAGAGAAGACTCAAATTAATAAAGTCATGAATGAGAGGAGAGATCACTACCAACACCAAGGAAATACAAACGATTTTTAAAACATATTATGAACAGCTCTATGCCAATAAAGTAGGCAATCTAGAAGAAATGGACGCATTCCTGGAAGGCCACAAACTACCAAAACTGGAACAGGAAGAAATAGAAAACCTGAACAGGCCAATAACCAGGGAGGAAATTGAAGCAGTCATCCAAAAGCTCCCAAGACACAAAAGTCCAGGGCCAGATGGCTTCCCAGGCGAATTCTATCAAACATTTAAAGAAGAAACCATACCTATTCTAATAGAGCTGTTTGGAAAGATAGAAGGAGATGGAGTACTTCCAAATTCGTTCTATGAGGCCAGAATCACCTTAATTCCAAATCATACAAAGACCCCACCAAAAAGGAGAATTACAGACCAATATCCCTGATGAACATGGATGCAAAAATTCTCAACATGATACTAGCCAACATGATCCAACAACACATTAAGAAAATTATTCACCATGACCAAGTAGGATTTATCCCCGGGACACAAGACAGGTTCAACACTCGTAAAACAATCAATGTGATTCATCATATCAGCAAGAGAAAAACCAAGAACCATATGATCCTCTCACTGGATGCAGAGAAAGCATATGACAAAATACAGCATCCATTCCTGATCAAAACTCTTCAGAGTGTAGGGATAGAGGGAACTTTCCTCGACATCTTAAAAGCTATCTACGAAAAGCCAACAGCAAATATCATTCTCAATGGGGAAGCATTGGGAGCCTTTCCCCTATGATCAGGAACAAGATAGGGATGTCTACTCTCACCACTGCTTTTCAACAAAGTATTGGAAGTCCTAGCCTCAGCAATCAGACAACAAAAAGACATTAAAGGCATTCAAATTGGCAAAGAAGAAGTCAAACTCTCCCTCTTCGCCGATCACATGATACTCTACATAGAAAACCCAAAAGCCTCCACCCCAAGATTGCTAGAACTCATACAGCAATTTGGCAGTGTGGCAGGATACAAAATCAATGCCCAGAAATCAATGGCATTTCTATACACTAACAATGAGACTGAGGAAAGAGAAACTAAGGAGTCAATCTCATTTACAATTGCACCCAAAAGCATAAGATACCTAAGAATAAACCTAACCAAGAGGTAAAGGATCTAAAGCCTAAGAACTACAGAACACTTCTGAAAGAAATGGAGGAAGACACAAAGAGATGGAAAAATATTCCATGCTCATGGTTTGGCAGAATTAATATTGTGAAAATGTCAATGTTACCCAGGGCAACTTACACGTTTAATGCAATCCCTATCAAAATACCATGGACTTTCTTCAGAGAGTTGGAACAAATTATTTTAAGATTTGTGTGGAATCAGAAAAGACCACGAATAGCCAGGGGAATTTTAAAAAAGAAAACCATATCTGGGGGCATCCGAATGCCAGATTTCAGCTTGTACTACAAAGCTGTGGTCATCAAGACAGTGTGGTACTGGCACAAAAACAAACACATAGATCAATGGAACAGAATAGAGAATCCAGAAGTGGACCCTCAACTTAATCACCAACTAATATTTGACAAAGGAGGAAAAAGTATCCACTGGAAAAAAAGACAGTCTCTTCAATAAATGGTGCTGGGAACATTGGACATCCACATGCAGAAGAATGAAACCAGACCACTCTCTTTCCCCATACACAAAGATAAACTCAAAATGGATCAAAGACCTAATGTGAGACAAGATTCCATCAAAATCCTAAAGGAGAACACAGTCAACACCCTTTTTGAACTTGGCCACTGTAACTTCTTGCAAGATACATCCAGGAATGCAAAAGAAACAAAAGCAAAAAAAAAAAAAAACTATTGGGACTTCATCAAGATAAGAAGCTTTTGCACAACAAAGGATACAGTCAACAAAACTAAAAGACAACCTACAGAATGGGAGACAATATTTTCAAATGACATATCAGATAAAGGGCTAGTTTCCAAGATCTATGAAGAACTTATTAAACTCAATAGCAAAGAAACAAACAATCCAGTCATGAAATGGGCAAAAGATATGAACAGAAATCTCACAGAGGAGGACATAGACATGGACAACAAGCACATGAGGAAATGCTCTGCATCACTTGCCATCAGGGAAATACAAACCAAAACCACCATGAGATCCCACCTCACAGCAGTGAGAATGGGGAACTTTAATAAAGCAGGAAACTACAAATGGTGGAGAGGATGTGGAGAAAGGGGAACCCTCCTGCACTGTTGGTGGGAAAGTGAACTGGAGTAGCCATTCTGGAAAACTGTGTGGAGGTTCCTCAAAGAGTTAAAGATGGATCTGCCCTTGACACAGCAATTGCACTGCTGGGGATTTACCCCAAAGATACAGATGCAGTGAAATGCCGGGACACCTGCACCCCGATGTTTATAGCAGCAATGTCCACAATAGCCACACTGTGGAAGGATCCTTGGTGTCCATCAAAAGATGAATGGATAAAGAAGATGTGGTTTATGTATACAATGGAATATTACTCAGCCATTAGAAACAACAAATCCCCACCATTTGCTTCCACATGGATGGATCTGGAGGGTATTATGCTGAGTGAAATAAGTCAATTGGAGAAGGACAAGCATTATATGGTCTCATTCATTTGGGGAATATAAAAAATATTAAAAGGGAATAAAGGGGAAAGGAGAAAAAAAGAGTGGGAAATATCAGAAAGGAGCCGGAACATGAAATACTGCTAACTCTGGGAAACAGACTAGAGGTGGTGGAAGGGGAGGTGGGCATGGGGTTGGGGGTGACTGGGTGATGGGCACTGAGGGGGTCACTTGACAGAATAAGCACTGGGAGTTATACTATATATTTGTAAATCAAACCCCACTAAAAAGTATACAGAAAAAGAGAATCCTTTACCTAGATTTATCCAAGGAAAAGAGAAAGACCCCTAATAAATAATATAGAAGTCCATTTGAATGTGTTTACTCTTATTATTTTTGATGACACATTTTCTATTGTGGTTAAGAGTCTCTTTTGTATTTTGGATACTAACCCATTTTCAGTATATAGTTGAACACACTGACTCCCATTTCATAATCTACCTTCTTCCTCTATTATTATTCCTTTTAACAGTTTTGCCTTCAATATAGCCCTACTCGTCTCCTTGCTTTTTTGCCTCTGATGTTGCTTTTATAACAAAGAAATCAGAGCCAAGCACATGTCATGACGTTTTCCCCTTTTTATTTTTCCATCTACATCTTTTAGTGTTGGGGCTTCTATTTAAAGCTTTAATCCACTTTTAAAGATACTATTTATTTATTCATAAGAGAAACACAAACACATACAGAGAGAGAGAGAGAGATTGGCAGAGACACAGGCAGAGGGAGAAGTAGGCTCCATACAGGGAGCCTGATATGCGACTCGATCCTGAGACTCCAGGATCACACCCTGGGCTGAAGGCAGGCGCTAAACCTCTGAGCCACCCATGGATCCCAACCTTTAATCCATTTTTCCATTTCCATTTTATATTTAGATTTAGATAGATGTTTGTCCATCTATCTGGATGATGTAAAATAAGGACCAAGTGTTATTATTTTGCATGTTGCTTTCCAACACCATTTGCCATAGTGACTGCCCTTTCTCCATTGTGTCCTCTTAGATAGCCTGTGGAAGATTTGCTGACTGTATATGGACACATTTACTTCAGATCTCCATCATGTGCTTCACTGTCTACAAATTTGATGTTAGGTCAGCCACACAATAATGTACTAATTCTGCTCCATAGTATATTTATATAGAGCAAAATGTCATGCCTGAGGATTGGTCTTCCTTCCCATAATTGTATGGTTACTATCATGTGATTTCTGTTTCCATATGAATATATATATTTTTTTCTGTTATGGAAAAAATGGTGCTTTGATTAATTTAATTAACTTTAAAATTATCAAAACAGAAAAAATGGTACTAAACAAATACAACAAAGCCAGGAGTTTGAATTATTTATATGGGAAAGATAAGTAAAATTTAAAATTTATAGGTAGTCTAGGAAAACTGATAAGCCTGTAATAAATACTATAAGAGTAAAATATAGGATATTACTGACACCAAAATCATGAAACGGACCATGAATAAAATACTAGGATGATTTTAGAGAAAAATTTAAATAACCAAGGCAAATTGCAAAATGTCTAGAATCACCAATCAACTAAGATGGTTTCATGAAAAATAAAAAATGAATAAAATACAACAAATAAGAAGAGTGAACCCATAATCAAAAAGCTTCTGACTCAAAAAAGACAAGAAGACAAACTAACAGTACGAAGGAAAAAAAAACTTATAAGACCAGATGCATTGATCTATTAATTTTACTAAGTATTTAAAGAAGAATTAATGCTGAAACATCTCGATCTCTTCCAAATCTAATGAGTATGGAACATGCCAAATCTTGGTAGGAGGCCAGCATGACCCTGACACTAAAGTCAGGCAAGGACTCTATGAGAAAGGAAACTACAGGCCAATTTTGCAGATGAATATAAATGCAAATATCCTGGCATTCAAATCCAACAGCACATGGAATGCAAGATACAGGATGACCTGGAAGGAATCATCTCTGGGATGCAAGAAAACTTCAATATGCCCAAAACATAAATGGGACCCCCTATATTAATAGAGTGAAAGATTAGATCACATTATCATTTCCTTTGATGCCTAAAATGATTTGACAAATTCCAACACATGTTTATCTTCAAAAAATCTTAACAATCAAGGAACAGAAGAAATTGCCTCCATGAAATACTGGTAATTTATGGAAAAACCCACATCCAACACCATATTCAACAGTGAAACGTGGAAGACTTCCTGTCAAGTCTGGCGCCACACAAGGATGCTTATTCCTACCATGAATATTCATCTTGGTACCATGAAGGAGAGGAAACTGTGACACCCCAAATATATCAGCTGGTCCCCTGGGTTGTTGTGAACTGAAGTCACTTGGGAATCATCCAGTGTAGAGACAGGCTGAGCCTCCTATGTCTCCTTGATGGCAAGAAATATATCTACATGGGCATTTTCCCATCCCTATCCCTGGAGGGCAGAATCATCCTCAGCACCAGAATAAGGACTTTAGGACCCAGAAGGCAAACAATCCTTGTCAGTCCCTCACTAATCCACTGATTCAAGCCAACATCTTCCCTTTATTTCTACACAAACCCAATGTTTTGTTGTCGAAGTGATGCAAGGGCTACATAATTTGGTCACTGTCTGGGTGTTGTATTCTAGGGAGCTCATGCACTTGCAAAATGAAATACATTTCACCTTAGATCAGTTTTCTGTCTACTGAATAATTAGACCAAAGAATCTAGAAGAATCAAAGGAAAATCTTTCTGCCTCAATGACTGGAAGATCAAACCAATAAATTCGGCAATAATAAAATAAATTATATTTAAATAAAAAATAAATTTATAAAAAGAAAAAAAATGAAGGACAAAAGCAAACATGAACTATTGTGACCTAAGAAAGATAAGAAAATTCTGCAGAGCAAAAGAAACAGTCACCAAAACCAAAAGACAACCTACAGAATGGGAGAAGATATTTGCAAATGCCGTATCAGATAAAGGGCTAGTTTCCAAGATCTATAAAGAACTTCTTAAACTCAACACCAAAGAAACAAACAATCCAATCATGAAATGGGCAAAAGACATGAAGAAAAATCTCACAGAGGAAGACATAGACATGGCCAACATGCACATGAGAAAATGCTCTGCATCACTTGCCATCAGGGAAATACAAATCAAAACCACAATGAGATACCACCTTACACCAGTGAGAATGGGGAAAATTAACAAGGCAGGAAACCACAAATGTTGGAGAGGATGCGGAGAAAAGGGAACCCTCTTACACTGTTGGTGGGAATGTGAACTGGTGCAGCCACTCTGGAAAACCGTGTGGAGGTTCCTCAAAGAGTTAAAAATAGACCTGTCCTACGACCTAGCAATTGCACTGCTGGGGATTTATCGCAAAGATTCAGGTGCAATGAAACGCCAGGACACCTGCACCCCGATGTTTCTAGCAGCAATGTCCACAATAGCCAAACTGTGGAAGGAGCCTCAGTGTCCATCGAAAGATGATGGATAAAGATGATGTGGTTTATGTGTACAATGGAATATTCCTCAGCCATTAGAAATGACAAATACCCACCATTTGATTTGACATGGATGGAACTGGAGGGTATTCTGCTGAGTGAAGTAAGTCAATCGGAGAAGGAGAAACATTATATGTTGTCATTCATTTGGGGAATATAAATAATAGTGAAAGGGAATATAAGGGAAGGGAGAAGAAATGTGTGGGAAATATCAGAAAGGGAAACAGAACATATAGATTCCTAACTCTGTGAAATGAGCTAGGGTTGGTGGAAGGGGAGGAGGGTGGGGGGGGTGGTGAATGAGTGACTGGCACTGAGCGGGGGCACTTGACGCGATGAGCACTGGGTATTGTTCTGTATATGTTGGCAAATTGAACACAAATAAAAAATAAATTTATTATTTAATAAAAAGGTTCTGTGCACCTCCTAGCAGTGATATTGGGGCTTCCAGGAAGACACAGATGCTTCCAAAGGACTAGAATTGCAGGAATATTATTGGCAGGACTCCATTTCTCTGTGTAGGTGACACATGTGCAATTTGGGTAGTGCAATCTGCTTGACGTCTGCCTGATCCATATGATCCATTCAAAGATGGAAATGGGGATACCCGGGTGGCTCAGCAGTTTAGCACCAACTTCCTCTCAGGGCCAGGAGATGAGGGATCGAGTCCCACCTCAGGCTCCACACATGGACCCTGCTTCTCCCTCTGCCTGTGTCCCTGCATCTCTCTCTCTCTCTCTCTCTCTGTCTCTGTCTCTGTCTTTCATGATTAAATAGATAAAATATTTTAAAAAAGCAAAGATGGAATGGGCTAGATTTTGAGACAGAACAGAAGTCCTGTATGTAGCCCGCAGGATCAAGGGGACTCATCTAAGAAAACCAAAATTACAGTTGATCAGAGGCACAAATTGCAATTGAATTGAATCTGAAATTTCCTGCTGCATTTGTTATGAAAAATACCCGATAAATCCTTAGAAGAGATTCATGGTAGATATTTTTCTTCTCTTAGATGAATGTAAAACAATTCATGAAAAACTTACAGTGGAAAGGCAGCACTACACTGTTAGTTTAGGAAGGATAAGAAAAATAGAAATATAGGCTATACAATGCTAAATATTCCTCCTGAGACCAGTTTATTATATCCCAAACTCTGCTTGAATGTTCTCATTCTCCATCAGGTAATCTCATCAAAGCTATTACAGAAGATCACAGAGTTAACCGCAGTGGAACACAGTGACTGAGTTATTAGAAACTTACAAATAGAACTGCATTACCTGAAACCCTCTGAAATTCAGCTAAATTCTAAATTTTGCTAAATTATGGGATCCCCAATACATGCGGGGTCCACTATTCTAAAGAACCCTGCCACTTGGGCATTCAGGTGTTTCAGAGGGCAGTAAGTCCTGTGGAAAGGAGCACAGGCCAAGAATCTGGGGTTAGACTCACCTGAAAATGTGCACAAGGACACTTAGAAACCCTCTACAATTTAAGGGGTAGGTTCACATCATTGTATGGGGAACCATGACACCTACAAACCAAGAGTTATATACAAATACAATTACAAAGTACCACGTGGACACAAAGTCTGAAGTCTGGAATATTACATAATAAAAAACCATAGTTTTTTCAAATAAATATGAACATACAAAGGCAGTCACATCTTATCTGGTCACAACAGCTTGACAGAAATGATCCCAAGCTGTGTATATACTGAGATGATATGTATAAAAGGCCAACCTTCTATTGAATAAGATAGCCCAGACCTGACCCTGCATCTGGGAGAGGAGTCCCAGTCCCAGGAACAATAGGTGACCCATTCAGTGATCAGGACAAAACACAGCACACCATGGAGTCTGTGCTCAGCTGGGTTTTCCTTGACACTATTTTTTAAATATATTTTTATATATTTTCTATTTGAATCAGTTTGCCAACATATAGCATATCCCCCAGTGCTCATCACGTCAACAAAAGAATGGGCATTTTTAAGAACTCACAGAAAATCTACCATAATATATATGTTAAATCTTTTTAAAAAGTCTCTATGATTTTGATATTTTCATCTAATTTTCTTAGAGAAATTATACCTCAAAAGTTCATAAACATTGGGATATGGGATAATGAGATTAAATGTTTGATTTATACATTTTATCCGCAACTGGGAGCAGATATTAATTAACCAAAACCATCATGACTCCACTGTGGTAACATGTGGGTTGAAATTGAAACCACAGCTGCCTTTCTTATTTCAACCAGGCCCGCACCTCACTTTCAGCCTGTCCAGACACCCATCATCTCATGACATCCCTGTTTGGGGACTTCCTGCACTAATGGAAAAAGCCTGTTAATACTAGGTGCTATTGGATACTCAGAAAGCATGAACAAGTGTCTACTGGCATTCATCTGAAGCTACTATTCCTCTATAGGGAATAGGTCAGAGCTCGATGATTCATGTTTACCTTGTGCTGCTCCCCTGACTTTCACCACCTGACACCAATAATGGATGTCTGTTTCTAATTCAATATTTGTAATGTAATGTCTAGTTCTAGATACTATGAATCTCTCGACTTCCCCTGGATATTTTCTATGACCCAACAATTGCACTACTGGGATTTACTACAAAGATACAGATACAGTGAAAGACCACGACACCTACACCCCAATGTTTATAGCAGCAAGGTCCATAGTAGCAAAAGTGTGGAAGGAGCCTCGGTGTCTATCGAAAGATGAATGGATAATGAAGATGTGGCCTATATATACAACGGAATATTACTCAGTCATTAGAAATGAAGAACACCCACCATTTGCTTCGACATGAATGGAACTGGAGGGTATTATGCTGAGTGAAGTAAGTCAGTCGCAGAAGAACGAATATATGGTCTCATTCATTTAGGGAATATAAAAAGTATTGAAAAAGAGTAAAGGGGAAAGGAGATAAAATGAGTGGGAAATATCAGAGAGGTCGACAGAACATGAGAGATTCCTAACTCTGGGAAAGGAACTCTGAGAAGGAACTCTGGGAAGGGGTAGTGGTAAGGGAGGTCGGCAGGGGTAGGGGTGACTGGGTGACAGGCAATGAGGCGTCACTTGACCTGATGAGCACTGATTGTTATACTATATGTTGGCAAAGTGCACTGGAATGAAAAATAATTAAGAAATAAAATTTGAAAAACAAAAAAAAACTTCAGATAATGAGGAATAATCCTAAACAAAGAGGAAAGGACCTATAGTCTAAAAATTCTAAAATACGTATGAAAGACATTAAAGAAGACAGAAATATACGGAAAACAGCCTATTCTCTTGTATTGGAAAAATAATTATTCATATAATGTCTATGCCACCAACAGCAATCTATGCATTCAATATGAACCCTATCAAAACACCACCAACATTTTTCTAGGGAACAGAAGAAGCCGAAAATTTGTAACCAAACAGAAAAGATTCTGACTAGGCAAAAGAATGTTGAAACAAAAAAGAAATCAGGGCATCCCGGGTGGCTCAGCGTTTTAGCACTGCCTTTTTGTCCAGGGCGTGATCCTTGAGACCTGGGAATGAGTCCCATATTAGGCACCCTGCATGACGCCTGTTGCTCCCTCTGCCTGTGTCTCTTCCATTCTCTCTGTCTCTCTGTGTCTCTCATGAGTAAATAAAAAAAATTTAAAAAACAAAACAAAAGCCATCACAATTCTGGATTTCAAAGTTGTGATAATCAAAGCAGTATAATAGTGGGAGTAAAACACGCACATGGTCAATGGAATAGAATAAGGAAGCCATAAATGGACACACAGCTCTATGGCCAACTTATCCCCGACAAATTACAAAAGACTATCAACTGGAAAAAGGGCAATCTCTTGAACAAGTGGTGTTGGGAACATTGGACAGCTGCAAATAGAATGAACCTGGGCCACATTCTTACACTCCACACAAAGATAAATTCAGAGTAGATGAAAGACCTAAATGTGAGGCAAGAAACCATCAAAATCAAGGAGATTTTGTGACCTTGGCCACAAACAGGTTCTTGGTTCTTGAATCTCCAAAGGGAAGGGAAACAAAAGTAAAAATGAACTCTATGGACTACACCAAGGAAGGAGCTGTCATACAGCCATGGAAACACTCAACATAATTGAAAGGCAACCTAACAAATTGGAAAAGATAGGGATGCCTGCATAGCTTGAGCATCTGTCTTTGGCTCAGGGAGTCCTAGAGCTCTAGGATTGAGACCAGCATTAGGCTCCATGTGGGGAGCCCACTTCTCCCTCTGCCCATCTCTGAATCTCTCTCTCCATCTCTGATGAATAAATAAATAACATCTTCCAAAAGAATAAAAACAATGGGAGAAGAGATTTGCAAATCTATCTCCAGATTACAGCAGGTTTCCAAAATCGAGAAACAAATTACCAAACTAAACAACCCAAAGTGAAAACTACAATCAGAAAGGGGCGTAAGACATAAAGAGACACCCTGTCCTGATTTGAGTTGTCGACTCTCACTTTATATTAGGTAGGTCATCCACATGCAAAATGAAATTTATTGTCTCCTCTACGTCTGCCTTATATCAACTGCATGATTAGAACAGACAATGCATCCTGAAGACAAGAGGAAAATACTTTCTGCCCAAGACTGGAGGACCTGCCAGAAAACGTAGCAAGAAAACTACTTTAAAAAAAAGAAAACTTGGTAACCTGGAAAGAAAATATTTAGTTTTCCTATGACAATATCTTAATAGAGTCAATGAGTAAAAACCTTACATAAAAACTGGAAGAAATAACTCATGAGCTCAGAAAAAAAATCAGGATATAAAGATATATTCCTACAAAATAAAAACAAATTACATATACAAAATAACAAAATAATCCAATTTACACTGGCACCAAAAATAAATATTTAGGATTAAATTTTACTAATACATTGAAATTTCTCCAGAAAATGACCTATAGTAATGTGTGTCTTTGAAAATACACGCAGAAACTCAAAAAGAACTACGCTTAGAACTTCATATGGTCAGAAGACCATCTACACAAATTGCTATAGAATTGTGGTGCAACACTTGTGCTGGCTTTTAAATACATGAATGTAAGTCTGGAGCTGGTTATATAGTCAGAGGACATGCAAATAGGACCCTCCCTCCACTGATTAAAAAAGCCCAGGCCTGACACTGTGGCCGTGAGAGCAGTCCCAGCCTCAGGACCCCAGGTGACCCTATTCAGTGATCAGGACACAACACAGACAAACCACCATGGAGTCTGTGCTTGGCTGGGTTTTCCTTGTCGCTATTTTAAAAGGTAATTAATAGAGAACCAGAGACCTTGAGTCTGCGAGTGGAGACAAGTGAGAGAAACTGTGGATGTGGGACAGTGTCCTGACCAGGATGTCTTGTGTCTGCAGGTGTCCAGGGTGAGGTGCAGCTGGTGGAGTCTGGGGGAGAACTGGTGAAGCCTGGGGGGTCCCTGAGACTCTCTTGTGTGGCCTCAGGATTCAGCTTCAGTAGCAATGAAATGAGCTGGGTCCGCCAGGCGCCAGGGAAGGGGCTGCAGTGGGTCTCATGGATTAGGTATGATGGAAGTAGCACACGGTACGCAGACGCTGTGAAGGGCCGATTCACCATCTCCAGAGACAACGCCAAGAACACGCTGTATCTGCAGATGAACAGCCTGAGAGCCGAGGACACGGCCGTGTATTACTGTGCAGACACAGTGATGGGACCTCAGTGTGAGCCCAGACACAAACCTTCCTGTGGAAGGGGATCAGGACCACCAGGGGGTGCACACTCCTCACCACTTCTGTCTTGAAGGCCCAGGAGCAGGTGCAGAGGGAGGTTCTGGGCAGGTTTCCTGTCAGGGTCTGGGCGTCCTCTCCATGGAGCAGTTTCCCCCAGGGAGTCTCTCTGGGCATAGGATTCTGTGCCCACGTATTCAGTCTCTAACTTACAAACTTTGGTTTCATAGAAAGAGAAATAGAGTAATATCCAGAAATGACTGTGTCTCTTCCTTTGCTTATTCTTTAAACAGTTTCTGGTTTGGAAGCTTTGTTGGTTTAGCCAACTGCTATACTTATATGCTCAAGGACAGATTTGCTTTAATTTTTTTACTTCTGTCCCTAAATACCAGCTTATTACATGGATCTCCATGAACCACAACTTCTCCTTTATACAGTCCCAGCTGTATACATCTAACATGAGAGATCCAACCAGCCCAGTGTGCATGTTTTTTAAAAACAGCAGAAAGTTCATGCTGCTCATGACCCTACAAAGGGCTCGAAAATGAAAAGGCGAAAAGATTGACTACAGCTGTGACCCCAGTCTTGAACCACACTGACAGATTCAATATCAGCGTCAACATGGGAAAACAAGGGTCGCCAAGAAGTACGTTGTGGGGATGTATAGTTGGAAGATCCCCCCCCCCACACACACACAGACACGAGAGTACAAACCTTTATCACCTTCATCATCATGTGTGTTAAGAGCCAGGTAGGCCCCTAACAAGTTATAAATGCTTGGATTTGGGAAGGACACTGGCTCAGGTTTTGTGTTGTGCATGAGTGGTGGGGACGAAGTCCTGCTCCAGGAGGGGCTTTTGTGGAGTCAGTGTCCTCCCTCCACCAAAGGAGGAAATTCAACGGTTTCTGTGGGATTTCCCATGGGGGGACAGGAGGAGGAGAGGAAGGACTGGTGATCACAGGAGTTAGCAGATGACACCAAAAGATACCATGTGATGAGAAATTCAACTAAACTATTATGAAAACCGAGAGAACAAAAGTGGAGGAGGACCTTCCACCTTCAGGGAATAACTCATGGATATCAGCTCACTGTGTGTGACCTCTACCATCCCCACATTGCAACCTAACATCCATGTGATGGGAGGAGGAAGTGGGGTGTTAGGAGAGCACTTAGGTCAGGAGGTGCAGCCTCATTGTGGGATCAGGGTCCTTATACACCTGGACTGGGGAAGATCTGAGCCCCCAGCCCATGTGAAGTGACAGGAAAGTACAGGCTAGGACCTGGGTGCTCCCCAGACACCACATGTCCCTGCACCTGGACCTTAGACTTCCCAGACTCCAGAACCATTAGAATGAGTGTGTTGTTTAATCCATCCAGACTGAGAATGTGGTGACATCACCCAGACACACTAAAACAGGGTCTATCCTCTTTTTGTCCTTTCCAACCTGGTCCGAAAAGAAGAGTCAGGTTATGACAAAACAGAGCAGGAAACCCACACCTGGACTCACTGTCCTCAGCCACCTTCCATGCCCCTGTGCTTAGTAGCTGTGCATCCCATTAGTGCCACACATTCTTCCTACAACCCTGGGGTTTTTAGGATTCCTACCTGTTTTACCACCTGAGCAGCGTTAACCCAGGCACATCCCTATGAAAGCAGATACCTAAAACTTCAGACTTTTCTGTTGCTCATAATACTATACAGAATATTCTGGATCAGCCTCACTCCTGTCCTAATCACCACAGCTATATCTCCACATGCCTACATCCATGACTCTTATGTCCAAAAGGTGGTCGATTTTCTACATGTGGACTTGTAGTTTTTGATCTGTCAGACCTTTGAGTGATTTCATGGGTGATCAGAATGATTCGATAACTAGGACGCAAGGTCCCAGATCTAAGTGCTCAGTGTTCCCCCATGCAGACTCAGTCTCCATGTGGCAGGGCCCTGAGTCCCAGGCACACATGAGTCAGGACTTTTAAGTGGATGGAAACATCCCCAAATCCTTCACTTGGTTGAGAAGCCAATCACTGGGTTTAGGCAGTGACTCTTGCGTCCCCACCTGGGCATCCTTTGCTCCTCACCCCTGCTGCTGACCATCATTTCCTCTGAGTACTCATGTTGGAGGCTCCCTCAGGGAAGGCAAGTCCTGTCCCCATCCTGTTATGTCTTTCTCCACAGAATATCTGTCTCAGGGCTCCCTGCAGGAGTCTGGATCTGGGCTGGGGAAACCCAGGCAGATCCTTACATTCACCTGATCCTTCTCTGGGTTCTCCCTGTGCATGTCAGTGTGGGTGTCACATGGGTCCATTACCCTTCAGGGGAATGCACTGGAGTCAATTCCAACGTCTGGTGGGAGGATGCTAAGTACCACAACCTATCTCTGAAGAGCAGGAGGATGTATAGAAATTCCAGGAACTGGAGAAATCAATGATTATGTTTCACACCAGAAACATATCTATTCAACGTGATGAACAACCAGCCTGATGAGATATAACAGAGCTTCTGCCATGAAATCACAAGTTCACATTTGAGCAGGAGAACGGAATTGCAACAGTTTATGAAAACAACACTATGGAAATCAATTGCAAGAGTCTATATTCATATAACATATAAACCCTGAGTTACTAGAGACAAATTAGAGAACAGGTCGACACTGAGGAGAACAGGAAAAAAAATCAAGACTTTTCAATATATTGTCAATCGAGAAACTCTTAAGGCAAATCATTAATTATGAAATCAGAATGTTATAGATAAAAAGTCAACATACAGGAAGGAAGGGCAAGATGGCGGAAGAGTAGGGTCCCCAAGTCACCTGTCCCCACCAAATTACCTAGATAACCTTCAAATTATACTGAAAATCTACGGATTCGACCTGAGATTTAAAGAGAGAACGGCTGGAACGCTACAGTGAGAAGAGTTCGCGCTTCTATCAAGGTAGGAAGACGAGGAAAAAGAAATAAAGACACAAAAGGCCTCCAAGTGGGAGGGGCCCCGCGAGGAGCCGGGCTGAGGCCGGGGCGAGTGTCCCCAGGACAGGAGATCCCCGTCCCCATCCTGGAGGAGCAGGAGCTGCACCGAACTTCCGGGGGGAGAGGGGCCCACAGGGAGGTGGAGCAGGACCCAGGAGGGCGGGGATGCCCTCGGGCTCCCGGGGACACTTACAGGCACCTGTGCCCCGGGGAGTGCGCCGAGCTCCCTAAGGGCTGCAGCGAGCACGGTGGGCCCGGAGCAGCTTGGAGGGGCTCGGGCGGCGGCTCCACAGAGGGGGATGCGGGGCGGGAGCGTGGATCCAACAGCGCAGGCCCCAGAGCACAGGGCGCCAGGACACAGCCCAGGACCCGGCCTCCCCGGGACAGACAGAGGCCAGAAGGGCTCAGGACAGCAAGGACACTCCTGCCCCGAGCTGAGCAGATCACCGGCCCCTCCCGGAGAATCCAGGCCCTGCAGACCAGAGCTCCGGAGCTACTGCGGGGGCTGACTCCAGGGCTGCAGAGCTGGCCTCAGCCACTGTGGTTGTTCCTCCTGGGGCCTCATGGGGTGAACAACCCCCACTGGGCCCTGCACCAGGCAGGGGCAGAGCAGCTCGCCCAAGTGCTAACACCTGAGAATCAGCACAGCAGGCCCCTCCCCCAGAAGACCAACTGGACGGACAAGTTCCAGGGGAAGTCAAGGGACTTAAAGTAGACAGAATCAGAAGATATTCCCCCGTCTTTTTTTTTCTTTTTGATTTGTTTCCTTCCCCCACCCTTCTTTTTCCATTCTTTTTCTTTCTCTTTTTCTTCTATTTTCTTTTTTCTTCCTTTCTTCTTTTTTCTTCTTCTCTTTTCTTTCCTTCTTTCTCTCCTCTTTTTTTCTCCTTTTCCCAATACAACTTGCTTTTGGCCACTCTACACTGAGCAAAATGACTAGAAGGAAAACCACACCTCAAAACAAAGTATCAGAAACAGTCCTCTCTCCCACAGAGTTACAAAATCTGGATTACAATTCAATGTCAGAAAGCCAATTCAGAAGCACTATTATACAGCTACTGGTGGCTCTAGAAAAAAGCATAAAGGACTCAAGAGACTTCATGACTGCAGAATTTAGATCAAATCAAGCAGAAATTAAAAATCAATTGAATGACACAATCCAAACTAGAAGTCCTAACAACGAGGGTTAACGAGGTGGAGGAACGAGTGAGTGACATATAAGACAAGTTGATGGCAAAGAGGGAAACTGAGGGAAAAAGAGACAGACAATTAAAAGACCATGAAGACAGATTAAGGGAAATAAACGACAGCCTGAGGAAGAAAAACCTACGTTTCATTGGGGTTCCTGAGGGCGCCGAAAGAGACTGAGGGCCAGAATATGTATTTGAACAAATCCTAGCAGAAAACTTTCCTCATCTGGGAAGGGAAACAGGCATTCAGATCCAGGAAATAGGGAGATCCCCCCCCCAAAATCAATAAAAACCGTTCAACACCTCGATATCTAATAGTTAAGCTTGCAAATTCCAAAGATAAAGAGAAGATCCTTAAAGCAGCAAGAGACAAGAAATCCCTGACTTTTATGGGGAAGAGTATTAGGGTAACAGCAGACCTCTCCACAGAGACCTGGCAGGGAGAAAGGGCTGGCAGGATATATTCAGGGTCCTAAATGAGAAGAACATGCAACCAAGAATACTTTATCCAGCAAGGCTCTCAATCAGAATGGAAGGAGAGATAAAGAGCTTCCAAGACAGGCAGGAACTGAAAGAATATGTGACCTCCAAACCAGCTCTGCAAGAAATTTTAAGGGGGACTCTTAAAATTCCCCTTTAAGAAGAAGTTCAGTGGAACAATCCACAAAAACAAGGACTAAATTGACATCATGATGACACTAAACTCATATCTGTCAATAGTAACTCTGAATGTGAACAGGCTTAATGACCCCATCAAAAGGTGAAGGGTTTCAGACTGGATAAAAAAGCAGGACCCATCTATTTGCTGTCTACAAGAGACTCATTTTAGAAAGAAGGATACCTACAGCCTGAAAATAAAAGGTTGGAGAACCATTTACCATTCCAATGGTCCTCAAAAGAAAGCAGGCGTAGCCATCCTTATATCAGATAAACTAAAATTTACCCCAAAGACTGTAGTGAGAGATGAAGAGGGACACTATATCATACTTAAAGGATCTTTCCAACAAAAGGACTTAACAATCCTCAGTATATAAGCCCCGAATGTGGGAGCTGCAAAATATTTAAACCAAATAATAACCAAAGTGAAGATATACTTATATAATAATACACTTATACTTGGTGACTTCAATCTAGCTCTTTCTATACTAGATAGGTCTTCTAAGAACAACATCTCCAAAGAAACGAGAGCTTTAAATGATACACTGGACCAGATGGATTTCACAGATATCTACAGAACTTTACATCCAAACTCAACTGAATACACATTCTTCTCAAGTGCACATGGAACTTTCTCCAGAATAGACCACCTACTGGGTCACAAATCGAGTCTGAACTGATACCAAAAGATTGGGATCATCCCCTGCATATTCTCATACAATAATGCCTTGAAATTAGAACTAAATCACAACAAGAAGTTTGGAAGGACCTCAAACACGTGGAGGTTAAGGACCATCCTACTAAAAGATGAAAGGGTCAACCAGGAAATTAAGGAAGAATTAAAAAGATTCATGGAAACTAATGAGAATAAAGATACAACCGTTCAAAATCTTTGGGATGCAGCAAAAGCAGTCCTAAGGGGGAAATACATCGCAATACAAGCAGCCATTCAAAAACTGGAAGGAACACAAATTCAAAAGCTAACCTTACACATAAAGGAGCTAGAGGGAAAACAGAAGATGGACCCTACCCCCAGCAGAAGAAGAGAGTGAATTAAAATTCGGGCAGAACTGAACGAAATCGAGACCAGAAGAACTGTGGAACAGATAAACAGAACCAGGAGTTGGTTCTTTGAAAGAATTAATAAGATAGATAAACCATTAGCCAACCTTATTAAAAAGAAGAGAGAGAAGACTCAAATTAATAAAATCATGAATGAGAAAGGAGAGATCACTACCAACACCAAGGAAATACACACGATTTTAAAAACATATTATGAACAGCTATACGCCAATATATTAGGCAATCTAGACGAAATGGACGCATTCCTGGAAGGCCACAAACTACCAAAACTGGAACAGGAAGAAATAGAAAACCTGAGCAGGCCAATAACCAGGGAGGAAATTGAAACAGTCATCAAAAACCTCCCAAGACACAAGAGTCCAGGACCAGATGGCTTCCCAGGGGAATTCTATCAAACGTTTAAAGAAGAAATCATATATATTCTACTAAAGCTGTTTGGAAAGATAGAAAGAGATGGAGTACTTCCAAATTCGTTCTAGGAGGCCAGCAACACCTTAATTCCAAAACCAGACAAAGACCCCGCCAAAAAGGAGAATTACAGACCAATATCCCTGATGAACATGGATGCAAAAATTCTCAACAAGATACTAGCCAACAGGATCCAACAACACATTAAGAAAATTATTCACCATGACCAAGTAGGATTTATCCCCGGGACACAAGGCTGGTTCAACACTCGTAAAACAATCAATGTGATTCATCATATCAGCAAGAGAAAAACCAAGAACCATATGGTCCTCTCACTGGATGCAGAGAAAGAATTTGACAAAATACAGCATCCATTCCTGATTAAAACTCTTCAGAGTGTAGGGTTAGAGGGAACTTTCCTCGACATCTTAAAAGCTATCTAGAAAAAGCCAACAGCAAATATCATTCTCAATGGGGAAGCATTGGGAGCCTTTCCCCTACGATCAGGAACAAGACAGGGATGTCCACTCTCACCACTGCTTTTCAACATAGTATTTGAAGTCCTAGCCTCGGCAATCAGACAACAAAAAGACATTAAAGGCATTCAAATTGGCAAAGAAGAAGTCAAACTCTCCCTCTTCGCCGATGACATGATACTCTACATAGAAAACCCAAAAGCCTCCACCCCAAGATTGTTAGAACTCATACAGCAATTTGGTAGCGTGGCAGGATACAAAATCAACGCCCAGAAATCAATGGCATTTCTATACACTAACAATGAGACTGAAGAAAGGGAAATTAAGGAATCAATCCCATTTACAATTGCACCCAAAAGCATAAGATACCTAGGAATAAACCTAACCAAAGAGGTAAAGGATCTATACCCTAAAAACTATAGAACACTTCTGAAAGAAACTGAGGAAGACACAAAGAGATGGAAAAATATTCCATGCTCATGGATTGGCAGAATTAATATTGTGAAAATGTCAATGTTACCCAGGGCAATTTACACGTTTAATGCAATCCCTCTCAAAATACCATGGACTTTCTTCAGAGAATTAGAACAAATTGTCTTCAGATTTGTGTGGAATCAGAAAAGACCATGCATAGCCAGGGGAATTTTAAAAAAGAAAACCATATTTGGGGGCATCACAATGCCAGATTTCAGGTTGTACTACAAAGCTGTGGTCATCAAGACAGTGTGGTACTGGCACAAAAACAGACACATAGATCAATGGAACAGAATAGAAAATCCAGAAGTGGACCCTCAAGTTTATGGTCAACTAATATTTGATAAAGGAGGAAAGACTATCCATTGGAAGAAAGACAGTCTCTTCAATAAATGGTGCTGGGAAAATTGGACATCCACATGCAGAAGAATGAAACTAGACCACTCTCTTTCACCATACACAAAGATAAACTCAAAATGGATGAAAGATCTAAATGTGAGACAAGATTCCATCAAAATCCTAGAGGAGAACACAGGCAACACCCTTTTTGAACTTGGCCACAGTAACTTCTTGCAAGATACATCCACGAAGGCAAAAGAAACAAAAGCAAAAATGAACTATTGGGACTTCATCAAGATAAGAAGCTTTTGCACAGCAAAGGATACAGTCAACAAAACTAAAAGACAACCTATAGAATGGGAGAAGATATTTGCTAATGACGTATCAGATAAAGAGCTAGTGTCCAAGATCTATAAAGAGCTTCTTAAACTCAACACCAAAGAAACAAACAATCCAATCATGAAATGGGCAAAAGACATGAACAGAAATCTCACAGAGGAAGACACAGACATGGCCAACATGCACATGAGAAAATGCTCTGCATCACTGGCCATCAGGGAAATACAAATCAAAACCACAATGAGATACCACCTCACACCAGTGAGAATGGGGAAAATTAACAAGGCAGGAAAACACAAATGTTGGAGAGGATGCGGAGAAAAGGGAACTCTCTTACACTGTTGGTGGGAATGTGACCTGGTGCAGCCACTCTGGAAAACTGTGTGGAGGTTCCTCAAAGAGTTAAAAACAGACCTGCCCTACGACCAGCAATTGCATTTTTGGGGATTTACCCCAAAGATTCAGATGCAATGAAACGCCGGGACACCTGCACCCCAAAGTTTCTAGCAGCAATGGCCACAATAGCCAAACTGTGGAAGGAGCCTCAGTGTCCATCGAAAGATGATGGATAAAGAAGATGTGGTTTATGTACACAATGGAATGATACTCAGCCATTAGAAACGACGAATACCCACCATTTGCTTCAACGTGGATGGAACTGGAGGGTATTCTGCTGAGTGAAATAAGTCAATCGGAGAAGGACAAACATTATATGTTATCATTCATTTGGGGAATATAAATAATAGCAAAAGGGAATATAAGGGAAGGGAGAAGAAATGTGTGGGAAATATCAGCAAGGGAGACAGAACATAAAGACTCCTAACTCTGGGAGACGAACTGGGGATGGTTGAAGGGGAGGAGGGTGGGGGGTGGGCCTGAGTGGGTGGCGGGCACTGACGGGGATACTTGACAGGATGAGCACTGGGTGTTATTCTGTATGTTGGTAAATTGAACACCAATAAAAAATTAAAAAAAAAAACAAAGTGGGAACAATTATAAAAAAAAATCAGTCAACAGGAAGTTAAGTAATTTGTCTGCATATACATAGGCAATGAGGAAAATTATTTCAAAAACCAATTACAAGTAACTAATGAGCTCAAAGAATTCAGGATATAAAATCAACATAGACAATAAAGTTATATCCTAAACACTAACAACAAATTTTCTGTATCAAATTTACAAAACAATCACCTTTATACTATTACCAAAAATAAATATTTACGATTAAACTTCATTAAGCAGAGAAAATACTGTTTAAAAATGACCTTTTCTAATGAAAGACCTTTAAAAAGGAACAGAAATGCAAAGATAAATACGTTGATGGATTAGAACATCATAAATCCACTGTGAATTTGAAAGAAACTGATTTGGGGTTGTGAAGCAATCTTTGTATATAACTTATTAAGAATTGAATCTAACTTGGTAGGTGACTATATAGTCAATGGATATGCAAATAGGACTCTCACTCCACTGATTAAACCAGCCCAGCCCTGACCCTGCAGCTGGGAGAGGAGCTCCAGCCCCAGGATCCCCAGGTGACCCCATTTAGTGCTCAGGAGGCAACACAGACAAACCACCATGGAGTCTGTGCTCTGCTGGCTTTTCCTTGTCGCTATTTTAAAAGGTAATTCATGGAGAACCAGATACCCTGGGTCTGTGAGTGGAGGTGAGTGAGAGAAACAGGATGTGAGACAGTTTTCTGACCAGGATGTCTTGTGTCTGCAGGTGTCCAGGGTGAGGTGCAGCTGGTGGAGTCTGGGGGAGACCTGGTGAAGCCTGGGGGGTCCCTGAGACTCTCCTGTGTGGCCTCTGGATTCACCTCCAGTAGCTACAGCATGCAATGGGTCCGCCAGGCTCCAGGGAAGGGGCTGCAGTGGGTCGCATACATTAACAGTGGTGGAAGTAGCACAAGCTACACAGACGCTGTGAAGGGCCGATTCACCATCTCCAGAGACAATGCCAAGAACACGCTGTATCTGCAGATGAACAGCCTGAGAGCCGAGGACACGGCCGTGTATTACTGTGCAGACACAGTGAGGCGACCTCAGTGTGAGCCCAGACACAAACCTCCCTGTGGAAGGGGATCAGGACCACCAGGGGGTGCACACTCCTCACCACTTCTGTCTTGAAGGCCCAGGAGCAGGTGCAGAGGGAGGTTCTGGGCAGGTTTCCTGTTAGGGTCTGGGCTTCCTCTCCAAGGAGCAGTTTCCCCCTGGGAGCCTCTCTGGACCAGGAATTTGTTCTTAACCTTTCGGCTTCTGATTTGAAAACAGATTCTTTAGGAAAACAGCTACTTTATATGCACAGAAGATAGAGTTGCTTACACTTATTTACCATTTCCCCAAATATGGGAAATATACAAATATCTCCATGTACCTCAAGGACTAGAGGAATCGGGGATCCCTGGGTGCTCAGTGGTTTAGCGTTTGCCTTCAGCCTAGGCCATGATCCGTGAGTCCGAGTTCAAGTAACACATCAAGCTCCCTGCATGGAGCTTGCTTCTCCCTCTGCCTGTGTCTCTACATCTTCTCTCTCTGTGTCTCTCATGAATAAATGAATAAAATTGTTTAAAAAGAGGGACCTACAATCCATGCACAGAAACATAGTACCTGAGGTAGTGATAAATGAGAAGTATGATCAGGGAGAAGAGGCAAAAATTATGATGTGATTATAAAAGTGGACTGACGACTCACCCAGAAGATGAAGTGGAATCCAGCGCCTTCCAAGTTATCCGCTGATTCTGAAGGTCATGTGTGTCCTTGTGCAGGGACCAGAAACTTCCACTGTATCTATGAGGATCCTCAGGGTGAGGAGCTCAATTGGAGGAGCCTTCCACTTCCAGGATATAAATCATTGATCCTTCAGGTGCTGATATCAGCCCAATGTGTGTGACCTCTACCTTCCCCATGATGAAACCTAATGCCCTTGTGATGGGAGGAGTTGGTGTGGCCTTAGGGGAGCACTAAGGTCAGGAGGGTGCAGCCTCAGGATAGGACCAGGCGCTTATACATCAGGACTGGGAAAGCTCACTGCCCCATGGCCCAATTTGAGTTTATGAGGAAAGGATGTGGTAGGACGTGGGTGCTCTCCTGACACCACATCGGCCTGCACCTGGACCTCAGATGTCCCAGATTCCAGATCTATGAGAATGAGTGTCCGTTGTTTGCTCCATCCAGTCCATGTACAATGTTTCAGGAGTTGGGACAGGCTAAAGTCATTTTTTTTTCTTTGTTTAAATTGAATTTACCAATATTTACTACACATTCTGTGCTCATCACATCACGTGCCCTCCTTAACTCCAATCACCCAGTTCCTCCATCCCCCACCCCTCCCTTCCAGCAGCCCTCAGTGTTTTTTCCTTAACACAAAGTTAAGTGTCTTCTTCTGTAGTATTACCCAACTAAGTTTCACTCCTTCCTTTATGGTCTCTTTTAATATTTCCTATATTCCGCATATGAATGAAACCATATCGTTACCTTTCTGTGATTAATTACTCTCAACATAATACCTCCAGTTCCACCCATGTTGAAGGAACTGTTATTTCATGATATTCATCATTTCTGACATCTGTGTAATACCCCATTGTATATATAAACCACATTTTGGGTATACTTTTATTGGAGTTCGATTTGCCAACATATAACAGCCAGTACTCATTCCTCCAATTGCCCCCCTCAGTTCCTGTCATCCAGGGACCCCAACTCCCAACCATCTCCCCTTTCACTCTCCTTGTTTTATATTTATTTTCCGCATAGTTAGGAGTTTCTCATGTACTGTCACTGTGTCTGATAATTCACACTCGTTCTATCCCCTTTCCCCTTTATTCCCTTCCACTATTTCTTATATTCTTTGTACGAGTGAAACCATATAATGTTTGTCCTTCTCTGAATCACTTACTTCAGTCAGCATAATACTCTCCACGTGCATCCACGTTGAAGCAAATGGAGGGTAATCGTCTTTTCTAAAGGCTGAGTAATGTCCCAGTGTATATATAGACCATATCTCCTTTATCCATTCATCTGTTGACGGACATTGAAGCTCCTTCCGCAGTTTCTTTATTGACTCTTCCGTAGAAGGGTGTCATGATTCCTCCCACATTTGACTATTGTGGACATTGCTGCACTGAACATTGGAGTGAAAGAGTCTCTTCATTAAATTTGCGTATTTTGGGTAAATACCGTGTAGCGTAGTGGCTCAATCGTAGGGTGGCTTTATTCTCACTTTTTCAGGACATTCCATTCTCTTTTCTGGAGTGGCTGAACAAGCCTGCATTCCCACAAAAAGTGAAAGAGAAAGTTCCACTTTCTCAATATCCTCCCTTATATTTATTGTTTCTGGCCTTGTTACTTTATCCATTCTGAGTTGCATAAGTGGGATCTTAGTGTGGTTTTCATTTGTATTTCCCTGATGACAAGTCATGTGGATCACTTTTCTCATCTGCCTGTTGGCCATGTGTAGGTCTTCTTTGGAGAAATGTCTGTGCATTCTCTCCATTTCTTGACTGAATTGTTTGTCTTGTTGGGTGCTGACTTTGTTAAGGAAATGTTTTGTCCTATTCTGTAGGTTCCCTTTTATTTTGTCTCCTGTTGCATTGGAGGTTCTGCAAAGAGTTAAAAATAGACCTGCCCTACGACCCAGCAACTGCACTGTTGGGGATTTACCCCAAGGATTCAGATGCAATGAAACGCCGGGACACCTGCACCCTGATGTTTCTAGCAGCAATGTCCACAAAGCCACACTGTGGAAGGAGCCTCAGTGTCCATTGAAAGATCAATGGATAGAGAAGCTTTGGTCTGTGTATACAATAGAATATTCCTCAGCCATTAGAAACGACGAATACCCACCATTTGCTTCAATGACGATGGAACTGGAGGGTGTTATGCTTTTGAAGTAAGTCAGTGGGAGAAGGACAAACATTATATGGTCTCCTTTTGTGGGGGAAAATAAAAGATAGTTTAAGGGAATAAAGGGAAAAGGAGGGAAAATGAGTGGGAAATATCAGACAGGGAGACAAAATATGAGAGAGATCTAAGTCTGAGCTATGAAAAAGGGGTAGTGGAAGGGGAGGTGGGCAAGTTGGGAGTGACTGGGTGATGGACACTGAGGGGGGCACTTGACAGGATGAGCACTGGGTTTATTCTGTATGTTGGAAAATTGAACACCAATAAAAATAAATTTATTAAAAAATATACAAGAAAACAAAGTGAAAGGATATAAAAATATTTCACAAAGATATTCAACTTAAATAGAATCAAAAATAAAAATTTAATATTAATTAGCAATGGAAGATAAAATACCATACTAAATAGAAGATTTTGGATGAAAGCCTTTTTAAAAGACAAACAGAAATGAAAAGATAACACTACTCACAGAATAGAACTTCATATTTCGACAGTGACATCTGCAAAAGTGATCTGTAAAGGTAATTCAATCTTTTCTATTAAATTGTTAGCATCAAATTGTAGTCAAGAGCTGAAGATATAGCCAGAGGACATGCAAATAGGGCCCTCCCTCCACTGATTAAACCAGCCCAGCCATGACCCTGCAGCTGGGAGAGGAGCCCCAGCCCCAGGATCCCAAGGTGAAGCCATTCAGTGATCTGGACAGAACACAGACATCTCACCATGGAATCTGTGCTCTGCTGGGTTTTCCTTTTCGCAATTTTAAAAGGTAATTCATGAAGAACAAGGGACTTTGACTATATGATAGGAGGAGAATTAGAGAAACGGGATGTGAGACAATTTCCTGACCAGGATGTCTTGTGTCTGCAGGTGTCCAGGGTGAGGTGCAGCTGGTGGAGTCTGGGGGAGACCTGGTGAAGCCTGGGGGGGTCCCTGAGTCTCTCCTGTGTGGCCTCTGGATTCACCTTCAGTAGTTACTGGATAAGCTGGGTCCGCCAGGCTCCAGGGAAGGGGCTGCAGTGGGTCTCAGTAATTAACAAAGATGGAAGGAGCACAAACTACGCAGACGCTGTGAAGGGCCGATTCACCATCTCCAGAGACAACGCCAAGAACACGCTGTATCTGCAGATGAACAGCCTGAGAGCCGAGGACACGGCCGTGTATTACTGTGCACACACTGTGAGGGGACCTCAGTGTGAGCCCAGACACAAACCTCCCTGTGGAAGGGGATCGGGACCACCAGGGGGTGCACACTCCTGACTAGTTGTCACTTGAAGGGCCAGGAGCAGGCGCAGATGGAAGTTACGGGCTGGTTTCCTGTCAGGGTCTGGGCTTCCTCTCCTTTGAGCAGTATTCCCCAAGGAGTCATATGGACACATTATCCTGGTCCTATCTATTGAGTCTCTGAATTAGAAATATTAGTTTTATGTGAAAAACACTTATAACATGTACAAAGCACAAAGTTGCTGACACTTGTTTATTACTTTCCCTACATGCAAAAAAAAATTACAATCTCTCCAGTTACATCAACTATGCATTTACTGGAGCCACACCTGCACTTGTGCGTCGCAGGTCCACTCACCTCAAGGAGCAAGTTTGGTGGAAGCAGCATAAAGTGCATCCTGGATAAGAGGCTACAGAGGCATCAACCATCTAAAGCAAGAGAAGACAGATCCCTGTTTTGGTAACTGTCTTGAACAAGCCCCCTGCAGCGATGTTAGTAACAACTTGAGAAGGAATGGGGGTGCCCAGCAGGATGTTGTGTATTTGTGCTGTCTCAGGATCATAAACACACACACACACATACACAGACAAGATTATTAAACTTTATCACCTTCACAGTTGTGTCTGTTGAGAGCAGCGCAGCCTCTTAGCAAGTCATAAATGCTTGGATGGAACCAAGGAAGGACACGGGCTCAGGGTTTGTGTTGTGGGTCTGTGGTGAAGACAGGATACTGCTTGAGGAGGGGCTTGTGTGAAGTCAGTGTCCCCCCTGCATCAATGGAAGGAATTCAAGGGTTCCTGTGGGGTTTCCCATGGGTGGGGCGGGAGGAGAAGAGGGAGGATTGAAGATCAAGGATCTAGCATGTAACAGTCAAAAATACAGTGTGATGACAAATTCCACTAAACAGTGATGAAAACTGAAAGAACAAAAGTGGAGGAGGTCCTTCCACTTGCAGGGAATAACTCCTGGATCCTTCAGGTGCTGATATCAGCTCAGGGTGTGTGACCTCTACCATCCCCATGTTGAAAAATAACATCCGTATGATGGGACGGGAAGTGGGGCCTGAGGGCAGCACTTAGGTCAGGAGATCCATCGTCATGATGGGATCACGAAACTTAAATACCAGGCCTTGGAAAGCTCTTTGCCTCCAGGCCCCATGTGAGGTGAAAGGGAAAGTACCGGCTAGGACCTGGGCGCTCTCCAGACACCACATCTGCCTGCACCTGGACCGCAGATGTCCCAGACTCCAGAGCAGGGATAATGAGTGTCGCCTTTTTAATCCACCCAACCCGGGATTGCGGTGACATCACCCAGACACACTAAAACAGGGTCTCTCCTCTGATTTGTCCTTTACAGGCTGATACCACGAAAAGACTCAGGTTATGACAAAACAGAGTAGGAAACCCACACCTGGACTCACTGTCCTCAGCCACCTTCCATGCTCCTGTGCTTAGCATCTGTGCATCGTGTTGGTGCCACACATTCTTCCTACAACTCTGGGGTTTTGAGAACCCTTAGTATCCTGGGATTCCTCCCTCTTTACCACCTGAGGAGCTTTAAGCCAGCACATGCCCCATGGAAGCAGACATCTAAAGTTCAGATTTTCCTGTCTGCTGCTCATAATACTTTACAGAATATTCTGCATCAGCCTCCTTTTTGCCCTCATCGCCACAGCTATATCTCCCCATGACAACATCCACACCTCCTACGTTCAAAAGGAGGTTGATTCTCCAACTGTGGACTTGCAGTTTTTGTTCTCTCAGACCTCTGAGTGATTTAGTGGGTGATCATAATGATTCAGTAACTATCTATCATGTTCCAGGAACGAGACAAGCTCAGAGACTCCTGATCCAGGAGTGAAGATCTCCTCCCTCCCAATGCTGTTATAGCAAAGACCGTGTGTGGAATTCCCTCTGCTTTATATGCTGAAGATCAAGAGGGGACTCTAGAATTTTATGGCAAAATCATCTAAATTTATTTCTCTCCCATCTCTTACCTCAGTCCTGTGGGTTCATTTTGTGTTTGAGTGTATGTTGTACAATTTTTATTTTATTTTGCAGTAAGTATTGGTGACATATGTGGTCCATGCACATATTCTCACTAATGAGTGACATAGAGAGGAAAGCACCTCTCAACATGTGACACGGGCTTCGGGCAGGAGGTCGGGCATTCTCCACAAGGACAAGGATTGCGGGAATATTATTATCACAACTCTGTGTCTTCATGCCATTGCTGTAGATGCACGTTGGATGGTGTGGGCAGCTGGAAGTCCCCCTGGTGCACATGATCCTCTCAGGGATGGAAGCTGCTGGATCTGGAGGAAGAAGAGAAGCACTTGACGGGATGAGCACTGGGTTTTATTCTGTACGTTGGCAAATTGAACACCACTAAAAAATAAATTTATTATTAAACAAAGTGAAGTCCTGTCTCATTTGGCAGGGTCAAAGACACTGACATGAGAAACCAAATTTGAGGTGGATCAGAGCAGAAAAGTGGAATTGAATTCCTTAACCTTGACATTTTCTCTAGGTCTCTATCTTCCTCTGTGTGTACAAATACCCGTTCTAGCTTCTGCTCCAGAATAACAGCTTTATGACGAAGACGTCACATAGGATGCTGGTTCTGGGTCTTCAGATAGTGTCTGTGGTGTGGGCTGCATCCACTATGCTGTCCTGTTTGGGCCGCTATTTCCTTCAGGCTTATCGTCTGCACAGGCACTCCTTGCCTTCAGTGCGCTGTGTGTGGTCCGTGGCCAGAAATTGGTGAGTTTTAACTAGGTGTGCTCTGCTCTGCTTGTTCAATGAGCCCTGATACCACCTCCGCAAGAACTGAGGCCCTGCAGAATTCTCTGGTCAGGAGATGTGGGTGGGCAAGGGTGCAGCCGCTCTGGGAAAACATATGTTGCGACATCAGATAGGTAATAGTAAACTTACCCTATGATCCAGGAACTGCACTTCTGGGCATTTACTATAAGAATACAAAAGTACTGGGATGCCTGGGTGGCTCAGCAGTTGATTGCATGCCTTCAACTCAAGTCCTGTTCCCAATCTGATGATCGTGTCTCATATCAGGCTCCTGGAAGAAGCCTGCTTCTCGCTCTATGTCTCAGCATCTTTGCATCTCTCATGAATAAATAAATAAAATCAGTAAAAGGAAAGAATCCTGAGATATTTGGGTGGCTTAGTAGTTGCGCGCCTGCCTTCGGGTCCAGCATAATCCCAGAGTATAGGGGTCGAGTCCTACCTTGGCTTTCCTGCATTTAGCCTGCTTCTCCCTCTGCCAATGCCTCTGCCTCTCTGTGTGTGTATGTCTCTCATGAACAAATAAAACAAATGAAAACTTTAAAAAAAATAAAAGAATATTCAAAGGAAAACAGGATCATTGAAATAAAGACTCACTCTTAGTATATATAAAAACGAATATAAAAGCACTGAGGGGGGCACTTGACGGGAAAAGCCAACAGTCATCTATAAAACAGGCAGAGCCTTGTGTGGACCTGTTATACAGGAGGATACAGACACATGAAGTAAGCACAGGGGAGAGCACCTCCCACCAGGACCTGTCAGGGAAATTCGCATCAACCACAATGAGTTGCCTTGTACACTCATCACAAGGGCTCAGGTATGAAAAAAGCACTGACCAGACCATCCTGAGGAGCATATAGGACACCTTCGCATCAACCCTGCAAGCAGGAATGAAAAATGAAACAGAAGACCTGGAAAATCATTTTTCTGTTCTTCCTGAAATTAAATATGGATAACCTACCACATGCCCTATAAATCTCACTCCTCAGAAGGTGCTCCAGAATAATGAAACCCCGTGTTCATGTAAAAATGGCATGTGAGGGTTTATAGTGTCTTCATTTCTGTTAAATGCTAACAACACCCCCAAAATCCTTAGTGATTTAAAGAATAATCCCAGGAAGAAAACATCCATCAATGGGACAGGATTCTGTGATTAAAAAGTCACACTATTGATGCACCCACCGTCCCAGGGGAACCTCAAGGACATGATGTTCCATGAAGCTCAGCAGTCTCGGAGATGACAGGCCGTGCAGCCTGGGGCATTCGTACAGCCAGGCCAGGGTCACAATTGTTTGGTTGGTCTTTCTCTCCCTCTCTCTTCCCCAAACCCAGATGATGAGCTCCTCTGCATCAGGCTGCATGCTGCCCTCCTGTGCACAATGTCTTCACGTAAGGAGTCTCCACACACTGAACCAAACCACCTCTTGTCCTCTGACGGGGGGTTCCTGAGAGTCTGACGAGTATTCCAGAAGCAACAGTCCCCTCCAGCATCTCTGTCTCCGGCTCTCTCCTGTAGGTGAGCAGGACTAGGTTAAGACACCTCCACTGAGTCCATCTGTCTCCTGCTACTGTCTCTCCCAACAACCTGAGGTCTAGACCTTCCTCTCACTCAGCTGGAAATGAGGTCAGGTGTTTGGGAACAGAGTGAGGTCAGAGTTTTAATCAACTGTCTGCACAGGATCCCACTACTGTTTGTTTTCTATAGAGAAATGGAGATAGAAGAACTTCTCCAGATTAAAACATCATATTTTATATATTTATTTAGAGAGAAAGAGAAGGAGAGGAGTCGGAGAGAGAGAAAGAAAATCTCAAGCAGATTCGCCACGACCAGAGCCTGACTTGGGGCTCAATTCCAGGATCCTGAGATCACGACGTGAGTCAAATCCAAGATTTAGATGCTTAACCACGTGAGTCGCTCAGGCGCCCCATTCTTGAGCAACTATTTAATGGGGATTTGGGATTTATTATTATTGGTTTTTTTTTTCGGACTTTCTATTGCGGTTAAGAGTCCCTTATGTATTTTGGATACTTAGTCCGTCTCAATATATAGTTGAACACACCGTCTCCCTTTTCATAGGCTGCCTTCTTGATCCACTAATATTTGTTCTGCACACTTTGGGCATGAGGTAGCCCTACTCATTTGTCTTTGTTTTTTTTTTTAACTATGATTTTTATGTTATATCAAATAAATCATATCCAGACAAATATCATGATGTTTTCCCCTTAGTTTACTTGTATAAGTTCTAGGGTTGAGACTTCTGCTTAACTCTTTAATCTGTTTTGAGATTTTCTGTGTTCTTGTATCCGTGTGATGTTTGATAAGGACCAAGTGTCATTATTTGCATGAGGTGTCCGATACCATTTGATATGACTCTCCATTCCCCACTGTGTATTCTTGTATATTTTTGGAGGATTTCTGAGTGTATATGCACACGTTTACTTCTGGACTCTGTAATGTGCTCCACTGTCTACATGTGTGACATTAGGCAGTCACACTCTGAAATGACTAATGTGCGACTAAAATACATTTCTGTAGAGGGATGTGTGATGTCTGACTATTGTTCTTATTTCTTATAATTGTATGGTCACTATCGTGTGATTTTCTTTTCCATAGGAATATGGAGTTTTTCTATTATGTAAGAAAACATTTGATATTTTGATTAACTTAATCAACCTTAAAATCCTTAGAAAAAATAATTTGTCAATTTGTATAGACAATAAAAATAATCAAGAAGATTTAATAAGTATATGGAAAATAAAAATGAAACTTTACTCATAGGCACTCTTGGAAAATAGGTAAGCGTTAATAAATATAATCAGATTTCAAAGAGAAGAAGTTACTGACTCCAAAAACTAAAAAGGACTATGAACAAAATTCTAAGATTTTAATAGTACAAACTTTGGATAACCAAGGCAAATTACAAATTTTATTATCAATAAACTAAAACTGTTTCATGAAGAAATAGAAAATGAACAAAACAGAACAAACACGAAGACTGAAATCATTATCTAAAAATTTTGCCTGGAGCAACCCAGGTGTCTCAGGGGTTTAGGACTGCCTTCAGCCCAGGACCTGATCCTGGAGACGTGGGATCAAGACCCATGTCGGGCTCCCTGCATGGAGCCTGCTTCCCCCTCTGCCTGTGTCTCTGCCTCTCTCTCTCTCTCTGAGAGTGTGTCTCTCATGAATAAATAAAATATTTAAAAAATTCTGCCTCAAAAAAGACAATGAAAAACATTTAAAAATGCAATGAAAAGGCCAAAATCAGATGGCATATCTACAAATACTCAAAATATTTTAAGAATTAAAGCCAAAACATGTCAAAGTCTTCTAAAAACTAATGAGAATGGAACATGACCAAATTGATTTAAGGAGGCCAGGATGACTCTGACAGCAAACCCATGCCAAGGACCCCACAGGAAGGGTCTCATGGATGATATCTCAGATGCACATAAATGCAAAAATCCTGGCATCCTGAATCCAACAGCCCATGGACAGATTGCACCGGATGACCTAGAGGAAATCATCCCTGGGATGCAAGGATGCTTCAACACGCCCAGATAAATGGGACCCCTGTATTAACAGAGTGAAGGATTGGATGTACCTGATTCTTTCCTATGATGCCTCAAACCGCTTGAAAAAATGTAACACGCTTTTATCTTCAAAATGTCTTAACAATCAAGGCAGAAGAGATTGCCTCCTATCTGATGGAAGTAGTCACATTTTATGAAAAACCCACAACCAACTCTGCATTCAAAAGTGAAAACCTAAAAAAAAAAAAGTGAAAACCTGAAACCTTTCTGGCAAGTCAGGACCCACACAGGGGATCATTCCCACCATGAGTATTCAACATGTTATACTGAAGGAGAATAAACTGTGCCACCCCATAGGTCAGCTGGTTCCCTGGATTATTTTGAATAAAATCCATGAGAATCATCCAGTGGACAGAGAGGCTGAACCCTGTATATCACTCTGATGCATGGAAATAAATCTCCTGTGGGAAAATTCTCTTCTCCGTTCCGGGAGGGGTGAACCGTCCTCTTCACTAGAACCATCTGTAGGGCCCAGAAGGCTGTGAAAACAACCCTTGTGAGTTCCTCACTAATTCATTGACCCAAACCTAATATCTTGGCTGTATATCTCCACAAACCCAGCGAAGTGTTGTGTAATAAGCACAAGGGCTGCCTACTTTGATCATTGTCCGTGTGTTGTGTTCCAGGGAGCTCATGCACATGCAACATGAAATACATCTCCGCTTAGGTCTGTCATATGTCTACAGAGTAATTAGTCCAGACAAATAAGCAGGAAGAATTGAAGGATACCCTTATTGGGGCAAGGACTGGAATTCCAATACAGGAAATTCAGGAAACAAATAATAAAAAAATATTTAAATCAACAGATACAGAAAAAATTATTTGTATCCATATGAGATGATCTGTTGCACGGTCAATCCCGATATGCTCCAAGACCAAACCCTTCGTTAATGAACAATTTCAGGGAATATATAGAATAAAAAATCAACAAACAAAGTAAATCTAGGTTTCCACACAATAACAACTAATTATTTATATTTTAAATATTTTATTGAATTATTCATGAAAGACATACAGAGAGAGGCAGAGACACAGGCAGAGAGAGAAGCAGGATCCATGCAGGGAGCCCAATGTGGGACTCGATCCCAGGACTCCAGGATCACTCCAGGAGCAGAAGGCAGCCCTCAACCGCTGAGCCAACCAGGCATCCTTAACAATAAGTATTTCAAATGGGAAGAAGGGGCAGGGTGGCAGAAGAGTAGGGACGCCAAGTCACGTGTCCCCACCAAATTACATAGATAACCTTCAAATCATCCTGAAAATCTACAAATTTGGCCAGAGATTTAAGAGAGACCAGCTGGAACGCTACAGTGAGAAGAGTTCACACTTCTATCCAGGTAGGAAGACGGGGAAAAAGAAATAAAGAAACAAAAGGCCTCCAAGGGGGAGGGGCCCCTCAAGGAACCGGGCTAAGGCCGGGGCGAGTGTCCCCAGGACAGGAGAGCCCCGTCCCGGAGAAGCAGGAGCTGCACCAATCTTCCAGGACAGAAAGGGGCTCACAGGGAGTTAGAGCAAGACCCCAGGAGGCCGGGGATTCCCTTGGGTTCCCGGGGACACTAACAGACACCTGCACCCCAGGGAAAGTGCGCCGAGCTCCCTAAGGGCTGCAGTGCGGGCCCGGCTAGACTCGGGAGCAGCTCAGAGGGGCTCGGGCAGTGGCTCCGTGTAGAGGGGGCTGTGTGGCCCAGAGCACGAATCCACCAGCGCAGGCCCTGGAGCACAGAGCACTGGGGACACAGCCCAGGATCCGACCTCCCCATGGGACAGGCAGAGGCCGGGAGGGCCCAGGACAGCGAGAACGCGCCTGCCCCGAGCTGAGCAGATCAGCGGCCCCACCCCCGGAGGATACAGGCCCTGCAGATGGAGAGCTCTGTAGTTACTATGGGAGCTGACTCCAGGGCTGCAGAGCTGGCCGCCTCCACTGTGGTTGTTCCTCCTGGGGCCTCACGGGGTGAACAACCCCCACTGAGCCCTGCACCAGTCAGGGGCAGAGCATCTCCCCCAAGCGCTAACACCTGAAAATCAGCACAACAGGCCCCTCCCCCAGAAGACCAGCTGGACGGACAAGTTCCAGGGGAAGTCAAGGGACTTAAAGTAGACAGAATCAGAAGATACTCCCCCATGTGTTTTGTATTTTTTTTGTTGTTTTTTTGTCTTTTGTTTTTTTTTCCTTTTGATTTCTGATTGCTTCCCCCACTCCCTTTTTTTACCTTTCTTTTTCTTTCTCTTTCTCTTCTCTTTTTTCCTTCTCTCTTCCTTTTTTCTTGTTTCTTTCTTCTTTTTCTCTTTTCTTTCCTTCTCTCTGTTTTTCTCCTTTTCCTAATACAACTTGTTTTTGGCCACTCTGCACTGAGCAAAATGACTAGAAGGAAAACCTCACCTCAAAACAAAGAATCAGAAACAGTCCTCTCTCCCACAGAGTTACAAAATCTGGATTACAATTCCATGTCAGAAAGCCAATTCAGAAGCACTATTATACAGCTACTGGTGGCTCTAGAGAAAAGCATAAAGGACTCAAGAGACTTCATGACTGCAGAATTTAGATCCAATCAGGCAGAAATTAAAAATCAATGGAATGAGATGCAATCCAAACTAGAAGTCCTAACAACGAGGGTTAACGAGGTGGAAGAATGAGTGAGTGACATAAAAGACAAGTTGATGGCAAAGAGGGAAACTGAGGAAAAAAGAGACAGACAATTAAAAGATCATGAGGACAGGTTAAGGGAAATAAGTGACAGCCTGAGGAAGAAAACCTACGCTTAATTGGGGATCCTGAGGGCGCCGAAAGAGACAGAGGGCCAGAATATGTATTTGAACAAATCAGAGCTGAAAACTTTCCTCATCTGGGAAGGGAAAAAGGCATTCAGAACCAGGAAATAGAGAGATCGCCCCCTAAAATCAATAAAAACTGTTCAACACCTCGACATCTAATAGTTAAGCTTGCAAATTCCAAAGATAAAGAGAAGATCCTTAAAGCAGTAAGAGACAAGAAATCCCTGACTTTTATGGGGAGGAGTATTAGGGTAACAGCAAACCTCTCCACAGAGACCTGGCAGGCGAGAAAGGGCTGGCAGGATATATTGAGGGTCCTACATGAGAAGAACATGCAACCAAGAATACTTTATCCAGCACGGATCTCATTCAAAATGCAAGGAGAGATAAAGAGCTTCCAAGACAGGCAGGAACTGAAAGAACATGTGACCTCCAAACCAGCTCTGCAAGAAATTTTAAGGGGGACTCTTAAAATTCCCCTTTAAAAAGAAGTTCAGTGGAACAATCCACAAAAACAAGGACTAAATAGACATCAAGATGACACTAAAGTCATATCTTTCAATAGTAACTCTGAACGTGAACGGGCTTAGTGACCCCATCAAAAGGAGCAGGGTTTCAGACCTGATAAAAAAGCAGGACCCATCTATTTGCTGTCTACAAGAGACTCATTTTAGACAGAAGGACACCTACAGCCTGAAAATAAAAGGCTGGAGAACCATTTACCATTCGAATGGTCCTCAAAAGAAAGCAGGGGTAGCCATCCTTATATCAGATAAACTAAAATTTACCCCGAAGACCATAGTGAGAGATGAAGAGGGACACTATATCATACTTAAAGGATCTATCCAACAAGAGGACTTTACAAACCTCAATATATAAGCCCCGAATGTGGGAGCTGCAAAATATTTAAACCAATTAATAACCAAAGTAAATAAATACTTAGATATTAATACACTTACACTTGGTGACTTCAATCTATCCTTTCCATACTAGATAGATCTTCTAAGCACAACATCTCCAAAGAAACGAGAGCTTTAAAAGATACACTGGACCAGATGGATTTCACAGATATCTACAGAACTTTACATCCAAACTCAACTGAATACACATTCTTCTCAAGTGCACATGGAACTTTCTCCAGAATAGACCACATACTGGGTCACAAATCGCGTCAGAACTGATACCAAAAATTGGGATCGTGCCCTGCATATTCTCAGAGCACAAAGCCTTGAAATTAGAACTAAATCACAAGAAGTTTGGAAGGACCTCAAACACGTGGAGGTTAAAGACCATCCTGCTAAAAGATGAAAGGGTCAACCAGGAAATTAAGGAAAAATTAAAAACATTCATAGAAAATAATGAGAATGGAGATACAACCGTTCAAAATCTTTGGGACGCAGCAAAAGCAGTCCTAAGGGGGAAATATCGCAATACAAGCATCCATTCAAAAACTGGAAAGAACTCAAATACAAAAGCTAACCTTACACATAAAGGAGCTAGGGAAAAACAGCAAATGGACCCTACACCCAGCAGAAGAGAGTAAATTAAAATTTGAGCAGAACTCAACAAAATGGAGACCAGAAGAACTGTGGAACAGATCAACAGAACCAGGAGTTGGTTCTTTAAAAGAATTAATAAGATAGATAAACAATTAGCCAACCTTATTAAAAAGAAGAGAGAGAAGACTCAAATTAATAAAATCATGAATGAGAAAGGAGAGATCACTACCAACACCAAGGAAATACAAACGATTTTTAAAACATATTATGAACAGCTATACGCCAATAAATTAGGCAATCTAGAAGAAATGGACACATTCCTGGAAAGCCACAAACTACCAAAACTGGAACAGGAAGAAATAGAAAACATGAACAGGCCAATAACCAGGGAGGAAATTGAAGCAGTCATCAAAAACATTCCAAGACACAAGAGTCCAGGGCCAGATGGCATCCCAGGGGAATTCTATCAAACGTTTAAAGAAGAAATCATACCTATTCTACTAAAGCTGTTTGGAAAGATAGAAAGAGATGGAGTACTTCCAAATTCGTTCTATGAGGCCAGCATCACCTTAATTCCAAAACCAAAGACCCCACCAAAAAGGAGAATTACAGACCAATATCCCTGAGGAACATGGATGCAAAAATTCTCAACATGATACTAGCCAATAGGATCCAACAACACATTAAGAAAATTATTCACCATGACCAAGTAGGATTTATCCCCGGGACACAAGGCTGGTTCAACACTCATAAAACAGTCAATGTGATTCATCATTTCAGCAAGAGAAAAACCAAGAACATATGATCCTCTCATTAGATGCAGAAAAAGCATTTGACAAAAAACAGCATCCATTCCTGAGCAAAACTCTTCAGAGTGTAGGGATAGAGGGAACATTCCTCAACATCTTAAAAGCTATCTACGAAAAGCCCACAGCAAATATTCTCAATGGGGAAGCACTGGGTGCCTTTTCCCTAAGATCAGGAACAAGACAGGGATGTCCACTCTCACCACGGCTATTCAACATCGTGCTGGAAGTCCCAGCCTCAGGAATCAGACAACAAAAAGACATTAAAGGTATTCAAATTGGCAAAGAAGAAGTCAAACTCTCCCTCTTCGCTGATGACATGATACTTTACATAGAAAACGCAAAAGCCTCCACCCCAAGATTGCTAGAACTCATACAGCAATTCGGTACCATGGCTTGATACAAAATCAATGCCCAGAAGTCAGTGGCATTTCTATACACTAACAATGAGACTGAAGAAAGACAAATTAAGGAGTCAATCCCATTTGCAATTGCACCCAAAAGCATAAGATACCTAGGAATACCTAACCAAAGAGGTAAAGTATCTATACCCTAAAACCTATAGAACATTTCTGAAAGAAATTGAGGAAGACACAAAGAGATGGAAAAATATTCATGCTCATGGATTGGGGGAATTAATATTTTGAAAATGTCAATGTTACCCAGGGCAATTTACACGTTTAATGCAATCCCTATAAAAATACCGTGGACTTTCTTCAGACAGTTAGAACAAAGATTTGCTGGGAAAATTGGACATCCACATGCAGAAGAATGAAACTAGACCACTCTCTTTCACCATATACAAGGATAAGCTTAAAATGGATGAAAGTTCTAAATATGAGACAAGATTTCATCAAAATCCTAGAGGAGAACACAGGCAACACGCTTTTTGAACTTGGCCACAGTAACTTCTTGCAAGATACATCCATGCAAGCAAAAGAAACAAAAGCAAAAATGAACTATTGGGACTTCATCAAGATAAGAAGCTTTTGCACAGCAAAAGATACAGTCAAGAAAACTAAAAGACAACCTATAGAATGGGAGAAGAGATTTGCAAATGACGTATCAGATAAAGGGCTAGTTTCCAAGATCTATAAAGAACTTCTTAAACTCAACACCAAAGAAACAAACAATCCAATCATGAAATGGGCAAAAGACATGAAGAAAAATCTCACAGAGGAAGACATAGACATGGCCAACATGCACATGAGAAAATGCTCTGCATCACTGGCCATCAGGGAAATACAAATCAAAACCACAATGAGATCCCACCTCACACCAGGGAGAATGGGGAACATTACCAAGGCAGGAAACCACAAATGTTGGAGAGGATGTGGAGAAAGGGGAACCCTCCTGCACTGTTGGTGGGAATGTGAACTGGTGCAGCCACTCTGGAAAACTGTGTGGAGGTTCCTCAAAGAGTTAAAAATAGACCGACCCTAATACCCAGCAATTGCACTGTTGGGGATTTACCCCAAAGATTCAGATGCAATGAAATGCTGGGACACCTGCACCCCGATGTTTCTAGCAGCAATGTCCACAATAGCCAAACTGTGGAAGGAGCCTCAGTGTCCATCAAAAGATGAATGGATAAAGATGATGTGGTTTATGTACACAATGGAATATTACTCAGCCATTAGAAACGACAAATCCCCACCTTTTGCTTCAACGTGGATGGAACTGGAGGGTATTATGCTGAGTGAAGTAAGTCAATTGGAGAAGGACAAACATTATATGTTCTCATTCATTTGGGGAATATAAATAATAGTGAAAGGGAATATAAGGGAAGGGGGAAGAAATGTGTGGGAAGTATCAGAAAGGGAGACAGAACATAAAGACTCCTAACTCTGGGAAGTGAATTAGGGGTGGTGGAAGGAGAGGAGGGCGGGGGGTGGTGGTGAATGGGTCATGGGAACTGGGGGGGCGCACTTGATGGAATGAGCACTGAGTATTATTCTTATGTTGGTAAATTGAACACCAATTAAAAAATATTTATTAAAAAAAATAGTTGTCTGTATCCCCGTGCCCGACTTCTGGCCGCTGTAATATTGTAGGAGGTAATGGAATGCTACTTTCCGACCAACATAGTGAAAACTTCCCTGCTTGTGCTCATTAGTCTTTGCCCACCCACTGGCTGGAGAGAGAGGGCACCAAAGATTCAGAACTGTTTGCTTCGTCACTACAGCTTAATTTAAGTAGTATAGTGCTAACAGCCTGAGCATTTACAGAATAATTTATATGTATTGCCAAATTATTTTCTAAAATGTTTATACCAATTACATTCTGTCCTACAGTAAATGAATTGCTCCATTTCATAAAATTCTCCCATTGAAAATTCTGTTTTCCTCTTTATTTTTCTTTGTCATTTTGACAGGTAAAGAAACTGTCTTTGTTATAGTCTCAAATTTGATAAATGATGATTATATTCTTAAATATTTATTAGACAATTTTATTTTTGTGCATAAACTGCGTAGCTACACTGCCATTTTTATATTGGTATCTTATGGCTATTCTTTTCTTGATTTTAAAAACTTTCAGGTATATTAGGCCTGTTACATCATTTCCTGCCATTTATTTTGCAAAAATTTTATCATAACTTGCTATTTGCAACTTATATTTGTAGTATATGATGTACATAATCTCATACATACATTCTTCCTCTTTGTGAGCACTCCTCTACTTTTGTTCTTACAAAAAACTAAAATTTTATACATAGTCTTTTGTTTTCTTTAATTTTTAACATTATTCTTTTTTTACATTTAACTATAATTCAGCTGAAATCTATTTTGTTTTCTAGTGAAGTGATTTAACCTTTTTTTAAAAGATTTATTTATTTATTTATGATAGACACAGAGAGAGAGAGAGAGAGAGAGGCAGAGACACAGGCAGAGGGAGAAGCAGGCTCCATGACAGGAGCCCGATGTGGGACTCGATCCCAGGACTCCAGGATCGCGCCCTGGGTCAAAGGCAGGCGCTAAACCACTGAGCCACCCAGCGATCCCCTAACCTTTTTGATAATAACTAGCTAATAGTTTTAAAATTAATAATTATTGACGAATTCTTTCCTCACTGAAAATCTTAACTTTATTGTATACTATGTTAGAACTACTGTTTGAAATGCTCAGTTTTTACATTACTTTTTTGACACCTTATTTTCTGAAAAATCTTGAGAAATTTAGAAAATTGTATGTTTTTGGGTAAATACCCAAATATAATTTGGCTAGCTAAATGCACAGTTTTCCATTTTTGAACTAATTATATACTACGTTTTTAAATATCATATAAAAACTTTAATATTGGAATAAGCCAAATTTGCTTGGTATATAGTCTTTTATTTAAAAAGACTAGATATTGTGTAAAAAAAAAAAAAGAAAATTTTTAGGGAGCCATAAAGACCTCAAATAGCCAAAGCAACACTGAAAAATTAAAGCAAGGCTGTAAACATCCTGATTCTGGTTGTCGATGTAAATTACAATGTTGTGATAATCAGGACACTATGGCACTGGAACCAATACAGACATATAGATAAATAGAAAAGTTTGAGATCTCAGAAATGGAACCTGAAGTCTGTGGTCATAAATCCTGACAAAGCAAGAAACATATCCAATGGAACAAAAAGAAAGTCTCTTCAACAAATGGCACTGGGAATATTGGAGACCCACACGCAGAAGAATGAAAGGGGACACTTTTTTTACATCATTCACAACAATGGACTCAAACTTGATGAAGGATCTAAATGAGTTGGGAAACCATCAGAATCCTCAGGAAAACACAGGTGGCTCCTTTTCTACCTCAGCTCTAACCACTTCTAGACGTGTCTCCAGAGTCAAGGGAAAGAAAAGGAAAATGAATCATGGCGACTTCATCAAGGAAAGAGCATTTTCACAGCAAAGGAATCACTCAGTGTAATTAAAGGGCAGCCTACAGAATGGGAGAAGATATTTGATAATGTCTTATCAGATTAAAGGCTCGAATTCATATCTAAAATGAAAGAATGTCTCAAGCTCAACAGCCACCAGTATCTCCAATGAGAATTGGGCAGAAGTTGTGAACAGACTTCCTGTCCTGTCCTGAGATCCCACATCACACCGTATATTAGGGAGCTCATCCTCATGTAAAACGAAATTGATTCGCTCTTGTCGATTTGCCATATATCAAACAAAATATTAGAAGAAAGTGTCTGACAGAGAAGAAGGAAAACATCAAAGCCCCTAAGTCGAAGATTACCATAGAAATTAGGCAATAATAAAATAAGAGATTTTAAAATCATTCAACAGAAATAAAATAATTTCTTTACATATATATAGTCAAAGAGAAAAATCATTCCAAAAACAAAAACATTTAAAAGTAAGTAATGAAATCAGGGAAAATTCAGGATATCAAATCAAAATAGACCATAAAGTTAATTTCTACACACTAACAACCAATTTTCTGTATAAAATAAACAAAACATTCCCATTTACACTGGCATCAAAAATAAATATTTATTATTACACTTTTTAAGGAGAGAAAATGCTCTTTAAAAATGAACTATATTAATGAGAGACTTTCAAAAAGGCACAGAAATGTGAAGATAAATACGTTGATGGTTTAGAACATCATAAATCCATTGGGCCACCAAAAGAAAGTGATCAACGGTTGTGAAGTAATGCTTGTATGTAACTTGTAAAGAATTTAATCTAAGACTCTGGCTGACTATATAGTCAGAAGAAATGCAAATCGGGCCCTTCCTTCACTGATTAGACCAGCCCAGCCCAGACCCTAAATCTGCAGAGGAGCTCCAGGCCCAGGATCCCCAGGTGACAGCATTCAGTGCTCAGGAGACAACACAGACAAACCACCATGGAGTCTGTGCTCAGCTGGGTTTTCCTTGTGGCTATTTTAAAAGGTAATTCATGGAGAACAAGGGACCTTGAGTATGTGAGTGCGGGTGAGTGAGAGAAACAGGGGATGTGGGACGGTTTTCTGACCAGGATGTCTTGTATCTGCAGGTGTCCAGGGTGAGGTGCAGCTGGTGGAGTCTGGGGGAGACTTGGTGAAGCCTGGGGGGTCCCTGAGACTCTCCTGTGTGGCCTCTGGATTCACCTTCAGTAGCTACTACATGCACTGGATCCGCCAGGCTCCAGGGAAGGGGCTGCAGTGGGTCGCACGGATTAGCAATAGTGGAAGTAGCACAAGCTACGCAGACACTGTGAAGGGCCGATTCACCATCTCCAGAGACAACGCCAAGAACACGCTGTATCTGCAGATGAACAGCCTGAGAGCCGAGGACACGGCCGTGTATTACTGTGCAGACACAGTGAGGGGACCTCAGTGTGAGCCCAGACACAAACCTCCCTGTGGAAGGGGATCGGGACCACCAGGGGGTGCACACTCCTCACCACTTCTGTCTTGAAGGCCCAGGAGCAGGTGCAGAGGGAGGTTCTGGGCAGGTTTCCTGTCGGGGTCTGGGCTTCCTCCCCAAGGAGCAGTTTCCCCCTGGAGTCTCTCTGAACACTTGATTGTGTGTTTACCTATTCATTCTCTTTCTTAGAGTCTTAGAATTCCACTATAGCATTTGCACTTAATTGTACTTAACTTTCCCTGACCCGAAGTATTAATCAATTACAAATAACTCCATTCACATCATCTGAACATTTTCATGAGTCCTTTTGGCACTCTCTTTGGATCACAGGACTCCATGATAACTGTTGTCTTGCACATCACGGTATTCAGTAATCGCCATTCAACACAAGCGAATAGAGACATTCTACAAAAATGTTAATAACGGCCTGGGAGTGAGAAAAATTCCCAGCATGTCATGGTAGGGAGGTGGACTCTGAGGTCACTCACACACACACACAATCACGAGTGTAAGCTTTAAATACCTTCACCTTTATATCCGATGAGAGTCAGGCAGGCCTCTCATCATGTCATAAATGCCTGGATCGTGCCAGGGAGTTAAGTATCTTAGGTGTGTGTTGTCGGTTTGTGCTGGGGACAGGATCCTCCTCCATGGGATTTGGGGAGGTGGAGGTGCCCCAGAGGAGCACTTAGGTCAGGAGGTGCAGCCTAATGATTCGATTGGGGCCCTAATATACCAGGACTGGGAAAGCTCCCTGCATTCTGACCCCATGTGAGGTGATGGGGAAAGGACGGACTAGGATGTGGGTGCTATCGAGGCACCACATCTGCCTACACCTGGACCTCAGACATTCCAGATTCCAGATGTGTGAGAATGAGTGGCTGTGGTTTGCTCCATCCAGTCCATGAACGATGTTGCAGGAGTTGGGACGGAGTAAAGTCATTTTTTTCTTTGTTTAAATTGAATTTACCAATATTTACTACACACTCAGTGCTCATCACATCACGTGCCCTCCTTAACTCCAAACACCCAGTTCCCCCATCCCTCACTCCCTCTCTTCCAGCGACCCTCAGTGTTTTTCCCCAGAGTTAAGTGTCTCTCATGATTTGTCTTCCTCTGTAATATTACCCCACTAAGATTCTCTCCTTTCATTATGGTCTCTTTCAGTATTTCCTATGTTCCACATATGAATGAGACCATATCATTGCCTTTCTGTGATTAATTTTTCTCAACTTAATACCTCCAGTGCCACCCATGTTGAAGGAAATGTTATTTCATGTTATTCATCATTTCTGGCAGCTGTGTAATATCCCATTGTATATATAAACCACATTTTGGGTATATATTTATTGGATTTCGATTTGCCAACATATATTATAACAGCCAGTACTCATTTCGCCAATGACCCCCCTCAGCTCCTGTCATCCAGGCACCCCAATTCCCGGACCTTCTCCCTTTCCACTCCCCTTGTTTTTTTTCCATTGTTAGGAGTTCTCATGTACTGTCACTGTCTCTGATAATTCCCACTCATTCTGTCTCCTTTCCCCTTCATTCCCTTGCACTATTTCTTATATTCTTTGTATGAGTGAAACCATATAATATTTGTCCTTCTCTGAATCACTTACTTCACTCAGCATAATACCCTCCACGTCCATCCACGTTGAAGCAAATGATGAGTATTTGTCATTTTTAATGGTCAAGTAATGTCCCAGTGTATATATAGACCATATCTCCTTTATCCATTCGTCTGCCGATGGACATTGAAGCTCCTGCCACACTTTCTTTATCCACTGTTCTGTAGAAGGGCTTCATGATTCCTCCCACAGTTTGACTATTGCGGACATTGCTGCTGTGAATAATGGGGTGCAGGGGTCCCTTCATTTCATTAAATTTTCATATTTTGGGGAAATACCCTGTAGTGTAGTGGCTGAATCTCAGGGGGGCTTTATTATCACTTTTTCAGTACATTCCATTCTATTTTCTGGAGCGGCTGAAAAACCCTGCATTTCCACCAAAAGTGAAAGAGAAAATTGCACTTTCTCAATATCCTCGCTTATATTTATTGTTTCTGGCCTTGTTACTTTATCCATTATGAGTTGTCTAAGTGGGATCCTAGTGTGGTTTTCATTTGTATTTCCCTGATGACATATCGTGTGGGTCACTTTTCTCATCTGCCTGTTGGCCATGTGTAGGTCTTCTTTGGAGAAATGGCTGTTTGTGCGTTCTCTCCATTTCTTGATTGAATTGTTTGTTTCCTTGGGTGCTGACTTTGTTAAGGAAATATCTTATCCTATTCTGTAGGTTGCTTTTTATTTTGTCTCCTGTTGCATTGTTGTACAGATTCTACCTTGATGAAGTCCTAATAGTTTACTTTCCCTATGTTTCCCTGTTGTTTCCTATGCCTTTTGAGAGGTGCCTTGATAGCGGTCGCTGAAGCTGAGGACAAAAAGTTGCTACCTGAATTCTCCTCTAGGAGTTTGATGGATTAGTGTCTCAGATTTTGGTACTTCATCCATTTTGAGATTATGTTTGTGTTTGGTGTAGCTGAATGGTCCACATTCATTCTTATGCAGGTGACTGTACAATTTTTTTCAGATCCATTAATTGATATGACATTTTTTCATTAGATATTTTTTCTTGCTTATTGAGGAGTAGTTTCCCAAAGAGTTGAAGGTCCATTTCTGCGTTCTCTGCTCTATTCCATTGATCTTTGTGTTGTTTTTGCCAGTACCAGGCTATCTTGATGATAAAGACTTTTAATAGAGCCTGTCTGCAAATATTGCTTTGCCCAACAGCTGTAGGAATTTATTTTGGCCAAAATGTTTCTACCTATTTGGCTCTCTATGAAAGGAACTGAAGAAGACACATAGAGATGGAAAACCTTCCATGCTTATGGATTCGAACAATGAATCTTGTTAGGGCACCTGTGTTGCTCAGAGTTTGAGTGCCTGCAATTGGCTTGGCTGATCCTGGGGTCCTGGGATGGTGTCCTGAATCAGGCTTTTGGAAAGGATCCTGCTTCTCCTCTGCCTATGTCTCTACCTCCATCTGTGTGACTCTCCTGAATAAAAAAACAAATATTTAAAACAACAACAAAAATAACTATTGTGAAAATCTCTACGCTGCCCAGAACCTTCTACATATTCAAAGAAATCCTTATCAAAACATCCTGGACATTTTTCACAGAGTATGAACATATAATCTTGATATTTTTATGGCACACAGAGAGATATGAGGGACACATTGATGCTGTGGCATTGCCCTGCTGTATATGTTTTGAAAAGTATCCGTTAGCCTCCCTCATCCAGTGAAGGGTGCATTTCTCACCTGGAACTAGGACTAACCTGTTGCAAACCATAGGTATCTGTCAGAAAGTCACAGTGGACACACAGAAGGAGAATAATGATACAAGAGAGTCAGAGATAGACACTTTGGAACTTCAGTTTAAGGATGTTCTGTTATAACGTTTCCAGAAGATGAGGATGTGATGACCCTGTGGGATATGTGTCTCACCATCAGCTTACAGGGTTGTGTTGTACTGATGGCTGTGAAGTGTGTGCCTTGTCACTGGTGAACATTTGGTGTCCTGTGTCCTCATTTCAAACCCACCTGCATCTGTGAGTCTCCCTCTGGACATGAGATCAGATTCCCTTTAGGATTTCCTCAATGGAACCCCTCAAGGGACCTACATGTCTTATTTACTCTTTATCATTTTATTAAATTGCAGTCATTTTCATCATGGGATATGCAACAACCAGGTAAAATGACCTGGTCATGTCAATATCTAACAGCCCTACCATCCTATTCCATAGTCTACATGTGAACGTACATGGCAGTGAAGCTGTTTCAGGGAAGGTTAGTCCACTCATGGTCAGCAAGGCAGGGGAGCAGCTCCGAATGCCCAGAAGCATGGCAGTAGTTGGCTTTGCCGATTTCACTACTATTTCTACACATAGAAGCTGTCCCGAAACACACACACTCAGAACATAACGTGAGAGGATGGAGCAAGGGATGGAGCACACAGTTCCTCTGGCAATGTGCAGCCCCTGGACCTGAGATGGGCTTGGATGAATCTGTAATTTCCCAGTGCAGTTGGCAATGGATTGTTATCAATTGTTATGGTTTTGTTTCCTCTGTAGATGCTCACACCCTACCTTGTTGAGGCCTGTTTTGGGGGTTTTGCTACTCTCTTCCTGGCTGCATCAGAGAGCTATTCTGAACATGGCCTCCTACCTCTAGCCCGGGGTTGAATATTTGCACCCCCACTCTTCAGGGAGCCCTCACAGGAGAGCCATCAAGCCGTCCTGTCCTCAGTTTACAACTGAACCCAGTGTTTCCCCTGCCTGTGTCTAAGCTGGTTTATTTCAGACACATGAATGTGTCTCTAAATGTCAGTATGAGGGATTCCTGTGGTGTGGACCTGGGATGGTCCTCTGAGCAAGGGTCTCATGGTCTCTTACTTTCTGTCTGCTGGTCTCAGGATAGAAGTCACAGGAATACACATGGTTCAGTTTATGGAAACACAAAGCACAACGCCTGCACTCAGACATAATGTTCACCCATCTCCAGAATCCTGTCCTTCTTAACCATCCATCACATGGTGCCACTTTTTCTTTGTAGGACTCAGGGGGACCACAGATCCTGGAAATTTACCCACTTTGCCACTTGAGCACCATCATGCCAGGTTCATACCACGCGGGACCAGAATTCTTTTTTTTAATTTATTTTTTTTTTTTGGTGTTCAATTTGCCAACATATATAATAACACCCAGTTCTCATTCCATCAAGTCTCCTCCTCGGTGCCCATCACCCAGTCATCCCCACCCCCCGCCCACCTCCTTTTCTACCACCCATTGTTTGTTTCCCAGAGTTAGGAGTCTCTTATGTTCTGTCTCCCTTTCTGATATTTCCCACTCATTTTTTCTCCTTTCCCCTTTATTCCCTTTCACTATTATTTATATTCCACCAAATGATTGATGCCATGTAATGTTTGTCCTTCTCAGATTGACATATTTCACTCATCATAATTCCCTCCAGTTCCATCCACATCGAAGCAAATGGTGGGTATTTGTCGTTTCAAATGGCTGAGTAATATTCCATTCTATACATAAACCACATCTTCTTTAACCATCATCTTTCGATGGACACCGAGGCTCCTCCACAGTTTGGCTATTGTGGACATTGCTGCTAGAAACATCGGGGTGCAGGTGCAGGGCCAGAATTATAAAGGTTCACACGTTCCTCTCTTGTCCTTAAAATCCTTGACAGTAGCTTCTTCAAGCAACCTCCCTCCTACTGTCATCCCCATGGTTGACTCTCCCCTAAGTCAACACCCCACACCTCCAACACTCCAAAACCTGCTCAGTATTCTTTTTTAAGATTATATTTGTTTATTCATGAGAAACACACACACACAGAGGGAGAGAGAGAGAGGGAGATGTTCAGTATTCTTTTATGAGTCTTCTCATTTTTATTCTTTCATCTCTGTTCAGTTTCTTCAATGTTTGAAATTATTCAATAAGCATCCAGCTGTTCCAAGGATGTGACAAGCCCTGAGTCCCCCTAATCTTCTGACATCTTAACTCCTCCTACCATATATTCTTATACTAAAGATGGTGTGGTGAATTCTTTCTGATTTATATGTTGGCGGTCCACCTTGAACTCTGGTATTTTGTTTCAGAATGTCTTAAACTTATTTTCCCCTGACCCTGATTCTGGATCCTATGGACTCATTTTTGTTTGTACAAGCTACTAAATACTGTACAATTTTTATATAATGTTGCAGGAAGTACATGTAGACATATGTCTTCCATACACATAAGGTCATTCAACAAGTGACATAAAGAGCAATGCACCTCCTAGCAATGCGATGGGGCTTCTACAAGGGCAGGTACTGTCCCCATGGACTAGAATTGCAGGACTCTTATAGGCAAGACTCCACGTCTTTGTGAAGTGGACACAGGTGCCTTTTGGTTGTTGGGCTCTGCTGGCAGTCTTTCTGATGCATATGATCCATTCATAGTTGGAAAGTGTTAGATTTGGAGACAGAACAGAAGTCCTGTACATAGCCCTGAGGGTCATGGGGACTGATCTGAGAAAACCAAAATTAAGGTTGATTAGAGGCATAGATTGAAATTGAATTGAAACTGAATTTTCCTGCCACATTTGTTATCAAAAAATACCTGATCAATTTGTAGAAGGGTTCAAGGGTATATATTTTTCTTCTCTTAGATGCAATATAGTATTTGAATGTAAAAGGAATTCATCAAAAATTTACGGTGGAAAGTCAGCATTACACAGTTCATTTAGGAGGGATAAGAAAAATAAAAATATAGGCTATACAATGTAAAATGTTCACCCTGACACCAGTTTATTATATCCCAAACTCTGCATGAATGCAGCTTCCACAGTTCTGCATCAGGTAAGCTCATCAGAGCCATTACAGAAAATCACAGATTTGACTGTAGTGGAACACAGCAACTGAGTTGAGAGTTACAAATCCAACTGCATTACCTGAAACCCTCTGCAGTTCATCTAAATTCTAAATTTAGCAAAATCATGTGATCCTCAATGTGGGAGGGGTCCACATTTCTAAGGTACCCTGCCACTCTGTCGTCCAGGTGTTCAAGAGGTCCAGTAAGTCCTGTGGAGAAGAGCACAGGCCAAGATTCTGACTCACTGGAATGTGCACAAGGACATATGAGAAACCCTCTACAATTTAAGTGGTAAAATAAAATCATTCTATGGGGACACATGACACCTAAAATCCAAGATGTATGTGCAAATGTCATTACAAAGTACCACATGGACACAAAGTCTGAAGTCTGGAATATTACCTAATGAAAACATAGTTTCTCAAAGCAGTCAATATGAACACACAAAGGCAGCCACATCTGCTCTGGTCACAACAGTCTGACACAAATGATCCCAAGCTGATTACATTCTGAGAGGACATGAGGATAAGGGCCTCCTTCCATGGACTAAAACAGCCCATACCTGAACCTGCCTCTTGAAGAGGAGCCCCAGCCCCAGGACCCATAGGTAACCCCATTCAGTGATCAGGTGAGAAGACAGACAACTCACTCTGGAGTCTGTGCTCAGCTGGGTTTTCCTTGACGCCATATATATATATATTTCAATATACCAACATATAGCATAACAACCAGGGCTCATCACGTCAACTGCCCCCCTCTGTGTCTGTCACCCCATCACCCTAACTCCCTGCCCATTTCCCCTTCCACCACCCCTTATTCTATTCCCAGAGTTAGGAGTCTCTCATGTTCTGTCTCCTTCTCTGATATTTCCCACTCATTTTCTCTTTTTTAGCATTTATTCCCTTTCACTAATTTTATATTCCCCAAATGAATGAGAACATATAATGTTTGTTGTTCTCTGATTGACTTACTTCACTCAGCATAATACACTCTGGGTCCATCCACATTGAAGAAAATGGTGTGTATTTGTTATTTCTTTTTTTCTATGAATTTATTTTTTATTGGAGTTCAATTTGCCAACATATAGAATAACACCCAGTGCTCATCCTCTCAAGTGCCCCCTTCAGTGCCCATCACCCAGTCACCCCTACCCCCCTATCTCCCCTTCCGCCACCCCTAGTTCATTTCTCAGAGTTAGGAATCTCTAAGGTTCTGTCTCCCTTTCTGATATTTCCCACTCATATTTTCTCCTTTCCCCTTTAATCCCTTTCACTATCCTTTATATAACCCAAATGAATGAGTCCATACAATGTTTGTCATTTCTAATGGCTGAGTAATATGCCACTGCATACATGGACCACATCTTCTTTATCCATTAATCTTTCAATGGACCCCGAGGCTCCTTCCACAGTTTAGCTATTCTGAACATCGCTTCTATAAACATTGGGATGCAGGTGTCCTGCCTTTTCACTGCAACTCTATCCGTGACGCTATTTTATAGGTAATTAATGGAGAACAAGACACCTTGAGTATGTGAGTGGAGATGAGTGAGAGAAATGGCATGTGCGACCATTTCCTGACCAGGATCTCGTCTGTGTGCAGGTGTCCAGGGTGAAGTACAGCAGTTGGAGTCCGGTGGAGACCGCATGAAACCTGGGAGGTCCATGAGACTCTCCTGTGTGGCCTTTGGATTCACCTTCAGTGAATCCTATAGCATGTATGGGCTTCACCAGTCTCCTGGGAAGGGGCTACGGTGGGCCACATACATTAGCAGTAGTGGAAGTAGCACATACTATGCAGACACTGTGAAGGGCTGATTCACCATCTCCAGAGACAACACCAAGAACACACTGTATCTGCAGATGAACAGCCTGAGAGTCCAGGAGACAGCCCTGTATTACTGTGCAGACACAGTTTGGGAACATCACTGTGAGCCCAGACAGAAACCTTTTCCAGGGACCCAAGTATGGATGGGCTGTAGGGTCTCTTATGTCACCAGGGGGCGCTCAGGTCACCAGTCCCTGTTCAGGACAGCAGGGGTGCAATGGAATCAGGATGTATAGGTGAAGAATCAGGAAAATGTTTATTTTCATTTGTCTAAGATACAAAATAAGCTCTCTTGGGATGAAATCTGGATTAATCAGTTTGTGATATTTTATTTATATTATTTATGTTAATCTTAGATTTTATGATACAATAATATTTTTAAATTATTATTTTTATTATTTTTAATTGGAGTTCAATTTGCCTACATATAGCATTACACCCAGTGTTCATCCTGCCAAGTGCCCCTCAGTGTCCATCACCCAGTCACCCCAACCCTACGCCCACCTCCCCTTCCTCTACCCCTTGGTCACTTTCCAGAGTTAGTTGTCTCTCATGTTGTGTCACCCTCAATGATACTTTCACTCATCTTCTCTCTTTTCCCTTTATTTCCTTTCACTAATTTTTATATTCCCCAAATGAATGAGACCGTATAATGTTTGTCCTTTTCCGATTGACTTATTTTACTCAGCATAACACCCTCCAGGTCAATCCACATCGAAGCAAAAGATGGGTATTTGTCATTTCTAATGGCTGAGTAATATTCCACTGTATACATATACCACATCTTCTTTGATGTGATGATTTTTTAAATAAAATAATTTTGTTTTTGTTACATTGAATTAGTGAGCTTATACTACATACTTCTTTTCTGATTTTCAATAATCCATCAGGTGCTTATAACACCCAGTATTGATGACATCACTTGCTCTCTTTATTGTGCATCACACAATGACCCAATACACCCACTAACCTCCCAGCATTATACCTCATTCTTTTTCTGATAGTTAATGTTTTCTCATGTTCTATCTCCTCTCTAATGATTCCCAGTCTTCCAAGCTTTAGCCAATGTTCCTTTCATGTGTTATGTATATTACACACTAGACAGAAATGATATGATAATTGTCTTCTGATTGACTTATTTTACTCAGCAAACTACCCTGCAGTTCCATCAATGTCACTGCAAATGGTAGGTATTTGATATTTCTGATGACAGAGTAATATCCCATTGTATATATTTCACATACTATTTATCCATTCTTCTGTCGTGGATGTCATGCCTCCCTCCATGGTTTGGCTACTGTGTACTTTGCTGCTATGAACACTGGGGTTCAGGTGCCCTTTGCATCACTACATCTGTATGCTTGGGGTAAATACTCAGTAATACAATTCCTGGGGCATAGGGTATTCACAACAGAGGAAAGAACCAGAGGTAATACTCTCTGCCATAGATCTAATTGAGTGGGATAAAATAAAAATCAGAGCTCAAATTCAGGATACTAATTTTAAAGTTACCAGTTCCATTTCAGGAAAGCTGAAACACACCACATTATAACTTAGTGTAGAAATGAATTGATTCAGTTGTAAATTAAGAATGATCAAGGTGAGATAGAATCTAAACCAGATGCTCTAACAGCCTTGGTCAATGAGGTTGAAGGGAGCATGGGTGACATAGACTACAATGTGATAGAAAGGAAGGGGGGGGAGTAGAGAAAAACAACTAATGGACCATGAAAACTTGAATAATAACTAGTGCCATAAGTTCAAACTAAATTAAAATATTTGGGACCCATGAGGGGAATAAAGAGAGAGAAGAACAGAACGTATATTTGAGAAAATCATAGCAGAGACTCCTTTTCTTTATTTTTTGGAAAGATGTAATTTATTCATTCATGAGAGGCATAGAGAGAGAGAAGCAAAGACATAGGCGGAGAGAGGAGAAGGCTCCATGCAGGGAGCCTGATGTGGGACTTGATCCCGTGTCTCCAGGATCATTCCATGGGCCAAAGGCAGGTGTTCAACCACTTAGCCACCCAGGAGTCCCAATAGACACTCCTTTTTAACACAAAGACACAACCAGATTGAAAGTGAGGGAGTAAACAACCACTAATCATGTCAATGGACATCAAGAGGAAGGTGGTGTAGCAACACTTACATCAGATGAACTAGAATTTTTAAAAAAGACTATAATAAAGGATGAAGAAGGATACTATATCCTAAAAATGGTTTATCCAACAGAAGATCTACCTTTTCTAAAGATTCATAGCACTAATTTTGGAGAAGACAAGTGCACAAACCAAATAACCTTAAATTTAATGAAACTCCTGGCTACTATTACTTTAACAGCAGGGACTTTAATGTCTCCCTGACCTCAGTGAGAATCATCTAAGCAGAAAGTCAACAAGGAAACAAGGATTTTGAGAGACATACTGGATCGGATGTACTTCAAAAATATATGAGAGCATTTTTCCTAAAGCATAATACACATTCTTCTCTATTGCACATGGAAAATACTCCAGAATTGATCATACACATGGTCACAAGTCATGTGTCAAGTGGTACAGAATGGTTGAATTCACTCCATGCATATTTTCAGACCAATATGCTATGAAACTAGAAGTCAAAACCAATAGAAACATGCAAGGCCCCTAAACGACAATGAGATACCACCTCACACCAGTGAGAATGGGAAAAATTAAGAAGACAGGAAACAGCAAATGTTGAAGAGGACGTCGAGAAGGGAGAACCCTCCTGCACTGTTGGTGGGAATGTGAACTGGTACAGTCATTTTGGAAAACTGTGGGGATGTTCCTCAAAGAGTTAAAAATAGATCTGCCCTATGGCCCAGCAATTTCACTGTTGGGGATTTACCCCAAAGATACAGATGCAGTGAAACACCAGGATATCTGCACTCTGATGTTTATAGCAGCAATGTCCAAAGTAGCCAGACTGTGAAAGGATCTTCAGTGTTCATTCAAAGATTAATGGATTAAGAAGATGTGGTCTATGTATACAATGGAATATTCCTCAGCCACCAGAGAGGAGGAATACCCACCATTTGCTTCAACAAGAGTGGAACTGAAGGGTATTATGCTTAGTGAAGTAGGTCCATCGGAGGACAAACATTATATGGTTTCATTCAGTCAGGTAATATAACAAAATGAGGTAAAGAATTATAGAGGAAATTAGGAAAATAATTGGGAAAAATTAGAGAGGGTGACAAAACATGATAGAGTTCTAAATCTGGGAAATTAGCAAGAGGTAGTGGGTGGGGAAGTGGATGGGGGGATGGTGTGACTTGAGACGGGCACTGAGGGGAACACTTGACTGGTGAGCCAGGGGTGCTATGCTATATGTTGGAAATCAACCTTCAATAAAAAATACATAACAAATAAATAAATGTGCATAAAATGATATCTTTTGAAGAAGAAAGGGGGCAATAAAGAAATTAAAGAATTTAAGCAGAATTTTAACCAATGAACATTGAATCACAATCATACAGTCCAGGATGTCTCTCAAACCCCTTGTTTCCTTGAAAAGCTTTGGGACACATCAAAAGCCATCCACAGAGGGAACGATGGAACAATACAGGTCTTCCTCAAAAACAGGAAAAATCTAAAACAAGCAAGATAATCCTGCACCTAAGGGCACTGGAGGAAGAGATCAAAGAAAGCCTAAATCTAACAGGAGAAGAGAAGTAATGAAGATTAGAGTAGATCTCAAATATATAGAAATTTAAAAAGGAGGATAAACAAACCTCAGAGCTAATATTATGAAAATATTAGTAAGCATAAGAAACCAATAGACAGAATTGACGATTTAAAAGTTAAAGTACCCAAACTAATAAAATCATGAATGAATGAGGAGCGATCAAAATGATCAAAATGAATACAAGCTGTATTAGAAGAAATTATGAGCAGTCAGCTTATTGGATGATCTGGAGAAACGAATGCAATCCTAGGAACATAAAGACAACCCAAACAGAAACAGTAATGAAGAGACAAGCTGCACGGAACTGGAAATAAAAATCAATCATAATTAAGAGTCTCCCAAATGCAGGATTACATGAACAGATGGTTCCCCAGGGAAATACCACAAAAGCAATCAATATCTATCTTCTAAAACTATTCCAAACAACAGAAATTGAAGGAAAACTTCCAGACTCATTCTGTGATGTCGGCATTACCTTGACCCCCAAACCAAACATCCCAGTAAGAAGGAGAATTACAGAAAAATGAACTAATGACACTCCAGATGATGAATCTGGATGCAAGTTTCTCACCAAGATCCTAACCAGAAAGATCCAACAGTATATTCATAGGATTATTGATGACAATGAACAAATAGTCTTAATTCTTATGCTTCAAGAGTGGTTCAGTGTGTGTAAAAACGATCAATGTGATAATCGCATTAGTAAAAGGAAAGATAAGAGACATTATTTCCTCTCAACTGATGCCCCAAAATAATTTGACAAAATTATTATTAATAATAAAATTATTAATAATAAAATCCTTTTCCTGCGTAGGATAGGGGGATACACCCAAATTCATGAAAGCCATCTACAGAAGATACATAAAGAATCTCATCCTCAACATTGAAAAGCGAGAGCTTTTCTCCTAAGATCAGGAACATGACAGGAATGCGCACCGTCACCACTGTTATTCAACATAGCACTAGAAGTCCGAAACTGAGCAATCAGACAAAAAAAAGTGAAAGTCATCCAAATCAGCAAAGAAAAAAATCAAACTTTCAGTCTTCACAGAAGACAAGATACTTTAAAGACAAACCCCCAAAGAATCTGTTGAAAAATTGCTGGAACTGATACAGGAATTCAGCAAAACCTGAGCATACAAAATCAATACAAGGAAGTCAGTGGCATTCCTATATACTACAAAATGAAACAGAAGAATGATAAATCAAAATCAGTGAATCCCATTTATAATTGCATCAGAAACGAACTACGGGTGGTGGAAGGGGAGGAGGGCCGGGGGTGGGGGTCAACGGGTGATGGGCACTGAAGGGGGCACTTGATGGGATGAGCACTGGGTGTTATTCTGTATGTTGGTAAATTGAACACCAATAAAAAATAAATTTATTTTAAAAAAAGAAACTTCAGGTAATGGGGAATAATCCTAACCAAAGACAGAAAGGATGTATTGTCTAAAAATACTAAAATATGTATGAAAGACATTAAAGAAGGCACAAATATGTAGAAAACTTTCTATTATCATGCATTGGATGAATAAATATTGATATAATATCTACCCCACCAACAGCAATTACACATTCAATACAAACCCTATAAAAACACCACAAATATTTTTCTAGGAAATTCAACAAACAATCCTAAAATTATAAGAAAACAAAAAATATTCTGACTAGGCAAAAGAAACTTGAAATAACCCAAAGCAGAAGGCACCAAAATTGTGGATTTCAAAGTTGTGGTCATCAAGAAGGTATAATGGTGGCAGTAAAACACTCACATGGTCAATGGAATAGAATAGAGAACCCAGAAATGGACACACAGCTCTGAGGGCAACAAATCCTCAACAAAGAACAAAACACTACCGACTGGAAAAAGGACAATCTCTTCATCAAGTGGTGTTGGGGATATTGGAAAATTGCAAGTAGAAGAATGACCCCAGGCCACATTCTTACACTCCACACAAAGATAAACTCAGAGTAGATGAAGGACCTAAATGTGAGGCAGGAAACCATCAAAATCCAAGAGATTTTGTGACCTCGGCCACAGCAGGGTCTTGGCACTAGAATCTCCAAAGGGAAGGAAAACAAAAGCATAAATGAATTCTATGAACTACACCAAGGAAGGAGCTGTCATACAGCTATGGAAACACTCAACATAATCAAAAGGCAACCTAACGAATGGTAAGAAATAGGGACGCCTGTGGAGCTTGAGCATCTGTCTTTGGCTCAGGGATTCCAGGGCTCTGAGATGGAGACAGCATCAGGTTCCCTGTGGGGAACCCACTTCTCCCTCTTCCTATGTCTCTAAATCTCCTTTCTCTCTCTCTCTCTCTCTCTCTCTCCCTCCCTCTCTCTCATGAATAAATAAATAAATAATTCCCCCCACAAAAAAGAATGGGAGACGATATTTGTAAGTCTATCTTCAGGTTAGGGTGGGTTTTGAAAATTGATAAATAAATTATCAAACTAAACCACAAAGTGAAAACTACAATCGGGAAGCTCAACCACATGCAAAATGAAATTTATTGTCTCCTCTAGGTCAGCCTTATATCAACTGCATGATTAAACCAGACAATTGATCCAAAAGACAAGAGAGAAGTCTTTTCTGCCCCAGTTGAAAGACCTAGCAGAAAACCTGGAAAGAAAAGTACAAAAAAGAAATGAAAAATTGGTAAACGGAAAGAAAATAATTTGTTTGCCTATGACTATGTTTTAATAGAGTCAATGAGTAAAACCCTCACATAACAACTAGAAGAAATAACTAATGAGCTCAGGAAAATTTTAGGATTCAAAATCAGCAAATAAAGATACGGTCCTACAAACAAACAACAAATTACCTATACAAAATTACTATATAATCTGCTTTACCCTGGTATCAAAAATAAATATTTAGAATTAAAATTTACTAAGGAGAAAAAATATTCTATGGGAAATGACCTGCACTGATGAGAGTCTTTTGAAAATGCAGCCAGAAACACAAAGATAACTCTGCTTAACTTTTAGAACTTCAAATAGTCATAGTGCCATCTACACAAATTGCTAGAGAATTGTGGTGTAACATTTGTGTTGACTTTTAAAGACTCGAATGTAAGTCTGGAGCTGAATATATAGTCAAAGTATATGCAAATAGGGCCCTCCCTGCACTGATTAAACAAGCTCATCCCTGACCCTGCAGCTGGGAGTGGAGCCCCAGCCCTAGCATTCCAAGGTGACTCCATTCAGTGCTCAGGACACACCACAGTCAAACAACCATGGAGTCTGTGCTCAGCTGGGTTTTCCTTGTCGCTATTTTAAAAGGTAATTCATGGAGAACAAGAGACCTTAAGTACGTGAGTGGAGGTGAGTAAGAGAAACAGGTGATGGGGGACCGTTTCCTGACCAGGATGTCTTGTGTCTGCAGGTGTCCAGGGTGAGGTGCAGCTCGTGGAGTCTGGGGGAGACCTGGTGAAGCCTGGGGGGTCCCTGAGACTCTCCTGTGTGGCCTCTGGATTCACCTTCAGTAGCTATGGCATGAGCTGGGTCCGCCAGGCTCCTGGAAAGGGGCTGCAGTGGGTCGCATATATTAGCTATGATGGAAGTAGCACAAGGTACGCAGACGCGGTGAAGGGCCGATTCACCATCTCCAGAGACAACGCCAAGAACACGCTGTATCTGCAGATGAACAGCCTGAGAGCCGAGGACACGGCCGTGTATTACTGTGCAGACACAGTGATGGGACCTCAGTGTGAGCCCTGACACAAACCTCCCTGTGGAAGGGGATCAGGACCACCAGGGGGTGCACACTCCTCACCACTTCTGTCTTGAAGGCCCAGGAGCAGGTGCAGAGGGAGGTTCTGGGCAGGTTGCCTGGCAGGGATGGGGCTTCCTCTCCAATGAGCAGTTTCCCCCCGGGACCCCCTCTGAACACTTGATTATGTGTTTACATCTTCAGTATCTTTCTCAGAGACCTAGAATTGAACTATACCACTTGCACTTACTCGTACTTTACTTTTCCTGACAGAAATTTTAATAAATTACAAATAACTCCATTCTCATCATCTGAACATTTGCATGAGTCCTAATGACACTCACTGTGGATCACAGGACCTCAAGCTAACATGCTGTCTTGCACCATCACCGCATAGAGGAATCTCCAATCAACACAACAGAAAAGAGATGTTCTACAAAAATGTTAAAATGTCTGGGGAGTTAGAGAGTTTCCCAGCATGACATGGTAGTGATGTGGACTCAGAGGTCACACACACACACACACACACACACATACACACACACACAATCACGAGAGTATCACCTTTCATCACCTTCACCTTCATGTCCGTTGGGAGACAGGCAGGCTTCTCATTACATCATAAATGCCTGGATGGTGCCAGGGAGGGACATTGGCTCAGGGTGTGTGTTGTTGGTCAGTGGTGGGGACGGGCTCCACGAGGGGCTTGTATGGAGTCAGTGATCCCAACTGTATCAAAAGAGGGGACTCCTAGGTTATTGTTTCATTTCTTATCCTTTGGGTTGAGGAGATGAACAGGGATGGAATATCAGGGAGCTATCAGGCAATAAAGAATGGACCTGGTGTGAGGAATAATTTCACTAAACAAGCATAAAACTGGGAAGAGAAAAGAAAGACATGGTACTTCTAAGTAGACAAATGCCTGAGTCACAGGAAAACAAGATGGATAATATATGGAAGCAGCATGAAACCTAAAATGATAATACAAATAGGCCAAGATCCTACCAGTTCTCAGATGGAAGCTGTCCTCTCCCCACAGTCACCAGCTGCTTTTGAAGGTCATGAGTACTCCATGTGCTCAGAGACCAGAAACTTCTACTGAATCCATGAGGATCCTCAGTGTGAGGAGCTGGATTGGAGGACCTTCGACCTGCAGGGAATAACTCATGGATCCTTTGGGTGCAGAAGTCAGCTCATTGTGTGTGACCTCAACCATCCCCGTGTTGGAACATAATACTCATAGGACGCGGGGAGTAGGTGGGGCCTTAGGGGTGCAGTTACATCAGGAGGTGCAGCCTCATTGTCAGATCAGCCCTCATACTCTTGGACTGGGAAAGTTTCCTGTACCCTGGCCCCATGTAAGGTGATGGAGAAAGGATGGGGTAGGATGTGGGTGCTCTCCAGGCACCACAGCTTCCTGCACCTGGACCTCAGACACCCAGACTCCAGATCTGTGAGAATTAGTGTCTGTTGCTTGATCTGCCCAGTCTACCTATGACGTTCCAGCATGGGGCATGGGCCAAAGTCATTTTTTCTTTATTTAAATTGAATTTATCAACATTCACTATATCCTCAGTGTTCATCACATCATGTACCCTCCTTCACTCCCATCACCCAGTTACCCCTTTCCCCACCTCCTCCCTTCCAGTGACACTCAGTTGTTTTTCCCCCATAGTTAAGTGTGTCTCCTTATTTGTCTTTCTCTCTAGTCTCACCCCACTAAGTTTCACTCATTCCCTTATGGTCTCTGCCCTTACGAATGAGACCATATCATTGCCTTTCTGTGACTGATTTCTTTCTCTCAATATAATACCCCCAGTTCCATCCATGTTGAAGGAAACATTATTTCATGTTATTCCTTATGTCTGATGGTAATATGTAATATCCCATTGTATATATAAAGCACATCATTTTGTATATTTTTTTATTGGAGTGTGATTTGCCAACATATAGCGTAACACCCAGTGTTTATCCCATCAAGTTCCCCATTCAGTCCCATCACCCAGGCACCCTATCCCCTGCTTACCTCCCCTTCCTCTACTCCTTGTTTGTTTCCCAGAGTTAGGAGTCTAATGTTCTGTCTCCCTCTCTGATTTTCCTGCTCATTTTCTTTCCATTCCCCTATAATCCCATTCACTATTTATTATTATCCCCAAATGAATGAGGCCATATGTTTGTCCTTCTCCGATTGACTTATTTCACTCAACATAATACCCTCCAGGTCCATCCACGTGGAAACAATTGGTGGGTATTTGGCCTTTCTAATGGCTGAGTCATATTCCATTGTATACATAGACCACAGCTGCTTTATCCATTCATCTGTCGATAGACATTGAGGCTCCTTCCACTGTTTGGCTGTTGTGGACTTTGCTGCTGTGAACATTGAGGTGCAAGTGTCCCTTCATTTCATTAAATCTGTGTCTTTGTATTTTTAGTGAAAGGGAATAAAGGAGAAAGGAGAAAAAAGTGGGACATATCAGAAAGGGAGACAGAACATGAAAGACTCCTAACTCTGGGAAAAGAACTAGGGGTGGTGGAAGGGGAGTTGGGCGGGTTTGGGGGTGACTGAGTGATGGGCAGTGAGCTGGGCACTTGATGGGATGAGCACTGGGTGTTATTCTATATGTTGGCAAATTGAACACCAATTAAAATAAATTTATATTAAAAAATAAATGAATAAATCCGTGTCTTTGGCATAAATTCCCTTAAATGCAATGGCTGGGTGCTGGAGTGGCTCTATTCTCACTTTTTCAGGACATTCCATTCTGTATTCTGGTGTGGCTCAGAAAGCCTTCATTCCCACCAATACTGGAAGAGGGTTCCACTTTCTCAATATCCTCCCTTATATTTATTGTTTCTGGCCTTGTTGCTTTATCCATTCTGAGTTGTATAAGTGGGATCTTAGTGTGGTTTTCATTTGTATTTCCCTCATGACAAGTCGTGTGGATCTTTTTTCTCATCTCCCTGTTGGCCATTTGTTGGCATTCTTTGGAGAATGCCTGCTCCTGTATTCTCCCCTTTTCATGACTTGATTGATTGTTTTGTTGGGTGCTGCCTTTGTTAAGGAAATATCTTGTCCTATTCTGTAGGCTGCCTTTCATTTTGTTGCCTGTTGCATTGTTGTACAGATTCTATGTTGATGAAGTCCTAATAGTTTATTTTCCCCTTTGTTTCCTATGCCTTTGGAGAGGTGCCTTGCTAGCAGTCGCTGCAGCTGAGGAAAATGTTGCTACCTGAATTCACCTCTAGGATTTTGATGAATTACTGTCTCAGATTTCGGTATTTCATCCATTTTGAGATTACCTTTGTGTTTGGTGTAGCTGAATGTTCCACTTTCATTCTTATGCGTGTGGCTGTACAATTTTTTCCAGATCCATTTATTAATGAGACTTTCTTTCATTAGATGTTTTTTTCTTTCTTCTTGAGGAGTAGTTGTCCATAGAATTGAGGGTCCATTTCTGCATTCTCTGCTCTGCTCCATTGATCCATGTGTTGTTTTTGCCAGTACCAGGCTATCTTGATGACAAAGACTTTATAAAAGAGATTGTTTGTAAACATTTTGATGCCCTGCAGCTGTAGTTCTGTTTTTGTTTTTTTCCCCCCAAATGTTTCTACCTGTTTGTTGACTTCGGAAAGAAATTGAAGAAGACACAAAGAGGGAACACATTCCGAGCATATGGATTAGAACAATGAATATTGTCAGGGCACCTGTGTATCTCAAGTTTGAGTGTCTCCAATGGGCTCAGGTTGGGATCCTAGGGTCCTGGGATGGTGTCCCGTGTCAGGCTTTTGGAAGGGAGCCTGCTTCTCCCTCTGCCTATGTCTCTGCATCTGGCTCTGTGACTCTCCTGAATAAAAAAAAAATCTTTAAAACAAAAACAAAAAAACAGTATCCCTGGGTGGCGCAGCGGTGGGCGCCTGCCTTTGACCTAGGGCGCGATCCTGGGGACCTGGGGTCGAAACCCAATTCCGGCTCCCGGTGCATGGAGCCTGCTTCTCCCTCTGCCTGTGTCTCTGCCTCTCTGCCTCTCTCTCTCTCTCTCTCTCTCTCTCTTTCTCTCTCTTTCTGTGACTATCAAAAATAAATAAAAATAAATAAATAAATACTGTGAACATCTCTGTGCTGCTCCGAACCTTCTACATATTCAAAGCAATCCTCGTGAAAGCATCCTGGACATTTTTCACAGAGTATGGAATTATAATCCTAAAATTTTTATGGCACACGCAGAGATTTTAGGGACACATTGATGCTCTGGCATGGCCTTGCTCTATTTGTTGTGAGAAGTATCAGGTAACAGCCCTCACACAGTGAAGGGTGCATTTCTCACCTGGAACTAGGACTAACCTGTGCAAACCAGAGGTATCTGTCAAAAAGTCACAGTGGACACACAGAAGGAGAACAATGATACAAGAGAGTCAGAGATACTCAGACACTTTGGAACTTCAGTTTAAGGATGTTCTTTTATAGCGTTTCCAGAAGATGAGGATGTGATGGCCCAGAGGGATTTGTGTCTCACCATCACCTTACAAGGTTGTGTTGTACTGATGGCCGTTAGGTGTGTCCCTGTCATGGGATGAACATTTGGTGCCCCGGTCCTCATTTCAAACCCACCTGCATCAGTGACTCTCCCTATGGACATGAGATAAGTTTCCCCTAGGATTTCCTCAATGCAATCCCTCAAGGGACCTACACGACTTATTTACCTCTTATCATTTTATTTAAATACAATCATTTTTGTCTTGGAATTTGCAACAAACAGGTAACATGACCTGGTCATGTCAATATCTAACAGCTCTACCATCCTATTTCATAATCTACATGTGAACTTACATGACAGTGAAGCTGTTTCAGGGAAGGTAAGTCCACTCATGGTCAGCAAGGCAGGGGTGCAGGTCTGAATGCTGAGAAGCAGGGCATTGGTTGGCTTTGACGATTTCATGAATATTTATACAAATAGCAGCTGTCCCCAGATATGAACGCTCAGAAAATAGATGTAAGCGGATGGAGCAAGGGATGGAGCACACAGGTCCTCTTGCAGTGTGCAGCCCTGGACATGAGCTGGGCTTACATGGATGTCTACATGCACAGCACAGTTGGCAATGGGTTGTTATCATTTGCTGCTGGTTTTCTTTCCTCTGTAGATGCTCACATCCCACATTGTTGAGGCCCTTTTTGGGATTTTGTGACTCTATTCCTGGCTGTATTGGAGAGCCGTTATGAACATGGCCTCCTACCTCTAGCCTGGGATTGAATGTTCACACCCCTGAGGCTTCAGGGGGCCCTCATAGGAGAGCCATGAAGCCCTTTCTGTCCTCAGTTTCCCTCTGAATTCTGTGTTCACCGTACCTGTGTGTGAGCTGGTTTATCTCAGGCACTTGAATGGGTCTCTAAACGTCAATATGAAAGGCTCCTGTTGTGTGGACCTGGGCTGGTCCTCTGAGGGGTTGTCACGAGAGAGGTTCTAGTTTCTGCCTGCTGGTTTCAGAATAGAGGTCACAGGACTACACAGAGTTCAGTTTATGGAAACAAAGCACAATGCCTGCACTCAGACCCAATGTTCACACGACTTCAGGTTCCAGTCCTTCTCAAACATGCATCACATAGTGCCACGTTTTCTTCTTGGCACTCAGGGAGTCCTTAGATCCAGGAAATTTCCCCATTTTTCCATTTGAGCACCATCATGCCAGGTCCATCCCCTGCAGGAGTAGAATTCTATAAGTTCATATATTCCTCTCTTGTCCTTAAAGTCCTTGACTGTAGCTTCTGCAAGCAACCTCCCTCCTGCTGTCATCCCCACGCTTGTATCTCCCCAATGTCAACAGCACAGAGCTCCACCCCTCAAAACCTGCTCAGTATTTTATTAGGAGTCTTGCTGTTGCTTTTTCAACTCTGATCGATTTCATGGATGTTCGAAATGATCCAATAACTATCCAGCTGTTCCAGGGATGTGACAATCCCTGAGTCCCCCTAATCTTCTGACATGTTAGCTTCTCCCTCCCATATTTTCTTATATTAAAGACGGTGTGGTGAATTCTTTCTGATTTATCTTTTGGAGGTGAACCTTGAATCCTGGTGTTTTGTTTCAGAATATCATAAACTTATTTTCTCCCCGACTCAGATTCTGGATCCTAAGGACTCATTTGTGTTTGTAAAGCCTATTTTGTATTGTAAGAATATATTAAGTTTTAGGAAGTAATTAGAGACATGTGTAGTACATACACGTAAGGTCATCCAACAAGTGACAAAAAGGAGCAATGCACCTCCTAGCATTGAGGTCGGGGCTTCCAGGAAGGCACAGATGCTCCCAAAGGAATAGAATTGCAGATGTATTATTAGCATCCATTGGCCATGTCTCTTAGAGGTGACACAGGTACCATTTGAGTGGTGGGCTCTGCTTGCAGTCTTCCTGATGCATATGATATATTCAAAGATGGAAATGGGGGTACCCAGTTGGCTCAGCTGTTTAGCGCCGACCTCAACCCAGGGCCTGATCCTGGAGATCAGGAATAGAGTCCCACAGCAGGCTCCCTGCATGGAGCATGCTTCTCCCACTGCCTGTGTCTCTGCATCTCTCTCTCTCTCTCTCTCTCTCTCTCTCTCTGTATCTCTCATGAATAAAGAAATAAAATATTAAAAAAAACCAAAAATAGAATGGGCTAGATTTTGAGATAGGACAGAAGTCCTCTATGCACCCCACATTGTCAGGGGGACTGATCTAAGAAAACCAAAAGTATGGTTTATCAGAGGCACAAATTTAAGTTGAATTAAAACCGAAATTTCCTGCTGCATTTGTTATGAAAAATACCTGATAAATCTGTAGAAGAGGTTCATGGTAGATATTTTTCTTCTCCTAGATGGAATATAGTATTTGAATATAAAAGGAATTCATGAAAATCTTACAGTGGAAGGGCAGCACTACACTGTTAGTTTAGGAAGTATAAGAAAAATAGAAACATATGCTATACAATAGAAAATGTTCATTGTGACACCCATTTATTATATCCCAAACCCTGCCTGAATGAGCTCATTCTATGTCAGGTAAGCTCATCAAAGCGATTACAGAAGATCACAGAGTTAACTGCAGTGGAACACCTTGACCGAGTTGTTAGAGACTTACAAATGGAACTGCATTACCTGAAACCCTCTGAAATTCAGCTAAATTCTAAATTTAGCAAATTTAATTTAAATTTAGCATATTTAATCATTCAATCCCCAATACATGCAGGGTCCACTATTCTAAGGAACCCTGCCACTCTGGCATTCAGATGTTTCAGAGGGCAGTAAGTCCTGTGGAGAGGAGCACAGGCCAAGAATCTGGGGTTAGACTCACCTGAAAATGTGCACAAGGACACGTTAGAAACCCTCTACAATTTAAGGGGTAGGTTCACATCACTGTATGGGGAAACATGACACCTACAAACCAAGATTCTATGCAAATACAATTACAAAGTACCACGTGGACACAAAGTCTGAAGTCTGGAATATTACATAATAAAAAACAGTTTTTCAAAGAAGTAAATATGAACACACAAAGGCAGTCACATCTTTACAGGTCAAAACAGCTTTACATAAATGATCCCAAACTGACTATATACTGAGAGGACATGTATATAGGGGCCTCCTTCTATTGAATAAAACAGCCCAGACATGACCCTGCATCTGGGAGAGGAACCTCAGCCCCAGGAACAATGTCAGTTATCAGGACAAACACAACTCACCATGGAGTCTGTGCTCAGCTGTGTTTTCCTTGACACTATTTTAAAAATATATTTTTCTATATTTTCTATTTAGTCGATTTCCCAGCATATAGCATATCAACCAGTGTTCATCACGTCAAGAGAAGAGTGGGCATTTTTAAGAACTGACGGAAAATCCTCCATAATATATATGTTAAATCTTTTAAAATATGTCTATGATTTTGATATTTTCATCTAATGTTGCTAGAAAAAGAGAAATTATACCTCAAAAGTTCATAAACATTGGGATATGGGGTAATGAGATTGAATATGTTTGATGTACACATTTTATCCCCAACTGGGAGTAGACATTAATTAACCAAAACCATCATGACTCCACTGTGGTAACATGTAGGTTGAAATCGAAACCACACCTGCCTTTCCTAGTTCAACCGTGCCCACACCTCACTTTCAGCCTTTCCAGACACCCATCATCCCATGACATCCCTGTTTGGGGACTTCTTGGACTAATGGGAAAGCCCTGTTAATACACGGTGCTGTTGGATAATCAGAAATCATAAACAACTGCTTACTGGAATTCATCTGAAGCTACTATTCCTCGACAGGGAATAGGTTGGAGCTCGACGACTCATGTTTACCCTGTGCCGTTCCCCTGTCTTTCACCACCTGACACAAAAAAAATGGATTCCTTTTGCTAATTCAATATTTTTAATTTAATGTCTAGTTCTATATACGATGAATCTCTCAACTTCCCCTGGAGCTTTCCTATGACCCAGCAATTGCACTACTGGGATTTCCTACAAAGATACAGATGCAGTGAAAGACCAGGACACCTACACCCCAATGTTTATAGCAGCAATTTCCAGAGTAGCCAAACTGTGGAAGGAGCCTCGGGGTCCATTTAAAAAATAATGGATAAAGAAGATGTGGTCTATATATACAATGGAATATTACTCAGCCATTAGAAATGAAGAACACCCACCATTTGCTTCGACATGATTGGAACTGGAGGGTATTGTGCTGAGTGAAGTAAGTCAGTCGCAGAAGAACAAACATATGGTCTCATTCATTCAGGGAATATAAAAAGTAGTGAAAGGGAATAAAGGGGAAAGGAGAGAAAATGAGTGGGAAATATCAGAGGTCGACAGAACATGAGAGTCTCCTAACTCTGGGAAATGAACTCAGGGAAGGAATTCTGGGAAGGGTAGTTGTAAGGGAGGTTGGCGGGGATAGGGGTGACGGGGTGATGGGCATTGGGGCATCACTTGACGGGATGAGCACTGGGAGTTACACTATATGTCGGCAAAGCGAACTCCAATAAAAAGTAATTAGAAATAAAATTTAAAAAACAAATGAAATGAAACTTCAGATAATGAGGAATAATCCTAACCAGCACAATTTATTGAAGAGACTGTCTTTCTTCCAATGGATAGTCTTTCTTCCTTTATGGAATATTAGTTGACCATAAAGTTCAGGGTCTACTTCTGGGTTCTCTATTCTGTTTCATTGATCTATGTGTCTGTTTTTGTGCCAGTCCCACACTGTCTTGATGACCACAGCTCTGTAGTACAACCTGAAATTTGGCATTGTGATGCCCCAAGCTATGGTTTTCTTTTTTAAAATTCCCCTGGCTATTCGGGGTCTTTTCTGATTCCACACAAATCTTAAAAAATTTGTTCTCACTCTCTGAAGAAAGTCCATGGTATTTTGATAGGGATTGCATTAAACGTGTAAATTGCCCTGGGTAACATTGACATTATCACAATATTAATTCTGCCAAACCATGAGCATGGAATATTTTTCCATCTCTTTGTGTCTTCCTCAATTTCTTTCAGAAGTGTTCTATAGTTTTTAGGGTATAGATCCTTTACCTCTTTGGTTAGGTTTATTCCTAGGTATCTTATGCTTTTGGGTGCAATTGTAAATGGGATTGACTCCTTAATTTCTCTTTCTTCAGTCTCATTGTTAGTGTATAGAAATGCCACCAAAGAGGAAAGGACCTATAGTCTAAAAATTCTAAAATAGGTACGAAAGACATTAAAGAAGACAGAAATATATGGAAAACAGTCTTTTCTCATGGATTGGAAAAAATATTCATATAATGTATATGCCACCAACAGCAATCTATGCATTCAATATGAATCCTATCAAAACACCACCAACATTTTTCTAGGGAATGGAAAAAGCCTAAAATTTGTAAATAAACAGAAAAGTTTCTGAGTAAGCAAAAGAATATTGAAACAAAAAACAAACCAGTGCAGCCTGGGTGGCTCAGCATTTTAGCACTGTCTTTTTGTCCAGGGCGTGATCCTGCAGACCTGGGAATGAGTCCCATATCAGGCTCCCTACATGGTGCCTGCTGCTCCCTCTGCCTGTGTCTCTGCCATTCTTTCTGTATCTATGCATCTCTCATGAGTAAATAAATAAAAACTTAAAAAAACCAAAGCAAAAGCCATCAGAATTCCAGATTTCAAAGTTGTGATCATAAAAACAGTATAATAGTGGCAGTAAAACACACACATCGTCAATGGAATAGAAGAAGAACCCATAAATGGACACACAGCTTTATGGCCAACTTATCCTCAGCAAATTACAAAAGACTATTGACTGGAAGAAGGGCAATCTCTTGGACAAGTGGTGCTGGGAATATTGGACAGCTGCAAATAGAATGAACCTGGGCCACATTCTTACACTCCACACAAAGATAAACTCAGAGTAGATGAAAAAACTAAATGTGAGGCAAGAAACCATCAAAATCAAGGAGATTTTGTGACCTCAGCCAAAACAGGTTATTGGTATTTGAAACTCCAAAGGGAAGGGAAACAAAAGGAAGAGTGAACTCTATGGACTACATCAAGGAAGGAGCTGTCATACAGCTGTGGAAACACTCAACATAATTGAAAGGCAACCTAACAAATTGGAAAAGATAGGGATGCCTGTGTAGCTTGAGCATCTGTCTTTGGCTCGGGGAGTCCTAGAGCTCTAGGATTGAGACCAGCATTAGGCTCCATGTGGGGAGCCCACTTCTCCCTCCGCCCATCTCTGAATCTCTCTGTCCATCTCTGATGAATAAATAACATCTTCCAAAAGAATAAAAACAATGGGAGAAGAGATTTGCAAATCTATCTCCAGATTAAGGCTGGTTTCCAAAATCGAAAAAAAAAATATCAAACTAAACAACCACAAAGTGAAAACTACAGTCAGAAATGGGCAGAGGACATGATGATTCACCTTGTCCTGATTTGAGTTGTAGACTGTCACTTTATATTAGGTGGGTTATCCACATACAAAATGACATTTATTATCTCCTCTAGGTCTACCTTATATCAAATGCTTACCCGAAAGATACACATGCAATGAAACGCCGGGACACCTGCACCCCAATGTTTCTAGCAGCAATGTCCACAATAGCCAAACTGTGGAAGGAGCCTCAGTGTCCATCAAAAGATGATGGATAAAGAAGCTGTGGTTTATGTATACAATGGAATATTTCTCAGCCATTAGAAATGACAAATACCCACCATTTGCTTCGATGTGGATGGAACTGGAGGGTATTATGCTGAGTGAAATGAGCCAATTGGAGAAGGACAAACATTATATGTTCTCATTCATTTGGGGAATATAAATAATAGTGAAAGGGTATAGAAGGGAAGGGAGAAGAAATGGGTAGAAAATATCAGAAAGGGAGACAGAACATGGAAGACTCCTAACTCTGGGAAACTATCTAGGGGTTATGGAAGGGGAGGAAGGCGGGGGGTGGGGGTGAATGGGTGACGAGCACTGAGGGAGCACTTGACCGGATGAGCACTGGGTGTTATTCTGTGTGTTGGCAAATTGAACACCAATAAAAATAAATTTATTATTGAAAAAACTGCTGCAATAAAGAGGATGCATGTAAAAAAAAATAGAACAGACAATGCATCCTGAAGACAAGAGGAAAATGCTTTCAGCCCCAGAGTGGAGGAGCTGCCAGTAAACACACCAAGAAAACTACATTAAAAAAAAGAAAACGTGGTAACCTGGAAAGAAAATAATTAGTTTTCCTATGACAATGTCAATAGAGTCAATGAGTAAAAACGTCACATAAACACTGGAAGAAATAACTCATGAGCTCAGCAAAAAAATCAGTATATAAAATTAGCAAATAAAATGAAGATATATTCCTACCAAAATAACAACAAATTACATGTACAAAATTAACAAAATAATCCAATTTACAAGCACCTAAAATAAATATTTAGGATTAAAATTTACTAACAAGATGAAATATCTCCAGAATATGACCTATACTGATGTGTTTTTTGAAATGCACCAAGAAATTTGAAAATAACTGTTCTTAGAACTTCATATAGTCAGAGGACCATCTACACAAATTGCTATAGAATTGTGGTGCAACACTTGTGTTGGCTTTAAGTATGCGAACTTAAGCGTGGAGCTGGTTATATAGTCAGGGGACATGCAAATAGGGCCCTCCCTCCACTGATTAAACCAGCCCAGTCCGGACCCTGCAGCTGGGAGAGCAGCCCCAGCCCCAGGATCCCAAGGTGACCTGATTCAGTGCTCAGGACACAACACAGACAAACCATCATGGAGTCTGTGCTCGGCTGGATTTTCCTTGTCGCTATATTTAAAGGTAATTCAAAGAAAACCAGAGACCTTGAGTCTGTGAGGGGAAGTGAGTGAGAGAATCAGGGGATGTGGCACAGTTTCCTGACCAAGATGTCTTGTGTCTGCAGGTGTCCAGGGTGAGGTGCAGCTGGTGGAGTCTGGGGGAGACCTGGTGAAGCCTGGGGGGTCCCTGAGACTCTCCTGTGTGGCCTCTGGATTCACCTTCAGTAGCTATGGCATGAGCTGGGTCCGCCAGGCTCCAGGGAAGGGGCTGCAGTGGGTCGCAGCTATTAGCTATAATGGAAGGAGCACGTACTACGCAGACGCTGTGAAGGGCCGATTCACCATCTCCAGAGACAACGCCAAGAACACGCTGTATCTGCAGATGAACAGCCTGAGAGCCGAGGACACGGCCGTGTATTACTGTGCGAGTGACACAGTGAGGGGAACTCAGTGTGAGCCCAGACACAAACCTCCCTGTGGAAGGGGATCAGGACCACCAGGGGGTGCACACTCCTCCCCACTTCTGTCTTGAAGGCCCAGGAGCAGGTGCAGAGGGAGGTTCTGGGCAGGTTTCCTGTCAGGGACTGGGCTTCCTCTCCAAGGAGCAGTTTCCCCCCGGGAACCCCATCTGAACACTTGATTATGTGTTAACCTCTTCAGTCTCTTTCTTAGAGACCTAGAATTGAACTATAGCACTTGCACTTACTTGTACTTAACTTTTCCTGACAGAAATTTTAATCAATTACAAATAACTCCATTCACTTCATCTGAACCTTTTAATGAGTCTTAGTGGCGATCACTGTGGACTTCAGGACCCCAAGCTAACATACTGTCTTGCAAATCGCGGTATAGAGGAATCCCCAGTCAACACAAGAGAAAAGAGACATTGTACGAACATATTAATAACTCCCTGGGAGTGAGAGATTTTCCCAGCATGACATGGTAGGGATGTGGACTCGGAGATCATTCACACAAACACACTCACATACACACACACACACACACACAATCACGAGGGTATAACCATTCACCACCTTCACCTTCATGTCTGATGAGAGCCAGGCAGGCCTCTCATCAGGTCATAAATGCCTGGATGGTGCCAGGGAAGACACTGGCTACAGGTGTGTGTTGTGGCTCTGTGGTGGGGACGGGGTCCTGCTCCAGGAGCGGCTTGTGTGTCTTAGTGTCCCAACTGCCTCAAAAATGGGAACTCCTGCGTTATTGTTTGATTTCTTATCTTTTGGGTGGAGGAGAAGAACGAGCAAGGAATATCAGGGAGCTACCAGTTAATAAAGACTGGATATGGTGTGAGGAATTTCACTAAACCAGGGTAAAACTGGAAGGACAAAAGAGAAACATGGTCATTCTCAATAGACAAGTGTCTGAATCATATGAAAAGGAGAGGAATAATATATGGAAGCAGCACGAATCTTTAAATAATAATACAAATAGCCAAGGTCCTATCCAGGTCTCAGATGGAAGCTGTCCTCTTCCCAAGGAACCATCTGGTTCTGAAGTCATGTGTCCTTGGTGTGCTCAGAGACCAGAGGCTTCTACTGGACCATGAGGATCCTCAGAGAGAGGAGCTGGATTGAAGGACCTTCGACCTGCAGGGCAAAACTCATGGATCCTTCAGGTGCTGACGTCAGTTCACTGGTTGTGACCTTTACCATCCCTGTGGTGAAACCTAATATCCATGTGATGGGGGAGGAGGTGGAGCCTTAGGGACCACTTAGGTGAGGAGGTGCAGCCTCATGATGGGATCAGGGCATTTATACACCAGGACTGGGAAAGCTCCCTGCACCCTGGCTCCATGTGAGGTGACTGGGAAAGGATGGGGTAGGATATGGGCGCTCTCCAGACACCACAGCTCCCTGCACTTGGACCTCAGACGACCCAGACTGCAGACCTGTGAGAATGAGTGTCTGTTGTTTGATCTGCCCAGCTCATGTATGATGTTCCAACAGGAGGCACGGGCTTCAGTAATTTTTTTCTTTATTTAAATTGAATTTACCAACATTCACTCTACCCTCAGTGTTCATCACATCACATAAACTCCTTAACTCCCATCACCCAGTTACCCCATTCCCCACCTCCTCCCTTCCAATGACCCTCATTTTTCCCCCATAGTTAAGTGTCTCTCATGATTTGTCTTCCTCTCTAGTCTTACCCCACTAAGTTTCACTCTTTCCCTTATCGTCTCTTTCAATATCAATGAGACCATATCATTGCCTTTCTGTAATGGATTTACTTCTCTCCATATAATGACTCCAGTTCCATCCATGTTGACGGAAACATTATTTCATGTTATTCATTATGTCTGACTGTTATGTAATATCCCATTGTATAGATAAAGCACATGTTTTTTGTATATTGTTTATTGGAGTGCGATTTGCCAACATATAGCATAACACCCAGTGTTCATCCCATCAAGTGCCCCCCTCAGTGCCTGTCACCCAGTCACCCCCATCCCCTGCCCACCTCCCCATCCACTACCCCTTATTCTTTTCTCAGAGTTAGGAGTCTCTCAACTTGTCACCCTCTCTGATATTTCCACTCATTTTCTTTCCATTCTCCTATAATCCCTTTCACTATCTTTTATATTCCCCAAGAATGAGACCATATAATGTTTTGCCTTCTCCAATTGACTTATTTCACTTGGCATAATACCCTCCAGTTCCATCCACGTCGAAGCAATAGGTGGGTGTTGGTCATTTCTAATGGCTGAGTAACATCCCATTGTATACATAGACCAGAGCTTCTTTATCCATTCATCTGTCAATAGACACTGAGGCTCCTTCCACTGTTTGGCTGTTGTGGACTTTGCTTCAGTGAACATTGAGGTGAAAGTGTCCCTTCGTTTCACTAAATCTGTGTCTTTGGGATAAATAGCCTGTAGTGCAATGGCTGGCTCCTGGGGTGTCTCTATTCTCACGTTTTCAGGACATTCCTTTCTGTTTTCTGTAGTGGCTCAACAAGCTTAATTCCCACCAGGAATGAAAGAGGGTTCCACTTTCTCAATATCCTCCCTTATATTTATTGTTTCTGGCCTTTTTACTTTATCCATTCTGAGTTGTATAAGTGGGATCTTAGTGTGGTTTTCATTTGTATTTCCCGGATGACAAGTCATGTGGATCATTTTTGTCCTCTGCCTGTTGGCCATTTGTCGGTCTTCTTTGGAGAAAAGCCTGTTCATGTATTCTCCCCATTTCTTGACTGGATTGTTTCGTTGGGTGTTGAATTTGTTAAGGAAATATCTTGTCCTATTCTGTAGGCTGCCTTTTGTTTTGTTGCCTGTTGCATTGTTGTACAGATTCTATCTTGATGAAGTCCTAACAGTATATTTTTCCCTTTGTTTCCTATGCCTTTTGAGAGGTGCCTTGCTAGCAGTCACTGAAACTGAGGCCAAAAAGATGCTACCTGAATTCGCCTCTAGAATTTGGATGAATTGCTGTCTCAGATTTCAGTATTTCATTCTGCTGAGATTATCTTTGTGCTTGGTGTAGCAGAATGGCCCACATTCATTCTTCTGCAGGTGGCTGTCCAATTTTTTCAGATCCATTTGTTGATGTGTCTTTCTTTCATTAGATATTTTTTCTTGCTTTTAGGAGTAGTTGCCCATAGAGCTGAGGGTCCCTTTCTGCACTCTCTGCTCTGTTCCATTGATCTATGTGTTGTTTTTTCCAGTACCAGGCTATCTTGATAATAAAGCCTTTATAATAGAGCTTGTCTGCAAACATTGTTATGCCCTCCAGCTGTAGTTTTGTTTCTGTTTTTTTTTTTCCAAAATGATTCTACCTGTTTGGCAACTTAGGAAAGAAATTGAAGAAGACACAAAGAGATGGCAAACATTCTGTGCTTACAGATTAAAACAACAAATATTGTCAGGGCACCTGTGTTGCTCAGAGGTTGAGTGTCTGCAATTGGCTAGGGTTGTGATCCTGGGGTCCTGGGATGGTGTCCTGCATCAGGCTTTTGGAAGGCAGCCTGTTTCTTCCTCTGCCTATGTCTCTGCCTCTGTCTCTGTGACTCTCCTGAATAAATAAATCTTTAAAACAAAAAACAAAAATATTGGCGATCCCTGGGTGGCTCAGCAGTTTGGTGCCTCCCTTTGGCCCAGGATGTGATCCTGGAGTCCCGGGATTGAGTCCCACGTTGGGTTCTCGGCATGGTCCTGCTTCTCCCTCAGCCTGTGTCTCTGCCTCTCTCTCTCTCTCTCTCTCTCTCTCTCTCTCTCTCTCTCTCTCTCTCATAAATGAATAAATAAAATCTTAAGAAAAAACAAAAATAAATACTGTGAAAATCTCTATGTTGCCCAGAACCTTCTACATATTCAAAGCAATCCTTGTGAAAGCATCCTGGACATTTTTCACAGATTATGAACATATAATCCTAAGATTTTTAAGGCACACACAGAGACATTAGGGACACATGGATGCACTGGAATGGCCCTGCTGTATTAGTTGTGAGCAGTATCACGTAACCGCCCTCATCCAGTGAAGGGTGCATTTCTCACCTGGAACTAGAACTAATCTGTTGCAAACCATAGGTATCTGTCAAAAAGTCACAGTGAACACACTGAACAGAAGGAGAACAATGATACAAGAGAGTCAGAGATACTCAGACACTTTGGAACTTAAGTTTCAGGAGTTCTGTTATAACATTTCCAGAAGACGAGGATGTGATGACCCAGTGGGATTTGTGTCTCACCATCACCTTACAGGGTTGTGTTGTACTGATGGCTGTTAGGTGTGTCCCTTGTCACTGGATGAACATTTGGTGCCCCGTGTCCTCATTTCAACACACATGCATCTGTGTCTCTCCCTCTGGACATGAGATCAGTTTCCCTTTAGGATTTTCTCAATGGAACCCCTCAAGAGTCCTACATGACTTACTTGGCATTTATCATTTTATTTAAATGCAATCATTTTTGTCATGGAATTTGCAACAACCAGGTAACATGACCTGATTATGTCAATATCTAACAGCTCTACCATCCTATTCCATTGGCTACATATGAACTTACATGACAGTGAAGCTATTTCAGGGAAGGTAAGTCCACTCATGGTCAACAAATCAGGGGAACAGCTCTGAATGCTCAGAAGCAGGGCATTGGTTGGCTGTGATGATTTCATCAACATTTATACAAATAGCAGCTGTCCCCAGACATGAACACTCAGAAAATAAATGTGAGATGATGGAGGAAGGGATGGAGCACACAGTTCCTCTTGCAGTGTGCAGCCCTGGACCTGAGCTGGGCTTACATGGATGTCTAAATGCACAGTGCAATTGGCAATGGATTGTTATCATTTGCTGTTGGTGTTTTTTCCTCTGTAGATGCTCACACCCCACCTTGTTAAGGCCTCTATTGGAGTTGTGTGACTCTTACTGGCTGCATTGGAGAGCTGTTATGAACATGGCCTCCTATCTCTAGCCTGAGATTGAATGATTGCACCCCAGAGTCTTCAGGGAGCCCTCATAGGAGAGCCATCAAGCCCTTTCTGTCCTCAGTTGACATCTGAATCATGGGTTCACCATACCTGTCTCTGAGTTGGTTTATCTCAGGCACATGAATGGGTCTCTAAATGACAATATGAAAGGCTCCTGTAATGTGGACCTGGGCTGGTTCTCTGAGGGGGTGACATGAGAGTGGGTCTACTTCCTGCCTGCTTGTCTCAGAATAGAGGTCACAGGACCACACAGTGTTCGGTTTATGGAAACAAAGCACAACGCTTCCACTCAGACCCAATGTTCACACGTCTTCAGGTTCCTGTCCTTCTTAACCATCCATCACATGCTGCCACTTTTTCTTCTTGGCACTCATGGGGTCCTTAGATCCAGGGAATTTCCCCATTTTTCATTTTAGCACCATCATGCGAGGTTTGTCCACCTCAGGAGTAGAATTCTACAAGTTCATATGCTCCTCTCTTGTCCTTAAATCCTTGACAGTAGCTTCTGCAAGCAACCTCCCTCCTGCTGTCATCCTCATGGTTGTAACTCCCCAATGTCAACACTGCACAGCTCCACCCCTCAAAACCTGCTCAGTATTCTATTAGAAGTCTTGCTGTTGTTGTTTTTCAACTCTGATCAATTTCATGGATATTCGAAATGATTCAATAACTATCCACCTGTTCCAGGGATGTGACAAGGTCTGAGTCCCCCTAATCTTCTGACATGTTAACTTCTCTCTCCCCTATTTTCTTATACTAAAGATGGTGTGGCGAATTTTTTCTGATTTATATGTTGGAGGTGAACTTCGGACCCTGGTGTTTTGTTTCAGATTATCGTAAACTTATTTTCACCCCTACTCTGATTCTGGATCCTAAGGACTCATTTTTGTTTGTACAAGCCTACTGAGTATTGTACTAATATTATACTATGTTTCAAGAAGTAATTATAGACATACGTGGTCCATACACATAAGGTCATGCAACAAGTGACATAAGGAGCAATGCACCACCTAGCAGTGAGACTGGGGATTCAAGGAGGGCACAGATGCTCCCAAAGGAAAAGAATTGCAGGAATATTATTGGCAGGACTCCATGTCTCTGTGCAGGTGACACAGGTGCAGTTTGGGTGGTGGGCTCTGTTTGCAGTCTTCCCGATGCATATGATCCATTCAAAGATGGAAAGGGGGGGTACCGGGGTGCTCAGCAGTTTAGTGCCGCCTTCAGCCCAGGGCCTGATCCTGGAGATCAGGGATCGAGTCCCACATCAGGCTCCGTGCATGGAGCCTGATTCTCCCTGTGCCTGTGTCTCTGTATCACTCTCTCTCTCTCCATGTCTCTCATCAATCAATAAATAAAACATTAAAAAAACAAAGATGGAATGGGCAAGATTTGGAAATAGAACAGAAGTACTGTATGCAGCCCGCAAGGTCAGGGGGACTGATCTAAGAAAACCAAAATTACAGTTGATCAGAGACAAAAATTGAAATTGGTTTGAAACGGAAATTTCCTGCTGCATTTGTTATCAAAAATACCTGACAAATCTGTAGAAGAAGTTGATGGTAGATACTTTTCTTCTCTTAGATGGAATATAGTACTTGAATGTAAAAGGAATTCATGAAACACTTACAGTTGCAAGGCAGCAGTATACTGTTAATTTAGGAGGGATAAAAAAATAGAAATATAGGGTATACAATGCAAAATGTTCATTCTGACACGAGTTTATTATATCCCCAACTCTGCTTGAATGAACTCATTCTGCATCAGGTAAGCTCATCAAAGCGATTACAAAAGATCACAGAGTTAATTGAAGTGGAACACAGTGACTGAGTTGTTAGAGACTTACAAATAGAACTGCATTACCTGAAACCCTCTGAAATTCAGCTAAATTCTAAATTTAGAATTGCAGGAATATTATAGGCAAGACTTTCTGTCTTTTTTTTTAATTTATTTTTTATTGGTGTTCAATTTACCAACATACAGAATAACCCCCAGTGCCCGTCACCCATTCTCTCCCACCCCCCGCCCTCCTCCCCTTCTACCACCCCTAGTTCGTTTCCCAGAGTTAGGAGTCTTTACGTTCTGTCTCCCTTTCTGATATTTCCCACGCATTTCTTCTCCCTTCCCTTATATTCCCTTTCACTATTATTTATATTCCCCAAATGAATGAGAACATACACTGTTTGTCCTTCCACCTGCAGGGAATAACTGATCCTTCAGGTGCTGATATCAGTTCACTGGGTGTGACCTCTACCATCTGCATGCTGAAACCTATCGCCCATGTGATGTGAGGCAGAGGTGGAGCCTTAGGGGAGCACTTAGGTCAGAAGTCGTGCAGCCTCATGATGGGATCAGGTCCCTTATACACCAGGACTGGGAAAGCTCCCCACACACTGGACCAATGTGAGGTGACAGGGAATGGACAGGCTAGGATGTGGGCAGTCGCCAGACACCACATATGCCTACTCTTGGACCTCAGGGTACCCAGGCTCCAAGTCTGTGGGAATGAGGGTCTGTTGTTTGATTCATCAAGTCCATGTAGGATGTACCAGCAGGGGACCCAGGATAAGGTAGTTTATATTGTCTTTATTTAAATGCAATTTGCCAGCATATTGTATAACACACAGTCCTCTTCACATCACATGCCCTCCTTAATGCTGATCTGTTGTGCCCAAGATTGCAAATCCGAGAAACTTCAAGGAGCTGACACCGATGCAAGTGCAAGAGGGTTTATTAGCAAGCTCGACCTTGGGTCCCAGTATACCCGACACAGTGTAGCAGGGACTTGGACCCTGAAGTGGGTTACAGCTGGGTTTTTTATGGACTGGTCTAGGGGATTTTCAGAAGGGGTGGAGGAATTTCTCAAGTTCTGTTTACATTCTGATATGGGGCTTTCAAGGGCATGGAGCTCTGTTCTCATTCTAATATGGGGCTTTCTGCCACTGGCTTGGGCTGTTGTCTTTCTGATATGGGATTCCCTGCTGAGGACATTCTGCAGCTTTTCCTGTAAAGTTCAGCTCTTATTTACAGGGGCCTAAGATGGCTGTACTTGTGATAATGCTAAACTTGAGGTGGAATGGCCTTAATTTTTCTCAGCCTCCACATTTCCCCCTCTCAGAGGAACCTAAGGAAGGACCCAATGATGGGTCTACATTGGTCTCTGAGTGAGCCAGTGAGAATGATTAAACCATAATTCAAACCAACCTTGTCACTGTTCTCACTCCCATTTTCATCTAGCCAAACCTTTTCTGACTTTTGCCACAGATTCCCGGACTATTCCTGAGTGGCCAGTAAAGAAGCAGCACTCCTGTTTTGGGACAGCACATAAACCCCCTCCTTGCTTGCAAAAGCTTCTCTACACTTAAGATGCTCCAATCTTTTTAAACCTTAAAAGACTTTAAAAGCAAGGCTGAATTGGGTGCACATTTTTATTTTTTATTTTTTATTTTATTTTTTTTTTTAAATTTTTTATTGGTGTTCAATTTATCAACATACAGAATAACTCCCAGTGCTCATCCCATCAAGTATCCCCATCAGTGCCCGCCACCCACTCAGGCCCACCCCCCACCCCCCTCCCCTTCAACCATCCCCAGTTCGTCTCCCAGAGTTAGGAGTCTTTATGTTCTGTCTCCCTTGCTGATATTTCCCGCATATTTCTTCTCTCTTCCCTTATATTCCCTTTTGCTATTATTTATATTCCCCAAATGAATGAGAACATACACTGTTTGTCCTTCTCCGATTGACTTACTTCACTCAGCATAATACCCTCCAGTTCCATCCACGTTGAAGCAAATGGTCGGTATTTGTCGTTTCTAATGGCTGAGTAACATTCCATTGTGTACATAAACCACATCTTCTTTATCCATTCATCTTTCGATGGACACCTAGGCTCCTTCCACAGTTTGGCTATTGTGGACATTGCTGCTAGAAACATTGGGGTGCAGGCGTCCCGGCGTTTCATTGCATCTGAGTCTCTGGGGTAAATCCCCAACAGTGCAATTGCTGGGTCGTAGGGCAGATCTATTTTTAACTCTTTGAGAAACCTCCACACAGTTTTCCAGAGTGGCTGCACCAGTTCACATTCGCACCAAGAGTGTAAGAGGGTTCCCTTTTCTCCGCATCCTCTCCAACATTTATAGTTTCCTGCCTTGTTGATTTTCCCCATTCTCACTGGTGTGAGGTGGTATCTCATTGTTGTTTTGATTTGTATTTCCCTGATGGCCAGTGATGCAGAGCATTTTCTCATGTGCATGTTGGCCATGTCTATGTCTTCCTCTGTGAGATTTTTCTTCATGTCTTTTGCCCATTTCATGATTGGATTGTTTGTTTCTTTGGTGTTGAGTTTAAGAAGCTCTTTATAGATCTTGGAAACTAGTCCTTTATCTGATACGTCATTTGCAAATATCTTCTCCCATTCTGTAGGTTGTCTTTTAGTTTTGTTGACTGTATCCTTTGCTGTGCAAAAGCTTCTTATCTTGATGAAGTCCCAATAGTTCATTTTTGCTTTTGTTTCTTTTGCCTTCATGGATGTATCTTGCAAGAAGTTACTGTGGCCAAGTTCAAAAAGGGTGTTGCCTGTGTTCTCCTCTAGGATTTTGATGGAATCTTGTCTCACATTTAGATCTTTCATCCATTTTGAGTTTATCTTTGTGTATGGTGAAAGAGAGTGGTCTAGTTTCATTCTTCTGCATGTGGATGTCCAATTTTCCCAGCACCATTTATTGAAGAGACTGTCTTTCTTCCAATGGATAGTCTTTCCTCCTTTATCAAATATTAGTTGACCATAAACTTGAGGGTCCACTTCTGGATTTTCTATTCTGTTCCATTGATCTATGTGTCTGTTTTTGTGCCAGTACCACACTGTCTTGATGACCACAGCTTTGTAGTACAACCTGAAATCTGGCATTGTGATGCCCCCAGATATGGTTTTCTTTTTTAAAATTCCCCTGGCTATTCGGGGTCTTTTTTGATTCCACACAAATCTTAAAATAATTTGTTCTAACTCTCTGAAGAAAGTCCATGGTATTTTGATAGGGATTGCATTAAACGTGTAAATTGCCCTGGGTAACATTGACATTTTCACGATATTAATTCTGCCAATCCATGAGCATGGAATATTTTTCCATCTCTTTGTGTCTTCCTCAATTTCTTTCAGAAGTGTTCTATAGTTTTTAGGGTATAGATCCTTTACCTCTTTGGTTAGGTTTATTCCTAGGTATCTTATGCTTTTGGGTGCAATTGTAAATGGGATTGATTCCTTAATTTCTCTTTCTTCAGTCTCATTGTTAGTGTATAGAAATGCCATTGATTTCTGGGTGTTGATTTTGTATCCTGCCACACTACCAAATTGCTGTATGAGTTCTAACAATCTTGGGGTGGAGGCTTTTGGGTTTTCTATGTAGAGTATCATGTCATTGGCGAAGAGGGAGAGTTTGACTTCTTCTTTGCCAATTTGAATGCCTTTAATTTCTTTTTGTTGTCTGATTGCTGAGGCTAGGACTTCCAATACTATGTTGAAAAGCAGTGGTGAGAGTGGACATCCCTGTCTTGTTCCTGATCGTAAGGGAAAGGCTCCCAATGCTTCCCCATTGAGAATGATATTTGCTGTTGGCTTTTCGTAGATAGCTTTTAAGATGTCGAGGAAAGTTCCCTCTATCCCTACACTCTGAAGAGTTTTGATCAGGAATGGATGCTGTATTTTGTCAAATGCTTTCTCCGCATCCAGTGAGAGGATCATATGGTTCTTGGTTTTTCTCTTGCTGATATGATGAATCACATTGATTGTTTTACGAGTGTTGAACCAGCCTTGTGTCCCGGGGATAAATCCTACTTGGTCATGGTGAATCATTTTCTTAATGTGTTGTTGGATCCTGTTGGCTAGTATCTTGTTGAGAATTTTTGCATCCATGTTCATCAGGGATATTGGTCTGTAATTCTCCTTTTTGGTGGGGTCTTTGTCTGGTTTTGGAATTAAGGTGATGCTGGCCTCATAGAACAAATTTGGAAGTACTCCATCTCCTTCTATCTTTCCAAACAGCTTTAGTAGAATAGGTATGATTTCTTCTTTAAACGTTTGATAGAATTCCCCTGGGAAGCCATCTGGTCCTGGACTCTTGTGTCTTGGGAGGTTTTTGATGACCGCTTCAATTTCCTCCCTGGCGATTGGTCTGTTCAGGTTTTCTATTTCTTCCTGTTCCAGTTTTGGTAGTTTGTGGCCTTCCAGGAATGCGTCCATTTCTTCTAGATTGCCTAATTTATTGGCATATAGCTGTTCATAATGTTTTTAAAATTGTTTGTATTTCCTTGGTGTTGGTAGTGATCTCTCCTTTCTCATTCATGATTTTATTAATTTGAGTCTTCTCTCTCTTCTTTTTAATAAGGTTGGCTAATGGTTTATCTATCTTATTAATTCTTTCAAAGAACCAACTCCTGGTTCTGTTGATCTGTTCCACAGTTCTTCTGGTCTCGATTTCATTCAGTTCTGCCCGAATTTTAATTAACTCTCTTCTTCTGCTGGGGGTAGGGTCCATCTTTTGTTTTCCCTCTAGCTCCTTTATGTGTGAGGTTAGCTTTTGTATTTGAGTTCTTTCCATTTTTTGAATGGCTGCTTGTATTGCGATGTATTTCCCCCTTAGGACTGCTTTTGCTGCGTCCCAAAGATTTTGAACAGTTGTATCTTCATTCTCATTAGTTTCCATGAATCTTTTTAATTCTTCCTTAATTTCCTGGTTGACCCTTTCGTCTTTTAGTAGGATGGTCCTTAATCTCCATGTGTTTGAGGTCCTTCCAAACTTCTTGTTGTGATTTAGTTCTAATTTCAAGGCATTATGGTCTGAGAATATGCAGGGGACGATCCCAATCTTTTGGTATCGGTTCAGACACGATTTGTGACCCAGTATGTGGTCTATTCTGGAGAAAGTTCCGTGTGCACTTGAGAAGAATGTGTATTCAGTTGAGTTTGGATGTAAAGTTCTGTAGATGTCTGTGAAGTCCATCTGGTCCAGTGTATCATTTAAAGCTCTCGTTTCTTTGGAGATATTGTGCTTAGCAGATCTATCTAGTATTGAAAGAGCTAGATTAAAGTCCCCAAGTATAATTGAATTAATATCCAAGTATTTATTTACTTTGGTTAATAATTGGTTTAAATATTTGGCAGCTCCCACATTCGGGGCATATATATTGAGAATTGTTAAGTTCTCTTGTTGAATAGATCCTTTAAGTATGATATAGTGTCCCTCTTCATCTCTCACTATGGTCTTCGGGGTAAATTTTAGTTTATCTGATATAAGGATGGCTACCCCTGCTTTCTTTTGAGGACCATTCGAATGGTAAATGGTTTTCCAGCCTTTTATTTTCAGACTGTAGGTGTCCTTCTGTCTAAAATGAGTCTCTTGTAGACAGCAAATAGATGGGTCCTGCTTCTTTATCCAGTCTGAAACCCTGCGCCTTTTGATGGGGTCATTAAGCCCGTTCACATTCAGAGTTACTATCGAAAGATACGAGTTTAGTGTCATCATGATGTCTATTTAGTCCTTGTTTTTGTGGATTGTTCCACTGAACTTCTTTTTAAAGGGGAATTTTAAGAGTCCCCCTTAAAATTTCTTGCAGAGCAGGTTTGGAGGTCACATATTCTTTCAGTTCCTGCCTGTCTTGGAAGCTCTTTATCTCTCCTTCCATTTTAAATGAGAGCCTTGCTGGATAAAGTATTCTTGGTTGCATGTTCTTCTCATGTAGGACCCTGAATATATCCTGCCAGCCCTTTCTGGCCTGCCAGGTCTCTGTGGAGAGGTCTGCTGTTACCCTAATACTCCTCCCCATAAAAGTCAGGGATTTCTTGTCTCTTGCTGCTTTAAGGATCTTCTCTTTATCTTTGGAGTTTGCAAGCTTAACTATTAGATGTCGAGGTGTTGAACGGGTTTTGTTGATTTTAGGGGGGGATCTCTCTATTTCCTGGATCTGAATGCCTGTTTCCCTTCCCAGATTAGGAAAGTTTTCAGCTAGGATTTGTTCAAATACATATTCTGCCCCTCTGTCCCTTTCGGCGCCCTCGGGAACCCCAATTAAACGTAGGTTTTTCTTCCTCAGGCTGTCGTTTATTTCCCTTAATCTGTCTTCATGGTCTCTTAATTGCCTGTCTCTTTTTTCCTCAGTTTCCCTCTTTGCCATCAACTTGTCTTCTATGTCACTCACTCGTTCTTCCATCTCGTTAACCCTCGTCGTTAGGACTTCTAGTTTGGATTGCACCTCGTTTAATTGATTTTTAATTTCTGCCTGATTGGATCTAAATTCTGCAGTCATAAAGTCTCTTGAGTCCTTTATGCTTTTTTCTAGAGAGACCAATAGCTGTATAATAGTGCTTCTGAATTGGCTTTCTGACATTGAATTGTAATCCAGATTTTGTAACTCTGTGGGAGAGACGACTGTTTCTGATTCTTTCTTTGGAGGTGAGGTTTTCCTTCTAGTCATTTTGTTCAGTGCAGAGTGGCCAAAAGCAAGTTGTATTAGGAAAAGAAAAAAAGAGAGAGGGAGAAGGAAAGAAAAGAGAAAAAGAAGAGGAAACAAGAGAAAAGGAAGAAAGAATGAAAAAAGAGAAGAGAAGGAAAAAGAAAGGTGAAAAAAAAAGGGGTGGGGGAAGCAATCAGAAATCAAAAGGAAAAAGAAAAAACAAAAACAAAAACAAAAAAGAACTCAAAAGACAAAAAACAAAAAAAGCCCAAAAATACAAAACACACGGGGGAGTATCTTCTGATTCCGTCTTCTTTAAGTCCCTTGACTTCCCCTGGACCTTGTCTGTCCAGCTGGTCTTCTGGGGGAGCTGTTCTCGGAGCCGCGCAGCCCCCTCCGCGGAGCCTCTTCCTCTGAGGGAGCCGCCGCCGCAGAGCTGTTCCCGGAGCCGCGCAGCCCCCTCCCCGCGGAGCCTCTTCCTCTGCGGGAGCCGCCGCCGCAGAGCTGTTCCCGGAGCCGCGCAGCCCCCTCCCCGCGGAGCCTCTTCCTCTGCGGGAGCCGCCGCCGCGGTGCTGTTCCCGGAGCCGCGCAGCTCCCTCCCCTCGGAGCCTCTTCCTCTGCGGGAGCTGCCGCCTCGGAGCTGTCCTCGGATCCGCGCAGCCCCCTCCCTGCGGAGCCTCTTCCTCTGCGGGAGTCGCCGCCGCGGAGCTGTTCCCAGAGCCGCGCAGCCCCCTCCACGGAGCCTCTTCCTCTGCGGGAGCCGCCGCCGCGGAGCTGTTCCCGGAGCCGCGCAGCCCCCTCCGCGGAGCCTCTTCCTCTGCGGGAGCCGCCGCCGCGGATCTGTTCCCGGGCCGCACAGCTCCCTCCCTGCGGAGCCTCTTCCTCTGCGGGAGCCGCCGCCGCGGAGCTGTTCCCGGAGCCGCGCAGCCCCCTCCACGGAGCCTCTTCCTCTGCGGGAGCCGCCGCCTCGGAGCTGTTCCCGGAGCCGCGCAGCCCCCTCCCCGCGGAGCCTCTTCCTCTGCGGGAGCCGCTGCCGCGGAGCTGTTCCCGGAGCCCCGCAGCCCCCTCCGCGGAGCCGGAGCCGGAGCCGCCGCCCGAGCCCCTCCGAGCTGCTCCGGGTCCCGCTGTGCGCGCTGCAGCCCTTAGGGAGCTCGGTGCACTCTCCTGGGCGTGCAGCAGGTGTCTGTTAGTGTCCCTGGGAGCCCGAGGGCATCCCTGCCCTCCTGGGTCCTGCTCTAACTCCCCGCGGGCCCCTCTCCGTCCGGGAAGGTCGGTGCAGCTCCTGCTCCTCCGGGACGGGGACGGGGCTCTCCTGTCCTGGGGACACTCGCCCCGGCCTCAGCCTGGCTCCTCGCGGGGCTCTCCCCCTGGGAGGCCTTTTGTGTCTTTATTTCTTTTTCCCCGTCTTCCTACCTTGCTAGAAGCGCGAACTCTTCTCACTGTAGCGTTCCAACTGGTCTCTCTTTAAACCTCAGGGCGAATTCGTAGATTTTCAGGATGATTTGAAGGTTATCTAGGTAATTTGGTGCGGACAGGTGATTTGGGGATCCTACTCTTCCGCCATCTTGCCCCTCCTCCGGGTGCACATTTTTAAATGGCTAATGGGGATTGGTTCTGGCACGAAAAGGACAGAGCATAAGCAAAATTAGTGAGGTAAGTGAGAACGGCGGTCTTAGCTTTAGGGGATTGTGGCCTTTCCATTCTGGAACAAAGTCCTTGAGAATGGCGTGTGGGTCAGCTGGCGGGACATGGGTGTAGTGGACCCAGGGAGTAATCCCGTCGACCTTGAGAGCATTGGGAGTGGTCAGGATCACAATATATTGTCCCTTCCAGTGAAGTTGAAGTGTCTGGTTTTGGTGTCTCCTCACCTACACCCAGTCACCTGGCCGGAATCCATGGGGACCCGGGGTGGCCCAGTCTCTTAGAGGACCCTCAGCTAAGATCACACCTGCTCAGGGATTTGTTGTAACATTCGGAGGGAGAAAAGGAGTTAGTGATCATCAAATTCAGCAAGCACCTCATGTTTTAAATTGGGGATAATAGGGGAGGAAGACCGAACATGATCTCGTAGGGAGTCAGTCCCATCTTATATGGGAAGTTCCTCACCCTATAAAGGGTGAAGGGGAGGAGAGTCACCCAGTCTCCGCCAGTCTCCAGGGCTAATTTAGTTGAAGTCTCCTTTAATATTCTGCTCATCCTCTCTACCTGTCCTGAGCTTTGGGGCCTATATGCACAGTGTAGTTTCCAGTCTGCCCCAAGTGCCACCCCCGTCTTACCTTAGAGACGAATCCTGGGCTGTTGTCTGAACCAATCTTAACAGGAATACCATACCTCAGTAAAATGTCTTCTAGCAGTTTCTTGGTCATGGTCTGTACTGTTTCATGTTTGGTGGGAAATGCCTCTGTCCATCGTGAAAAAGTATTTACAAACACTAGTAAATACATGTATCCATATTTTTCAGGTTTTGCCTCAGTGAAGTCCACTTCCCAGTAGGCTCCTGGGAGGTCCCCTCGAAGCCAGGTGCCTGTGTTAGATCCATGGGTGGTGGCACTAGTTAACTGGCATGCATGGCAGTTTGCCACAATCTGCTCCATTTTGCTCAAGAGTTTTTAATAGTGATCTTTGCATGTCGTATGAGGTCTTCCATCTTCCTTATTCCCATGTGAGTACTCCGGTGTATTTTTGAAAGGACACGCCATCCTCGTTCCTCCTGCAGCCAACGGTCAATGTCAGTCATTGGGGCTGATGGTGTTTGGTGGAGACAATATTTGTCTTCTAAACTCAGGACAAGCACCTGAATTGGGCACCCTTCTTTGTTTAGAATTTTTGTCCCTTCAGGATGCAAGTGAATTTGTGCCCCCATCTTGGTGAGCAAATCTCGAACTAACAATGGGTAGGGGAACTCAGGGATGACCATGAAGGAATGGGATACCCGTCCCATGCCAAGATCCACAGTTCTTCGGGTAGCCCATGACCACTGTCTGGTGCCCGTGGCCTCTTGCACCCGTGAAGTCTTGTTTTCCAATTTCCCTTCGGGTTGTAATAAAACCAAATGCTGTGCCCCAGTGTCCACTAGGAATTCAACGGGTTTCCCCTCCACTCTGAGAGTTACCCTGGGCACTCCTTACAGGGACCAGGGCCATCCACTTTACATGTCCCTGAAGCCAGGTTCTTGAGGCGCCTCAGTATTTCCCATGGGTCCTCCATGGTTGTGGCCAGCAGGATCTTGGCCAGGTTTCAGGTGCTGGTCACATAGTTTGGCCTGTTGCTCTTCCAGACTCTCTCTATTATTATAGACTCTTTCTGCTACTATTACTAAGTCCTGCAAGCTCTTCTCTCCTAATCTCTCTACTCTTTGCAATTTCTTTTTAATGTCCAGAGTGGCCTGGTTAACCAAAGCCATGATACTTACAGCCTTTTTTTCTGGGGCTTCTGGGCTCATAGGGGTGTACTGCATAAAAGCCTCCATGATTCTATCTAAGGAGCCTGCTGGACTCTCAACCTTACCCTGTCTCCCATCATATACCTTGGCCAGTTTGGTAGGCTTGCAAACGGCAGCCTGGAGACCTGCCATTAGAATCTGGCGGTAGAGCTGGAGTCTCTCCTTACCTTTAGCTGAGTTGTAGTCCAAGGTGGGGCAGGATAAAGTGAAGGCAGCATTTATGAGGTCTGGGTTTTGAGTCAGCTGTCTGTCCTCTCCCAGGACAGACTTCCAGGCTTCCACTTGAATTCGTTCTCTCTCTTCGGTGGTGAAGAGAACCTGCAAGACCTGTTGGCAGTCATCCCAAGTAGGCTGGTGGGTAAAGACAATAGTATCTAAAAGCCTGATTAGATCTCTCGAATTAAAAAAAAATTTTTTTAATTAAAAAAATAAAGTAAAAAATCTCTTGAATTATCGGAGAACTTTGCATTTGGGTTTTCCAATTATATAAATCATTGGTGGAGAACAGCCAATATAGCATTAACTGTCCACCAGTCTCATCAGGGGGCCCCATGGCACAGAGGGGAAGGGCTATGGAGTTGGTCTGCTCTGCATTTGGAGGTGGGGCCCCCCGGTGGGTCCTTCCGCGTGTCCCCACTGCTCACCCGCACACAGGGACTCCCTCTTCAGGGAGGGTTGGCGCCCCTTCTGCAGCCCCCATTACCTCCAATGGAGGGGCAGAAGGGGGAGTGGGTGCCCTGTCGGGTGGTGGGAGAATCAGGTCCTCCAGGGAGGAATCATGCAAGACCAGAAACAGGGGTGCTTGGGCCATAGATTTGGTCTCCTTCTCGGATTTCTGTAGGGGTAGAATCTTGGTAGGTCCTGCTTTGGGAGGGTAAAAATGGTTTTAGCCAAGGAAGGGGATTCTCAATCATGTCCTGCCAGGCCAGGATGAAGGGCACCTGGTCAGAGTGGCCATCCAGTTTGTCCCTGAAGATCATGGCCTTAACCTGAATGATAATAGATAGGTGGAAAGTTCCTTCTTGGGGGGACATCCCACGTCAAATGTTGGCCATTCTGAAATGCAGTAAGTTTGAAATCTCCCTCTCCTTATGTAAACAGTTATGACAGTTAACAAAGACAGAGGGGGATCCCTGGGTGGCGCAGTGGTTTGGCGCCGGCCTTTGGCCCAGGGCGCGATCCTGGAGACCCGGGATCGAGTCCCATGTCAGGCTCCCGGTGCATGAGCCTGCTTCTCCCTCTGCCTGTGTCTCTGCCTCTCTCTCTCTCTCTCTGTGTGTGACTATCATAAATAAATAAAAGTTTAAAAAATTAAAAAAAAAAAACAAAGACACAGTAACACAGACAAATGTACAAACAGTTAACAAGGACACTGTCACACAAGCTTTCCAGTGTGGCCACAGAGACAAACAGAAAGTAATCCGAAGGCCTGGCAGCCGGCCCTCCTTACAAATGAGGACTCCCATCCTCCTTGCAGATGAGGACCTCTGTCATCCTTACAGATGAGGACCCCCTCCTCCTTACAGAAGGGGACCTCCGTCCTCCTTACAGATAAGGACCTCCGTCCTCCTTACAGATGAGAACTCCATCCTCCTTACATGGGGACCCTGTCCTCCTTACAGATGAGGACTCCCATCCTCCTTAGAGATGAGGACCATGTCATCCTAACAGATGGGGACCTCCATCCTCCTTACAGATAAGGACCTCTGTCATCCTTACAGATGGGGACCTCTGTTCTCCTTACAGATGAAAACCCCATCCTCCTTACATGAGGACCCCGTCCTCATAGATGAAGACCCTGTCCTCCAGGTGGGGGAAAGGGATGTCTCCTCAAACCCCAGTCGATGGCCTGCTAGTGTGTCTGCCTAAACTGATGTCGACCCAATACAGATTGGAATTCCTACAGGTAAAAGTACAGTTTAGAGCTCTCAGAGAATATTCACACAAAAGGTGGAAAAAGTTGAGAGCCCTCACCATGCGTGAAATCCTCCAGATGAGGTCCTGGGGATTTCTCGGATCCCAGATGAACCCCCAAATGTTGTGTCCAAGATTGCAAATCCGAGAAACCACCAATGAGCCAACACCAATGCAAGCTCACGAGGGTTTAATAGCAAGCTCGAGCTTGGGTCCAAGTATACCTGAACAGAGCCGAGCAGGGACTTGGACCCCAAAGTGGGTTACAGCTGTGTTTTTTTATGGGTTAGTCTAGGGGATTTTTAGAAGAGGTGGAGGAATTTCTCAAGTTCTGTTTACATTCTGAGATGTGGCTTTCAGGGGCATGGAGCTCTCTTCTCATTCTAATATGGGGCTTTCTGTCACTGGCTTGGGCTGTTGTCTTTCTGATACAGGATTCTCTCCCAAGGGCAATTCTGAGCTCTGTTGTCTTTCTGAAATGGGATTCCCTGCCGAGGACATTCTGCAGTTTTTTTCTCTAAAGTTCAGCTCTTGGGATCCCTGGGTGGCACAGCGGTTTGGCGCCTGCCTTTGGCCCAGGGCGTGATCCTGGCGACCTGGGATTGAGTCGCACATCGGGCTCCCAGTGCATGGAGCCTGCTTCTCCCTCTGCCTGTGTCTCTGCCTCTCTCTCTCTCTGTGACTATCATAAATAAATAAAAATTTAAAAAAATAAATAAAGTTCAGCTCTTATTCACAGGGGCCTAAGATGGCTGTACTTGTGCTAATGCTAAACTTCTGGTGGAATGGCCTAAATTTTTCTTGGCCTCCAAAGATCAATGAGTCGCCCCATCCACCTGCCCACCTCCCTTCCAGAGACCATCACTTTGTTTCCAGAATTAATTGTCTCTCATGGTTTCTCTTCCTCGCTAATTTTCCCAACTCTGTTCCCCTCCTTTCCCTTATAGTCCCTTGCAATATTTCTTATATTCCACGTATGAGTGACACCATATGTTTGCTTTTTTTCTCTCACTGACTTATTTCACTCAACATAATGTCCTCCAATTGCATCCATGACAAAGCAAATGGTGGGTATTGATTCTTTCTCATGGAGGAACAACAACAATGGCAACGGCAAGGTCTCCAGCCCTGGAGTCAGCTCCCTGCAGTAGCAAACCCAGTATCCCAGTCCCCCCAACTGGCCTAGATGCTTCCGGGGCAGTGGGGGGCACTGACCTGCACAGCTTGGTGGTTCAGGTGGCAGGAGAGTCCTGGCTGTCCCTGGGGCAATGCAGGATCCTGGGGTTTGTCTTATGGGTGCCCTGGGATCCAGGGCCATGCGCTTCTGGAATTGCGCTCCCGTGGCCCGCACCTCCCAAAGGCCGCAATATACAGACCCCACTGTCTGGAGCCCTGCCTGCCTGGCTTCTCCCAAATACCCTACAGGCTGTGCTCCAGGTCTTTACTGGGACCTACCCACAAGTTTTGGTGCACTTTCCCCCATGGTGCACTTTCTCTTAGTGACTCTGGGAAACTGGAGGCTTCACTGCCCCTCCTGCGAGTCTGTCCAATTTCCCTGCTAAGCGCTTTTCAGTTTGGGAAGAATCCAGTGTAGATTTTTTAAAGTTCCCACTTCTCTGGGGCTGGGCTTTCCTGTCCCAGAGGTTCTCACCCATCTTGCCACACTTCCTCTTATTTGAGTCCATATGAAATGATCTGCTACAGGGTCAAATCCTACAAATCCACTCACAAACTCAGAATTAATGAATGTGTTCAGAGAATCTATAGGATACAGAATCAACATGGAAAATAAATTTATGTTTCAACACACTAACAACAAATTACCTAAAAGACAATTAACATAATAATTCTGTTGACACCAGCATTAAAGATAAAGTATTTAGGATTCAACTCCAGGAAGTATAAAATATTGTATAATAAAAATTACCTACATTGATGGGAGTAAAAGCCTAGGCTGGGAGCATCAAGGCCAGTGCCAACTGGGAGACTGTGGTAGTCACTAGCTAGGAGCTGACTCCAGAGCTGGAGACCTGGCTGCTGTTCCTCCTTTTTTCACCTTGTGCCTGGACAAGATGGGCCACCAGGGAGCAGAGGAATCACAGGTAAACAGCTCTCACTGAGCCCAGCACTCAGCAAGGATTGTGGCATCTCCACTGAGGCACAGGCACATGAGAGTCAGCAAAGCAATCCCCATCCCCAGAACACCAGCTGGAAGGTCAGGAGAGGAACAAGTTCATGACCAACAGTGCTGGAAATCTAGAGGGGCATATGAGGGATTTACAGTATATAGAACTAGATGGTACTCTTCCTTTTTTTTCCTGTTTACTTTTGGTTTTTCCCCCTTTTTTATTCTTTTCTATTTTTTTCTCTCCTTTGGGATTCTTGGAATTCATTGTTTACTACTTAGTTTTAAAATTTGATTTTCAGTTTAGTGGATCTTTTGCTTTATTTCATTCTGTGCTTTGTTTTCAATTTCTGGCCTCCTACCTTGTCAGAATTACCTAGGGTGAAATTTACTCAGGTTATGGTTAATATTCTTGATGCAACCCGCTGAAGCAGCCACTCTGCACTGAGTAAAATGACTAGACAGAAGAAATAACCACAAAAGAAAGAAACAGAAACAGTACTCTCTGCCTCAGACTTACAGAACTTGGATTACAACTCGTATTCAGAAAGCCAATTCAGAGGCATAATTGGAAAGCTACTAGTGGCTCTGGAAAAAAGCATAAAGGGTTCAAGAGACTTCATGAATTCAGAATTTACCTCTAATTAGACCAAAATTAAAAATCTCAATTAAATGAAATGCAATCTAAACTGGAAGTCCTAATGATGAGTCTGTTTTTTTAATGATAAATTTATTTTTATTGGTGTTCAATTTGCCAATGTACAGAATAACACCCAGTGCTCATCCCATCAAGTGCCCACCTCAGTGCTAATGACCAGTCTTAATGACATAGAAGAAAGAGTGAGTGACATAGAATACAAGTTGATGGCAAAGAAGGAAGCTGAGAAAAAAAAAGGGAAAACAATTAAAAGATCATGAGGAAAGGTTAAGGGAAATAAATTATGGGGATGCACACTCCTCACCACTTCTGTCACGAAGGCCCAGGAGCAGGCACAGATGGAGGTTCTGGGCAGGTTTCCTGTAGGGCTCTATATCTTCTCCATGGAGCAGATTCCTCCAGGGAGCCTCTATAGACTCAAGATTCTGAATTGACTTCTTCAGTGTGTGATTTCAAAATTTGTTTCTTTATAAGAAACCGATATTTCTATATTCACAGAGCACACAGTTGCTTACACTTGTTTACACTTGTCACTAAATAGGAATAAATTACAAATATCTCCATGTTGAGGATGTCCAAAATAGGTCAACCTATATATACACCTATAAAAGAATCAAAGTAGAGAGAAACAATACGAAATATTGGAAAATGAGTAAGTGATCTCAAGAAAGCAGCACAAATCATGAAATGATAATAGAAGATGCCTGAGGTACTACCCAGGGTCTCTGGTGGAACCTGTCCTCTCCCAAGGTCAACAGGAGGTACTGAAGGTCATGTGTACACTGTGCGCAGAGACCAGAAGCTTCTACTGGATCCATGTTTATCCCCAGGATAAGGAGCTGGATTGGAGGATGTTCCACCTGCAGGGAATAACTCATTGACCAGTCAGGTGCTGATATTAGTTCCCTCTGTGTGACCTTTACCATGCCCATGTTGGAACCTAGTGCCATTGAGATGAGGAAGGAGGTGGAGCCTTAGGGGAACACTTAGGTAAGGAGGGTGAAGCCTCAGGATAGGACCCTATCAAAACACAACCAACATTTTTCTAGGGGATGGAACAAGCCTAAAATTTGTAAATAAACAGAAAAGATTCTGAGTGAGCAAAAGAATGTTGAAACAAAAAACAAATCAGGGCAGCCCAGGAGGCTCAGCGATTTAGCACTGCCTTTTTGACCAGGGCTTGATTCTGCAGACCTGGGAACAAGTCCCATAGCAGGCACCCTACATGGTGCCTGCTGCCCCCTCTGCCTGAGTCTCTACCATTCTCTCTGTATCTCTGTGTCTCTCGTGAGTAAATAAATAAAAACTTAAAAAAATGCAAAAGCCATCAGAATTCCAAATTTCAAACTTGTGATCATAAAAACAGTATAATAGTGGCACTAGAACACACACATGTTCAATGGAATAGAAAAAAGAACCCATAAATGGATACACAGCTCTCTGGCCAACTTATCCCCGACAAATTACAAAAGACGATCAACTGGAAAAAGGGCAATCTCTTCAACAAGTGGTGTTGGGAACATTGGACAGCTGCAAATAGAATGAACCAGGGCCACATTCTTACACTCCACACAAAGATAAAATCAGAGTAGATGAAAGACCTAAATATGAGGCAAGAAACCATCAAAATCAAGGAGATTTTGTGACCTCAGCCACAACATGTTCTTGGTACTTGAATCTCCAAAGGGAAGGGAAACAAAAGGAAGATTGAACTCTATGGACTACATCAAGGAATGAGCTGTCGTACAGCTGTGGAAACACTCAACATAATTGAAAGGCAACCTAACAAATTGGAAAAGATAGGGATGCCTGTGTAGCTTGAGCATCTGTCTTTGGCTAAGGGAGTCCTAGAGTTCTAGGATTGAGACCAGCATTAGGCTCCATGTGGGGAGCCCACTTCTCCCTCTGCCCATCTCTGAATCTCTGTCCATCTCTGATGAATAAATAAATAACATCTTCCAAAAGAATAAAAACAATGGGAGAAGATATTTGCAAATCTGGTTTTGGCTGGTTTCCGAAATTGAAAAATAAATTACCAAACTAAACAACCACAAAGTGAAAACTACAATCAGAAATGGGCAAAGGACATGATGATTCACCTTGTACTGATTTGAGTTGTAGATTGTCACTTTACATTAGGTGGTTCATCCAAATACAAAATGAAATTTATTGTCTCCTCTAGGTCTACCTAATATCAACTGCTTACCTGAAAGATGCACATGAAATGAAATGCCGGGACACCTGCATCCTGATGATTATAGCAGCAATGTCCACAATAGCCAAACTGTGGAAGGAGCCTCAGTGACCAATGAAAGATGAATGGATAAAGAAGATGTGGTTTATGTATACAATGGAATATTCCTCAGCCATTAGAAATGAAAAATACCCACCATTTGCTTCAACATGGATGGATCTGGAGGATATTACAGCTGAGTGAAATAAGTCAATCGGAGAAGGACAAACATTATATGGTATCATTCAGTTGGGGAATATAAATAATAGTGAAAGGAAATAGAAGTGAAGGGAGAAAAAATGGGTAGAAAATATCAGGGAGGGAGACAGGACATGGAAGACTTCTAACTCTGGGAAATTAACTAAGGGTGGTGGAAGGGGACGAGGGCGGGGGGTGGGGGTGAAAGGCTGACGGGCACTCAGGGGGGCACTTGACGGGATGAGCACTGTTTTTCTGTATGTTGACAAATTGAGCACCAATATAAATAAATTTATTATTGAAAAAAATGCTGCAATAAACAGGATGCATGTAAAAAAAAATTAAACAGACAATGCATCCCGAAGACAAGAGGAAAATGCTTTCTGCCCCAGACTGGAGGACCTGCAAGTTAATGTAGCAAGAAAACTACATTAAAAAAAAAAGAAAATGTGGTAACCTGGAAAGAAAATAATTAGTTTTCCTATGACAATGTCAATAGAGTCAATGAGTAAAAACGTCACATAAACACTGGAAGAAATAATTCAGGAGCTCAGCAAAAAAATCAGTATATAAAATTAACAAATAAAATAATGATATATTCCTACAAAATAACAACAAATTACATGTACAAAATTAACAAAATGATCCAATTTACACTAGCACCTAAAATAAATATTTAGGATTAAAATTTACTAACAAGATGAAATATCTCCAGAATATGACCTATACTGATGTGTTTTTTGAAATGCACCCAGAAATTTGAAAATAACTGGGCTTAGAACTTCATATAGTCAGAGAGCCATCTACACAAATTGCTATAGAATTGGGGAGCAACATTTCTGTTGGCTTTAAATACGCGAACTTAAGTCTGGAGCTGGTTATATAGTCAGAGGACATGCAAATAGGGCTCTCCCTCCACGGATTAAACCAGCCCAGTCCCGACCCTGCAGTTGGGAGAGGAGCCCCAGCCCCAGGATCCCAAGGTGACCCAATTCAGGGATCAGGACACAACACAGACAAACCATCATGGAGTCTGCGCTTGGCTGGATTTTCCTTGTCGCTATTTTAAAAGGTAATTCATGGAGAACCAGAGACCTTGAGTCTGTGAGGGGAAGTGAGAGAGAATCAGGGGATGTGGGACAGTTGTTTGACCAGGATGTCTTGTGTCTGCAGGTGTCCAGGGTGAGGTGCAGCTGGTGGAGTCTGGGGGAGACCTGGTGAAGCCTGGGGGGTCCCTGAGACTCTCCTGTGTGGCCTCTGGATTCACCTTCAGTAGCTACTACATGAGCTGGGTCCGCCAGGCGCCAGGGAAGGGGCTGCAGTGGGTAGCATGGATTAGCTATGATGGAAGGAGCACAGACTACGCAGACGCTGTGAAGGGCCGATTCACCATCTCCAGAGACAACGCCAAGAACACGCTGTATCTGCAGATGAACAGCCTGAGAGCCGAGGACACGGCCGTGTATTACTGTACAAGTGACACAGTGAGGGGAACTCAGTGTGAGCCCAGACACAAACCTCCCTGTGGAAGGGGATCAGGACCACCAGGGGGTGCACACTCCTCACCACTTCTGTCTTGAAGGCCCAGGAGCAGGTGCAGAGGGAGGTTCTGGGCAGGTTTCCTGCCAGGGACGGGGCTTCCTCACCAAGGAGCAGTTTCCCCCCAGGAACCCGTCTGAACACTTGATTATGTGTTTACATCTTCAGTCTCTTTCTTAGAGACCTAGAATTGAACTATACCACTTCCACTTACTTGTACTTATTTTTTCCTGACAGAAATTTTAATCAATTACAAATAACTCGATTCACATCATCTGAACCTTTTAATGAGTCTTAGTGGCGATCACTGTGGACCACAGGACCCCAAGCTAACATGCTGTCTTGCAAATCGCGGTATAGAGGAATCCCCAGTCAACACAAGAGAAAAGAGACATTGTACAAAAATGTTAATAACAGCCTGGGAGTGAGAGTTATTCCCAGCATGACATGGTAGGGATGTGGACTCAGAGGTCATTCACCCAAACACACTCACACACACACAGACACACACATACATACACAATCACGAGGGTATAACCATTCATCACCTTCACCTTCATGTCTCATGAGAACCAGGCAGGCCTCTCATCAGGTCATAATTTCCTGGATGGTGCCAGGGAAGGACACTGGCCCCGGGTGTGTGTCGTGGGTCAGTGGTGGGATTGGGTCCTGGTCCAGGAGGGGCTTGTGTGGAGTTAGTGTCCCAACTGCATCAAAAGAGGGAACTCCTGGGTTATTGTTTGATTTCTTATCCTTTGGGTGGAGGAGAAGAATGAGCAAGGAATGTCAGGGAGGTAACAGGCAGTAAAGACTGGACATGGTGTGAGGAATCATTTCACTAAACAAGCATCAAACTGGAAGGAAAAAAGAGAAACATGGTCATTCTCAGTAGACAGATGTCTGAATCATAGGGAAAGGAGATGAATAATATATGGAAGCAGCACGAAACTTTAAATAGTAATACAAATAGGTCAAGATCCTACCCAGGTCTCAGATGGAAGCTGTCCTCTCCCCAAGGTCACAATCTGGTTCTGAAGGTCATGAGTACACCATGTGCTCATAGACCAGAAGCTTCTACTGGATCAATGAGGAACCTCAGAGTGAGGAGGTGGATTGGAGGACGACCTTCCACCTGCAGGGAATAACTCATGGATCCTTCTGGTGCTGACCTCAGATCACTGTGTGTGACCTCTACCATGCCCATGTTGGAACCTAAAGTCCATGAGATGGGGAAGGAGGTGGAGCCTTAGGGGAACACTTAGGTAAGGAGGTGCAGCCTCATGATAGGATCAGGGCCCTTATAAACCAGGACTGGGAAAGCTCCCTCCACCCTGGCCCCATGTGAGGTGATGGGGAAAGGATGGGGTAGGACGTGGGTGCTCTCCAGAGACCACATCTGCCTGCAACTAGACCTCAGACGTCCCAGATTCCAGATCTGTGAGAATGAGTGTCTGTTGTTTATCCTCCCAGTCCATGTATGATGTTCCAGGAATGTGGACAGGCTAAAGTCCTTTTTTTGTTGAAATTGAATTTACCAATATTTACTACACACTCAGTGCTCATCAGATCACGTCCTCTCCTTAACTCCCAACACCCAGTTCCCCCACACTCTCCCTTCCAGCGACCCTCAGTTTTTTTTCCCCCAGAGTTGAGTGTCTCTCATGACTTGTCTTCCTCTGTAATATTACCCCACTAAGTTTCACTCCTTCCCTTATGGTCTCTTTCAATATTTCCTATACTCCACATATGGGTGAGGCCATATCATTGCCTTTCTGTGATTAATTTCTCTCAGTATAATAGATCCTGTTCCATCCATGTTGAAGGAAATGTTATTTCATGTTATTCATCATTTCTGACAGCTGTGTAATATCCCATTGTATATATAAATCACATATTTTGTATATTTTTATTGGAGTTCGATTTGCCTGCATATAACAGCCAGTACTCATTCCGTCAATTGCCTCCCTCAGCTCCTGTCATCCAGGTACCCCCCCCCAACCATCACCCCTTCCACTACTCCTTTTTGTTCCCCCATAGGTTGGAGTTTCTCATGTACTGTTACTGTCTCTGATAATTCCCACTCATTCTATCTCCTTTCCCCTTTATACCCTTGTACTATTTTTATTTACTTTGTATGTGTGAAACCATATAGTGTGTGTCCTTCTCTTAATCACTTCACTCAGCATAATACCCTCCAGTTCCATCCACATTGAATCAAATGGTGGGTTTTTGTCATTTCTAGTGGCTGAGTAATGTCCCATTTTATACATAAACCACATCTTCTCTATGCATTCATCTCTTGATGGACACCGAGTCTCCTTCCACATCTTCTTTATGACTCTTCTGTAGAAGGGCATCATGATTCCTCCCATAGTTTGGCCATTAAGGACACTGTTGCTGTGAACATTGGGGTGCAGGGGTCCCTTAATTACATTAAATGTGCATCTTTGGGGTAAACAACATGTAGTGCAATGGCTGTGTCCTAAGGTAGCTCTATTCTCACTTTTTCAGGACATTCCATTCCATTCCATTTTCAGGACATTCCATTCTCACATTTCAGGACATTTTCTGGAGTGGCTGAACAAGCCTGCATTCCCACCAAAAGAAGAGAAAGTTGCACTTTCTCCATATCCTAGCTTATATTTATTGCTTCCGGCCTTGTTACTTTATCCATTCTGAGTTGTATAAGTGGGATCTGAGTGTGGTTTTCATTTGTATATCCCTGATGTCAAGTCAAGTGTTCCTGCTGGATTTCCCATGGATGGGGCAGGAAGAGAAGATGGGGTGTTGGAGATCAAGGAGTGAGCAGATATCACTCAAGAATACTGTGTGATGACAAATTCCACTTAACAATTATGAGAGAACAAATTTGGAGGAGGACCTTCCACCTGCAGGGAATAACTCATGGCTCCTTCGGGTGCTGATATAGCTAACTGCGTGTCACCTCTACCATCCCCATGTTGGAACCAAACATCTATGTGATGGAAGAAGGAGTTGGGGCTTTAGGGGAGCAATTAGGTCAAGATATGGAGCCTCATGATGAGATCAGGTACCTTATACATCAGGATATGGAAAGTTCCATGCCCCCAGGCCCCATGTGAAAGGGGGGAAAGGACATGCTAGGACTTGGGTGCTCCACACACCACATCTGCCTGCACCTGGACCTTAGACTTCCCTGACTCCAGACTGTGAGAATGAGCGTCTGTTGTTTAGTCCACTGAATCTGGGAATGTGGTGACATCACCCAGAAACACTTAAACAGGGTCTCACCTCTTATTTGTCCTATATTAGTCCATTATCTAGTCATTTGCAACTATTTTCTCCCATTCTGTAGGTTGTCTTTGAGTTTTGTTGATGGTATCTTTTGCTGTGCAAAAGCTTCTTATCTTGATGAAGTCCCAATAGTTCATTTTTGCTTTTGTTTCTCTTGCCTTCATGGATGAATCTCGCAAGAAGTTACTGTGGCCAAGTTCAAAAAGGGTGTTGCCTGTGTTCTCTAGGATTTTGATGGAATCTTGTCTCACATTTTGATCTTTCATCCATTTGTTAATTTATCTTGTGTTTTGTGTAAGAGAATGATCTAGTTTCATTCTTCTGTACATGGCTGTCCAATTTCCCCAGCACCATTTATTGAAGAGACTCTTGTTTTTTCCCAGTGGATAATCTTTCCTGCATTGTCGAATATTAGTTGACCATAGTGTTCAGTGTCCACTCCTAGTTCTCCATTCTGTGCAATTTATCAATGTGTCTGTTTTTGTGCCACTACCAGAATGTCTTGATGATCACATATTTGTAGTAGAACTTGGAATCCAGCATTCTGATGCCCCAGTTCTGGTTTTCCTTTCAGTATTACCATGGCTATTTGGAGGCTTTACTGATTCCACACAAACCTTAAGTTGATTTGTTCCAACCCTCTGAAGAAAGTCAGAGGTATTTTGAAAGGAATTGCATTGAATGTGTAAATTGCCCTGGGTAGCTTTGACATTTTCACAAAATTAATTCTTCCAATTCATGAGCATGGAATATTCATCAATATTTTTGTTTCTTCTTCAATTTCTTTCAGAAGTGTTCCATAGTTTTTAGGGTATAGAAAGTTTACCTCTTTGGTTAGGGTTAATCCTGGGTATCTTATGCTTTTGGGTGCAACTTAAGATTTTTTTTTTTGATGCCTTAACATTTCTTTGTTTAATCTCATTGTTAGTGTACAGTAATGGAAGTGATTTCTGGGCATTTATTTTGTATCGTGCCACACTGCTGAATTGCTGTATGAGTTCAAATAACCTTGGGGTGGAGTCTTTTGAGTATTCTATATACAGTGTCATGTCATCTGCGAAGACAGAGGTTTTGACTCCTTTTTTCTTCTTTTTTGGTTTTGACTTCTTGTTTGCCAATATGAATGCCTTTTGCTTCTTTTTGTTGCCTTATTGGTGAGGCTAGGACTTCTAGTACTGTGTTGAATAGCAGTGGTGAGAGTGGATATCCCTGTCTTGTTCCTGATCTTAGGTGAAAGGCTCCCAGTGTTTCCCCATTGAGAATTATATTTGCTGTGGTCTTTTTGTAGATGGCTTTTAACATGCTGAGTAATGTTCCCTCTATCCCTACGCTCTGAAGAGTTTTGATCAGGAAAGGATCCTCTATTTTTTCAAATGCTTTCTCTGTTTGTATTGAGAAGATCCTATGGTTCTTGTCTTTTTTCTCTTGTTGATATGATATATCATATTGATTGCTTTATGAGTGTCGAACCAGCCTTGCATCCCAGGTATATATCCCATTGGTCATGGTGAATTATTTTGTTAATATTCTGTTGTCTCCTATTGGCCAGTGTCTTGTTGAGAATTTTTGCATCTGCGTTTGTCAGGGTTATTGGTTTATAATTCTCCATTTTGGTGGAGTCTTTGTCTCATTTTGAATTTAAGGTGATTCTGGCCTCAAAAAAGTGTTTGGAAGTATTCCGTCCATTTCTATCTTTCAGAACAGCTTTAGTAAATACGTATGGCTTCTTCTTTAAATGTTTGATAGACTTCCCTGGGAAGCCATCTGAACCTGGATTTTTGTGTCTTGGGAGGCTTTAGATGACTGCTTCAATTTCCTCCTCGGTTATTTGCCTGTTCGAGTTTTCTAATTCTTCGCGTTCCAGTTTTGCTTATTTGTGGTTTTCCAGAAAAGCATCCATTTCTTCTGGATTGCCTAATTTATTGGCATAGAAGTGGTCCTAATATGTTTTCAAAATCTTTGTATCTCCTTCCTATTGTTTGTGAGCTATTGGGACATCATCAAGATAAAAAGCTATGCACAGCAAATAGTCAACAAAACTCAAAGCCAACCTAAAGAATGGGAGAAGATATTTGTAAATGACCTATCAGGGGAAGGGCTAATATCCAGTTATCTAGGTTAGTTGCTGGTATTAGGTGAGTTGAGAACCCTTACTCCTCCATGATCTTGCCCCCAACAGTGTATGTATGTATGTATGTATTTATTTATTTATTTAATTATAGACAAAGTGACAAAAGAGTTTGAGGGTAACAGATAGAAAATCTCAAGATTCTTCAATGAGCACAAAGCCTGACCAGGGACTTGATCCCAGGAACTTGCATCATCGTCTCAGCAGAAATCAAGAATCAATGGTTAACTGAATGTTTCCCCATGGGCATCATCCTTGGGCCATTTTTTTTAAGAATGCATTTATTTATTAATGAGCAACACACAGAGACAGAGTAAAAGCAGAGGGAGGAGAAGCAGACTCTATGCAGCGTGCCTGATGCTGGACTTGTCACCAGTACTCAGATATCATTCCCTAAGCCAAAGACACACACTCAACCACTGAGGTACCCAGGTGTATCGCCCCAGGTTTTTAAACAAAGAACTTTTTCTTCCCAGAGAGACATACAGTGAGAGACAGACACAGGCAGAGGGAGGAGCAGGCTCCATGCTGGGAGCCTGATGTGGGATTCGATCCTGGGACTCCAAGGTCATGCCCGGACCTAAGGCAGGCTCCAAACTCCTGAGCCACCCAGGGATCCCTACCAAGTGATTTTAAACCAGAATCAGTACCTATTCTTCTGAAGCTATTCAAATAATAGAAATTGAAGGAAAATTTCCAGACTCATTCTCTGATGTCAGCATTACATTGACCCCAAAATTAAAGACCCAGTTATTAAGGAGAATTACAAACCATTATATTGATAAATATGGATGCAAAAGCCTCACCAAGTTCCTAACGCTAAGATCCAACACTACAAAAATACTAACCAGAGAGGAAAAGGATCTATAGTCTCAAACTTCTAGAACACTTATGAAAGAAATTGAGGAAGACACACATAGATTGAAAACATTCTATTCTCATGGATTGTAGTTATAAGTATTGATAAAATATCTATGCTACCGAGAGCAATTGACACATTCAATGAAAACCCTATCAAAATACCATGAATTTTGTTCTAGGAAATAGAAGAAACAATCCTAAAACTTGTAAGGAACCAAGAATGATCCTACAAGACAAGACAATGTTGAAAACAACCCAAAGCAGAAGGTATCACAATTGTGGAGTTCAAAGTTGTGATCATCAAGATGGTATAATATTGGCAGTAAAAGAGGCACATAGGTCAATGGAATACACTATAGAATGCAGAAATGGAAACACAATTCTACGGTCATATTGTCTTTGACATATCACAAAAAAGAGTATCCGCTGGAAAAGGACAATCTTTTTAACAGGTGGGGTTGCGAATATTGGGCAGTCACAAGTAAAAAAATGAACCTGGGCCACATTCTTATAAGTGACACAGAGATAAATATCAGAGTAGATGAAAGTCCTAATTGTGAAGCAGGAAACCATCAAAATCCTAGAGATTTTGTGACCTCAGGCACAACAGTTTCTTGCTACTCAAGTCTCTAGAGGGAAGGAAAACAAAACCAAAAATAAACTATATGGATTCCATCAAGGAAAGAGGAGTTGTACAGCTTTGGAAACACTCAACATAATTTAAAGACAACCTATAGGATGGGAGAAGATATTTGCAAATTGATCTTCAGATTAAGGCTGGTTTCCAAAATATACAGCACAATTATCAACCTAAACAAACACAAAATGAAAAACCCAATCAGAAATGGGCAGAAGACATGAACAGACACCCTGTCCTGATATGAAATCCCACCTCACATCATATATTATGTAGCTCATGCACATGCACAATGAAATTCATTGTCTCCTGAAGGTCTGCCTTTTACGAACTCCATGATTAGACCAGACAATGGATCCAACAGAAAAGAGGGAAAAAATTTTCTGTCCCACTGGAAGGCCTACCAGAGAACATGGCAGAAAAAATAAATAAGAATCATGGCAAGATGACAGAGGAGTAGGGTTCCTCAACTCACCTGGCTCCATCAAATACCTAGATAAGTTACAAACCATCCTGAACACCTACAAATTCGACCTGATATTTAGAGAGAGATTGGCCAGAACACTGCAGAGAGAAGGGTTTTCACTTCTAACAATGTAGGAAGGCAGAAATAATAAAATAAAAAAAATCTAGGGGAGGAGCACCATGATGAGCCCATGTAAGGGCCACAGGTAAAGACTCCAGGACCTAAAGTCCAGCCCTGGAGAAGCTGGAACATTATAAATCTGCCTTGTGTCTTCCAAGACAGAAAAGTGATTATCAGGAAATTGGGCAAAATCGCAGGAGGGGCATCGAAGCATCCAGTTCCCAGTGTCAGTAGTAGAGGAGCAAGCGCACCAAATGTGGGATCTCTGTAAAGGGCTGAAACGCGCACCCAGGAGGGAATGTAGGAGAAGCCAGTCTGTTCAGGGACTAGGGGTGAGATCTCCAGAGGGAGCTGTCTGTGTCCCGCTGACTTTGGGAACCTTGATCCCTGGGAGCACGATTCCAGCAGCCAGGGCCCTGGATCCCAGGGCACAGAGTGGATACAGACCAGGATCCTGGACATCCCCTGGAAGAGATGGAGGTGGGGAGGGAACAGGACAGGGAGGACTCTCGTGCCACTGGGGGCCCTGCAAGCTGTGCAGACCTGCACCCACAGGCCAAGCTGTGAGCATCTAGGCCAGTGCAGACTGGGAGACTGTGGTAGTGACTGAGGGGTGCTGATTCCAGGGTTCAAGAACTGGCTGCCACCATGTTGCTGTTCCTCCTTGTTTCACCTTGTGCCTGGGAGAGAAGGGCTGCCAGGGAACAAAGGACTCACATGGTAAAAGGCTTCCACTATGCCCGGCACCCAGCAAAGGTGAAAGGAGGGAAAATGAGTGGGAAACATCAGTGAGGTTGACAAACCATGAGAGACTCCTAACTCTGGGAAATGAACAAGGGCTAGTGGAAGGGGAAGTGAGTGGGTGGTTTTGGTGAATTGTTGATGGGCACTGACAGGGGCACTGATGGGATGAACACTGGGTGTTTGTTAGAGGTTGGATTTAAACTTCAGTACAAATATATAATATGGGCAGCCCTGATGTTTCAGAAGTTTATAGCTGCCTTCAGCTCAGGGTGTGATCCTGGAGACCCGGGATCAAGTTCCACATCTGGTTCCCTGCACGGACCCTGCTTCTCCCTCTGCCTGTGTCTGTGCTTCTGTCTCTCTTTCTCTGTCATGAAAAAATAAATTATATATATATATATATCATATATTTATCATATATATACATACATATATTATGTACACATATATAATGCAGATAAAATAACATCTTACTGAAGAAGAAATGGGCCAATGAAAAAATAGGAGGGAGTGGCAAGATGGCAGAAGAGTAGGGTCCCCAAGTCACCCGTCCCCACCAAATTACCTAGATCACCTTCAAATCATCCTGAAAATCTTCGAATTAGGCCTGAGATTTAAAGAGAGACCAGCTGGAACGCTACAGTGAGAAGAGTTCGCGTTTCTATCAAGGTAGGAAGACGGGGAAAAAGAAATAAAGACACAAAAGGCCTCCCAGGGGGAGGGGCACCGAGGAGCCGGGCTGAGGCCGGGGCGAGGGTCCCCAGGACAGGAAAGCCCCGTCCCCATCCCAGAGGAGCAGGAGCTGCACCGACCTTCCTGGAGGAGAGGGGCCCGCAGGGAGGTGGAGCAGGACCCAGGAGGGCGGAGATGCCCTCGGGCTCCCGGGGACACTCACAGGCACCTGTGCCCCGGGGAGTGCACCGAGCTCCCTAAGGGCTGCAGCGCGCACGGCGGGGCCTGGAGCAGCTCGGAGGGGCTCGGGCGGCGGCTCCGCGGAGGGGGCTGCGGGCCGGGAGCGAATCCAACAGCGCAGGCCCCGGAGCACAGGGCGGGGAACACAGCCCAGGATCCGGCCTCCCTGGGACAGGCAGAGGCCGGGAGGGCCCAGGACCACGAGGACGCTCCTGCCCCAAGCTGAGCAAATCAGCGGCCCCGGTGGAGCCTCCAGGCCCTGCAGACCGAGAGCTCCGGAGCTACTGCCGGGCTGACTCCAGGGCTGCAGAGCTGGCGCCGCCACTGGGTGGTTCCTCCTGGGGCCTCATGGGGTAAACAACCCCCACTGGGCCCTGCACCAGGCAGGGGTGGAGCAGCTCCCCCAAGTGCTCACACCTGAGAATGAGCACAACAGGCCCCTCCCCCAGAAGACCAGCTGGACGGACAAGTTCCAGGTGAAGTCAAGGGACTTACGATATACAGAATCAGAAGATACTCCCCCGTGTCTTTTTTTTAATTTCTGATCGCTTCCCCCACCCTTTTCTCCCCTTTCTTTCTTTTTCTTTCTCTTTTTCTTCTCTTTTTTCCTTTTTTTCTTCCTTTTTTTTTCTCTTTTCTTTCCTTCCTTCTCTCCTCTCTTTTTCTCCTTTTCCCAATCCAACTTGCTTTTGGCCACTCTGCACTGGACAAAATGACAAGAAGGAAAACCTCACGTCAAAAAAAGAAGCAGAAAAAGTCTTCTCTCCCACAGAGTTACAAAATCTGGATTACAATTCAATGTCAGAAAGCCAATTCAGAAGCACTATTATAAAGCTACTGGTGGCTCTAGAAAAAAGCATAAAGGACTCAAGAGACTTCATGACTGCAGAATTTAGATCCAATCAGGCAGAAATTAAAAACCAATTGAATGAGATGCAATCCAAACTAGAAGTCCTCATGATGAGGGTTAACAAGGTGGAAGAACGAGTGAGTGACATAGAAGACAAGTTGATGGCAAAGAGGGAAACTGAGGAAAAAAGAGACACACAATTAAAAGACCATGAAGACAGATTAAGGGAAATAAACGCCAGCCTGAGGAAGAAAAACCTACGTTTAATTAGGGTACCCAAGGGCGCCAAAAGGGACAGACGGCCAGAATACAGATTTGAACAAATCCTAGCTGAAAACTTTCCTAATCTAGGAAGGGAAACAGGCATTCAGATCCAGGAAATAGAGAGATCCCCCCCTAAAATCAATAAAAACCGTTCAACACCTCGACATTTAATAGTGAAGCTTGCAAATTCCAAAGATAAAGAGAAGATCCTTAAAGCAGCAAAAGACAAGAAATCCCTGACCTTTATGGGGAGGTGTATTAGGGTAACAGCAGACCTCTCCACAGAGACCTGGCAGGCCAGAAAGGGCTGGCAGGATATATTCAGGGTCCTACATGAGAAGAATATGCAACCAAGAATACCTTAACCAGCAAGGCTCTCAGTCAAAATGGAAGGAGAGATAAAGAGCTTCCAAGAGAGGCAGGAACTGAAAGAATATGTGACCTCCAAAGCAGCTCTGCAAGAAATTTTAAGGGGGACTCTTAAAATTCCCCTTTAAAAAGAACTTCAGTGGAACAATCCACAAAAACAAGGACTGAATAGATATCATGATTACACAAAACTCATATCTCTCAATAGTAACTCTGAACGTGAACAGACTTAATGACCCCATCAAAAGGTGAAAGGTTTCAGACTGGATAAAGAAGCAGGACCCATCTATTTGCTGTCTACAAGAGACTCATTTTAGACAGAAGGAGACCTATAGCCTGAAAATAAAAGGTTGGAGGACCATTTACCATTCAAATGGTCCTCAAAAGAAAGCAGGCGTAGCCATCCTTATATCAGATAAACTAAAATTTACCCCAAAGACTGTAGTGAGAGATGAAGAGGGACACTATATCATGCTTAAAGTATCCATCCAACAAGAGGACTTAACAATCCTCAATATATATGCCCCGAATGTGGGAGCTGCCAAATATTTAACCAATTAATAACCAAAGTGAAGAAAACTTAGATAATAATATACGTATACTTGGTGACTTCAATCTAGCTCTTTCCACCCTTCATGGATCTTCTAAGCACATCTGCAAAGGAAGAAGAGCTTTAAATGATACACTAGACCAGATGGATTTCACAGATATCTACAGAACTTTACATCCAAACTCAACTGAATACACATTCGTCTCAAGTGCACATGGAACTTTCTCCAGAAAGACCACATACTGGGTCACAAATCAGGTCTGAACCGATACCAAGAGATTGGGATCGTCCCGTGCATATTCTCAGACCATAATGCCTTGAAATTAGAACTAAATCACAACAAGAAGTTTGGAAGGACCTCAAACATGTGGAGGTTAAGGACCATCCTGCTAAAAGATGGAAGGGTCAACCAGGAAATTAAGGAAGAATAAAAAAGATTCATGGAAACTAATGAGAATGAAGATAACCATTCGAAATCCTTGGGATGCAGCAAAAGCAGTCCAAAGGGGGAAATACATCGCAATACAAGCATCCATTCAAAAACTGGAAAGAACTCAAATACGAAAGCTAACCTTACACATAAAGGAGCTAGAGAAAAACAGGAGATAGATCCTACACTCAGCAGAAGAAGAGAGTTAATTAAGATTCAAGCAAAACTCAACGAAATCGAGACCAGAAGAACTGTGGAATAGATCAACAGACCCAGGAGTTGGTTCTTTGAAAGAATTAATAAGATACATAAAGCATTAGCCAGCCTTATTAAAAGGAAGAGAGAGAAGACTCAAATTAACAAAATCATGAATGAGAAAGGAGAGATCACTACCAACACCAAGGAAATACAAACGATTTTAAAAACATATTATGAACAGCTATACGCCAACAAATTAGGCAATCTAGAAGAAATGGACACATTCCTGGAAAGCCACAAACTACCAAAACTGGAACAGGAAGAAATACAAAACATGGACAGGCCAATAACCAGGGAGGAAATTGAAGCAGTCATCAAAAACCTTCCAAGACTCAAAAGTCCAGGGCCAGATGGCCTCCCAGGGGAATTCTTTAGAACGTTTAAAGAAGAAACCACACCTATTCTATTAAAGCTGTTTGGAAAGATAGAAAGAGATGGAGTACTTCCAAATTCATTCTATGAGGCCAGCATCACCTTAATTCCAAAACCAGACAAAGACCCCACCAAAAAGGAGAATTACAGACCAATATCCCTGATGAACATGGATGCAAAATTCTCAACAAGATACTAGCCAACAGGATCCAACAACACATTAAGAAAATTATTCACCATGACCAAGTAGGATTTATCCCCGGAACACAAGCCTGGTTCAACACTCGTAAAACAATCAATGTGATTCATCATTTCAGCAAGAGAAAAATCAAGAAACATATGATCCTCTCACTGGATGCAGAGAAAACATTTGACAAAATACAGCATCCATTCCTGATCAAAACTGTTGATAGTGCAGGGATAAAGGGAACTTACCTCGACATCTTAAAAGCCATCTACGAAAAGCCCACAGCAAATATCATTCTCAATGGGGAAGCACTGGGAGCCTTTCCCCTAAGATCAGGAACAAGACAGGGATGTCCACTCTCACCACTGCTATTCAACATAGTACTGGAAGTCCTAGCCTAAGTTTCCAAGATCTATAAAGAACTTCTTTTTTTTTTTTTTAATTTTTTATTGGTGTTCAATTTATCAACATACAGAATAACTCCCAGTGCTCATCCCATCAAGTATCCCCATCAGTGCCCGCCACCCACTCAGGCCCACCCCCCACCCCCCTCCCCTTCAACCATCCCCAGTTTGTCTCCCAGAGTTAGGAGTCTTTATGTTCTGTCTCCCGCTGATATTTCCCGCATATTTCTTCTCCCTTCCCTTATATTCCCTTTCGCTATTATTTATATTCCCCAAATGAATGAGAACATACACTGTTTGTCCTTCTCCGATTGACTTACTTCACTCAGCATAATACCCTCCAGTTCCATCCACGTTGAAGCAAATGGTCGGTATTTGTCGTTTCTAATGGCTGAGTAATATTCCATTGTGTACATAAACCACATCTTCTTTATCCATTCATCTTTCGATGGACACCTAGGCTCCTTCCACAGTTTGGCTATTGTGGACATTGCTGCTAGAAACATTGGGGTGCAGGCGTCCCGGCGTTTCATTGCATCTGAGTCTCTGGGGTAAATCCCCAACAGTGCAATTGCTGGGTCGTAGGGCAGATCTATTTTTAACTCTTTGAGGAACCTCCACACAGTTTTCCAGAGTGGCTGCACCAGTTCACATTCCCACCAAGAGTGTAAGAGGGTTCCCTTTTCTCCGCATCCTCTCCAACATTTATAGTTTCCTGCCTTGTTGATTTTCCCCATTCTCACTGGTGTGAGGTGGTATCTCATTGTGGTTTTTATTTGTATTTCCCTGATGGCCAGTGATGCAGAGCATTTTCTCATGTGCATGTTGGCCATGTCTATGTCTTCCTCTGTGAGATTTTTCTTCATGTCTTTTGCCCATTTCATGATTGGATTGTTTGTTTCTTTGGTGTTGAGTTTAAGAAGCTCTTTATAGATCTTGGAAACTAGTCCTTTATCTGATACGTCATTTGCAAATATCTTCTCCCATTCTGTAGGTTGTCTTTTAGTTTTGTTGACTGTATCCTTTGCTGTGCAAAAGCTTCTTATCTTGATGAAGTCCCAATAGTTCATTTTTGCTTTTGTTTCTTTTGCCTTCATGGATGTATCTTGCAAGAAGTTACTGTGGCCAAGTTCAAAAAGGGTGTTGCCTGTGTTCTCCTCTAGGATTTTGATGGAATCTTGTCTCACATTTAGATCTTTCATCCATTTTGAGTTTATCTTTGTGTATGGTGAAAGAGAGTGGTCTAGTTTCATTCTTCTGCATGTGGATGTCCAATTTTCCCAGCACCATTTATTGAAGAGACTTTCTTCCAATGGATAGTCTTTTCTCCTTTATCAAATATTAGTTGACCATAAACTTGAGGGTCCACTTCTGGATTTTCTATTCTGTTCCATTGATCTATGTGTCTGTTTTTGTGCCAGTACCACACTGTCTTGATGACCACAGCTTTGTAGTACAACCTGAAATCTGGCATTGTGATGCCCCCAGATATGGTTTTCTTTTTTAAAATTCCCCTGGCTATTCGGGGTCTTTTTTGATTCCACACAAATCTTAAAATAATTTGTTCTAACTCTCTGAAGAAAGTCCATGGTATTTTGATAGGGATTGCATTAAACGTGTAAATTGCCCTGGGTAACATTGACATTTTCACGATATTAATTCTGCCAATCCATGAGCATGGAATATTTTTCCATCTCTTTGTGTCTTCCTCAATTTCTTTCAGAAGTGTTCTATAGTTTTTAGGGTATAGATCCTTTACCTCTTTGGTTAGGTTTATTCCTAGGTATCTTATGCTTTTGGGTGCAATTGTAAATGGGATTGATTCCTTAATTTCTCTTTCTTCAGTCTCATTGTTAGTGTATAGAAATGCCATTGATTTCTGGGTGTTGATTTTGTATCCTGCCACACTACCAAATTGCTGTATGAGTTCTAACAATCTTGGGGTGGAGGCTTTTGGGTTTTCTATGTAGAGTATCATGTCATCGGCGAAGAGGGAGAGTTTGACTTCTTCTTTGCCAATTTGAATGCCTTTAATGTCTTTTTGTTGTCTGATTGCTGAGGCTAGGACTTCCAATACTATGTTGAAAAGCAGTGGTGAGAGTGGACATCCCTGTCTTGTTCCTGATCGTAAGGGAAAGGCTCCCAATGCTTCCCCATTGAGAATGATATTTGCTGTTGGCTTTTCGTAGATAGCTTTTAAGATGTCGAGGAAAGTTCCCTCTATCCCTACACTCTGAAGAGTTTTGATCAGGAATGGATGCTGTATTTTGTCAAATGCTTTCTCCGCATCCAGTGAGAGGATCATATGGTTCTTGGTTTTTCTCTTGCTGATATGATGAATCACATTGATTGTTTTACGAGTGTTGAACCAGCCTTGTGTCCCGGGGATAAATCCTACTTGGTCATGGTGAATCATTTTCTTAATGTGTTGTTGGATCCTGTTGGCTAGTATCTTGTTGAGAATTTTTGCATCCATGTTCATCAGGGATATTGGTCTGTAATTCTCCTTTTTGGTGGGGTCTTTGTCTGGTTTTGGAATTAAGGTGATGCTGGCCTCATAGAACGAATTTGGAAGTACTCCATCTCCTTCTATCTTTCCAAACAGCTTTAGTAGAATAGGTATGATTTCTTCTTTAAACGTTTGATAGAATTCCCCTGGGAAGCCATCTGGTCCTGGACTCTTGTGTCTTGGGAGGTTTTTGATGACCGCTTCAATTTCCTCCCTGGTTATTGGTCTGTTCAGGTTTTCTATTTCTTCCTGTTCCAGTTTTGGTAGTTTGTGGCCTTCCAGGAATGCGTCCATTTCTTCTAGATTGCCTAATTTATTGGCATATAGCTGTTCATAATATGTTTTTAAAATTGTTTGTATTTCCTTGGTGTTGGTAGTGATCTCTCCTTTCTCATTCATGATTTTATTAATTTGAGTCTTCTCTCTCTTCTTTTTAATAAGGTTGGCTAATGGTTTATCTATCTTATTAATTCTTTCAAAGAACCAACTCCTGGTTCTGTTGATCTGTTCCACAGTTCTTCTGGTCTCGATTTCATTCAGTTCTGCCCGAATTTTAATTAACTCTCTTCTTCTGCTGGGGGTAGGGTCCATCTTTTGTTTTCCCTCTAGCTCCTTTATGTGTGAGGTTAGCTTTTGTATTTGAGTTCTTTCCATTTTTTGAATGGCTGCTTGTATTGCGATGTATTTCCCCCTTAGGACTGCTTTTGCTGCGTCCCAAAGATTTTGAACAGTTGTATCTTCATTCTCATTAGTTTCCATGAATCTTTTTAATTCTTCCTTAATTTCCTGGTTGACCCTTTCGTCTTTTAGTAGGATGGTCCTTAATCTCCATGTGTTTGAGGTCCTTCCAAACTTCTTGTTGTGATTTAGTTCTAATTTCAAGGCATTATGGTCTGAGAATATGCAGGGGACGATCCCAATCTTTTGGTATCGGTTCAGACACGATTTGTGACCCAGTATGTGGTCTATTCTGGAGAAAGTTCCGTGTGCACTTGAGAAGAATGTGTATTCAGTTGAGTTTGGATGTAAAGTTCTGTAGATGTCTGTGAAGTCCATCTGGTCCAGTGTATCATTTAAAGCTCTCGTTTCTTTGGAGATATTGTGCTTAGCAGATCTATCTAGTATTGAAAGAGCTAGATTAAAGTCCCCAAGTATAATTGAATTAATATCCAAGTATTTATTTACTTTGGTTAATAATTGGTTTAAATATTTGGCAGCTCCCACATTCGGGGCATATATATTGAGAATTGTTAAGTCCTCTTGTTGAATAGATCCTTTAAGTATGATATAGTGTCCCTCTTCATCTCTCACTATGGTCTTCGGGGTAAATTTTAGTTTATCTGATATAAGGATGGCTACCCCTGCTTTCTTTTGAGGACCATTCGAATGGTAAATGGTTTTCCAACCTTTTATTTTCAGACTGTAGGTGTCCTTCTGTCTAAAATGAGTCTCTTGTAGACAGCAAATAGATGGGTCCTGCTTCTTTATCCAGTCTGAAACCCTGCGCCTTTTGATGGGGTCATTAAGCCCGTTCACATTCAGAGTTACTATCGAAAGATACGAGTTTAGTGTCATCATGATGTCTATTTAGTCCTTGTTTTTGTGGATTGTTCCACTGAACTTCTTTTTAAAGGGGAATTTTAAGAGTCCCCCTTAAAATTTCTTGCAGAGCAGGTTTGGAGGTCACATATTCTTTCAGTTCCTGCCTGTCTTGGAAGCTCTTTATCTCTCCTTCCATTTTAAATGAGAGCCTTGCTGGATAAAGTATTCTTGGTTGCATGTTCTTCTCATGTAGGACCCTGAATATATCCTGCCAGCCCTTTCTGGCCTGCCAGGTCTCTGTGGAGAGGTCTGCTGTTACCCTAATACTCCTCCCCATAAAAGTCAGGGATTTCTTGTCTCTTGCTGCTTTAAGGATCTTCTCTTTATCTTTGGAGTTTGCAAGCTTAACTATTAGATGTCGAGGTGTTGAACGGGTTTTGTTGATTTTAGGGGGGGATCTCTCTATTTCCTGGATCTGAATGCCTGTTTCCCTTCCCAGATTAGGAAAGTTTTCAGCTAGGATTTGTTCAAATACATATTCTGCCCCTCTGTCCCTTTCGGCGCCCTCGGGAACCCCAATTAAACGTAGGTTTTTCTTCCTCAGGCTGTCGTTTATTTCCCTTAATCTGTCTTCATGGTCTCTTAATTGCCTGTCTCTTTTTTCCTCAGTTTCCCTCTTTGCCATCAACTTGTCTTCTATGTCACTCACTCGTTCTTCCACCTCGTTAACCCTCGTCGTTAGGACTTCTAGTTTGGATTGCATCTCGTTTAATTGATTTTTAATTTCTGCCTGATTGGATCTAAATTCTGCAGTCATAAAGTCTCTTGAGTCCTTTATGCTTTTTTCTAGAGAGACCAATAGCTGTATAATAGTGCTTCTGAATTGGCTTTCTGACATTGAATTGTAATCCAGATTTTGTAACTCTGTGGGAGAGACGACTGTTTCTGATTCTTTCTTTGGAGGTGAGGTTTTCCTTCTAGTCATTTTGTTCAGTGCAGAGTGGCCAAAAGCAAGTTGTATTAGGAAAAGAAAAAAAGAGAGAGGGAGAAGGAAAGAAAAGAGAAAAAGAGGAAACAAGAGAAAAGGAAGAAAGAATGAAAAAAGAGAAGAGAAGGAAAAAGAAAGGTGAAAAAAAAAGGGGTGGGGGAAGCAATCAGAAATCAAAAGGAAAAAGAAAAAACAAAAACAAAAACAAAAAAGAACTCAAAAGACAAAAAACAAAAAAAACCCAAAAATACAAAACACACGGGGGAGTATCTTCTGATTCCGTCTTCTTTAAGTCCCTTGACTTCCCCTGGACCTTGTCTGTCCAGCTGGTCTTCTGGGGGAGCTGTTCCCGGAGCCGCGCAGCCCCCTCCCCGCGGAGCCTCTTCCTCTGCGGGAGCCGCCGCCGCGGAGCTGTTCCCGGAGCCGCGCAGCCCCCTCCGCGGAGCCTCTTCCTCTGCGGGAGCCGCCGCCGCGGAGCTGTTCCTGGAGCCGCGCAGCTCCCTCCCCGCGGAGCCTCTTCCTCTGCGGGAGCCGCCGCCGCGGGGCTGTTCCCGGGGCCGCGCAGCCCCCTCCCCGCGGAGCCTCTTCCTCTGCGGGAGCCGCGGAGCTGTTCCCGGAGCCGCGCAGCTCCCTCCCCGCGGAGCCTCTTCCTCTGCGGGAGCCGCCGCCGCGGAGCTGTTCCCGGGGCCGCGCAGCCCCCTCCGCGCGGAGCCTCTTCCTCTGCGGGAGCCGCCGCCGCGGAGCTGTTCCCGGAGCCCCGCAGCCCCCTCCGCGGAGCCGGAGACGGAGCCGCCGCCCGAGCCCCTCCGAGCTGCTCCGGGTCCCGCCGTGCGCTGCAGCCCTTAGGGAGCTCGGTGCACTCTCCTGGGCGTGCAGCAGGTGCCTGTTAGTGTCCCCGGGAGCCCGAGGGCATCCCCGCCCTCCTGGGTCCTGCTCCACCTCCCTGCGGGCCCCTCTCCCCCGGGAAGGTCGGTGCAGCTCCTGCTCCTCCGGGACGGGGACGGGGCTCTCCTGTCCTGGGGACACTCGCCCCGGCCTCAGCCCGGCTCCTCGCGGGGCTCTCCCCCTGGGAGGCCTTTTGTGTCTTTATTTCTTTTTCCCCGTCTTCCTACCTTGATAGAAGCGCGAACTCTTCTCACTGTAGCGTTCCAACTGGTCTCTCTTTAAACCTCAGGGCGAATTCGTAGATTTTCAGGATGATTTGAAGGTTATCTAGGTAATTTGGTGCGGACAGGTGATTTGGGGATCCTACTCTTCCGCCATCTTGCCCCTCCTCCTATAAAGAACTTCTTAAACTCAACACCAAAGAAAGAAACAATCCAATCATGAAATGGGCAAAAGACATGAAGAAAAATATCACAGAGTAAGACATAGACATGGCCAATATGCACATGAGAAAATGCTCGGCATCAGTGGCCATCAGGGAAATACAAGTCAAAACCACAATGAGATCCCACCTCACACCAGTGAGAATGGGGAAAATTAACAAGGCAGGAAACCACAAATGGTGGAGAGGATGCGGAGCAAAGGGAGCCCTTTTATACTGCTTGTCGGAATACGAACTGTTGAAGCCACTCTGGAAAACTCTGTGAAGGTTCCTCAAAGAGTTAAAAATAGACCTGACCTACGACCCAGCAGTTGGACTATTGGGGATTTACCCCAAAGATATAGATGCAATGAAACGCCGGGACACCTGCACCCCAATGTTTCTAGCAGCAATGTCCACAATAGCCAAACTGTGGAAGGAGCCTCGGTGCCCATTGAAAGATGAATGGATAAAGAAGATGTGGTCTATGTATACAATGGAATATTCCTCAGCCATTAGAAATGACAAATACCCACCATTTTCTTCAACGTGGATGGAACTGGATCGTATTATGGTGAGTGAAGTAAGTCAGTCGGAGAAGGACAAACAGTGTATGTTCTCATTTATTTGGGGAACATAAATAATAGTGAAAGGGAATATAAGGGAATGGAGAAGAAATGTGTGGGAAATATCAGAAAGGGAGACAGAACATAAAGACTCCTAACTCTGGGAAACAAACTAGGGTGGTGGAAAGGGAGGAGGGTGGGGATTGTGGGTGAATGTGTGATGGGCACTGAGGGGGGCACTTGTCAGGATGAGCACTGGGTGTTATTCTGTATGTTGGCAAATTGAACTCAATAAAATATTTATTATAAAAAAAGGAAAAAAAATGATAAATTGGTAAACTGAAAGAAAATAATTTGTTTGATTATGACAATGTCTTAAAAGAGTCAATGAGTAAAAACCTCCCATAAAAACTGGAAGAAATAACTCATGAGTTCAGGAAAAAATAAAAAATAAGGATGTAAAATAAGCAAATAAAATAAAGGTATGTTTCTACAAACTAACAACAAATTACCTATACAAAATTAACAAAATGATTCATTTTTCTCTGGTATCTAAAATAAATATTCAGGATTAAAACTGACTTAAGAGATAAAACACTCTGTGGAAAATGACCTACATTAATGAAAGTCTTTTGAAAATTCAGCCAGAAATGCAAAGATAACTCTGCTTACACATTAGAACTTCATATAGTCATAGTGCCATATACACAAATTGCTAGAGAATTGTGGTACTATACTTGTGTTGACTTTTAAAGACTCGAATGTAAGTCTGGAGCTGGTTAGATACTCAGAGGACACGCAAATAGCGCCTTTTCACCACTGATTAAACCAGCCCAGCCCGGAACCTGCAGCTGGGAGGGGAGTCCCAGCCCCAGGATGCCCAGGTGCCTGCATTCAGTGATCAGGAGAGAACAGAGACAACTCACCATTCAGTCTGTGCTCAGCTGGGTTTTCCTTGTCGCTATTTTAAAAGGTGGTTCACGGAGAACAGGAGACCTTGAGTATGTGAGTGGAGGTGAGTGAGAGAAAGAGGGGATGTGGGACAGTGTCCTGACCAGATGTCTTGTGTCTGCAGGTGTCCAGGGTGAGGTGCAGCTGGTGGAGTCTGGGGGAGACCTGGTGAAGCCTGGGGGGTCCCTGAGACTCTCCTGTGTGGCCTCTGGATTCACCTTCAGTAGCTATGCCATGAGCTGAGTCCGGGAGGCTCCTGGGAAAGGGCTGCAGTGGGTCACATGGATTTATGCTAGTGGAAGTAGAATGAGCTACGCAGACACTGTGAAGGGCCGATTCACCATCTCCAGAGACAACGCCAAGAACACACTGTATCTGCACATGAACAGCCTGAGACCCGAGGACATGGCCGTGCATTACTGTGTGAAGGACACAGTGAGGGGACATCAGAATGACCCCAGACACAAACCTCCCTGTGGATCGGGATCGGGACCACCAGGGGGTGCACAGTCCTCACCACTTCTGTCTTGAAGGCCCAGGAGCAGGTGCAGATGGACGTTCTGGGCAGGTGTCCTGTCAGGGTCTGGGCTTCCTCTCCATTGTTCAGTTTCCCCAGGGAGCCCCTCTGGACAAAGGAATTTGTGCTTAACAATGCAAAGTCTTACTTAGAAACTTAGTTTATATAGGAAAACAACTTCTTTACATGCCCGAAAGACAGTTGCTTATATCTATTTAATATTTGCCTGAATATGAATAATATACACATAACTCCATGTACCTCATCTTTAGTTGGATCATCAATGCAAGAGAGGTGGGCGGGGGAATGGGGTAACAGGGTGACAGGAACTGAGGGGGGCACTGGAAGGGTTGAGCGCTGGGTGTTACACTATACTTGGCAAATCGAACTCCAGTAAAAATATACATAAAAAACCAGACCATGAACCCCCCCAAAAAAGCTGATTTCTAGATAAATGAGTAAAAAGATTAAAGAGAAGCATCAAAATTTATGAAGTGATAATCAACTTGGATCGAGGACTTACCCAGGCTCTCAAGTGCAAGCTGTCCTTTTACCAAGGTCACCAGCTGGTTCAGATGGTCAAGTGTACACTGTGTGCTCAGAGACCAGAAGCTTCTACTGGATCCATGAGGTTCATCGGGTGAGAAGCTGTATTGGTGGACCTTCCACCTGTAGGGAATAACCCATGGATCCTTCAGGTGCTGAAGGATCACCTCACTGGGTGTGACCTCTACCATCCCTGTGGTGAAACCTAATGTCCAGGTGATGGGAGGAGGAAGTGGGGCCTTCAGGGAGCACTTAGGTCATGATGCTTAGTCCCATTGAGGAATCAGGTCCCTTATACACCATGACTGGGAAAGCTCCCTGACCCTTGCCCCATGTGAGGTGACAGGGAATGGAAGCCTAGGACATGGGCATTCTCCAGGCATCATATCTTCCTGCAGCTGGACCTCAGATCCCCAGACTCAAGAACTGTGGAAATGAGTGTCTTGTTTAATCCACTCCGTCCATGTAAGTTGTTCCAGCAGGGGGCACAGGAACATTAGTGACACATTAGTGACACCGGAACCCAAACACCAATGCTTTGATGTTTCCAGAAGTGATGACTGTGATGACCCCGAGGGATTTGAGTGCCATCATCTCCTTATGGAGTTGTGTCATACTGACTACTGTGAGTTGTGCGCCTCAGCTACTTTTAGCATTTGACTTTTTACTTCATATGCAATCTCTTTTGTAAAGGGTCTTTGCACCATCCAGGTAACAGGACCTGGTGACGACAATATCTAACAGCTCTGCCATCCTATCCCATAGTTTACACATTAATGCAGCTGAGAGTGCAGTTGTGTCAGGAAGTTAAGTCCACCCATCATAACTCAGCCAGTGTGGCAGCCTCAAATGAACTTAACATGAGGAGTGACCCATGTTTGTCCAAAATCAGCATGATTAGTGCATTTATCTCCTTTTCCCAAACTTGCACATCCAGGACTTTAATCATGAGAGGATGGAGAGGGGGGAGCACAGAGGTTCCATAACACAGTGGAGGCCCAGGACCTAGGTGGAGGTTTGATGAATGTGTAAGCAGACTTTGGGGCAGAAGGTTGTTCTACCTGCAACACAACCCTCCCTCCTGACTGTGTCCGGGACCCTGGCCAGCCCTTTGAAGACATTCTCCACATGGGAGCAAGAGGAGCCAGGGCTTATTGAATGGGATCCCAGAGAGAACATAGAAGTCTCAAAGGTCACTGCAGACCCTGCTCCCAGGAAATCCCCAGGAACTAGGACTCAACTTCCCCTTTCCCAATTTCATAAAAAGTCACGTCACACGTGCACGGCCTCAGCTGGGAAATAGATGGTGCCCAGCCCTCATGTATTTGCCTTTTGGTCCTCCTCACCTAGGACTTACTAATTTTCTTTATTTCTTACATTTTCTTACATCACTTCCATGGATTCATGACGTCATGGACTCAACCTTCTGCACTGAGGTCCCTGCTGTCCTGAGAGCCAGGTACCATGGAAACTAGAGCAACACTTACAATCATAATAACACCTACGGTCAAGCCAAAAAGATCCTTTACTCACCCGGGGCACATATGGTTCTTGGGAGGAACACTCTCAACTTAGTTCGAAAGGGTAGGGTCATTGTCCCCTTCCCACACTACAGGGGACACGGAGCCCCAACTATGCAGGCACTTCCATGGTTACTGGCTCCAAGATGAGCCCCCACCAGCTTCCAGTCCCTAATTCCGCATGGAAAGTACGAGGATAAGGGCATCTGGACATGTGCTTATGTGCTCCATCTAACTATCCTGGTTCTTCACCTTGATTTATCCATCCTCTGTGCTCCTTATGGACAGGTCCCTGCATGTACCCTGAAGATGTCATGAATTATAAATCTATTACAGGGAAGTCATTCATCCCTGTTGCACATTCTATTATTCTCTCTCCCTCCTCTGCTTGTGCCCCTCACCTCCAAGACTTGAACACATATGTTAGTAGAGGAAAGAGTCTCAAAGCATTAAAACTAGCAAGCTTACGTTGTTTGACTTTCTATGTCTCAGAGAAATCCTGATATGATTAAGAGTTACTTATTGATTTTCCTGTTGACGTATCAATTCTGTATTCATTGATCCTTATCTGGACATTTTTTGTACTTTAATATTGGCAGGTACACACATAATTAGCAATGATGGACTCCCCATTTACACTTTGCACTGAGGTGAGGGGCTCAGCCTAAGGAAACAGGTTACATTCCTGTTTCTCTGAACACCCACAGATTTCTGCTGGCAGAGATGATCATTTCCTCTTGTCCCCAAGTATGGGCCACGGTCCCTCAGTGGTGACCTTTCTCTCATGTTCCAGCTCCACTTGGAAGCCAAGGAAGCCCCCAATCCTGCACCCAGCTCTGCACCAGTTAAAGAACACAGCTTTCTCACTGGATGTCTTGTGTTCAAGGAATGATACCGGCCCTCTGGAGTCCCCTGCATAGGTTTCAGGTGAGACCTAGTCCCTCTGAATCACAGGCATTGACTCATGAGAATATTTGATGCCCCTCTGTACACAGGACCAACACACCTGTGTCTCAAGAGGGATTAGAGTTGAGGAGATACAGGATGCCCATCTGTATGAGGAGGACAATGAAGGGTGCTCACGGAAAAAGTGACACCCCCTGAAGACAGGTCTCTCAAGATTCACACCGACCCCAGGTCTTTATGTCATGGACCTCAGACATTCCTTCCTTTTCATAGGGGTCTCGGCCAATACTTCTATCTAGTCGTGGTCTGTTGGTTAAACAGGAATGTCTATGAGGGTTCTGGCAGAAGCACAGCTCCAGGAGGACCTGCTGCCTGAGGTGCAAGAAGCAGGTGTCAGAAAGTGGGGCAACCAGCAGGATGGAGTCCCATGAATGTACAGAACCAGAGCTTTTGGGCAAAGAGTTGTCATGAGGAAGCTGTGGTGACTCTCAGAGAGCTGACCCCATTCACCTGCCCCTCTTCTGTCCCACCCACCAGGTAACCTGGAGCATCTCCTAAGTCACCTGACATGGTATAGCTAGTTATGCTCCTCCAGTTATCAGAGTCACCACTTCCACAATCATGGGGTCACCATTCCCTCAGCTGTAGGCCAGGGATGGTCAATGCATGATGGCTCCTGCCTCTCCTCTCCTCCAGGACATTTACAATTTGTGGTGTCCACCCTAAAGCACAGCAGTCAGCATGGTCCAGAGTCCCTGCACTGACCATGTCTCCTGTATGATGGAGATGAAACCAGTGCCCAGCCCAGGTCAGATGGGACACACACCTGAACACACTAATATTTTATTTGCACAAGCGAATTGAACAGGGCTGTGATAACAAGCTGGACGATAATACATTGTGGCAGTGACCAGAGTGCCCCCAGGCCCTGAAGCACTGCTCACCATGAAGAAGGCACATGGATACCATAAACACACAACATCAAGCTCTAGTGTGGAGGTATTGCATCCAAACCAGAAGCAGATTCATCTCCTCCACTCTGGTTTTTATGTGCAGCTCCTCACTTCTTGAAACCTGACATATACATGAGCCCATCTGCACAGGTGAGACAGGAACTGATCTCCAAGAGGGAAACCCCCACTTCAGAGATCCTTCCCTGTCACTCAGGTAGGGGACACTGATCCAACATTCAGCAGTCCAGGAACCCTATTTCTGCATCATACTATTTATTTGCATCGGAGGAGCCTTCCCTGTCCAGTGACGTCCATGACCTGAAATCGGGGTCCTGGTTGTTCCTTATGGAAAGGGGATGTCCACAGCATTGATGTTTACGGAGAACTCCCTATGGGTATGGGGCACATTGCTGGAAGCAATGACATGGTGTGTCAGCCTGGAAATTATCATCTGAGCGGCAGGGCTGGGCCCTCATATCCACAGACTTGCAGGACCCCAGGCATTGGGAGGACAGACAAACCCAACATGCACTTCCCTATCTCTGCTTGAATCATATTTTCTTTAGTTGTGTTGACTTGAAACAAGCCACACACCCAGTCCCAGGGTCCAGGTGGAGGACACTGCCCATGAGCTGGATGCAGGGAAGAAGGGCACAATGGGAACCTGACTCCAAATATCAACTACAGTGTGTGTGTGTGTGTGTGTGTGTGTGTGTCTTATTGGACAGTGGAGTTGCAGTGCCCTATGAGCTGCATGTGTCTTCATGAGAAGATAATTGTGACCTTCAGGAACCTAAAAGAGATAATGGGCTCCCCAAAGCCTTCACAGTTCGTGGCCTCATGGTGAGTGTGGACTGTGAGTGCATCTGGGGCTACAGGGAAGTGTCTCCACCAGAGGTTCAGAGGTCCCTTGCCTGGGGTCTCTCTGCAGACTGTGCTTAGCTGGGAACCGAGATCACTATTGCAGTACCTGTTATCTGAGCACATGGTGTCATGGGAGGAACTCTCTGAAGGCACAACACACCCATTTTGGGGGCAGAAAGATTTCCCTCATTCCCTTTTAGGTTTTTACGATGGGTTAAAAATTACTTGGACCTAAGACAAACAGGAGAAAAATAGTATTAATCTTGCATGTATAGCAGCTTGTAAAATAAAAAGACACAGAAATGTGAACAAAGTAGAGAGGACTTACATCTATATAAAGGGTGAGGATTGGAAGGCATGACAACAGATACAAATGTGGGTTTGTGGAATTCAATTACTGGAGAAGTAACGTGTGTTTTACAGCTACTTCGGACCTAAAATCCTATTTCTTGTGGTAATGAAATGATTCTTCCTGCAACAAGGAGGAAGGCTTTCCTTTGGGAGACTTGATTTCACCCGAAGGTCGGGAGTGTCAGTATATCTCTGCATTGGTTCTTTCTTGAGGAGTATAAATTCCAGGAACACATTTGGGGTGTCATATTCTGCACCCATTCGCAATGTACTACTGGAGTAGAGACACTGCAGTAAATACCTTTTGAGCCCAGACGGGGTCCTCCAAGCAGAATCGGGGTCTGGGTTACAAGGGGCCCTCAAGACCACGCAGCACAAAGCCGCTGACCCAGGAGCAGGTGCACGGGGATCTATGGGAAGCTTCCTCAAAGAAGTTGGTGTTGCTTTGTTCGAAGAACTACCTAAAATGCAGGTAGGACAGGGAGTGCTACAGGGTGTGTAATGTTGTTTATATAAAATATTTCCATAAATCATACCTAAATTAAAATTTATAGATGGACAAAATACCGAAATATGTGATTACTAAAAATTGACTCTATATCAATAACTGCATGAATTGATATTTAAATTTCAATTCATGTATTGTACTCATTTTATTAGAATATCTCAGACAAAATCATTAACTGCCTTTCTTACATACATGATGATATCACCCTTAGATCACATCTGCACTTGCCTGTCTGCAAGGTTTAGAATTTCTCCCAGGATGAGCAGAAACTGTCTTGCCCCAAGTGAGTCCAAGCCCCGGATGTCTCTTCCTTCTTGGATCATGAGGTTTCTCCAGGATCTCATGGCTACTCACTATCCTCAACAGCTCTGATCCCAAACACACAAGATGATGCTTAATTCATAGCAATTTTCTTCTCAGGACCTTAGAGGATGGCATCCATCTGAATTACTTTACCCCACAAGAGGTAATAGCATGCATTTTTAAGAGTTTTCTTGAGGAACTGGACCCATAGCACGTTGGCTCCCATGACTTAATAGGCTGAGAGGTCCTTGATCTACATTCATGAGGTGGGGATCCAGGGAAGCCAGTGGTGTAATTCTCGTCTGACTCTGAAGTAATCTCTCAGAGAATTTGGAGACGTGCCTGTGTAACTGTCTCCAAGGCAGGAGGACATGAATGTTTCAAATCAAGCCTCCACGCAGGAAGAATGATAGAACTCTTCATCCTTCTGCTATTTATTCTATTCGGAACAACTCAGGCGTCCCTTTTTCTGTCTTTTTTTTTTTGAAGATTTTATTTATTTATTCATGAGAGGTACAGAGAAAGTCACAGAGACGGAGCAGAGAGAGAAGCAGGGTCCATGCAGGGAGCTTAATATGTGACTCGAACCTGAGACTTAAGAATGACCTGAACTGAAGGCAGATGCTCAACCACTGAGCCAACCAGGCATCCTGAGTGTCTGTTGTTAAAATCCACCCAATTCTTGTACAATGTTACAGCAGCCAGAACAGAGTATGACCCCAGTGACACATGGATCCAAGTAATGGTGCTCTGGCATTTCCACAAGTCGTGTCTCTGATCACCCTGAGAGATTTGATTGGTACCATCTCCTTCCAGAGTTGTGTTATACTGACTGGTGGGAGGTGTGTGCTTCACCACTGGAACGACCTTGGTCCCCTCATGTCCCGAACCTAATACCTACCTGTGTCTGTCACTCTCCCTCCATAGACGAGGGTGGTTTCAAATGGTGAGCTCATTACTGGAAATCCACAAACACCTCCAATAACTGTTTTTTCTTTATCTATATGTTTATATGCAGTCATTTTCTAGAGTGTTTCTACACCATCCTGGTGGCATGACCTGGTGTTGACAGATCTCTCAGCTCTTCCATCCTATCCATAGTTTACACGTGAACTCACTGCTAGAGAAACTGTTTCAGGAAGTGAAATCCAGTCATGGTAAGTGAGTCCCCTGATGGCCAGAAATAAAACTCTGGTGGGAACTCAGGAAGGAAAATATGATCCTCAGAAACAGAGTAGGGAATGTAGGGCTGAGAAGGCTCTTCAAACAACCCTTGTCATTCTTCACTCATTAAGTGACCCAAACACAAATCCTGGTCTTCAATATCTACAAACGTAATGTCGTATTGTCTAACAGACAGAAGGGCTGCCTCAGCAATCATTGTCTGGGTGTCGTATTTTACATAGCTCATGCACGTGGAAAATGAAATGCATCTCTCTTTACATATGTCTTATATCTACTGATTTATTAGATGAGAAAAATAAACCAGAAAAACAGAAGAGGAATATTTCTGTTGCAACAGGTTGAAGGCATCCTGAGGGAAGTTAGGGAATTAAATATTAATCAGGAGAGGGAAGAAAAATTGTTTCCATATGACATGATCTGCTAAAATGGCAATGTCTACAAATTCCACAAACTCTAGGAATTAATTAATGATGTCAGGGAATGTTCAGGATATAAAATAAACAAATACAGCTATGATTCCAAAGACTAAGAAAAATTATCTATATAAAATTCTATATTAAAGTCATAAATTATGACTTTAGCTAACATCAAAAAAATTTAGGTTTAAATTTCAATAGAAGATAAGATACCATATTAAAAATGATGTATTTTGATGAAAGGCTTTTTTTTTTAAAGAAAACAGAAATGAAAAGATTAAACGCTCACAGATGAGAACATATTTCCACAGTGACATCTGCAAAAAGTGATCTGCAAAGGTAATGCGATCCTTGTTCTTAACTTGTTAAAATCGAGTTGTGGTCAGAAGCTGAATATATACTCATAAGACATGCAAATAGGTCCCTCCCTCCGCTGATTAAACCAGCCCAGCCCTGACCCTGTAGCTGGGAGAGAAGCCCCAGCCCCAGGATCCCCAGGTGACCCCAGACAGGGATCAGGACTGAACACACACAACTCACCATGGAGTCTGTGCTCTGCTGGGTTTTTCTTGTCGCTATTTTAAAAGGTAATTCATGAAGAACAAGAGAACTTGAATATGTGAGTGGAGGTGAGTGACAGAAACAGGGGATGTGGGACAGTTTCCTGACCAGGATGTCTTGTATCTGCAGGTGTCCAGGGTGAGGTGCAGCTGGTGGAGTCTGGGGGAGCCCTGGTGAAGCCTGGGGGGTCCCTGAGACTCTCCTGTGTGGCCTCTGGATTCACCTTTAGTACCTATGAAATGAACTGGGTCCGCCAGGCTCCTGGGAAGGGGCTGCAGTGGGTCGCATACATTAGCAGTAGTGGAAGTAGCACGTACTACGCAGACGCTGTGAAGGGCCGATTCACCATCTCCAGAGACAACGCCAAGAACACGCTGTATCTGCAGATGAACAGCCTGAGAGCCGAGGACACGGCCGTGTATTACTGTACAAGTGACACAGTGAGGGAACCTCAGTGTGAGCCCAGACACAAAACCTCCCTGGATAAGTGGATCAGGACCACCAGGGGGTGCACACTTCTCAGCACTTCTCCCTTGAAGGCCCAGGAACAGGTGATGAAAGTTCTGGGCAGGTTTTCTGTCATGGTCTGGGGCTTCCTCCTCATGGAGCAGGTTCCCCTACGGTGTCTCTCTAGACCCATGATTCAGTGTCTCCTTATAAACTTTCTAATTTTTAATATTTGTTTTTATACACAGTATTGTTTACATGTGCTAAAGACACATCTCCTTACACTTCTCTCTACTGTCCTTACACATCACTTAATGACTCATATCTCAGTGCACCTCAACTTGTCCTTTAGGAGTTCCACCTTTATACACTGTTCATTAGAGAACTTCCCTGCTCAGCGTGCAAGGTTGGTAGAAGCAGCATGAACCAAATGATGGACAGGAAACTATAGACGGATCAGGAGTAGAAAGCAAGAATGGGAACTTCTGGAGGCATCACTATAATGAACCCAACTGCCAGCATTCATGCTAGTGATAATGTGGAAAAGCAGTGGAAACTCCCCAAGGGTGTTATTAGGATGTGGAATCCAGAGGTCATGCACATATGCACGCACACAAATGCACACACACATGCACGCACACAGACACACACACATGAGACTATAAATCATTATCATATTTACCGAGTCTGTTTAGAGCAGGGCAAGCCTCATAGCAAGTCATAAATGCTTGGATGGAACAAGGAAGGACACTGACTCAGGGTGTGTGTTGTGGGTCAGTGGTGGGGATGGGGTTCTGCTCCAGGAGGAGCTTGTGTGGAGTCAGTGTCCCCCCTGCATCAAAGGTGGGACAACCTATGGGTTCTGGTCCGATGACCCACATTTGTGGAGCAGGAGAATAGGGAGAAATGGATGTCCAGGATCTAGCAAGTACATTCAAATTTATAGTGTAAGGAATCATTCCACTAAACAAGTATGAAAACTGGTAGAACAATAGAGAGAATTGGTTGTTCTAAGTATGAAAAAGTCCGAATTAGAGGGAAGTGAGATGAATGTTTCTTCCAAGCCTCACACAGTATAAAGTGATTATAGAAACAGTTCAAGGATAACCCAGAGTCTCAGGTCGAAACTGTCCTCTCCCCAAGGTCACTTGCAGGTTCTGAAGGTCACATGTGCACTATGTGCACACAGACATTGGAAGCTTCTACTGGATCCATGAGGCTCCTCAGGGTGAGGAGCTGGATTGGAGGACCTTCCACTTGCAGGGAATAACTCATGGATCCTTCGGGTGCTGATGTCAGCTCACGGTGTGTGACCTCTACCATCCCCATGTTTGAACCTAATGCCCATGTGATGGGAGGTGAAGGTGGGGCCTTAGGGGAGCACTTAGGTCAAGAAGTACAGCCTTATGATGGGATCAGTGGGAGTTCTCTGTGCTTCTTGGATTTTTACATCTGTGTCCTTCCAGGGATTAGGGAACTTTCCAGATATTAATCAAATAATTTTTTCCTGCCTCTTCATCTAATGGGACTCCTATCAAAGAATATTATTATGACATCATGATTAACTGAGTACCCTATGTCTGTCATTGTTGTATTTACCTTTATTTCCTCTTCTTTTCATTCATTATTTTCAATAATTTTATCTTGTCTAAACTGACTCACTCCTGTGATTTATCCAACCGCATTTTTATAGCCTTCACTGGGAATTAAATATTGGTTATAGAATTCTTAATGTGGCCTGATGCGATTTTGCTTCATTCATCTAGAATAATGGGAATGTCTATTGTCTTCTCTCCATTATTTCTTTTTTTTTTAGTTGTGCAACATTTTTTTTAATATATTTTTTATTGGTGTTCAATTTACCAACATACAGAATAACCCCCAGTGCCCATCACCCATTCACTCCCACCCCCCGCCCCCCTCCCTTTCTACCACCCCTAGTTTGCCAGAGTTAGGAGTCCTTACGTTCTGTCTCCCTCTCTGATATTTCCCACACATTTCTTCTCCCTTCCCTTATATTCCCTTTCACTATTATTTATATTCCCCAAATGAATGAGAACATATAAGCCCACCTAGTATTCGTTAAATCACTGTTTCAATTCCACTTTAGGGATGCTTGGATGGCTCAGTGGTTGGGCATCTGACTTTGACTCAGGGTGTCATCCAGTAGTGGGATAGAGGCTGCTTCAGGGTTCCTGCATGGAGGCTGCTTTTCCCTTTGCCTGTTTCTCTGCTTCTCTATCTCTTAATCTTTCATAAATAAATAAATAAAATATTTAACAAAATAAATAGATTCCATGATAGAGCATTTATTTATTTCTCTAATGACTAAATTCCTGAACTGAGAGATGGGAATGCTGTATATTTTTCTGTGGTAAATTTGTCTATCTAGCAATTTTTTTCAAAGGAATCTTTGGGATTTGAACTTAAAGTATCTTGTGGTGTGTGAAGTCAACGTTTGACTTTTTCTTTGCTGAGTTGGATGACATTTCCTTTTCTTTGTTGTCTGGTTGTTGAGGCTAGGACGTATAGCACTATGGTGAAGAACAGTGGTGATGGTGGGCATCCCTGTCTCGTTCCTGGTCTTATGGGAAAAGCTCTCAACTTTTCCTTGTTGTGGATGACACTCTCCATATGTCTCTGTAAATGGATTTTATGATGTTGAGTAGGTCCCACTATCTCTACATACCAAGAGGTTTTTTTTTTTAATCAAGAAAGTATAATCTCTTTTGCCAAAAGCTTTTTGGGCATCAGGTGAGAGGATAAAATGGTCCTTATACTTTCACTTATCAATGACTCAAATCCCACTCTTAGTTTTGCATATGCTGAACCACCCTTGCAGACCAGAAATTAAGCTCATTTTTTGTCGTCAAGAATTATTCTTTTAAAGTACTGTTGGATCCTGTTGGTTAGGATCTTAATGAGAATATTGCGTCCGTGTCCATCAGGAAAATTAACCTGTAATTTTCTTTTTTAGTTGGATCATTGTCTCCATTTCAGGTCAAGGTAACGCTACCCTCAGTAAATGAGTTGAATTTTCCTTTAATTTATTATTTTTTTGGTAACATTTTCAGGATGGGCATTAATTCTTTTTAAATACCTGTTGCATTCCTTTGGGCAATCATCTGTCCCTGGACTTCTGATTGTCAAAAGACCTTTAAATATGTTCGATTTTCCTTTCCTGGTTTTGGGTCTGTCTTGCTTTTCAAGTCATTCCTGTTTCAGATTTGGTTGTTTCCACATTTATAGGAGGGTATCCATTTCTCTGAGATTGCTGAATTTGTTGGCATGTTATAGCTCATAATGTTCTCTCTCTTTAATAATTTATTTTTCATTTGTTTATTCAATATTTTAAGTTCAATTTGCCAACATAATGTAACACCAAGTTCTCATCTGATCACGTTCCCTCCTTAGTGCCCGTCACCCAGGTACCATGCCCCACCACCTACTTCCCCTTCTGCACTCCTCTAAGTCCCAGAAATACGAGTCTCTCATGGTTTTTCTTCCTCCCTAATTTATCCCCACTCTGTTACCCTCCTTCCCTTATGATCCCTTTCACTATTTATTATATTCCATGTATGAGTAAAATTATGATGACTGTTCTTCAATTGACTTATTTTTTTTGTTTGACTTATTTCATTGGCATAATTCCCCTGTAGTTTCATACACGTTGATGGAAATGGTAGCAATTGACTATTTCTGATGACTGAGAAATATTTTTTGTATATATAAATCGTATCATGTTTATCAATTCATCTGTCAAAGGACATCGTGGCTTCTCCCATAGTTTGCCTATGGGTATTTGTGGACATTGCTGCTGTAAACATTGGGGTGCATGTGTCCTGCCGCTTCACTACATATGTATATTTTGGATAAATCCCGAGTAGTATAATTGCAGGGTCGGAGGGTAGCTCTATTTTTAACGCTTTCAGGATCCTCCACCCAGTTTTACAGAATGGCTGCACCAGTTCACATTCCCTCCAAAGGTGCATGAAGGTTCCCCTTTCTCCACATTCTCTCTAACGTTTGATGATTTCTTTTGTATTAATTTTTGCTATTCTCTGTGGTGTAAAGCAGCAGCTGATTGTGGTTTGGATGTGCTTTTCCCTGAAAGCAAGTGATCTGGACCAATTTTTAATGGACTTATTGGCCATATGTAGGTTTTATTTGGAAAAACATCTGTTCATGTTTTATTGCCATTTCTTGCCTGGAATCCCTGTTCTTGTGTGTTGAGTTTGATAGGTTCTTTATAGATGTTGGATACAAGCCCTTTGTCTGATATGTCATCTGCTAGTATCATCTTCCCTTCTGTATGTTGTGTTTTAGTTTTGTTGAGAGTTTCCTTTGCTCTCCAGAACATTCTTATCTTGATGGAGCTCCCAAAATTCATATTTGTTTTTGTTTGCCTTGCCATTATATATATGCCTTGCAAGAAATTGCTGTGGCTATGTTCCAAAAAGCTGTTCCCTCTCATCTCCTGACAGAGATTTATTTTTTGTTTACATTTTATTTATTTTTTTGACATCCCCTCTTTATTTTTTATAATAAATTTATTTTTATTGGTGTTCAATTTACCAACATACAGAATAATACCCAGTGCTCATCCCGTCAAGTGCCCCCTTCAGTGCCCATCACCCATTCACATCCACCCCCTGCCCTCCTACCCTTCCAGAAATTTGGACGGATTTTTTTCTCACATTTTATTCTGTTTTTTTTTTTCATGTGTATGTGAGTTTTAATACATCAATTTCCAAGTAACATCTTCAGTTAGAATGGAGGTAGGTTCTAACTGTCATCAAAGAGCGACGAGCTGATATCTGCCTCCAAGGCATACATATTTCTGAGAATAGAACTTATGGCCTCTGTGTCCCACATCCTGATTGCCTGTATGCTTAGCTTCAAACAGGCTTATGTTCGATGCATGACAGAAGTTGGGTGAGAGGAAAGCGGGAGGTGAAGGCTCACATTTTAATCATATTGACTTTATATTTTTGTTTGGTATAAGAGAATGGTCCATTTTAATTCTCCTGCAGGAGCTGTTCAATTTTCTTCATACCAATTATTTTTGAGACTGTTATAGTTTCCCAGGGGATATTCTTTCCTATTTTGTCGAAGATTTTGACCATATATTTGGAGGCCCATTTCCAGGTTCTATAAGCTGTTCTATTGATCTATGTGTCTGTTTTTGTGCCAGGACCACACCGCTTGATGATCATAACTTTGTAGTGCAGCTTGAAATCACGCACTCTGATGCCCCAGGTTTGGTTTTCTTTCTTAACCTTCCTCTGCCTATTGGAGCTCTTTTCTGATTTTATAGAAATCTGAAGATTATTTGTTTCATCACTGGGAAGAATGATAGTGGTATCCTTATAGGACTTGCATTCAGTGTCTACATTGCCATGGGTAGCATAGACATTTTCCCAAAGTTTATTTTTCTGATCCATGAGCATGGAATGTTTCTCCATCTCTTTGTGTCTTCTTTGATTTCTTTCATAAGTGTTCTCTAGATTTAAAGGACAGATCCTTTACTTCATTGGTTAGGGTTATTCCTAGGTATCTTATAGTTGGTGCCATTGTAAATGAGTTCAATTCCCTAATTTCTCTCTTGTCAGTCTCACTGTTAGTTTATAGGAATGCAGGTGCCCTCTATGCCATGGTTTTGTCTCCTGCCACGTCTCTACATTGCTATGTCATTTCTAGAAAATTTAGGTGGTGTGTCTTGGAGTTTAGATACAAATATCATGTACTCTACAAAAAGGGAGAGTTTCATTTCGTCTTTGTCATTTTGAATGGATTTTATTTATTTTGTTGTCTGATTGCTGATGGTAGGATTTCTACTCCGATAGTGACACAAGTGCTGAGATTGGGAATCTCTGCTGTCTTTGTGAAATTATGGACAACTCTGTTTTTCCCCACTGAGAATGAGATTCACTGTGAAAGTCATAGATGGCTTTTATAAGATTGAAGAATGTTCCCTCTATCCTCCACTTAAAGAGTTTTAATCAGGAACATATACTGGGAGGGGCAAGATGGTGGAAGAGTCCAGTCCCCAAGTCACCTGTCCCCACCAAATTACCTAGATAACCTTCAAATCATCCTGAAAATCTACTAATTTGGCCTGATATTTAAAGAGAGAACAGCTGGAATGCTACAGAAGACGTCGCGCTACTATAAAGGTAGGAAGATGGGGGGGGAAAGAATTAAAGAAACAAAGGGCATCCAAGGGGGAGAGGCCCTGCAAGGAACCGGGATAAGGCCGGAGTGAGTGCCCAAGGACAGGAAAGCCCCATCCCAGAGAAGCAGGAACTTCACCAATCTTCCCTGGCAGAAAGGCACTTGCAGGGAGTTAGAGCAGGACCCCAGGAGGGCGGGGATGCCCTCAGGCTCCGGGGGACACTAACAGAGCAACTGCGCACTGGGGAGAGTGCACCGAACACCCTAAAGGGCTGCAGCAGACACGCATTGATCTGGGAGCAGCTCGGAGGGGCTCGGTCGGTGGCTCCGGCGGAGGGAGGCTGGCCGGCCAGGAGCGCAAATCCAACAGCGCAGGCCCAGGAGCTCAGGGTGCCAGGACACAGCCCAGGATTCGACCTACCCATGGGATAGGAAGAGGCCAGGAGCTCAGGACAGCAAGGACGCTCCTGCCCCGAGCTGAGCAGATCAGCGGCCCCACCTGGAGCCTCAAGGCCCTGCAGACTGAGAGCTCCGGAGCTACTGCAGGGGCTGACTCCAGGGCTGCAGAGCTGGCCCCGCCACTGGGGCTGTTCCTTCTGGGGCCTCACAGGGTAAACAACACTCACTGAGCCCTGCACCAGGCAGGGGGCAAGAGCAAATCCCCCAAGTGCTAACACCTGAAAAGAAGCACAACAGGCCCCTCCCCCAAAAGACCAGCTAGATGAACAGGGAAACTCAACAGACTTAAAGTATACAGAATCAGAAGATACTCCCCCATGAGTGGTTTTTTTTTTCTTTTTGCTGAGGGCATCACAATGCCAGATTTCAGGTTGTACTACAGAGCTGTGGTCATCAAGACAGTGTGGTACTGGCAAAAAACAGACACATAGATCAATGGAACAGAATAGAAAATCCAGAAGTGGACCCTCAAGTTTATGGTCAACTAATATTTGATAAAGGAGGAAAGACTATCCATTGGAAGAAAGACAGTCTCTTCAATAAATGGTGCTGGGGAAATTGGACATCCACATTCAGAAAAATGAAACTAGACCACTCTCTTTCACCATACACAAAGATAAACTCAAAATGGATAAAAGATCTTAATGTGAGACAAGATTCCATCAAAATCCTAGAGGAGAACACAGGTAAAACTCTTTTGAACTCGGCCACAGTAACTTCTTGCAAGATACATCCACGAAAGCAAAAGAAACAAAAGCAAAAATGAACTATTGGGACTTCATCAAGATAAGAAGCTTTTGCATAGCAAAGGGTACAGTAAACAAAACTAAAAGACAACCTACAGAATGGGAGAAGATATTTGCAAATGACGTATCAGATAAAGAGCTAGTATCCAAGATCTATAAAGACCTTATTAAACTCAACAGCAAAGAAACAAACAATCCAATCATGAAATGGGCAAAAGACATGAACAGAAATCTCACAGAGGAAGACACAGACATGGCCAACATGCACATGAGAAAATGCTCTGCATCACTGGCCATCAGGGAAATACAAATCAAAACCACAATGAGATACCACCTCACACCAGTGAGAATGGCGAAATTAACAAGGCAGGAAACCACAAATGTTGGAGAGGATGTGGAGAAAAGGGAACCCTCTGCACTGTTGGTGGGAATGTGAACTGGTGCAGCCACTCTGGAAAACTGTGTGGAGGTTCCTCAAAGAGGTAAAAATAGACCTGCCCTACGACCCAGCAGTTGCACTGTTGGGGATTTACCCCAGAGACTCAGATGCAATGAAACTCCGGGACACCTGCACCCCGATGATTATAGCAGCAATGTCCACAGTAGCCAAACTGTGGAAGGAGCCTCGGTGTCCATCAAAAGATGAATGGATAAAGAAGATGTGGTTTATGTATACAATGGAATATTCCTCAGCCATTAGAAATGACAAATACCCACCATTTGCTTTGACGTGGATGGGACTGGAGGGTATTATGCTGAGTGAAGTAAGTCAATCGGAGAAGGACAAACATTATATGATCTCATTCATTTGGGGAATGTAAATAATAGTGAAAGGGAATATAAGGGAAGGGAGAGGAAATGAGTGGAAAGTATCAGAAAAGGAGACAGAACATAAAGACTCCTAACTCTGGGAAATTAGGGATTGAGGAAGGGGAGGAGGGCGGAGGGTGGGGGTGAATGGGTGATGGGCACTGAGGAGGGCACTTGACAGGATGAGCACTGGGTGTTATTCTGTATGTTGGTAAATTGAACGCCAGTAAAAAATAGATTTATTGTAAAAAACAACTAATAAATAAATAAATAAAATGAAAAATAAAAGAATAATAATAAAAAAGAATGGAATCTAAGACTGGAGCTGAGTATGTAGTCAGAGGACATGCAAATAAGGCCCTCCCTACACTGATTAAACCAGCCCAGCCCTGACCCTAAGCCTGGGGAGGAGCTCTAGCAACAGGATCCCCAGGTGGCCCCATTCAATGCTCAAGACACAACACAGACAAACCACTATGGAGTCTGTGCTCCGCTGGGTTCTCCTTTTCGCTATTTTAAAAGGTAATTCATGGTGAAGAAGGGACCTTGAGTCTGTGAGTGGAGGGGAGTGAGCGAAACAGGAGATGTCAGACAGTCTCCTGACCAGGATGTCTTGTGTCTGCAGGTGTCCAGGGTGAAGTGCAGCTGGTGGAGTCTGGGGGAGACCTGGTGAAGCCTGGGGGGTCCCTGAGACTCTCCTGTGTGGCCTCTGGATTCACCTTCAGTAGCTACAGCATGGAGTGGGTCCGCCAGGCTCCAGGGAAGGGGCTGCAGTGGGTCGCATACATTAACAGTGGTGGAAGGAGCACAAGCTCCGCAGACGCTGTGAAGGGCCGATTCACCATCTCCAGAGACAATGCCCAGAACACGCTGTATCTGCAGATGAACAGCCTGAGAGCCGAGGACACGGCCATGTATTACTGTGCGAGTGACACAGTGAGTCGACCTCAGTGTGAGCCCGGACACAATATCTATCTGTATAAGGGGATCAGGACCACCAGAGGGTGCACGCTCCTCCCCACTTCTGTCTTGAAGGCCCAGGAGCAGGTACACAGGGAGGTTCCGGGCAGGTTTCCTGTCGGAGTCTGGGTTTCCTCTCCATGGAGCAGTTTCCCTCAGGGAGTCTCCCTGAACACTTGATTGTGTGTTTACCTCTTCAGTCTCTTTCTTAGAGACTTAGAATTCAACTATAGCACTTGCACTTACTTGTACTTAACTTTTCCTGATCCGAAATATTAATCGATTACAAATAAGTACATTCATGTCATCTGAACATTTTCATGAGTCCTATTGTCACTCCCTTTCGATCACAGGACCCCATGATAACTGTTCTCTTGCACATCACGGTATTCAGTGATCTCCATTCAACACAAAATAAAAGAGACATTCAACAAAAATGTTAAAAATGGCCTGGGATTGATAAAAATTCCCAGCATGGCATGGTAGGGAGGTGGACTCTGAGGTCCCTCACACACACACACAATCATGAGAGAATAAGCTTTGAATACCTTCACCTTCATGTCTGATGAGAGCCAGGCAAGTTTCTCATCATGTCATAAATGCCTGGATGGTGCCAGGGAGGACACTAGATTCGGGTGTGTGTTGTGGGTCAGTGGTGGGGACAGGATCCTGCTCCATGGGATTTGGGGAGGAGGTGGGGCCCCAGGGGAGCACTTAGGTCAGGAGGTGCAGCCTCATGATAGGTCCAGGGCCCTTATACACCAGGATGGGAAGGCTCCCTGCATCCTTGCCCCATGTGAGTTGATGGGGAAAGGATGGGCTAGGACGTGGGTGCTCTCCAGACACCACCTCTGCCTGCACCTGGACATCAGACGACCCACATTCCAGATCTGTGAGAATGAGTGTCTGTGGTTTGACCCATCCAGTCCATGTTCGATGTTCCAGGAGTTGGGACAGAGTAAAATAATTTTTTCTTTGTTTAAATTGAATTCACAAATATTTACTACACACTCAGTGCTCATCACATCATGTGCCCTCCTTAACTCAAATTACACAGTTCCCCCATCCCCCATGCCCTCCCTTCAAATGACCGTCAGTGTTTTTTCCCCAGAATTAAGTGTCTCTCATGATTTGTCTTCTGTAGTATTACCCTACTAAGTTTCACTCCTTCCTTTATGGTCTCTTTCAATATTTTGTATATTCCACCTATGAATGAGACCATACCATTGCCTTTCTGTGATTAATTTCTCTCAACATAATACCTCCAATTCCACCCATGTTGAAGGAAATGTGATTTCATGTTATTCATCATTTCTGACAGGTGTGTAATACCCCATTGTATATATAAACCATATTTTGTGTATGTTTTTATTGTATTTCAATTTGCCAACATATATTATAACAGCCAGTACTCATTCCGCCAATTGCCCCCCTCAGCTCCTGTCATCCAGGCACCCCAATTCCCGGACCTTCTCCCCTTCCACTCTCCTCGTTTTTTTCCCCATACGTAGCAGTTTCTCATGTACTGTCACTGTCTCTGATAATTGCCACTCATTCTACCTCCTTTCCCCTTTATTCCCTTGCAGTATTTCTTATGTTCTTTTTATGAGTGAAATCATATAATGTTTGTCCTTCTCTGAATCACTTACTTCACTCAACATAATACCCTTCACGTCCTTCCACGTTGAAGCAAATGATGAGTATTTGTCATTTTTAATGGCCAAGTAACGTCCCAAAGGAGACCATATCTCCTTTATCCATTCATCTGTCAATGGACATTGAAGCTCCTTCTGCAGTTTCTTTATCCACTTTTCTGTAGAAGGGCTTCCTGATTCCTCTCACAGTTTGACTATTGTGGACATTGCTGCTGTGAACATTAGGGGGCAGGAGTCCCTTAATTTCTTTAAATTTGTGTATTTGTGGTAAATACCCTGTAGTGTAGTGGCTGCATAATAGGGTGGCTCTATTCTCACCTTTTCAGGACATTCCATTCTGTTTTCTGGAGTGGCTGAACAAGCCTGCATTCCCACCAAAAATGAAAGAGAAAGTTCCACTTTCTCAATATCCTCGCTTATATTTATTGTTTTTAGCCTTGTTACTTTATCCATTCTGAGTTGTATAAGTGGGATCTTAGTGTGATTTTCATTTGTATTTCCCTGATGACAAGTCATGTGGATCACTTTTCTCTTCTGCCTGTTGGCCATGTGTAGGTCTTCTTTGGAGAAACGGCTGTTTGTGCCTTCTCTCCATTTCCTGATTGGATTTTTGTTTTGTTGGGTGCTGACTTTGTTAAGGAAATATCTTGTCCTATTCTGTACGTTGCCTTTCATTTTGTCGCCTGTTGCATTGTTGTACAGATTCCTCCTTTATGAACTCCTAATAGTTTACTTTCCCAATGTTTCCCTGTTCTTTCCTATGCCTTTTGAGAGGTGCCTTGATAACAGTCCCTGCAGCTGAGGCCAAAAAGTTGCTACCTGAATTCTCCTCTAGGATTTTGATGAATTAGTGTCTCAGGTTTTGGTACTTCATCCATTTTGAGATGAGGAGGGCAAGGGGTGGGGGTGAGTGGGTGACGGGCACAGATGAGGGCACTTGATGCGATGAGCACTGTGTGTTATTTTGTATGTTGGCAAATTGAACACCAATAAAAAATAAATTTATTATTAAAAAAACATCATAGACTTTCTTCAGGTAGTTGAGACAGACAATCCTAAGAGATGTAAGGCACAGGTAGAGTGTAGTGACACATTAATCCAACGCTTATATTCTTGCATTTTCAGACTGCATTTGTTGTGTCAAGAACCTGTTAAGCTCCCTCAGCCAGTCAAAGGAGGATTTCGCACATATTCAGTCCTGGAGTTAGGACTAAACTGTTGTCAATCATAGAGACCTGTGGAAAAGACACAGTGGAAACACAGGAGGAGAATCTTGGGGCAAGATAAACAGAGTTGCTCAGACACTTTGGGAGTTCAGCTTAAGGATGTTGTTTTATAACAGTTTCATAAGGTGGTGATGTGTTGAGCCTGTGGAGTTTGTGTCTTACCATCACATTACAGGGTTGTGTTGTCCTGACTGCTGTGGATACCTTGTCACTTGGTGAACATTTGGTGCCCCCTGTTCCCATTTCAAACCCACCAGCACATATGAATCTACCTCTGGTCATGAGTTTCCCCTTAGGGTGTTCCTCACTGGAAACCCTCAACAACCTTACATTACATATTTGCCCTTTTTCTTTTATTTACATACAATCCTTTTTGCAATGGGATCAGCACAAGCCAGGTAAAGTGAACTGGTGAAAAAAATATTGCAGGTCTGCCATCCTATCCTGTAGTCTACACGTGAACCTACCTGGAGGTGAAGCTAAATCAGGGTAATTAAGTCCACTCACATTCAGCAAGACAAGGGAGAAGCACTGAATGCCCAGAAGCAGTGGAGGGGTTGGCTTTCTCCAAGTTCAACAATATTTGTACACAGACCTTCACTCCACAGACTTGCACAGAGGATTCTCTGATGCTTAGTGATGCTGAACACAGATGGATGTTTGTATTCTTTTAAAGTTTTTATTTGTTTATTTGAGATACAGACAGATTGCACACATAGAGGAGGTAACAGTGAGAGTAGCAAATTATTTTCTTTTTGTAAACCCAGTGTGGGGATGGGTCCTAGGACCCTGAGATCATGACCAGAGCTGAGGTCAAAGATTAACCAATTGACTAACTAAGAACATAATTTTGTTGGTTTTCTATAGAAAAATGATTATGGAAGACCTTCGCCTAATTCTTTAAAATATTTTTATATTTAATTAGACAGAAAGAGGTTGCAGGAGAGGAGCAGATGGAGAATGAGAGAGATCTCAAGGTGATTCCCCATGACCACATAGCCTGACTCAGGGCTCAATCCCAGGATCCTGAGATTAAGACCTGAGAAAAAACCAAGAGTCATATGATTAACCACCTGAGTCACCCTGGGCTCAATCCATGCCCAAGTTCTTAATTAGGGGATCGGGGTATTGTCATTGTTCTATGTTACATATTTACTCTTGAGGTTAAGGGTCCCTTCTCTATTTTGGATACTAATTCCTTCTCAATATATAGTTGAACACACTGACCCGCATTTCATAGGCTGCATTCTTGCTCTAATATTTGCTATACACAATTTCTATTTCATGTAGCCCCTGTCGTCTGTTTTTGTTTTTACCTATGATTTTGCTTTTATATCAAAAAAATAAGAGCCAAGTAAATGCCATCATGTTTTCTCCTTAGTTTTCATCTAGAGTTCCAGGGTCGAGACTTCTGAATTCTTCAATTCATTTTGTGATTTTCTGTGTCCATGCGTCTCTATGATGTAAGATAATAACCAAGTATCATTTTTTTTTGCATGAGGCTGTCCAACACCATTTGTTATACTGACTATCCTTTCCCCAGTGTGTATTCTTAGATACCTGTGGAGAATTTACTGCCTGTAGGTACACACATTTACTTCTGGGCTCCTTAATGTGCTGTACTGTGTACATGTCTGATAATATATGGTCACAAAGTATTGTCCTGAATATGCCTCCCCAAATATTTATAAAGAGGTAAGTGTGATGCCTGAGGATTGGTCTTCTTTTTCATTATTGTATCGTCACTCTCATGGGATTTGTTTTCCATATGCTGATGCGTATTTTCTATTTAAAAAACAATGGGCCCTGAGGGGGCACTTGACAGGATGAGCACTGGGTGTTATTCTGTATGTTGGCAAATTGAACACCAATAAAAATAAATTTATTATTAAAAAACTGGAATTTTGATTGTTAATTAACATTAAATTATCAGAATGGAAAACAGAAATAGTGTCTATAAAAATACAAATAATCAAGGAGATTTAAATAAATATATGAAAAGACAAATGAAATTTAAAACTCATAGGTAGTCTAGGAAAATATATAAGCCTAAAATAAATACAATTAAATTTCAAAGTGATGACATTACGGACACCAAAGAAATCAAATAGTCCATGAAAAAAATACGAAGATGATAGTACAGCACATATTGAATAAACAAAGTAAATTTTAAAATTTCTTCAATTGCCAATCCGCTAAAAGTTTTCATGAAGAAGTACAAAATGAACAAATCCATTCTAGTAAGACAAATAAAGTCCAAGATCAGATGGATTTATCTATGAATTCTACCAAACACTTTAAGAAGAATTAAGACCAAAACATTTGAATCTCTTCCAAAATAATTAGAATGGACGATGCCCAGATTGACTTAAGGAGGCCAGGGTGACTCTGACAACAAAGCAAGGCAAGGACCCCACAGGAAGGGACTCAAGGTAATATCTCAGATGCACATAAATGCAAAATCCTGGCATCCTGAATGCAACAGCATATGGAGAGGATCACACAGGAGGACCCAGAGGAAATAAGCCCTGGGGTGCAAGGATCCTTCAATATGCCCAGATTATAAATGGGATCCCCTGAATTAGCAGAGTGAAGGATTAGATGTACATGATCCTTTCCTATAATGCCTAAAACCATTTGTCGAAAGCCATCACACTTTATCCTCAAAACATCTTAAAAATCGAGTCAGAAGAAATCGAGTTGATGAAATAGTGGCAATTTCCAAAACACACACACTAATACCATATTCAACAGTGAAAAACTGAAGCCTTCCTGTCAAATCAGGAGCCACACGAAGATGCTCATTCCCCCCATGAGTATTCAACATGGTATCATGAAGGAGAGTAAACTTGACACCACACATATGTCAGCTGGTCCCCTGGGTTATTGTGAACAAATGCCACTTGAAAACCCCCAGAGTTCAAACATGGTGAGCCATATACATCCCCTTGTTGGCAGGAAGTAAATCTTCTTCCAAATGTTCCCTTCTCTGTCCCAGGAGGGAAGAATCATCCTCAGCACCAGAACAGGGAACATAGGGCTCAGACGCTGTACAAACAGGTCTTGTCCATTTCTCAATAATTCACTGACCCAAAAAACCTCATGGCCTTAAATCTCCAAAAATAAAAGTTCTTGTTGTCTCAGAGGCACATGGGTTGCCTACTTTGGTCATTGTCTTGGTGTCATATTCTTGGTAGCTAAAGCACAAGCAAAATGAAATACTTTACTCGCAAGATCTGTCTAATGTCTACAGGGTTGTCAGACCACAGAACCCAGTAAAATGGAAGAAAAATATTTTGACCACAACAATGGGAAGACCTACCCAGGAAATATAGGTAATGAAAAAATAAAAGATTTGTTAATCAGAATAAAACAATATTTTTCCATATGTCATAATCTGTTGCAAAGAAAAACCTTTCAACCTCCACAAACAAATATTTAAAATTAATGAATTATTTCAGGGAATTTTCAGGAAGTAAAATAAACATAAAAATAAAAATAAAGCTTTATTTTAACAGAGTAACACAAATGATATAAAGGGAAATGAACAAAATAATTTCATTGACATTAACAATAAAAATAAATTACATGAGGTTAAGTATCAGGACATAGTTAAAATACTGCAGACTACAAATTCTCAACAATAACGTGAGATTTTTTTAAAGATTTTATTTTATTTTAATTTATTTTATTTATTTTTTTATAATACATTTATTTTCTTGTTGGTGTTCAATTTGCAAACATACAGAACAACACCCAGTGCTCATCCCATCAAGTTTCCCCCTCAGTGCCTTTCACCCGTTCACCCCCACCCTCCTACCCCTCCCCTTCCACCACCCCTAGTTCTTTTTCCAGATAGGAGTCTTTCTTGTTCTGTCTCCCTTTCTGATATTTCCGACCCCTTTCTTCTCCCTTCCCTTCTATTCCCTTTCACTATTGTTTATATTCTCCAAATGAATGAGAACATATAATATTTGTCCTTCTCCAATTGACTTATTTCACTCAGCATAATACCCTCCAGTTCCTTCCATGTTGAAGCAAATGGTGGGTATTTGTCATTTCTAATGGCTGAGTAACATTCCATTGTATACATAGACCACATCTTCTTTATCCATTCATCTTTCAGTGGACACCGAGGCTCCATCCAGAGTTTGGCCATTGCGGACATTGCTGCTGGAAACATCGGGGTGCAGGTGTACCGGCGTTTCATTGGATCTGTATCTTTGGGGTAAATCCCCAACAGTGCAATTGTTGGGTCGTAGGACAGTTCTATTTTTAACATTCTATTATCATGCATTGGAAGAATAAATATTGATAAAATGTCTATCCCTCCAACAGCAATTACGCATTCAATACAAACCCTATCAAAATATCACCAACAATTTTCCAGGAAATGGAACAAACAATCCTAGAACATGTAAGGAAACAAAAAAGATTCTGATGGGACAAAGGAATGTGGAAAAAAACCCAAAGCAGAAGGCATCACAGGTGGGGATTTCAAAGTTGTGGTCATCAAGACAGTATAATAGGGGCAGGAAAACATGCACATAGGTCAATGGAATGGAATAAAGAACCCATAAATGGACACACAGCTCTGAGTTCAACTTATCCTCATCAAAATACAAAAGACTATCAACTGCAAAAAGGACAATCTCTTGAACAAGTGGTGTTGGGAACATTGGACAGCTGCAAGTAGAAGAATGAACCTGCCACATTCTTAGACTCCACACAAAGATAAACTCAGAGTAGACGAAAGACCTAAATGTGAGGCAGGAAACCAACAAAATCCAAGAGATTTTGTGACCTCAGTTGCAACAGTTATTGGTACTCGACTCACCAAAGGGAAGGAAAACAAAATAAAAAACGAATTCTATGGACTATATTAAGGAAGGAGCTGTCGTACAGCTATGGAGACACTCAACACAATTAAAAGGAAACCTAATGAATGGGAAAAGATATGGATTCCTGTGGAGCTGGAACATCTGTCTGTGGCTCAGATCATAATCCCAGGGCTCTGGGATCGAGACCAGCATCTGACTCCTTGTGGGGAGCCCACTTCTCCTTCTGCCTATGTCTCTGCGACTCTGTCTCATGAATATGAATAAAATTGTCAAAAAAAGAATGGGAGAAGATATTTGCAAATCTATCTTCAGATTAAGTCTGGCTTCCAAAATCGACAAATAAATTATCAAGGTAAACAAACACAAGGGGAAAAGTTAAGTCAGAAATGGGCAGAAGACATGAAGAGACACCCTGTGCCGAAATGAGTTGCCGACTCTCAGTTTATATGAGGTAGGTCGTCCACATGCAAAATGAAATTTATTGTCTCCTCAAGGTGTGCCTTATATCAACTAATTATATCAGACAATGGATCCAAAAGACAAGAGGGAAATATTTTCTGCCCCAGACTGGAGGACCTCGCAGAAAACTTGGGAAGAAAACTACATAAAGAAAAAGAAAAACGGATCCCTGGGTGGCACAGCGGTTTGGCGCCTGCCTTTGGCCCAGGGCATGATCCTGGAGACCCGGGATCGAATCCCACATCAGGCTCCCGGTGCATGGGGCCTGCTTCTCCCTCTGCCTATGTCTCTGCCTCTATCTCTCTGTGTGTGTGGCGATCATAAATAATAAAAAAAAGAAAAAGAAAAATTCGGAAACTGGAAAGAAAGTAATTTGTTTGCCTATGACAATGTCTTAAGAGTGTCAGTGAGTAAAAACCTCACATAAAATCTGGAAGAAGTAACTTAGAGCTCAGAAAAAATCAAGATATAAAATCAGCAAATAAAATAAAGATATGTTTCTACAAACTAACAACAAATTACCTACACAAAATTAACAAAATAATCCACCATAATTAATTTCAAAAATAAATATTTCGGATTAAAATTTACTAAGGAGATAAAATATTCTATCGAAAATTACCTATATTGATAAGAGTCTTTTGAAAATGCACACAGAAATGGAAATAACTCCACTTACACGTTAGAAATTTGTATAGTCATCATGCCAGCTACACAAATTTCTATAGAATTCTGAAGCAACACTTGTGGTGAAATTAAAGATTCGAATGTAAGTCTGGAGCCGGTTATATAGTCAGAGGACATGGAAATAAGGTCTTCCTTCCACTGATTAAACCAGGCCAGCCCCGACCCTGCAGCTGGGAGAGGAGCCCCAGCCCCAGGATCCCCAGGTGTCCCCATTCAGGGATCAGGACAGAACACAGACAACTCACCATGAAGTCTGTGCTCAGATGGATTTGCCTTGTCACTATTTTAAGAGGTAATTCATGGAGAACAAGAGACCTCGAGTATGTGAGTGGAGGTGAGTGAGAGAAACGGGATGTGGGACAGTTTCCTGACCAGGGTGTCTTGTGTCTGCAGGTGTCCAGGGTGAGGTGCAGCTGGTGGAGTCTGGGGGAGACCTGGTGAAGCCTGGGGGGTCCCTGAGACTCTCCTGTGTGGCCTCTGGATTCACCTTCAGTAGCTACTACATAAGCTGGGTCCGCCAGGCACCAGGGAAGGGGCTGCAGTGGGTCGCATACATTAGCAGTGGTGGAAGTAGCACAGACTACGCAGACGCTGTGAAGGGCCGATTCACCATCTCCAGAGACAACGCCAAGAACACGCTGTATCTGCAGATGAACAGCCTGAGAGCCGAGGACACGGCCGTGTATTACTGTGCAGACACAGTGAGGGGACCTCAGCGTGAGCCCAGACACAAACCTCCCTGTGGAAGGGGATCAGGACCACCAGGGGGTGCACACTCCTCACCACTTCTGTCTTGAAGGTCCAGGCGCAGGTGCAGAGGGAGGTTCTGGGCAGGTTTCCTGTCAGGGACGGGGCTTCCTCTCCAAGGAGCAGTTTCCCCAAGGGAGTCTCTCTGGGCACAGGATTCTGTGCTTACGTATTCAGTCTCTAACTTACACACTTTGTGTCATAGAAAGAGAAATATTTCAATTCCAAAAATGACAGTGCCTCTTGCTTTACTTATTCCTTATTCAATTTCTGATTTGGAAATCTGGTTGGTTTTAGTCAAGAACTCTTCTTATATGCTCAAGGACAAATATGCTTAAAATTTCTTACTACTGTTCATAAATACCAGTTTATTACCCATATCTCCATTTACCACAACTTCTCCTTTATAAGAGGCCCATCTGTATACATGGAACATGAAACAACCACCCAGCTCTCCGTGCAATGATTTTATTTTATTTTATTTTGTATATTTTTATTGGATTTCAATTTGCCAACATATACCATAACACCCAGTGCTTTTCCGTCCAAGTGCCCACCTCACTGCCTGTCACCCAGTCACCCCAACCCTCTGCCGACCTCCCCTTCCACTACCCCTTGTTCATTTCCCAGAGTAAGGATTCTCTCATGTTCTGTCTCCTTCCCTGACATTTCCCCCTCATTTTCCTTTCTTTCTCCTTTATTCCCTTTCTCGATTTTTTACATTCACTGAATAAATGCGACCATATGTTTGTCATTTTCCCATTGACTTACTTCACTCAGCATAATACCCTCCAGTTTCATCCACGTTGTTGCAAAGGGTGGGTATTCCTCGTTTCTAATATGCAAGGATTTTAGAAACAACATAAAGTTCATGCTGGTCATGACACTACAAAGGGCTCAAAAACGAAATGGAGAGAAGATTGAGTGCAGGTGTGACTTCAGTCTTGAACCACTCTCACAGAATCAATATCAGTGGGAATCTGGGAAAGCAAGGGACCCCAAGAAGTACGTTGTGAGGATGTGTAGTCTGAAGAGCCCCCCACATACACACAGACACGAGAGTACAAAACTTTATCACCTTCATCATCCTGTCTGTTGAGAGCAGGGTAGGCCTCTCAGTACATCATAAGTGCTTGGATTTTGGAAGGACACTGGCTCATGGTGTGTGTTGTGGGACAGTGTTAGGGACGAGGTCCTGCTCCAAGAGGGGCTTGTGTGGAGTCAGTGTCCCACCTGCATCAAAGAAGGGAATTCAATGGTTCCTGCTGGATTTCCCATGGGTGGGGCAGGAGGAGAAGAGGGAGGACTGGTGATCACAGGTGTCAGCTGGTGACACTCAAAGATACGGTGTGATGACAAACTAAATTAAACTATTATGAAAACTGAGAGAACAAAGGTGGAGGAGGACTTTCCACCTGCAGGGAATAACTCATGGATCCTTCAGGTGCTGATATCAGCTCACTCTGTGTGACCTCTATATCCCTGTTTTGGAACCTAACGTCCATGTGTTGGGAGAATGAGGTGGAGCCTTAGGGGAACACTGAGGTCAGGAGTTGCAGCCTCATGATGGGATCAGGGAGCTTATACACAGGACTAGGAAAGCTCCCTGCCTCTGGGCCCCATATTAGGTGACAGGGAAAGGATGGGCTAGGACGTGGGCGCTCTCCAGATACCACATCTGCCTGCACCTGGACCTCAGACATCCCATACTCCAGAGCTGTGAGAATAAGTGTCTGTTGTTTAATCCATAGAGTCTGGGAATGCAGTGACATCACCCAGAAACACTTAAACAGGGTCTCACCTCTTATTTGTCCTTTACAATCTGGTCCCAGGAAAACACTCCGGGTATGACAAAATAGAGCAGGAAACCCATACCTGGACTCACTGTCCTCAGGCACCGTCCATGCTCCTGTCCTTAGTTGCTGTGCATCACGTTTGTGCCACACATTCTTCCTACAACTCTGGGGTTCATTAGACCCATTAGAATCCTGGGATTCCTCCCTCTTTACCACCTGTGCACCTTCAAGGCAGCACATCCCCATGGAAGCGGACATCAAAAGGTTCAGATTTTCCTCTCTGCTGCTCATACTACTATGCAGAATATTCTGGATCAGCCTCCCTCCTGTCATCATTGCCACAGCTACATGTCCCCATGAGAAAATCCACACCTCCTACGTCCAAAAGGTGGTCTGTTTTCTACATGTCGACTTGCAGTTTTTGTTCTCCCAGACGTCTGAGTGATTTCATCAGAAATCAGAATGATTGCATAACTGCCTATCATGTTCCAGTTACGAGACAAGCCCAAGGACCCTGATCCATAATCTTAACTCCTCCCTCCCAATGCTGTTATAGCAACAACCATGTGGGGAATTCCCTCTGGTTTATATGCTGAAGATCAAACAGGGATTCTGGAATTTTATTTTAAAATCATCTAAATTTATTTCCCTCCCAACTATTATCTCAGTCCTGTGGATTAAGTTGCTGCTTGAGTGTATGTTGTACAATTATTATATTATTTTGCAGTAAGTAATGTTGACACCTGTGATCCATGCACATATTGTCCCTAATGAGTGACATAGAGAGGAAAGCACCTCTCAACATGTGACACGGGCTTTGGGCAGGAGGTCGGGGATCCTCCACAGGACAAGAATTGCGGGGACATTATTACCACAATTCTGTGTCTTCATTCTATTGAGGTAGATACTCTAGAGATGGTGTGGGCAGCTGGCAGTCTCTCAAATGCACATGATTCTTTCAGGGATGGAAACTGCTGGAACTGGGGGCAGAACAGAAGTCTTGTCTCATTTGGCAGGGACAAAGGGACTGACATGAGAAACCCAAAATTTGAGGTAGATCAGAGCAGGAAACTGGAATTGAATTCCGTAACGTTGGTATTTTCCCTAAGTCTCTATATTCCTCTGTATGTACAAAAGCCAGTTCTATATCCTGCTCCAGAATAACAGCTTTATGATAAAGAGGTCACATAGGGTGCTGGGTCTGCTTTCAGAGAGTGTCTGTGGTGTGTGCTGCATGCACTGTGTTGTCCTGTTTTGGCTATTTCCTTCAAGCCAGGCATCTACACAGGCCCTCCTTTCCTGCAGTGGGCAGTGTGTGGTCTCTGGCCATCATGTGGTGAGTTTTAACAGGTTGTGCTCTGCTCTGCTTGTTAAATGAGCCCTGATGCCACCTCCACTAGAACTGAGGCCCTGCTGAATTCTCTGGTTAGGAGATGTGGGTGGGCAAGGGTGCAGCCGCTCTGGGAAACCACATGGTGTGACATCAAATAAGTAATAGTAGACCTACCTTATGATCCAGCAACTGCACTACTGGTCATTTACTCTAAGAATATAAAAGCACTAAGGTGCCTGGGTGGCTCAGCAGTTGAGCACATGCCTTCAGTTCAGGTCATATTCCCAATCTGAGGATTGTGTCTCATATTGGACACCTGGGAGGAGCCTGTTTCTCACTCTTTGTCACTGCCTCGTTCAGTCTCCCATGAATAAATATATAAAATCCTTAAAAGGAAAAAAATTCTGAGACACCTGGGTGGTTCAGTAGTTGAGCGTCTGCCTTTGGCTCATGGCTTAATCTCAGAGTCCAGGGATCAAGTCTCTCATTGGGCTCCTTGCATGGACCCTGCTGCCCCCTCTGCCTATGTCTCTGCCTCTGTGTGTGTCTGTGTTTCTCAGGTATAAATAAATGAAGTCTTTTAAAAATAGAATAAAATATAATACAATAATACAAATTCAAAGGGATACATGCAGATGAATTTTTACAGCAGCATTATGCACATTAACCAAACTATCAAAACTATCCATACATGGAATGAAATCTAATCCATTTGGAACTATGGGGATGGCGGTAGCAAGCATAATGCTAAGTGAATTGAGTCAGTCAAATAAAGACAATCGTTGTATGATTTCAGTCATATATTGAGTTTAAGAAAGAAAAAATGAGCAAAAGGGAATAAAGTCGATACCTAGACCAAGTAATAGCGCCTTCATTACAGAGTACAAGCTGATGGTTATCACAGGGGAGGTAAGTGGGGTATGGGTGACTTGTCAAATGGGGATTAGGGAGTGTATTATTGTGTAGGACACATTGTGAGAACCCACATCCTGGGAGTGTCAGAAAACCTGGTGAGAGGGGAGCTGTGGGGGAGGGCTGAGGAGGTGACAAGGACAAGGATTTTCCTGACTTCCTCACACCAATGAGTCAGGCATTTGGGACAAAGATAATGCTCTTGTGTGCACGCCATTCTCTCTAGGAAGGTTGGGAGCAACAGCTACACTGAAGGGATGATACAGGTTAAACACTTTGCATGAAGAAAAAATGTATTACTTTCTGTAGTGGTGATATTTGCTATCTCTATATGGATAGAAGGAGAGGATGTCCCTTGAGGCATCATCTGAGAAGACTTGGGAGGTGTCAGGCTTCAGAGTCTGGACTGTAGATGTGTCATCAATGAGCTTGGAATATCCCCTTCTTTTTTGAAATGTGACAACGTGTTTGGGGTAAAGAAGTAATGTGAACCCCATGGATGAATTTCTCTGTCCAGTACCCGTGGGAGAATAACAACATTATATTCTCCCATTATGGCAAGGGAAACAAAAGCAAAAATGAATTCTGGGAGCACCATCAAGATAAAAATGTTCTGAAGAACAAAGGAAACTGTCAACAAAACTGAATCACCAGCTACAGAAGGGAGAAGATATTAGCAAATGGCATATCAGACAAAAGGCTTATATCCAACATGTATAAAGAACTTATTAAAACTCATCACCCAAGAAACAAGGAATCCAGTCAAGAAATGGGGAGAAAACATAAACAGAAATTTCTCCGAACACACCTACAGTTGGCCAACAAGCACATCTGTATAAAAATATCGACAGCATTGTTCACAGATTTAGAATAATCAGAAAATATTTAGGGAACCACAAAGACCTCAAAGAGCGACAGCAATCCTGAGAAAGTAAAGCAAAGCTTACGACATCCTGATTCTGGTTGTCAAAGTATATTACAACGTTGTGATCATCAGGACACGATGGCACTGGCACAAATACAGAGGTATAGATAAATAGAAAAGTTTGAGAACCCAGAAATGGACCCTGAAATCTGTGGTCAAAAAATCCTGACAAAGCAGGAAAGAATATCCAATGGAAAAAAGAAAGTCTCTTCAGCAAATAGTATTGGGAATACTGGAGACCCACATGCAGAAGAATGAAAGGGGACCCTTTTCTGACATCATTCACAACAATGGACTCAAAGGTGATGAAAGAATTAAATGTGAGTAGGGAAATCATCAGATTCCTCAGGAGAACACAGGCATAACCTTTTTTTTCTTTTTTTTAAGTAAATTTATTTTTTATTGGTGTTCAATTTTCCAACATACAGAATAACAATTTTCTAACATACAGAGTTAGGAGTCTTTATGTTCTGTCTCTGTTAGACTCCTAACTCTGGGAAGACTCCTAACTCTGGGAAAAGAACTAAGGGTGGCGGAAGAGGAGGTGGGCAGGTGTGGGAGTGACTGAGTGACGGCCACTGAGGTGGGCACTTGATGGGAAGAGCACTGGGTGTGATTCTATGTGTTGGCAAATTGAACACCAATAACAAATAAATTTATAAAAAAAATAGATCTGCCTTACGACCCAGCAATTGCACTGCTGGGAATTTACCCCCAAAGATACAGATGCAATGAAATGCTGGGACACCTGCACCCCAATGTTTATAGAAGCAATGTCCACAATAGCCAAACTGTGGAAAGAGCCTTGGTGTACATCAAAAGATGAAAGGATAAAGAAGCTGTAGTTTATGTATACAATGGAATATTACTCAGCGATTAGAAACGACAAATACCCACCATTTGCTTTGATGTGGCTAGAACTGGAGGGTATTCTGCTGAGTGAAATAAGTCAGTCGGAGAAGGACAAATATTATATGGTCTCATTCACTTCGGGAATATAAAAAATAGTGAAAGGGAATAAAGGCGAAAGGAGAAAAAATGAGTGAGAAATATCAGAAAGGGAGACAGAACAAGAAAGACTCCTATCTGGGAAAAGAACTAGGGTGGTGGAAGGGGAGGTGGTGGGGGTGGGGGTGACTGGGTGACAGGCAATGAGGGGGGCACTTGACAGGATGAGCACTGGATGTTGTTCTATATGTTGGCAAATTGAACACCAGTAAAAAATAAATTTATAAAAAAAGAAAAAATAAAATATGAAAGACAAAAGCAAACATCAACTATTGTGACCTAAGAATGATAAGAAATATCTGCAGAGCAAAAGAAACAATCAACAAAACGAAAATACAACCTACAGAATGGGAGAAGATATTTGCAAATGACGTATCAGATAAAGGTCTAGTTTCCAAGATCTATAAAGAACTTATTAAACTCAAAACCAAAGAAACAAACAATCCAATCATGAAATGGGCAAAATACATGAACAGAAATCTCACAGAGGAAGACATAGACATGGCCAACAAGCTCATGACAAAATGCTCCGCATCCCTTGCCATCAGGAAAATATAAATCAAAACCACAATGAGATCCCACCTCACACCAGGGAGAATGGGGAACATTAACAAGGCAGGAAACCACAAATGTTGGAGAGGATGTGGCGAAAAGGGAACCCTCTTACACTGTTGGTGGGAATGTGAACTGGTGCAGCCACTCTGGGAAACTGTGTGGAGGTTCCTCAAAGAGTTAAAAATAGACCTGCCCTATGACCCAGCAATTGCACTGTTGGGGATTTACTCAAAGATACAGATGCAATGAAACGCCGGGACAACTGCACCCCGATGTTTCTAGCAGCAATGGCCACAATGGCCAAACGGTGGAAGGAGCCTCAGTGTCCATCGAAAGATCAATGGATAGAGAAGCTTTGGTCTGTGTATACAATAGAATATTCCTCAGCCATTAGAAACGACGAATACCCACCATTTGCTTCAATGAGGATGGAACTGGAGGGTGTTATGCTTTTGAAGTAAGTCAGTGGGAGAAGGACAAACATTATATGGTCTCCTTTTGTGGGGGAAAATAAAAGATAGTTTAAGGGAATAAAGGGAAAAGGAGGGAAAATGAGTGGGAAATATCAGACAGGGAGACAAAATATGAGAAAGTTCTAAGTCTGAGCAATGAAAAAGGGGTAGTGGAAGGGGAGGTGGGCAAGGTGGGAGTGACTGGGTGATGGACACTGAGGGGGGCACTTGACAGGTTGAGCACTGGGTTTATTCTGTATGTTGGAAAATTGAACACCAATAAAAATAAATTTATTAAAAAATATACAAGAAAACAAAGTGAAAGGATGTAACAATATTTCACAAAGATATCCAACTTAAATAGAATCAAAAATAAAAATTTAATATTAATTAGCAATGGAAGATAAAATACCATACTAAATAGAAGATTTTGGATGAAAGCCTTTTTAAAAGACAAACAGAAATGAAAAGATAACACTACTCACAGAATAGAACTTCATATTTCGACAGTGACATCTGCAAAAGTGATCTGTAAAGGTAATGCAATCTTTTCTATTAAATTGTTAGCATCAAATTGTAGTCAAGAGCTGAAGATATAGCCAGAGGACATGCAAATAGGGCCCTCCCTCCACTGATTAAACCAGCCCAGCCATGACCCTGCAGCTGGGAGAGGAGCCCCAGCCCCAGGATCCCAAGGTGAAGCCATTCAGTGATCTGGACAGAACACAGACATCTCACCATGGAATCTGTGCTCTGCTGGGTTTTCCTTTTCGCAATTTTAAAAGGTAATTCATGAAGAACAAGGGACTTTGACTATATGATAGGAGGAGAATTAGAGAAACGGGATGTGAGACAATTTCCTGACCAGGATGTCTTGTGTCTGCAGGTGTCCAGGGTGAGGTGCAGCTGGTGGAGTCTGGGGGAGACCTGGTGAAGCCTGGGGGGTCCCTGAGTCTCTCCTGTGTGGCCTCTGGATTCACCTTCAGTAGTTACTGGATAAGCTGGGTCCGCCAGGCTCCAGGGAAGGGGCTGCAGTGGGTCTCAGTAATTAACAAAGATGAAAGGAACAGGTACTACGCAGACGCTGTGAAGGGCCGATTCACCATCTCCAGAGACAACGCCAAGAACACGCTGTATCTGCAGATGAACAGCCTGAGAGCCGAGGACACGGCCGTGTATTACTGTGCACACACTGTGAGGGGACCTCAGTGTGAGCCCAGACACAAACCTCCCTGTAGAAGGGGATCGGGACCACCAGGGGGTGCATACTCCTGACTAGTTGTCACTTGAAGGGCCAGGAGCAGGCGCAGATGGAAGTTACGGGCTGGTTTCCTGTCAGGGTCTGGGCTTCCTCTCCTTTGAGCAGTATTCCCCAAGGAGTCATATGGACACATTATCCTGGTCCTATCTATTGAGTCTCTGAATTAGAAATATTATTTTTATGTGAAAAACACTTATAACATGTACAAAGCACAAAGTTGCTGACACTTGTTTATTACTTTCCCTACATGCAAAAAAAATTACAATCTCTCCAGTTACATCAACTATGCATTTACCGGAGCCACACCTGCACTTGTGCGTCGCAGGTCCACTCACCTCAAGGAGCAAGTTTGGTGGAAGCAGCATAAAGTGCATCCTGGATAAGAGGCTACAGAGGCATCAACCATCTAAAGCAAGAGAAGACAGATCCCTGTTTTGGTAACTGTCTTGAACAAGCCCCCTGCAGCGATGTTAGTAACAACCTGAGAAGGAACGGGGGTGCCCAGCAGGATGTTGTGTATTTGTGCTGTCTCAGGATCATAAACACACACACACACATACACAGACAAGATTATTAAACTTTATCACCTTCACAGTTGTGTCTGTTGAGAGCAGCGCAGCCTCTTAGCAAGTCATAAATGCTTGGATGGAACCAAGGAAGGACACGGGCTCAGGGTTTGTGTTGTGGGTCTGTGGTGAAGACAGGATACTGCTTGAGGAGGGGCTTGTGTGGAGTCAGTGTCCCCCCCTGCATCAATGGAAGGAATTCAAGGGTTCCTGTGGGGTTTCCCATGGGTGGGGCAGGAGGAGAAGAGGGAGGATTGAAGATCAAGGATCTAGCATGTAACAGTCAAAAATACGGTGTGATGACAAATTCCACTAAACAGTGATGAAAACTGAAAGAACAAAAGTGGAGGAGGTCCTTCCACTTGCAGGGAATAACTCCTGGATCCTTCAGGTGCTGATATCAGCTCAGGGTGTGTGACCTCTACCATCCCCACGTTGAAAAATAACATCCGTATGATAGGACGGGAAGTGGGGCCTGAGGGCAGCACTTAGGTCAGGAGATCCATCGTCATGATGGGATCACGAAACTTAAATACCAGGCCTTGGAAAGCTCTTTGCCTCCAGGCCCCATGTGAGGTGAAAGGGAAAGTACCGGCTAGGACCTGGGCGCTCTCCAGACACCACATCTGCCTGCACCTGGACCGCAGATGTCCCAGACTCCAGAGCAGGGATAATGAGTGTCGCCTTTTTAATCCACCCAACCCGGGATTGCGGTGACATCACCCAGACACACTAAAACAGGGTCTCTCCTCTGATTTGTCCTTTACAGGCTGATACCACGAAAAGACTCAGGTTATGACAAAACAGAGTAGGAAACCCACACATGGACTCACTGTCCTCAGCCACCTTCCATGCTCCTGTGCTTAGCAGCTGTGCATCGTGTTGGTGCCACACATTCTTCCTACAACTCTGGGGTTTTGAGAACCCTTAGTATCCTGGGATTCCTCCCTCTTTACCACCTGAGGAGCTTTAAGCCAGCACATGCCCCATGGAAGCAGACATCTAAAGTTCAGATTTTCCTGTCTGCTGCTCATAATACTTTACAGAATATTCTGGATCAGCCTCCTTTTTGCCCTCATCGCCACAGCTATATCTCCCCATGACAACATCCACACCTCCTACGTTCAAAAGGAGGTTGATTCTCCAACTGTGGACTTGCAGTTTTTGTTCTCTCAGACCTCTGAGTGATTTTGTGGGTGATCATAATGATTCAATAACTATCTATCATGTTCCAGGAACAAGATAAGCTCAGAGACTCCTGATCCAGGAGTGAAGATCTCCTCCCTCCCAATGCTGTTATAGCAAAGACCGTGTGTGGAATTCCCTCTGCTTTATATGCTGAAGATCAAGAGGGGACTCTGGAATTTTATGGCAAAATCACCTAAATTTATTTCTCTCCCATCTCTTACCTCAGTCCTGTGGGTTCATTTTGTGTTTGAATGTATGTTGTACAATTTTTATTTTATTTTGCAGTAAGTAATGGTGACATATGTGGTCCATGCACATATTCTCACTAATGAGTGACATAGAGAGGAAGGCACCTCTCAACATGTGACATGGGCTTCGGGCAGGAGGTCGGGCATTCTCCACAAGGACAAGGATTGCGGGAATGTTATTATCACAACTCTGTGTCTTCATGCCATTGCTGTAGATGCACGTTGGATGGTGTGGGCAGCTGGAAGTCCCCCTGGTGCACATGATCCTCTCAGGGATGGAAGCTGCTGGATCTGGAGGAAGAAGAGAAGCACTTGACGGGATGAGCACTGGGTTTTATTCTGTATGTTGGCAAATTGAACACCACTAAAAAATAAATTTATTATTAAACAAAGTGAAGTCCTGTCTCATTTGGCAGGGTCAAAGACACTGACATGAGAACCCAAATTTGAGGTGGATCAGAGCAGAAAAGTGGAATTGAATTCCTTAACCTTGACATTTTCTCTAGTTCTCTATCTTCCTCTGTGTGTACAAATACCCGTTCTAGCTTCTGCTCCAGAATAACAGCTTTATGACGAAGACGTCACATAGGATGCTGGTTCTGGGTCTTCAGATAGTGTCTGTGGTGTGGGCTGCATCCACTATGCTGTCCTGTTTGGGCCGCTATTTCCTTCAGGCTTATCGTCTGCACAGGCACTCCTTGCCTTCAGTGCGCTGTGTGTGGTCCGTGGCCAGAATGTGGTGAGTTTTAACTGGGTGTGCTCTGCTCTGCTTGTTCAATGAGCCCTGATACCACCTCCGCAAGAACTGAGGCCCTGCAGAATTCTCTGGTCAGGAGATGTGGGTGGGCAAGGGTGCAGCTGCTCTGGGAAAACATATGTTGCGACATCAGATAGGTAATAGTAAACTTACCCTATGATCCAGGAACTGCACTTCTGGGCATTTACTATAAGAATACAAAAGTACTGGGATGCCTGAGTGGCTCAGCAGTTGATTGCATGCCTTCAACTCAAGTCCTGTTCCCAATCTGATGATCGTGTCTCATATCAGGCTCCTGGAAGGAGCCTGCTTCTCGCTCTATGTCTCAGCATCTTTGCATCTCTCATGAATAAATAAATAAAATCAGTAAAAGGAAAGAATCCTGAGATATTTGGGTGGCTTAGTAGTTGCGCGCCTGCCTTCGGCTCCAGCATAATCCCAGAGTATAGGGGTCGAGTCCTACCTTGGCTTTCCTGCATTTAGCCTGCTTCTCCCTCTGCCAATGCCTCTGCCTCTCTGTGTGTGTATGTCTCTCATGAACAAATAAAACAAATGAAAACTTTAAAAAAAAGAATATTCAAAGGAAAACAGGATCATTGAAATAAAGACTCACTCTTAGTATATATAAAAACGAATATAAAAGCACTGAGGGGGGCACTTGACGGGAAAAGCCAACAGTCATCTATAAAACAGGCAGAGCCTTGTGTGGACCTGTTATACAGGAGGATACAGACACATGAAGTAAGCACAGGGGAGAGCACCTCCCACCAGGACCTGTCAGGGAAATTCGCATCAACCACAATGAGTTGCCTTGTACACTCATCACAAGGGCTCAGGTATGAAAGAAGCACTGACCAGACCATCCTGAGGAGCATATAGGACACCTTCACATCAACCCTGCAAGCAGGAATGAAAAATGAAACAGAAGACCTGGAAAATCATTTTTCTGTTCTTCCTGAAATTAAATATGGATAACCTACCACATGCCCTATAAATCTCACTCCTCAGAAGGTGCTCCAGAATAATGAAACCCCGTGTTCATGTAAAAATGGCATGTGAGGGTTTATAGTGTCTTCATTTCTGTTAAATGCTAACAACACCCCCAAAATCCTTAGTGATTTAAAGAATAATCCCAGGAAGAAAACATCCATCAATGGGACAGGATTCTGTGATTAAAAAGTCACACTATTGATGCACCCACCGTCCCAGGGGAACCTCAAGGACATGATGTTCCATGAAGCTCAGCAGTCTCGGAGATGACAGGCCGTGCAGCCTGGGGCATTCGTACAGCCAGGCCAGGGTCACAATTGTTTGCTTGGGCTTTCTCTCCCTCTCTCTTCCCCAAACCCAGATGATGAGCTCCTCTGCATCAGGCTGCATGCTGCCCTCCTGTGCACAATGTCTTCACGTAAGGAGTCTCCACACACTTAACCAAACCACCTCTTGTCCTCTGACGGGGGGTTCCTGAGAGTCTGACGAGTATTCCAGAAGCAACAGTCCCCTCCAGCATCTCTGTCTCCAGCTCTCTCCTGTAGGTGAGCAGGACTAGGTTAAGACACCTCCACTGAGTCCATCTGTCTCCTGCTACTGTCTCTCCCAACAACCTGAGGTCTAGACCTTCCTCTCACTCAGCTGGAAATGAGGTCAGGTGTTTGGGAACAGAGTGAGGTCAGAGTTTTAATCAACTGTCTGCACAGGATCCCACTACTGTTTGTTTTCTATAGAGAAATAGAGATAGAAGAACTTCTCCAGATTAAAACATCATATTTTATATATTTATTTACAGAGAAGGAGAAGGAGAGGCGTAGGAGAGAGAGAAAGAAAATCTCAAGCAGATTCGCCACGACCAGAGCCTGACTTGGGGCTCAATTCCAGGATCCTGAGATCACGACGTGAGTCAAATCCAAGATTTAGATGCTTAACCACGTGAGTCGCTCAGGCGCCCCATTCTTGAGCAACTATTTAATGGGGATTTGGGATTTATTATTATTGTTTTTTTTTTCGGACTTTCTATTGCGGTTAAGAGTCCCTTATGTATTTTGGATACTTAGTCCGTCTCAATATATAGTTGAACACACCGTCTCCCTTTTCATAGGCTGCCTTCTTGATCCACTAATATTTGTTCTGCACACTTTGGGCATGAGGTAGCCCTACTCATTTGTCTTTGTTTTTTTTTTAACTATGATTTTTATGTTATATCAAATAAATCATATCCAGACAAATATCATGATGTTTTCCCCTTAGTTTACTTGTATAAGTTCTAGGGTTGAGACTTCTGCTTAACTCTTTAATCCGTTTTGAGATTTTCTGTGTTCTTGTATCCGTGTGATGTTTGATAAGGACCAAGTGTCATTATTTGCATGAGGTGTCCGATACCATTTGATATGACTCTCCATTCCCCACTGTGTATTCTTGTATATTTTTGGAGGATTTCTGAGTGTATATTCACACGTTTACTTCTGGACTCTGTAATGTGCTCCACTGTCTACATGTGTGACATTAGGCAGTCACACTCTGAAATGATTAATGTGCGACTAAAATACATTTCTGTAGAGGGATGTGTGATGTCTGACTATTGTTCTTATTTCTTATAATTGTATGGTCACTATCGTGTGATTTTCTTTTCCATAGGAATATGGAGTTTTTCTATTATGTAAGAAAACATTTGATATTTTGATTAACTTAATCAACCTTAAAATCCTTAGAAAAAATAATTTGTCAATTTGTATAGACAATAAAAATAATCAAGAAGATTTAATAAGTATATGGAAAATAAAAATGAAACTTTACTCATAGGCACTCTTGGAAAATAGGTAAGTGTTAATAAATATAATCAGATTTCAAAGAGAAGAAGTTACTGACTCCAAAAAATAAAAAGGACTATGAACAAAATTCTAAGATTTTAATAGTACAAACTTTGGATAACCAAGGCAAATTACAAAATTTATTATCAATAAACTAAAACTGTTTCATGAAGAAATAGAAAATGAACAAAACAGAACAAACACAAAGACTGAAATCATTATCTAAAAATTTTGCCTGGAGCAACCCAGGTGTCTCAGGGGTTTAGGACTGCCTTCAGCCCAGGACCTGATCCTGGAGACGTGGGATCAAGACCCATGTCGGGCCCCCTGCATGGAGCCTGCTTCCCCCTCTGCCTGTGTCTCTGCTTCTCTCTCTCTCTCTGAGAGTGTGTCTCTCATGAATAAATAAAATATTTAAAAAATTCTGCCTCAAAAAAGACAATGAAAAACATTTAAAAATGCAATGAAAAGGCCAAAATCAGATGGCATATCTACAAATACTCAAAATATCTTAAGAATTAAAGCCAAAACATGTCAAAGTCTTCTAAAAACTAATGAGAATGGAACATGACCAAATTGATTTAAGGAGGCCAGGATGACTCTGACAGCAAACCCATGCCAAGGACCCCACAGGAAGGGTCTCATGGTTGATATCTCAGATGCACATAAATGCAAAAATCCTGGCATCCTGAATCCAACAGCCCATGGACAGATTGCACCGGATGACCTAGAGGAAATCATCCCTGGGATGCAAGGATGCTTCAACACGCCCAGATAAATGGGACCCCTGTATTAACAGAGTGAAGGATTGGATGTACCTGATTCTTTCCTATGATGCCTCAACCGCTTGAAAAAATCTAACACGCTTTTATCTTCAAAACGTCTTAACAATCAAGGCAGAAGAGATTGCCTCCTATCTGATGGAAGTAGTCACATTTTATGAAAAACCCACAACCAACTCTGCATTCAAAAGTGAAAACCTAAAAAAAAAAAGTGAAAACCTGAAACCTTTCTGGCAAGTCAGGACCCACACAGGGGATCATTCCCACCCTGAGTATTCAACATGTTATACTGAAGGAGAATAAACTGTGCCACCCCATAGGTCAGCTGGTTCCCTGGATTATTTTGAATAAAATACATGAGAATCATCCAGTGGACAGAGAGGCTGAACCCTGTATATCACTCTGATGCATGGAAATAAATCTCCTGTGGGAAAATTCTCTTCTCCCTTCCGGGAGGGGTGAACCATCCTCTTCACTAGAACCATCTGTAGGGCCCAGAAGGCTGTGAAAACAACCCTTGTGAGTTCCTCACTAATTCATTGACCCAAACCTAATATCTTGGCTGTATATCTCCACAAACCCAGCGAAGTGTTGTGTAATAAGCACAAGGGCTGCCTACTTTGATCATTGTCTGTGTGTTGTGTTCCAGGGAGCTCATGCACATGCAACATGAAATACATCTCCACTTAGGTCTGTCATATGTCTACAGAGTAATTAGTCCAGACAAATAACCAGGAAGAATTGAAGGATACCCTTATTAGGGAAAGGACTGGAACTCCAATACAGGAAATTCAGGAAACAAATAATAAAAAATATTTAAATCAACAGATACAGAAAAAATTATTTGTATCCATATGAGATGATCTGTTGCACGGTCAATCCCGATATGCTCCAAGACCAAACCCTTCGTTAATGAACAATTTCAGGGAATATATAGAATAAAAAATCAACAAACAAAGTAAATCTAGGTTTCCACACAGTAACAACTAATTATTTATATTTTAAATATTTTATTGAATTATTCATGAAAGACATACAGAGAGAGGCAGAGACACAGGCAGAGAGAGAAGCAGGATCCATGCAGGGAGCCCAATGTGGGACTCAATCCCAGGACTCCAGGATCACTCCAGGAGCAGAAGGCAGCCCTCAACCGCTGAGCCAACCAGGCATCCTTAACAATAAGTATTTCAAATGGGAAGAAGGGGCAGGGTGGCAGAAGAGTAGGGACGCCAAGTCACGTGTCCCCACCAAATTACATAGATAACCATCAAATCATCCTGAAAATCTACAAATTCGGCCAGAGATTTAAAGAGAGACCAGCTGGAACGCTACAGTGAGAAGAGTTCACGCTTCTATCAAGGTAGGAAGACGGGGAAAAAGAAATAAAGACACAAAAGGCCTCCAAGGGGGAGGGGCCCCTCAAGGAACCGGGCTAAGGCCAGGGCGAGTGTCCCCAGGACAGGAGAGCCCCGTCCCGGAGAAGCAGGAGCTTCACCAATCTTCCAGGACAGAAAGGGGCTCACAGGGAGTTAGAGCAAGACCCCAGGAGGGCGGGGATTCCCTTGGCCTCCCGGGGACACTAACAGACACCTGCACCCCGGGGAAAGTGCGCCGAGCTCCCTAAGGGCTGCAGTGCGGGCCCAGCTAGACTCGGGAGCAGCTCAGAGGGGCTCAGGCAGTGGCTCCGTGTAGAGGGGGCTGTGTGGCCCGGAGCACGAATCCACCAGCGCAGGCCCTGGAGCACAGAGCACCTGGGACACAGCCTAGGATCCGACCTCCCCCTGGGACAGGCAGAGGCCAGGAGGGCCCAGGAGAGTGAGGACGCGCCTGCCCCGAGCTGAGCAGATCAGCGGCCCCACCCCGGAGGATACAGGCCCTGCAGATGGAGAACTCTGTAGTTACCATGGGAGCTGACTCCAGGGCTGCAGAGCTGGCCGCCTCCACTGTGGTTGTTCCTCCTGGGGCCTCACGGGGTGAAGAACCCCCACTGAGCCCTGCACCAGGCAGGGGCAGAGCAGCTCCCCCAAGTGCTAACACCTGAAAATCAGCACAACAGGACCCTCCCCCAGAAGACCAGCTGGACGGACAAGTTCCAGGGGAAGTCAAGGGACTTAAAGTATACAGAAAGTGAAGATACTCCCCCGTGTGTTTTCTATTTTTTTTGTTGTTGTTTTTTGTTTTTTGTCTTTTGCTTTTTTTTTTCCTTTTGATTTCTGATTGCTTCCCCCACCCCTTTTTTTTTTACCTTTCTTTTTCTTTCTCTTTTTTCCTTCTTACACTGTTGGTGGGAATGTGAACTGGTGCAGCCACTCTGGAAAACTGTGTGGAGGTTCCTCAAAGAGTTAAAAATAGACCTGCCCTATGACCCAGCAATTGCACTGTTGGGGATTTACCCCAGAGACTCAGATGCAATGAAACGCCAGGACACCTGCACCCCAATGTTTCTAGCAGCAATGTCCACAATAGCCAAACTGTGGAAGGAGCCTAGGTGTCCATCGAAAGATGAATGGATAAAGAAGATGTGGTTTATGTACACAATGGAATATTCCCTCAGTCATTAGAAACGACAAATACCCACCATTTGCTTCAACGTGGATGGAACTGGAGGGTATTATGCTGAGTGAAGTAAGTCAATCGGAGAAGGACAAACAGTGTATGTTCTCATTCATTTGGGGAATAGAAATAATAGCGAAAGGGAATATAAGGGAAGGGAGAAGAAATATGCGGGAAATATCAGCAAGGGAGACAGAACATAAAGACTCCTAACTCTGGGAGACGAACTGGGGATGGTTGAAGGGGAGGGGGGTGGGGGGTGGGCCTGAGTGGGTGGCGGGCACTGATGGGGATACTTGATGGGATGAGCACTGGGAGTTATTCTGTATGTTGATAAATTGAACACCAATAAAAAATTAAAAAAAAAATTCAGATATACTACATGATTCAATACTTGTAAAAAAAATAAATAAAATAAATATTATATAAAAACTTTAATATTGGAATAAGCCAAATTTGCTTGGTATATAGTCTTTTATTTAAAAAGACTAGATATTAAAAAATAAATAAATAAATAAATAAATAAATAAATATATAAATAAATAAAAAGACTAGATATTGTGTAAAAAAAAAAAGAAAATTTTTAGGGAACCATAAAGACCTCAAATAGCCAAAGCAACACTGAAAAATTAAAGCAAGGCTGTAAACATCCTGATTCTGGTTGTCGATGTAAATTACAATGTTGTGATAATCAGGACACTATGGCACTGGCACCAATACAGACGTATAGATAAATAGAAAAGTTTGAGATCTCAGAAATGGAACCTGAAGTCTGTGGTCATAAATCCTGACAAAGCAGGAAACATATCCAATGGAACAAAAAGAAAGTCTCTTCAACAAATGGCACTGGGAATATTGGAGACCCACATGCAGAAGAATGAAAGGGGACACTTTTTTTACATCATTCACAACAATGGACTCAAAGTTGATGAAAGATCTAAATGAGTTGGGAAACCATCAGAATCCTCAGGAAAACACAGGTGGCTCCTTTTCTACCTCAGCTATAACCACTTCTAGACGTGTCTCCAGAGGCAAGGGAAAGAAAAGGAAAATGAACCATGTGACTTCATCAAGGAAAGAGCATTTTCACAGCAAAGGAATCACTCAGTGTAATTAAAAGGCAGCCTACAGAATGGGAGAAGATATTTGATAATGTCTTATCAGATTAAAGGCTCGAATTCATATCTAAAATGAAAGAATGTCTCAAGCTCAACAGCCACCAGTATCTCCAATGAGAATTGGGCAGAAGTTGTGAACAGACTTCCTGTCCTGTCCTGAGATCCCACATCACACCATATATTAGGGAGCTCATCCTCATGTAAAACGAAATTCATTCGCTCTTGTCGATTTGCCATATATCAAACAAAATATTAGAAGAAAGTGTCTGACAGAGAAGAAGGAAAACATCAATGCCCCTAAGTCGAAGATTACCATAGAAATTAGGCAATAATAAAATAAGAGATTTTAAAATCATTCAACAGAAATAAAATAATTTCTTTACATATATATAGTCAAAGAGAAAAATCATTCCAAAAAAAAACATTTAAAAGTAAGTAATGAAATCAGGGAAAATTCAGGATATCAAATCAAAATAGACCATAAAGTTAATTTCTACACACTAACAACCAATTTTCTGTATAAAATAAACAAAACATTCCCATTTACACTGGCATCAAAAATAAATATTGATGATTACACTTCTTTAAGGAGAGAAAATGCTCTTTAAAAATGAACTATATTAATGAGAGACTTTCAAAAAGGCACAGAAATGTGAAGATAAATACACTGATGGTTTAGAACATCATAAATCCATTGTGCCACCAAAAGAAAGTGATCTACGGTTGTGAAGTAATGCTTGTATGTAACTTGTAAAGAATTTAATCTAAGACTGGGGCTGACTATATAGTCAGAAGTAATGCAAATCGGGCCCTTCCTTCACTGATTAGACCAGCCCAGCCCAGACCCTAAAGCTGCAGAGGAGCCCCAGGCCCAGGATCCCCAGGTGACCCCATTCAGTGCTCAGGAGACAACACAGACAAACCACCATGGAGTCTGTGCTCAGCTGGGTTTTCCTTGTCGCTATTTTAAAAGGTAATTCATGGAGAACAAGGGACCTTGAGTATGTGAGTGGAGGTGAGTGAGAGAAACAGGGGATGTGGGACCGTTTTCTGACCAGGATGTCTTGTGTCTGCAGGTGTCCAGGGTGAGGTGCAGCTGGTGGAGTCTGGGGGAGACCTGGTGAAGCCTGGGGGGTCCCTGAGACTCTCCTGTGTGGCCTCTGGATTCACCTTCAGGAGCTATGCCATGGGCTGGGTCCGCCAGGCTCCTGGGAAGGGGCTGCAGTGGGTCGCAGAAATTAGCGGTAGTGGAAGTAGCACAAGGTACGCAGACGCGGTGAAGGGCCGATTCACCATCTCCAGAGACAACGCCAAGAACACGCTGTATCTGCAGATGAACAGCCTGAGAGCCGAGGACACGGCCGTGTATTACTGTGCGAGGGACACAGTGAGGGGACCTCAGTGTAAGCCCAGACACAAACCTCCCTGTGGAAGGGGATCAGGACCACCAGGGGGTGCACACTCCTCACCACTTCTGTCTTGAAGGCCCAGGAGCAGGTGCAGAGGGAGGTTCTGGGCAGGTTTCCTGTCAGGGTCTGGGTTTCCTCCCCAAGGAGCAGTTTCCCCCTGGAGTCTCTCTGAACACTTGATTGTGTGTTTACCTATTCATTCTCTTTCTTAGAGACTTAGAATTCCACTATAGCATTTGCACTTAATTGTACTTAACTTTCCCTGACCCGAAGTATTAATCAATTACAAATAACTCCATTCACATCATCTGAATATTTTCATGAGTCTTTTTGGCACTCTCTTTGGATCACAGGACCCCATGATAACTGTTGTCTTGCACATCACGGTATTCAGTAATCGCCATTCAACACAAGGGAATAGAGACAATCTAAAAAAAGGTTAATAACGGCCTGGGAGTGAGAAAAATTCCCAGCATGACAAGGTAGGGAGGTGGACTCTGAGGTCACTCACACACACACACAATCACGAGTGTAAGCTTTAAATACCTTCACCTTTATATCCGATGAGTCAGGCAGGCCTCTCATCACGTCATAAATGCCTGGATCGTGCCAGGGAGGTAACTATCTTAGGTGTGTGTTGTGGGTCAGTGCTGGGGATAGGATCCTGCTCCATGGGATTTGGGGAGGTGGAGGTGCCCCAGAGGAGCATTTAGGTCAGGAGGTGCAGCCTAATGATTCGATTGGGACCCAAATATACCAGGACTGGGAAAGCTCCCTGCATTCTGACCCCATGTGAGGTGATGGGGAAAGGATGGACTAGGACGTGGGTGCTATCGAGGCACCACATCTGCCTGCACCTGGACCTCAGACATTCCAGATTCCAGATGTGTGAGAATGAGTGGCTGTGGTTTGCTCCATCCAGTCCATGTATGATGTTCCAGGAGTTGGGACAGTCTAAAGTCATTTTTTTCTTTGTTTAAATTGAATTTACCAATATTTACTACACACTCAGTGATCATCACATCCCGTGCCCTCCTTAACTCCAAACACCCAGTTCCCCCATCCCTCACTCCCTCTCTTCCAGCGACCCTCAATGTTTTTTCCCCAGAGTTAAGTGTCTCTCATGATTTGTCTTCCTCTGTAATATTACCTCACTAAGATTCTCTCCTTTCATTATGGTCTCTTTCAGTATTTCCTATACTCCACATATGGGTGAGACCATTTCATTGCCTTTCTGTGATTAATTTTTCTCAACTTAATACCTCCAGTGCCACCCATGTTGAAGGAAATGTTATTTCATGTTATTCATCATTTCTGGCAGCTGTGTAATATCCCATTATATATATAAACCACATTTTGGGTATATATTTATTGGATTTCGATTTGCCAACATATATTATAACAGCCAGTACTCATTCCGCCAATGCCTCCCTCAGCTCCTGTCATCCAGAGACCCCAACTCCCAGACCTTTTACCCTTCCACTCCCCTTGTTTTTTTTTCCATTGTTAGGAGTTCTCATGTACTGTCACTGTCTCTGATAATTCCCACTCATTCTATCTCCTTTCCCCTCTATTCCCTTGCACTATTTCTTATATTCTTTTTATGAGTGAAAACATATAATGTTTGTCCTTCTCTGAATCACTTACTGCACTCAGCATAATACCCTTCATGTCCATCCACGTTGAAGCAAATGATGGGTATTCATCGTTTCTAATGGCTGAGTAATGTACCAGTGTATATATAGACCATATCTCCTTTATCCATTCATCTGCCAATGGACATTGAAGCTCCTGCCGCACTTTCTTTATCCACTGTTCTGTAGAAGGGCGTCATGATTCCTCCCACAGTTTGACTATTGTGGACATTGCTGCTGTGAACAATGGGGTGCAGGGGTCCCTTCATTTCATTAAATTTTCATATTTTGGGTAAATACCCTGTAGTGTAGTGGCTGAATCTCAGGGGGGCTTTATTATCACTTTTTCAGGTCATTCCATTCTATTTTCTGGAGTGGCTGAAAGACCCTGCATTCCCACCAAAAGTGAAAGAGAAAATTGAACTTTCTCAATATCCTCGCTTATATTTATTGTTTCTGGCCTTGTTACTTTATCCGTTATGAGTTGTCTAAGTGGGATCTTAGTGTGGTTTTCATTTGTATTTCCCTGATGACATATCGTGTGGATCATTTTTCTCATCTGCCTGTTGGCCATGTGTAGGTCTTCTTTGGAGAAATGGCTGTTTGTGCATTCTCTCCATTTCTTTCCATTTCTTGATTGAATTGTTTGTTTCCTTGGGTGCTGACTTTGTTAAGGAAATATCTTGTCCTATTCTGTAGGTTGCCTTTTATTTTGTCACCCGTTGCATTGTTGTACAGATTCTACCTTGATGAAGTCCTAATAGTTTACTTTCCCAATGTTTCCCTGTTGTTTCCTATGCCTTTTGAGAGGCACCTTGATAGTGGTCGCTGAAGTTGAGGACAAAAAGTTGCTACCTGAATTCTCCTCTAAGTGTTTGTTGGATTAGTGTCTCAGATTTTGGTACTTCATCCATTTTGAGATTATGTTTGTGTTTGGTGTAGCTTAATGGTCCACATTCATTCTTATGCAGGTGGCTGTACAATTTATTTTCAGATCCATTTATTGATGAGACTTTTTTTCATTAGATATTTTTTCTTGCTTATTGAGGAGTACTTTCCCAAAGAGTTGAGGGTCCATTTCTGCGTTCTCTGCTCTATCCCTTTGATCTATGTGTTGTTTTTGCCAGTACCAGGCTATATTGATGATAAAGACTTTTAATAGAGCCTGTCTGCAAATATTGTTTTGCCCAACAGCTGTAGGAATTTTTTTTGGCCAAAATGTTTCTACCTATTTGGCTATCTAGGAAAGGAATTGAAGAAGACACAAAGAGATGGAAAACCTTCCATGCTTATGGATTAGAACAATGAATATTGTCAGGGCACCTGTGTTGTTCAGAGTTTGAGTGCCTGCAATTGGCTTGGCTGATCCTGGGGTCCTGGGATGGTGTCCTGAATCAGGCTTTTGGAAAGGATCCTGCTTCTCCTCTGCCTATGTCTCTACCTCCATCTGTGAGATTCTCCTGAATAAAAAAATAAATATTTAAAACAAAAACAAAAAACACTATTGTGAAAAGGTCTACACTGCCCAGAACCTTCTACATATTCAAAGAAATCCTTATCAAAACATCCTGGACATTTTTCACAGAGTATGAACATATAATCTTGAGATTTTTATGGCACACAGAGAGATATGAGGGACACATTGATGCTGTGGCATTGCCCTGCTGTATATGTTTTGAAACGTATCCGTTAGCCTCCCTCATCCAGTGAAGGGTGCATTTCTCACCTGGAACTAGGACTAACCTGTTGCAAACCATAGGTATCTGTCAGAAAGTCACAGTGGACACACAGAAGGAGAATAATGATACAAGAGAGTCAGAGATAGACACTTTGGAACTTCAGGTTAAGGATGTTCTTTTATAACGTTTCCAGAAGATGAGGATGTGATGACCCTGTGGGATATGTGTCTCACCATCAGCTTACAGGGTTGTGTTGTACTGATGGCTGTGACGTGTGCGCCTTGTCACTGGTGAACATTTGGTGCCTTGTGTCCTCATTTCAAACCCACCTGCATCTGTGAGTCTCCCTCTGGACATGAGATCAGATTGCCTTTAGGATTTCCTCAATGGAACCCCTCAAGGGACCTACATGTCTTATTTACTCTTTATCATTTTATTAAATTGCAGTCATTTTCATCATGGGCTATGCAACAACCAGGTAACATGACCTGGTCATGTCAATATCTAACAGCCCTACCATCCTATTCCATAGTCTACACGTGAACGTACATGGCAGTGAAGCTGTTTCAGGGAAGGTTATTCCACTCATGGTCAGCAAGGCAGGGGAGCAGCTCCGAATGCCCAGAAGCATGGCAGTAGTTGGCTTTGCTGATTTCACTACTATTTTTACACATAGAAGCTGTCCTGAAACACACACACTCAGAACATAACGTGAGAGGATGGAGCAAGGGATGGAGCACACAGTTCCTCTGGCAATGTGCAGCCCCTGCACCTGAGATGGGCTTGGATGAATCTGTAACTTCACAGTGCAGTTGGCAATGGATTGTTATCATTTGTTATGGTTTTGTTTCCTCTGTAGATGCTCACACCCTACCTTGTTGAGGCCTGTTTTGGGGGTTTTGCGACTCTCTTCCTGGCTGCATCAGGGAGCTATTCTGAACATGGCCTCCTACCTCTAGCCCGGGGTTGAATATTTGCACCCCCACTCTTCAGGGAGCCCTCACAGGAGAGCCATCAAGTTCTCCTGTCCTCAATTTACAACTGAACCCAGTGTTTCCCCTGCCTGTGTCTAAGCTGGTTTATCTCAGACACATGAATGAGTCTCCAAATGTAAATATGAGGGATTCCTGTAGTGTGGACCTGGGATGGTCCTCTGAGCAAGGGTCTCATGGTCTCTTACTTTCTGTCTGCTGATCTCAGGATAGAAGTCACAGGAACACACATGGTTCAGTTTATGGAAACACAAAGCACAACGCCTGCACTCAGACATAATGTTCAGCCATCTCCAGAATCCTGTCCTTCTTAATCATCCGTCACATGATGCCATTTTTTCTTTGTAGGACTCAGGGGGACCACAGATCCTGGAAATTTACCCACTTTGCCACTTGAGCACCATCATGCCAGGTTCATACCACGCAGGACCAGAATTCTTTTTTTTAATTTTTTTTTTTTGGTGTTCAATTTGCCAACATATATAGTAACACCCAGTGCTCATCCCATCAAGTGTCCTCCTCAGTGTCCATCACCCAGTCATCCCCACCCCCCGCCCACCTCCTTTTCTACCACCCATTGTTTGTTTCCCAGAGTTAGGAGTCTCTCATGTTCTGTCTCCCTTTCTGATATTTCCCACTCATTTTTTCTCCTTTCCCCTTTATTCCCTTTCACTATTATTTATATTCCACCAAATGATTTATGCCATGTAATGTTTGTCCTTCTCAGATTGACATATTTCACTCATCATAATTCCCTCTAGTTCCATCCACGTCGAAGCAAATGGTGGGTATTTGTCGTTTCTAATGGCTGAGTAATATTCCATTGTATACATAGACCACATCTTCTTTATCCATCATCTTTCGATGGACACCGAGACTCCTTCCACGGTTTGGCTATTGTGGACATTGCTGCTAGAAACATCGGGGTGCAGGTGCAGGGCCAGAATTATAAAGGTTCACACGTTCCTCTCTTGTCCTTAAAATCCTTGACAGTAGCTTCTTCAAGCAACCTCCCTCCTACTGTCATCCCCATGGTTGACTCTCCCCTAAGTCAACACCCCACAGCTCCAACACTCCAAAACCTGCTCAGTATTCTTTTTTAAGATTATATTTGTTTATTCATGAGAAACACACACACACAGAGGGAGAGAGAGAAAGAGAGATGTTCAGTATTCTTTTATGAGTCTTCTCATTTTTATTCTTTCATCTCTGATCAGTTTCTTCAATGTTCGAAATTATTCAATAAGCATCCAGCTGTTCCAAAGATGTGACAAGCCCTGAGTCCCCCTAATCTTCTGACATCTTAACTCCTCCTACCATATATTCTTATACTAAAGATGGTGTGGTGAATTCTTTCTGATTTATATGTTGGCGGTCCACCTTGAACTCTGGTATTTTGTTTCAGAATGTCCTAAACTTATTTTCCCTGACCCTGATTCTGGATCCTATGGACTCATTTTTGTTTGTACAAGCTACTGAATACTGTTCAATTTTTATTTAATGTTGCAGGAACTACATGTAGACATATGTCTTCCATACACATAAGGTCATTCAACAAGTGACATAAAGAGCAATGCACTTCCTAGCAATGCTATGGGGCTTCTACAAGGGCAGGTACTGTCCCCATGGACTAGAATTGCAGGACTCTTATAGGCAAGACTCCATGTCTTTGTGAAGTGGACACAGGTGTCTTTTGGTTGTTGGGCTCTGCTGGCAGTCTTTCTGATGCATATGATCCATTCATAGTTGGAAAGTGTTAGATTTGGAGACAGAACAGAAGTCCTGTACATAGCCCTGAGGGTCATGGGGACTGATCTGAGAAAACCAAAATTAAGGTTGATTAGAGGCATAGATTGAAATTGAATTGAAACTGAATTTTCCTGCCACATTTGTTATCAAAAAATACCTGATCAATTTGTAGAAGGGTTCAAGGGTATATATTTTTCTTCTCTTAGATGCAATATAGTATTTGAATGTAAAAGGAATTCATCAAAAATTTACGGTGGAAAGGCAGCATTACACAGTTCATTTAGGAGGGATAAGAAAAATAAAAATATAGGCTATACAATGTAAAATGTTCATCCTGACACCAGTTTATTATATCCCAAACTCTGCATGAATGCAGCTGATTCTGCATCAGGTAAGCTCATCAAAGCCATTACAGAAAATCACAGGTTTGACTGCAGTGGAACACAGTGACTGAGTTGAGAGTTACAAATCCAACTGCGTTACCTGAAACCCTCTGCAATTCATCAAAATTCTAAATTTAGCAAAATCATGTGATCCTCAATGTGGGAGGGGTCCACATTTCTAAGGAACTCTGCCACTCTGTCATCCAGGTGTTTCAAGAGGGCCAGTAAGTCCTGTGGAGAAGAGCACAGGCCAAGATTCTGACTCACTGGAATGTGCACAAGGACATATGAGAAACCCTCTACAATTTAAGTGGTAAAATAAAATCATTCTATGGGGACACATGACACCTAAAAACCAAGATGTATGTGCAAATGTCATTACAAAGTACCACATGGACACAAAGTCTGAAGTCTGGAATATTACCTAATGAAAACATAGTTTCTCAAAGCAGTCAATATGAACACACAAAGGCAGCCACATCTGCTCTGGTCACAACAGTCTGACACAAATGATCCCAAGCTGATTACATTCTGAGAGGACATGAGGATAAGGGCCTCCTTCCATGGACTAAAACAGCCCATACCTGAACCTGCCTCTCGAAGAGGAGCCCCAGCCCCAGGACCCATAGGTAACCCCATTCAGTGATCAGGTGAGAAGACAGACAACTCACTCTGGAGTCTGTGCTCAGCTGGGTTTTCCTTGACGCCATATATATATATATTTCAATATACCAACATATAGCATAACAACCAGGGCTCATCACGTCAACTGCCCCCCTCTGTGTCTGTCACCCCATCACCCTAACTCCCTGCCCATTTCCCCTTCCACCACCCCTTATTCTATTCCCAGAGTTAGGAGTCTCTCATGTTCTGTCTCCTTCTCTGATATTTCCCACTCATTTTCTCTTTTTTAGCATTTATTCCCTTTCACTAATTTTATATTCCCCAAATGAATGAGAACATATAATGTTTGTTGTTCTCTGATTGACTTACTTCACTCAGCATAATACACTCTGGGTCCATCCACATTGAAGAAAATGGTGTGTATTTGTTATTTCTTTTTTTCTATGAATTTATTTTTTATTGGAGTTCAATTTGCCAACATATAGAATAACACCCAGTGCTCATCCTCTCAAGTGCCCCCTTCAGTGCCCATCACCCAGTCACCCCTACCCCCCCATCTCCCCTTCTGCCACCCCTAGTTCATTTCTCAGAGTTAGGAATCTCTAAGGTTCTGTCTCCCTTTCTGATATTTCCCACTCATATTTTCTCCTTTCCCCTTTAATCCCTTTCACTATCCTTTATATAACCCAAATGAATGAGTCCATACAATGTTTGTCATTTCTAATGGCTGAGTAATATGCCACTGCATACATGGACCACATCTTCTTTATCCATTAATCTTTCAATGGACCCCGAGGCTCCTTCCACAGTTTAGCTATTCTGAACATCGCTTCTATAATCATTGGGATGCAGGTGTCCTGCCTTTTCACTGCAACTGTATCCATGACGCTATATTATAGGTAATTAATGGAGAACAAGACACCTTGAGTATGTGAGTGGAGATGAGTGAGAGAAATGGCATGTGCGACCATTTCCTGACCAGGATCTCGTCTGTGTGCAGGTGTCCAGGGTGAAGTACAGCAGTTGGAGTCCGGTGGAGACCGCGTGAAACCTGGGAGGTCCATGAGACTCTCCTGTGTGGCCTTTGGATTCACCTTCAGTGAATCCTATAGCATGTATGGGCTTCACCAGTCTCCTGGGAAGGGGCTACGGTGGGCCACATACATTAGCAGTAGTGGAAGTAGCACATACTATGCAGACACTGTGAAGGGCTGATTCACCATCTCCAGAGACAACACCAAGAACACACTGTATCTACAGATGAACAGCCTGAGAGTCCAGGAGACAGCCCTGTATTACTGTGCAGACACAGTTTGGGAACATCGCTGTGAGCCCAGACAGAAACCTTTTCCAGGGACCCAAGTATGGATGGGCTGTAGGGTCTCTTATGTCACCAGGGGGCGCTCAGGTCACCAGTCCCTGTTCAGGACAGCAGGGGTGCAATGGAATCAGGATGTATAGGTGAAGAATCAGGAAAATGTTTATTTTCATTTGTCTAAGATACAAAATAAGCTCTCTTGGGATGAAATCTGGATTAATCAGTTTGTGATATTTTATTTATATTATTTATGTTAATCTTAGATTTTATGATACAATAATATTTTTAAATTATTATTTTTATTATTTTTAATTGGAGTTCAATTTGCCTACATATAGCATTACACCCAGTGTTCATCCTGCCAAGTGCCCCTCAATGTCCATCACCCAGTCACCCCAACCCTACGCCCACCTCCCCTTCCTCTACCCCTTGGTCACTTTCCAGAGTTAGTTGTCTCTCATGTTGTGTCACCCTCAATGATACTTTCACTCATCTTCTCTCTTTTCCCTTTATTTCCTTTCACTAATTTTTATATTCCCCAAATGAATGAGACCGTATAATGTTTGTCCTTTTCCGATTGACTTATTTTACTCAGCATAACACCCTCCAGGTCAATCCACATCAAAGCAAAAGATGGGTATTTGTCATTTCTAATGGCTGAGTAATATTCCACTGTATACATATACCACATCTTCTTTGATGTGATGATTTTTTAAATAAAATAATTTTGTTTTTGTTACATTGAATTAGTGAGCTTATACTACATACTTCTTTTCTGATTTTCAATAATCCATCAGGTGCTTATAACACCCAGTATTGATGACATCACTTGCTCTCTTTAATGTGCATCACACAATGACCCAATACACCCACTAACCTCCCAGCATTATACCTCATTCTTTTTCTGATAGTTAATGTTTTCTCATGTTCTATCTCCTCTCTAATGATTCCCAGTCTTCCGAGCTTTAGCCAATGTTCCTTTCATGTGTTATGTATATTACACACTAGACAGAAATGATATGATAATTGCCTTCTGATTGACTTATTTTACTCAGCAAACTACCCTGCAGTTCCATCAATGTCACTGCAAATGGTAGGTATTTGATATTTCTGATGACAGAGTAATATCCCATTGTATATATTTCACATACTATTTATCCATTCTTCTGTCGTGGATGTCATGCCTCCCTCCATGGTTTGGCTATTGTGTACTTTGCTGCTATGAACACTGGGGTTCAGGTGCCCTTTGCATCACTACATCTGTATGCTTGGGGTAAATACTCAGTAATACAATTCCTGGGGCATAGGGTATTCACAACAGAGGAAAGAACCAGAGGTAATACTCTCTGCCATAGATCTAATTGAGTGGGATAAAATAAAAATCAGAGCTCAAATTCAGGATACTAATTTTAAAGTTACCAGTTCCATTTCAGGAAAGCTGAAACACACCACATTATAACTTAGTGTAGAAATGAACTGATTCAGTTGTAAATTAAGAATGATCAAGGTGAGATAGAATCTAAACCAGATGCTCTAACAGCCTTGGTCAATGAGGTTGAAGGGAGCATGGGTGACATAGACTACAATGTGATAGAAAGGAAGGGGGGGGAGTAGAGAAAAACAACTAATGGACCATGAAAAACTTGAATAATTACTAGTGCCATAAGTTCAAACTAAATTAAAATATTTGGGACCCATGAGGGGAATAAAGAGAGAGAAGAACAGAACGTATATTTGAGAAAATCATAGCAGAGACTCCTTTTCTTTATTTTTTGGAAAGATGTAATTTATTCATTCATGAGAGGCATAGAGAGAGAGAAGCAAAGACATAGGCGGAGAGAGGAGCAGGCTCCATGCAGGGAGCCTGATGTGGGACTTGATCCCGTGTCTCCAGGATCATTCCATGGGCCAAAGGCAGGTGTTCAACCACTTAGCCACCCAGGAGTCCCAATAGACACTCCTTTTTAACACAAAGACACAACCAGATTGAAAGTGAGGGAGTAAACAACCACTAATCATGTCAATGGACATCAAGAGGAAGGTGGTGTAGCAACACTTACATCAGATGAACTAGAATTTTTAAAAAAGACTATAATAAAGGATGAAGAAGGATACTATATCCTAAAAATGGTTTATCCAACAGAAGATCTACCTTTTCTAAAGATTCATAGCACTAATTTTGGAGAAGACAAGTGCACAAACCAAATAACCTTAAATTTAATGAAACTCCTGGCTACTATTACTTTAACAGCAGGGACTTTAATGTCTCCCTGACCTCAGTGAGAATCATCTAAGCAGAAAGTCAACAAGGAAACAAGGGTTTTGAGACACATACTGGATCGGACGTACTTCAAAAATATATGAGAGCATTTTTCCTAAAGCATAATACACATTCTTCTCTATTGCACATGGAAAATACTCCAGAATTGATCATACACATGGTCACAAGTCATGTGTCAAGTGGTACAGAATGGTTGAATTCACTCCATGCATATTTTCAGACCAATATGCTATGAAACCAGAAGTCAAAACCAATAGAAACATGCAAGGCCCCTAAACGACAATGAGATACCACCTCACATCAGTGAGAATGGGAAAAATTAAGAAGACAGGAAACAGCAAATGTTGAAGAGGACGTCGAGAAGGGAGAACCCTCCTGCACTGTTGGTGGGAATGTGAACTGGTACAGTCATTTTGGAAAACTGTGGGGATGTTCCTCAAAGAGTTAAAAATAGATCTGCCCTATGGCCCAGCAATTTCACTGTTGGGGATTTACCCCAAAGATACAGATGCAGTGAAACACCAGGATATCTGCACTCTGATGTTTATAGCAGCAATGTCCAAAGTAGCCAGACTGTGAAAGGATCTTCAGTGTTCATTCAAAGATTAATGGATTAAGAAGATGTGGTCTATGTATACAATGGAATATTCCTCAGCCACCAGAGAGGAGGAATACCCACCATTTGCTTCAACAAGAGTGGAACTGAAGGGTATTATGCTTAGTGAAGTAGGTCCATCGGAGGATAAACATTATATGGTTTCATTCAGTCAGGTAATATAACAAAATGAGGTAAAGAATTATAGAGGAAATTAGGAAAATAATTGGGAAAAATTAGAGAGGGTGACAAAACATGATAGAGTTCTAAATCTGGGAAATTAGCAAGAGGTAGTGGGTGGGGAAGTGGATGGGGGGATGGTGTGACTTGAGACGGGCACTGAGGGGAACACTTGACTGGTGAGCCAGGGGTGCTATGCTATATGTTGGAAATCAACCTTCAATAAAAAATACATAACAAATAAATAAATGTGCATAAAATGATATCTTTCGAAGAAGAAAGGGGGCAATAAAGAAATTAAAGAATTTAAGCAGAATTTTAACCAATGAACATTGAATCACAATCATACAGTCCAGGATGTCTCTCAAACCCCTTGTTTCCTTGAAAAGCTTTGGGACACATCAAAAGCCATCCACAGAGGGAACGATGGAACAATACAGGTCTTCCTCAAAAACAGGAAAAATCTAAAACAAGCAAGATAATCCTGCACCTAAGGGCACTGGAGGAAGAGATCAAAGAAAGCCTAAATCTAACAGGAGAAGAGAAGTAATGAAGATTAGAGTAGATCTCAAATATATGGAAATTTAAAAAGGAGGATAAACAAACCTCAGAGCTAATATTATGAAAATATTAGTAAGCATAAGAAACCAATAGACAGAATTGACGATTTAAAAGTTAAAGTACCCAAACTAATAAAATCATGAATGAATGAGGAGCGATCAAAATGAACACCCAAGAATTACAAGCTGTATTAGAAGAAATTATGAGCAGTCAGCTTATTGGATGATCTGGAGAAACGAATGCAATCCTAGGAACATAAAGACAACCCAAACAGAAACAGTAATGAAGAGACAAGCTGCACGGAACTGGAAATAAAAATCAATCATAATTAAGAGTCTCCCAAATGCAGGATTACATGAACAGATGGTTCCCCAGGGAAATACCACAAAAGCAATCAATATCTATCTTCTAAAACTATTCCAAACAACAGAAATTGAAGGAAAACTTCCAGACTCATTCTGTGATGTCGGCATTACCTTGACCCCCAAACCAAACATCCCAGTAAGAAGGAGAATTACAGAAAAATGAACTAATGACACTCCAGATGATGAATCTGGATGCAAGTTTCTCACCAAGATCCTAACCAGAAAGATCCAACAGTATATTCATAGGATTATTGACGACAATGAACAAATAGTCTTAATTCTTATGCTTCAAGAGTGGTTCAGTGTGTGTAAAAACGATCAATGTGATAATCGCATTAGTAAAAGGAAAGATAAGAGACATTATTTCCTCTCAACTGATGCCCCAAAATAATTTGACAAAATTATTATTAATAATAAAATTATTAATAATAAAATCCTTTTCCTGCGTAGGATAGGGGGATACACCCAAATTCATGAAAGCCATCTACAGAAGATACATAAAGAATCTCATCCTCAACATTGAAAAGCGAGAGCTTTTCTCCTAAGATCAGGAACATGACAGGAATGCACACCGTCACCACTGTTATTCAACATAGCACTAGAAGTCCGAAACTGAGCAATCAGACAAAAAAAAGTGAAAGTCATCCAAATCAGCAAAGAAAAAAATCAAACTTTCAGTCTTCACAGAAGATAAGATACTTTAAAGACAAACCCCCAAAGAATCTGTTGAAAAATTGCTGGAACTGATACAGGAATTCAGCAAAACCTGAGCATACAAAATCAATACAAGGAAGTCAGTGGCATTCCTATATACTACAAAATGAAACAGAAGAATGATAAATCAAAATCAGTGAACCCCATTTATAATTGCATCAGAAACGAACTACGGGTGGTGGAAGGGGAGGAGGGCCGGGGGTGGGGGTCAACGGGTGATGGGCACTGAAGGGGGCACTTGATGGGATGAGCACTGGGTGTTATTCTGTATGTTGGTAAATTGAACACCAATAAAAAATAAATTTATTTTAAAAAAAGAAACTTCAGGTAATGGGGAATAATCCTAACCAAAGACAGAAAGGATATATTGTCTAAAAATACTAAAATATGTATGAAAGACATTAAAGAAGGCACAAATATGTAGAAAACTTTCTATTATCATGCATTGGATGAATAAATATTGATATAATATCTACCCCACCAACAGCAATTACACATTCAATACAAACCCTATAAAAACACCACAAATATTTTTCTAGGAAATTCAACAAACAATCCTAAAATTATAAGAAAACAAAAAATATTCTGACTAGGCAAAAGAAACTTGAAATAACCCAAAGCAGAAGGCACCAAAATTGTGGATTTCAAAGTTGTGGTCATCAAGAAGGTATAATGGTGGCAGTAAAACACTCACATGGTCAATGGAATAGAATAGAGAACCCAGAAATGGACACACAGCTCTGAGGGCAACAAATCCTCAACAAAGAACAAAACACTACCGACTGGAAAAAGGACAATCTCTTCATCAAGTGGTGTTGGGAATATTGGACAATTGCAAGTAGAAGAATGACCCCAGGCCACATTCTTACACTCCACACAAAGATAAACTCAGAGTAGATGAAAGACCTAAATGTGAGGCAGGAAACCATCAAAATCCAAGAGATTTTGTGACCTCGGCCACAACAGGGTCTTGGCACTAGAATCTCCAAAGGGAAGGAAAACAAAAGCATAAATGAATTCTATGAACTACACCAAGGAAGGAGCTGTCGTACAGCTATGGAAACACTCAACATAATCAAAAGGCAACCTAACGAATGGTAAGAAATAGGGACGCCTGTGGAGCTTGAGCATCTGTCTTTGGCTCAGGGATTCCAGGGCTCTGAGATGGAGACAGCATCAGGTTCCCTGTGGGGAACCCACTTCTCCCTCTTCCTATGTCTCTAAATCTCCTTTCTCTCTCTCTCTCTCTCTCTCTCTCTCTCTCTCTCTCTCTCTCTCTCTCTCTCTCTCCCTCCCTCTCTCTCATGAATAAATAAATAAATAATTCCCCCCATAAAAAAGAATGGGAGACGATATTTGTAAGTCTATCTTCAGGTTAGGGTGGGTTTTGAAAATTGATAAATAAATTATCAAACTAAACCACAAAGTGAAAACTACAATCGGGAAGCTCAACCACATGCAAAATGAAATTTATTGTCTCCTCTAGGTCAGCCTTATATCAACTGCATGATTAAACCAGACAATGGATCCAAAAGACAAGAGAGAAGTATTTTCTGCCCCAGTTGAAAGACCTAGCAGAAAACCTGGAAAGAAAAGTACAAAAAAGAAATGAAAAATTGGTAAACGGAAAGAAAATAATTTGTTTGCCTATGACTATGTTTTAATAGAGTCAATGAGTAAAAACCTCACATAACAACTAGAAGAAATAACTAATGAGCTCAGGAAAATTTTATGATTCAAAATCAGCAAATAAAGATACGGTCCTACAAACAAACAACAAATTACCTATACAAAATTACTATATAATCTGCTTTACCCTGGTATCAAAAATAAATATTTAGAATTAAAATTTACTAAGGAGAAAAAATATTCTATGGGAAATGACCTGCACTGATGAGAGTCTTTTGAAAATGCAGCCAGAAACACAAAGATAACTCTGCTTAACTTTTAGAACTTCAAATAGTCATAGTGCCATCTACACAAATTGCTAGAGAATTGTGGTGTAACATTTGTGTTGACTTTTAAAGACTCAAATGTAAGTCTGGAGCTGAATATATAGTCAAAGTATATGCAAATAGGGCCCTCCCTGCACTGATTAAACAAGCTCATCCCTGACCCTGCAGCTGGGAGTGGAGCCCCAGCCCTAGGATTCCAAGGTGACTCCATTCAGTGCTCAGGACACACCACAGTCAAACAACCATGGAGTCTGTGCTCAGCTGGGTTTTCCTTGTCGCTATTTTAAAAGGTAATTCATGGAGAACAAGAGACCTTAAGTACGTGAGTGGAGATGAGTAAGAGAAACAGGTGATGGGGGACCGTTTCCTGACCAGGATGTCTTGTGTCTGCAGGTGTCCAGGGTGAGGTGCAGCTCGTGGAGTCTGGGGGGGACCTGGTGAAGCCTGGGGGGTCCCTGAGACTCTCCTGTGTGGCCTCTGGATTCACCTTCAGTAGCTATGGCATGAGCTGGGTCCGCCAGGCTCCTGGAAAGGGGCTGCAGTGGGTCGCATATATTAGCTATGATGGAGGTAGCACAAGGTACGCAGACGCGGTGAAGGGCCGATTCACCATCTCCAGAGACAACGCCAAGAACACGCTGTATCTGCAGATGAACAGCCTGAGAGCCGAGGACACGGCCGTGTATTACTGTGCAGACACAGTGATGGGACCTCAGTGTGAGCCCTGACACAAACCTCCCTTTGGAAGGGGATCAGGACCACCAGCGGGTGCACACTCCTCACCACTTCTGTCTTGAAGGCCCAGGAGCAGGTGCAGAGGGAGGTTCTGGGCTGGTTTCCTGTCAGGGTCTGGGCTTCCTCTCCAAGGAGCAGTTTCCCCCTGGGACCCCCTCTGAACACTTGATTATGTGTTTACATCTTCAGTATCTTTCTCAGAGACCTAGAATTGAAGTATAGCACTTGCACTTACTCGTACTTAACTTTTCCTGACAGAAATTTTAATCAACTACAAATAATTCCATTCACATCATCTGAACATTTGCATGAGTCCTAATGACACTCACTGTGGATCACAGGACCTCAAGCTAACATGCTGTCTTGCACCATCACCGCATAGAGGAATCTCCAATCAACACAACAGGAAAGAGATGTTCTACAAAAATGTTAAAATGTCTGGGGAGTTAGAGAGTTTCCCAGCATGACATGGTAGTGATGTGGACTCAGAGGTCACACACACACACACACACACACACACATACACACACACACAATCACGAGAGTATCACCTTTCATCACCTTCACCTTCATGTCCGTTGGGAGACAGGCAGGCTTCTCATTACATCATAAATGCCTGGATGGTGCCAGGGAGGGACATTGGCTCAGGGTGTGTGTTGTTGGTCAGTGGTGGGGACGGGCTCCACGAAGGGCTTGTATGGAGTCAGTGATCCCAACTGTATCAAAAGAGGGGACTCCTAGGTTATTGTTTCATTTCTTATCCTTTGGGTTGAGGAGATGAACAGGGATGGAATATCAGGGAGCTATCAGGCAATAAAGAATGGACCTGGTGTGAGGAATAATTTCACTAAACAAGCATGAAACTGGGAAGAGAAAAGAAAGACATGGTACTTCTAAGTAGACAAATGCCTGAGTCACAGGAAAACAAGATGGATAATATATGGAAGCAGCATGAAACCTAAAATGATAATACAAATAGGCCAAGATCCTACCAGTTCTCAGATGGAAGCTGTCCTCTCCCCACAGTCACCAGCTGCTTTTGAAGGTCATGAGTACTCCATGTGCTCAGAGACCAGAAACTTCTACTGAATCCATGAGGATCCTCAGTGTGAGGAGCTGGATTGGAGGACCTTCGACCTGCAGGGAATAACTCATGGATCCTTTGGGTGCAGAAGTCAGCTCATTGTGTGTGACCTCAACCATCCCCGTGTTGGAACATAATACTCATAGGACGCGGGGAGTAGGTGGGGCCTTAGGGGTGCAGTTACGTCAGGAGGTGCAGCCTCATTGTCAGATCAGCCCTCATACTCTTGGACTGGGAAAGTTCCCTGTACCCTGGCCCCATGTAAGGTGATGGAGAAAGGATGGGGTAGGATGTGGGTGCTCTCTAGGCACCACAGCTTCCTGCACCTGGACCTCAGACACCCAGACTCCAGATCTGTGAGAATTAGTGTCTGTTGCTTGATCTGCCCAGTCTACCTATGACGTTCCAGCATGGGGCATGGGCCAAAGTCATTTTTTCTTTATTTAAATTGAATTTATCAACATTCACTATATCCTCAGTGTTCATCACATCATGTACCCTCCTTCACTCCCATCACCCAGTTACCCCTTTCCCCACCTCCTCCCTTCCAGTGACACTCAGTTGTTTTTCCCCCATAGTTAAGTGTGTCTCCTTATTTGTCTTTCTCTCTAGTCTCACCCCACTAAGTTTCACTCATTCCCTTATGGTCTCTGCCCTTATGAATGAGACCATATCATTGCCTTTCTGTGACTGATTTCTTTCTCTCAATATAATACCCCCAGTTCCATCCATGTTGAAGGAAACATTATTTCATGTTATTCCTTATGTCTGATGGTAATATGTAATATCCCATTGTATATATAAAGCACATCATTTTGTATATTTTTTTATTGGAGTGTGATTTGCCAACATATAGCGTAACACCCAGTGTTTATCCCATCAAGTTCCCCATTCAGTGCCCATCACCCAGGCACCCCATCCCCTGCTTACCTCCCCTTCCTCTACTCCTTGTTTGTTTCCCACAGTTAGGAGTCTAATGTTCTGTCTCCCTCTCTGATTTTCCTGCTCATTTTCTTTCCATTCCCCTATAATCCCTTTCACTATTTGTTATTATCCCCAAATGAATGAGGCCATATGTTTGTCCTTCTCCGATTGACTTATTTCACTCAACATAATACCCTCCAGGTCCATCCACGTGGAAACAATTGGTGGGTATTTGGCCTTTCTAATGGCTGAGTCATATTCCATTGTATACATAGACCACAGCTGCTTTATCCATTCATCTGTCGATAGACATTGAGGCTCCTTCCACTGTTTGGCTGTTGTGGACTTTGCTGCTGTGAACATTGAGGTGCAAGTGTCCCTTCATTTCATTAAATCTGTGTCTTTGTATTTTTAGTGAAAGGGAATAAAGGAGAAAGGAGAAAAAAGTGGGACATATCAGAAAGGGAGACAGAACATGAAAGACTCCTAACTCTGGGAAAAGAACTAGGGGTGGTGGAAGGGGAGTTGGGCGGGTTTGGGGGTGACTGAGTGATGGGCAGTGAGCTGGGCACTTGATGGGATGAGCACTGGGTGTTATTCTATATGTTGGCAAATTGAACACCGATTAAAATAAATTTATATTAAAAAATAAATGAATAAATCCGTGTCTTTGGCATAAATTCCCTTAAATGCAATGGCTGGGTGCTGGAGTGGCTCTATTCTCACTTTTTCAGGACATTCCATTCTGTATTCTGGTGTGGCTCAGAAAGCCTTCATTCCCACCAATACTGGAAGAGGGTTCCACTTTCTCAATATCCTCCCTTATATTTATTGTTTCTGGCCTTGTTGCTTTATCCATTCTGAGTTGTATAAGTGGGATCTTAGTGTGGTTTTCATTTGTATTTCCCTCATGACAAGTCATGTGGATCATTTTTCTCATCTCCCTGTTGGCCATTTGTTGGCATTCTTTGGAGAATGCCTGCTCCTGTATTCTCCCCTTTTCATGACTTGATTGATTGTTTTGTTGGGTGCTGCCTTTGTTAAGGAAATATCTTGTCCTATTCTGTAGGCTGCCTTTCATTTTGTTGCCTGTTGCATTGTTGTACAGATTCTATGTTGATGAAGTCCTAATAGTTTATTTTCCCCTTTGTTTCCTATGCCTTTGGAGAGGTGCCTTGCTAGCAGTCGGTGCAGCTGAGGAAAATGTTGCTACCTGAATTCACCTCTAGGATTTTGATGAATTACTGTCTCAGATTTCGGTATTTCATCCATTTTGAGATTACCTTTGTGTTTGGTGTAGCTGAATGGTCCACTTTCATTCTTATGCGTGTGGCTGTACAATTTTTTCCAGATCCATTTATTGATGAGACTTTCTTTCATTAGATGTTTTTTTCTTTCTTCTTGAGGAGTAGTTGTCCATAGAATTGAGGGTCCATTTCTGCATTCTCTGCTCTGCTCCATTGATCCATGTGTTGTTTTTGCCACTACCAGGCTATCTTGATGACAAAGACTTTATAAAAGAGATTGTTTGTAAACATTTTGATGCCCTGCAGCTGTAGTTCTGTTTTTGTTTTTTTCCCCCCAAATGTTTCTACCTGTTTGTTGACTTCGGAAAGAAATTGAAGAAGACACAAAGAGGGAACACATTCCAAGCATATGGATTAGAACAATGAATATTGTCAGGGCACCTGTGTTTCTCAAGTTTGAGTGTCTCCAATGGGCTCAGGTTGGGATCCTAGGGTCCTGGGATGGTGTCCCGTGTCAGGCTTTTGGAAGGGAGCCTGCTTCTCCCTCTGCCTATGTCTCTGCATCTGGCTCTGTGACTCTCCTGAATAAAAAAAAATCTTTAAAACAAAAACAAAAAAACAGTATCCCTGGGTGGCGCAGCGGTGGGCGCCTGCCTTTGACCTAGGGCGCGATCCTGGGGACCTGGGGTCGAAACCCAATTCCGGCTCCCGGTGCATGGAGCCTGCTTCTCCCTCTGCCTGTGTCTCTGCCTCTCTGCCTCTCTTTCTCTCTCTCTCTCTCTCTTTCTCTCTCTTTCTGTGACTATCAAAAATAAATAAAAATAAACAAATAAATACTGTGAACATCTCTGTGCTGCTCAGAACCTTCTACATATTCAAAGCAATCCTCGTGAAAGCATCCTGGACATTTTTCACAGAGTATGGAATTATAATCCTAAAATTTTTATGGCACACGCAGAGATTTTAGGGACACATTGATGCTCTGGCATGGCCTTGCTCTATTTGTTGTGAGAAGTATCAGGTAACAGCCCTCACACAGTGAAGGGTGCATTTCTCACCTGGAACTAGGACTAACCTGTGCAAACCAGAGGTATCTGTCAAAAAGTCACAGTGGACACACAGAAGGAGAACAATGATACAAGAGAGTCAGAGATACTCAGACACTTTGGAACTTCAGTTTAAGGATGTTCTTTTATAGCGTTTCCAGAAGATGAGGATGTGATGACCCAGAGGGATTTGTGTCTCACCATCACCTTACAGGGTTGTGTTGTACTGATGGCTGTTAGGTGTGTCCCTGTCATGGGATGAACATTTGGTGCCCCGGTCCTCATTTCAAACCCACCTGCATCAGTGACTCTCCCTGTGGACATGAGATAAGTTTCCCCTAGGATTTCCTCAATGCAATCCCTCAAGGGACCTACACGACTTATTTACCTCTTATCATTTTATTTAAATACAATCATTTTTGTCTTGGAATTTGCAACAACCAGGTAACATGACCTGGTTGTGTCAATATCTAACAGCTCTACCATCCTATTTCATAATCTACATGTGAACTTACATGACAGTGAAGCTATTTCATGGAAGGTAAGTCCACTCATGGTCAGCAAGGCAGGGGAGCAGGTCTGAATGCTGAGAAGCAGGGCATTGGTTGGCTTTGACGATTTCATGAATATTTATACAAATAGCAGCTGTCCCCAGATATGAACGCTCAGAAAATAGATGTAAGCGGATGGAGCAAGGGATGGAGCACACAGGTCCTCTTGCAGTGTGCAGCCCTGGACATGAGCTGGGCTTACATGGATGTCTACATGCACAGCACAGTTGGCAATGGGTTGTTATCATTTGCTGCTGGTTTTCTTTCCTCTGTAGATGCTCACATCCCACATTGTTGAGGCCCTTTTTGGGATTTTGTGACTCTATTCCTGGCTGTATTGGAGAGCCGTTATGAACATGGCCTCCTACCTCTAGCCTGGGATTGAATGTTCACACCCCTGAGCCTTCAGGGGGCCCTCATAGGAGAGCCATGAAGCCCTTTCTGTCCTCAGTTTCCCTCTGAATTCTGTGTTCACCATACCTGTGTGTGAGCTGGTTTATCTCAGGCACTTGAATGGGTCTCTAAACGTCAATATGAAAGGCTCCTGTTGTGTGGACCTGGGCTGGTCCTCTGAGGGGTTGTCACGAGAGAGGTTCTAGTTTCTGCCTGCTGGTTTCAGAATAGAGGTCACAGGACTACACAGAGTTCAGTTTATGGAAACAAAGCACAATGCCTGCACTCAGACCCAATGTTCACACGACTTCAGGTTCCAGTCCTTCTCAAACATGCATCACATAGTGCCACTTTTTCTTCTTGGCACTCAGGGAGTCCTTAGATCCAGGAAATTTCGCCATTTTTCCATTTGAGCATCATCATGCCAGGTCCATCCCCTGCTGGAGTAGAATTCTATAAGTTCATACATTCCTCTCTTGTCCTTAAAGTCCTTGACTGTAGCTTCTGCAAGCAACCTCCCTCCTGCTGTCATCCCCACGCTTGTATCTCCCCAATGTCAACAGCACAGAGCTCCACCCCTCAAAACCTGCTCAGTATTCCATTAGGAGTCTTGCTGTTGCTTTTTCAACTCTGATCGATTTCATGGATGTTCGAAATGATTCAATAACTATCCAGCTGTTCCAGGGATGTGACAATCCCCGAGTCCCCCTAATCTTCTGACATGTTAGCTTCTCCCTCCCATATTTTCTTATATTAAAGACGCTGTGGTGAATTCTTTCTGATTTATCTTTTGGAGGTGAACCTTGAATCCTGGTGTTTTGTTTCAGACTATCATAAACTTATTTTCACCCCTACTCTGATTCTGGATCCTAAGGACTCATTTGTGTTTGTAAAGCCTATTGTGTATTGTAAGAATATATTAAGTTTCAGGAAGTAATTATAGACCTGTGTAGTACATACACGTAAGGTCATCCAACAAGTGACATAAAGGAGCAATGCACCTCCTAGCAGTGAGGTCAGGGCTTCCAGGAAGGCACAGATGCTCCCAAAGGAATAGAATTGCAGATGTATTATTAGCATCCATTGGCCATGTCTCTTAGAGGTGACACAGGTACCATTTGAGTGGTGGGCTCTGCTTGCAGTCTTCCTGATGCATATGATATATTCAAAGATGGAAATGGGGGTTCCCAGTTGGCTCAGCTGTTTAGTGCCGACCTCAACACAGGGTTGATCCTGGAGATCAGGAATAGAGTCCCACAGCAGGCTCCCTGCATGGAGCATGCTTCTCCCACTGCCTGTGTCTCTGCATCTCTCTCTCTCTCTCTCTCTTTCTCTCTCTCTCTCTGTATCTCTCATGAATAAAGAAATAAAATATTAAAAAAAAACAAAAATAGAATGGGCTAGATTTTGAGATAGGACAGAAGTCCTCTATGCACCCCACATTGTCAGGGGGACTGATCTAAGAAAACCAAAAGTATGGTTTATCAGAGGCACAAACTTAAATTGAATTAAAACCGAAATTTCCTGCTGCATTTGTTATGAAAAATACCTGATAAATCTGTAGAAGAGGTTCATGGTAGATATTTTTCTTCTCCTAGATGGAATATAGTATTTGAATATAAAAGGAATTCATGAAAATCTTACAGTGGAAGGGCAGCACTACACTGTTAGTTTAGGAAGTATAAGAAAACTAGAAAAATATGCTATACAATAGAAAATGTTCATTGTGACACCCATTTATTATATCCCAAACCCTGCCTGAATGAGCTCATTCTATGTCAGGTAAGCTCATCGAAGCGATTACAGAAGATCACAGAGTTAACTGCAGTGGAACACCTTGACCGAGTTGTTAGAGACTTACAAATGGAACTGCATTACCTGAAACCCTCTGAAATTCAGCTAAATTCTAAATTTAGCAAATTTAATTTAAATTTAGCATATTTAATCATTCAATCCCCAATACATGCAGGGTCCACTATTCTAAGGAACCCTGCCACTCTGGCATTCAGATGTTTCAGAGGGCAGTAAGTCCTGTGGAGAGGAGCACAGGCCAAGAATCTGGGGTTAGACTCACCTGAAAATGTGCACAAGGACACGTTAGAAACCCTCTACAATTTAAGGGGTAGGTTCACATCACTGTATGGGGAAACATGACACCTACAAACCAAGATTCTATGCAAATACAATTACAAAGTACCACGTGGACACAAAGTCTGAAGTCTGGAATATTACATAATAAAAAACAGTTTTTCAAAGAAGTAAATATGAACACACAAAGGCAGTCACATCTTTACAGGTCAAAACAGCTTTACATAAATGATCCCAAACTGACTATATACTGAGAGGACATGTATATAGGGGCCTCCTTCTATTGAATAAAACAGCCCAGACATGACCCTGCATCTGGGAGAGGAACCTCAGCCCCAGGAACAATGTCAGTTATCCGGACAAACACAACTCTCCTTGGAGTCTGTGCTCAGCTGTGTTTTCCTTGACACTATTTTAAAAATATATTTTTCTATATTTTCTATTTAGTCGATTTCCCAGCATATAGCATATCAACCAGTGTTCATCACGTCAAGAAAAGAGTGGGCATTTTTAAGAACTGACGGAAAATCCTCCATAATATATATGTTAAATCTTTTAAAAAATGTCTATGATTTTGATATTTTCATCTAATGTTGCTAGAAAAAGAGAAATTATACCTCAAAAGTTCATAAACATTAGGATATGGGGTAATGAGATTGAATATGTTTGATGTACACATTTTATCCCCAACTGGGAGTAGACACTAATTAACCAAAACCATCATGACTCCACTGTGGTAACATGTAGGTTGAAATTGAAACCACACCTGCCTTTCCTAGTTCAACCGTGCCCACACCTCACTTTCAGCCTTTCCAGACACCCATCATCCCATGACATCCCTGTTTGGGGACTTCTTGGACTAATGGGAAAGCCCTGTTAATACACGGTGCTGCTGGATAATCAGAAATCATAAACAACTGCTTACTGGAATTCATCTGAAGCTACTATTCCTCGACAGGGAATAGGTTGGAGCTTGACGACTCATGTTTACCCTGTGCCGTTCCCCTGTCTTTCACCACCTGACACAAAAAAATGGATTCCTTTTGCTAATTCAATATTTTTAATTTAATGTCTAGTTCTAGATACTATGAATCTCTCAACTTCCCCTGGGGCTTTCCTATGACCCTGCAATTGCACTACTGGGATTTACTACAAAGATACAGATGCAGTGAAAGACCAGGACACCTACACCCCAATGTTTATAGCAGCAATTTCCAGAGTAGCCAAACTGTGGAAGTAGCCTCGGGGTCCATTTAAAAAATAATGGATAAAGAAGATGTGGTCTATATGTACAATGGAATATTACTCAGCAATTAGAAATGAAGAACACCCACCATTTGCTTTGACATGATTGGAACTGGAGGGTATTATGCTGAGTGAAGTAAGTCAGTCGCAGAACAAACATATGGTCTCATTCATTCAGGGAATATAAAAAGTAGTGAAAGGGAATAAAGGGGAAAGGAGAGAAAATGAGTGGGAAATATCAGAGGTCGACAGAACATGAGAGTCTCCTAACTCTGGGAAATGAACTCAGGGAAGGAATTCTGGGAAGGGGTAGTTGTAAGGGAGGTTGGCGGGGATAGGGGTGACTGGGTGATGGGCTTTGGGGCATCACTTGACGGGATGAGCACTGGGAGTTATACTATATGTCGGCAAAGCGAACTCCAATAAAAAATAATTAGAAATAAAATTTAAAAAACAAATGAAATGAAACCTCAGATAATGAGGAATAAACCTTTTTTTTTATTGGTGTTCAATTTATCAACATACAGAATAACTCCCAGTGCTCATCCCATCAAGTATCCCCATCAGTGCCCGCCACCCACTCAGGCCCACCCTCCACCCCCCTCCCCTTCAACCATCCCCAGTTTGTCTCCCAGAGTTAGGAGTCTTTATGTTCTGTTTCCCTTGCTGATATTTCCCGCATATTTCTTCTCCCTTCCCTTATATTCCCTTTCGCTATTATTTATATTCCTAACCAGCACAATTTATTGAAGAGACTGTCTTTCTTCCAATGGATAGTCTTTCCTCCTTTATGGAATATTAGTTGACCATAAAGTTCAGGGTCTACTTCTGGGTTCTCTATTCTGTTCCATTGATCTATGTGTCTGTTTTTGTGCCAGTACCACACTGTCTTGATGACCACAGCTCTGTAGTACAACCTGAAATTTGGCATTGTGATGCCCCAAGCTATGGTTTTCTTTTTTAAAATTCCCCTGGCTATTCGGGGTCTTTTCTGATTCCACACAAATCTTAAAAAAATTTGTTCTAACTCTCTGAAGAATGTCCATGGTATTTTGATAGGGATTGCATTAAACGTGTAAATTTCCCTGGGTAACATTGACATTATCACAATATTAATTCTGCCAAACCATGAGCATGGAATATTTTTCCATCTCTTTGTGTCTTCCTCAATTTCTTTCAGAAGTGTTCTGTAGTTTTTAGGGTATAGATCCTTTACCTCTTTGGTTAGGTTTATTCCTAGGTATCTTATGCTTTTGGGTGCAATTGTAAATGGGATTGACTCCTTAATTTCTCTTTCTTCAGTCTCATTGTTAGTGTATAGAAATGCCACCAAAGAGGAAAGGACCTATAGTCTAAAAATTCTAAAATAGGTACGAAAGACATTAAAGAAGACCGAAATATATGGAAAACAGTCTTTTCTCATGGATTGGAAAAAATATTCATATAATGTATATGCCACCAACAGCAATCGATGCATTCAATATGAATCCTATCAAAACACCACCAACATTTTTCTAGGGAATGGAAGAAGCCTAAAATTTGTAAATAAACAGAAAAGTTTCTGAGTAAGCAAAAGAATATTGAAAGAAAAACAAACCAGTGCAGCATGGGTGGCTCAGCATTTTAGCACACTCTTTTTGTCCAGGATGTGATCCTGCAGACCTGCAGATCCTCCCTACATGGTGCCTGCTGCTCCCTCTGCCTGTGTCTCTGCCATTCTCTCTGTATCTATGCATCTCTCATGAATAAATAAATAAAAACTCAAAAAAACCAAAGCAAAAGCCATCAGAATTCCAGATTTCAAAGTTGTGATCATAAAAACAGTATAATAGTGGCAGTAAAACACACACATCATCAATGGAATAGAAGAAGAACCCATAAATGGACACACAGCTCTATGGCCAGCTTATCCTCAGCAAATTACAAAAGACTATTGACTGGAAGAAGGGCAATCTCTTGAACAAGTGGTGTTGGGAACATTGGACAGCTGCAAAGAGAATGAACCTGGGCCACATTCTTACACTCCACACAAAGATAAACTCAGAGTAGATGAAAGGCCTAAATGTGAGGCAAGAAACCATGAAAATCAAGGAGATTTTGTGACCTTAGCCAAAACAGGTTATTGGTATTTGAATCTCCAAAGGGAAGGGAAACAAAAGGAAGAGTGAACTCTATGGACTACATCAAGGAAGGAGCTGTCATACAGCTGTGGAAACACTCAACATAATTGAAAGGCAACCTAACAAATTGGAAAAGATAGGGATGCCTGTGTAGCTTGAGCATCTGTCTTTGGCTCGGGGAGTCCTAGAGCTCTAGGATTGAGATGAGCATTAGGCTCCATGTGGGGAGCCCACTTCTCCCTCCGCCCATCTCTGAATCTCTCTGTCCATCTCTGATGAATAAATAACATCTTCCAAAAGAATAAAAACAATGGGAGAAGAGATTTGCAAATCTATCTCCAGATTAAGGCTGGTTTCCAAAATCGAAAAAAAAATATCAAACTAAACAACCACAAAGTGAAAACTACAGTCAGAAATGGGCAGAGGACATGATGAATCACCTTGTCCTGATTTGAGTTGTAGACTGTCACTTTATATTAGGTGGGTCATCCACATACAAAATGAAATTTATTATCTCCTCTAGGTCTACCTTATATCAAATGCTTACCCAAAAGATACACATGCAATGAAACGCCAGGACACCTGCACCCCGATATTTCTAGCAGCAATGTCCACAATAGCCAAACTGTGGAAGGAGCCTCAGTGTCCATCAATAGATGAATGGATAAAGAAGATGTGGTTTATGTATACAATGGAATATTCCTCAGCCATTAGAAATGACAAATACCCACCATTTGCTTCAATGTGGATGGAACTGGAGGGTATTATGCTGAGTGGAGTAAGTCAATTGGAGAAGGACAAACATTATATGTTCTCATTCATTTGGGGAATATAAATAATAGTGAAAGGGAATAGAAGGGAAGGGAGAAGAAATGGGTAGAAAATATCAGAAAGGGAGACAGAACATGGAAGACTCCTAACTCTGGGAAACTATCTAGGGGAGGAAGGCGGGGGGTGGGGGTGAATGGGTGACGAGAACTGAGGGAGCACTTGACAGGATGAGCACTGGGTGTTATTCTGTGTGTTGGCAAATAAACACCAATAAAAATAAATTTATTATTGAAAAAACTGCTGCAATAAAGAGGATTCATGTAAAAAAAATAGAACAGGCAATGCATCCTGAAGACAAGAGGAAAATGCTTTCTGCCCCAGAGTGGAGGAGCTGCCAGTAAACACACCAAGAAAACTACATTAAAAAAAAGAAAACGTGGTAACCTGGAAAGAAAATAATTAGTTTTCCTATGACAATGTCAATAGAGTCAATGAGTAAAAACGTCACATAAACACTGGAAGAAATAACTCATTAGTGAAGTAAGTCAATCGGAGAAGGACAGTGTATGTTCTCATTCATTTGGGGAATATAAATAATAGCGAAAGGGAATATAAGGGAAGGGAGAAGAAATATGCGGGAAATATCAGCAAGGGAGACAGAACATAAAGACTCCTAACTCTGGGAGACGAACTGGGGATGGTTGAAGGGGAGGGGGGTGGGGGGTGGGCCTGAGTGGGTGGCGGGCACTGATGGGGATACTTGATGGGATGAGCACTGGGAGTTATTCTGCATGCTGATAAATTGAACACCAATAAAAAATAAAAAAAAAATAAAAAAAAATACTCTGTTATACATCGGAAAGTTGCTAAAAGAGAAGATCTTAAAAGCTTTTATCATAAGAAAAAAAATTTAACTATATGAGGTGATAGATGTTTTAAACTTATTGTAGTGATCATTTCACGATATATACATGTGTTAAATCATTATGTTGTTCACAAGGTTCTAAGTCAATTACATCTCAATAAAAAATAAATTTTAAATAAGGCAAAAAAAAAAAAGAAATAACTCATTAGCTCAGCAAAAAAATCAGTATATAAAATTAGCAAATAAAATAATGATATATTCCTACCAAAATAGCAACAAATTACATGTACAAAATTAACAAAATAATCCAATTTACACTAGCACCTAAAATAAATATTTAGGATTAAAATTTACTAACAAGATGAAATATCTCCAGAATATGATCTATACTGCTGTGTTTTTTGAAATGCACCAAGAAATTTGAAAATAACTGTTCTTAGAACTTCATATAGTCAGAGGACCATCTACACAAATTGCTATAGAATTGTGGTGCAACACTTGTGTTGACTTTAAGTACGCGAACTTAAGTGTGGAGCTGGTTATATAGTCAGGGGACATGCAAATAGGGCCCTCCCTCCACTGATAAAACCAGCCCAGTCCGGACCCTGCAGCTGGGAGAGGAGCCCCAGCCCCAGGATCCCAAGGAGACCGGATTCAGTGATCAGGACACAACACAGACAAACCATCATGGAGTCTGTGCTCAGCTGGATTTTCCTTGTCGCTATATTTAAAGGTAATTCAAAGAAAACCAGAGACCTTGAGTCTGTGAGGGGAAGTGAGTGAGAGAATCAGGGGATGTGGGACAGTTTCCTGACCAAGATGTCTTGTGTCTGCAGGTGTCCAGGGTGAGGTGCAGCTGGTGGAGTCTGGGGGAGACCTGGTGAAGCCTGGGGGGTCCCTGAGACTCTCCTGTGTAGCCTCTGGATTCACCTTCAGTAGCTATGGCATGAGCTGGGTCCGCCAGGCTCCTGGGAAGGGGCTGCAGTGGGTCGCAGGTATTAGCTATAATGGAAGGAGCACAGGCTACGCAGACGCTGTGAAGGGCCGATTCACCATCTCCAGAGACAACGCCAAGAACACGCTGTATCTGCAGATGAACAGCCTGAGAGCCGAGGACACGGCCGTGTATTACTGTGCGAAGGACACAGTGAGGCGACCTCAGTGTGAGCCCAGACACAAACCTCCCTGTGGAAGGGGATCAGGACCACCAGGGGGTGCACACTCCTCACCACTTCTGTCCTGAAGGCCCAGGAGCAGGTGCAGAGGGAGGTTCTGTGTAGGTTTCCTGTCAGGGACGGGGCTTCCTCTCCAAGGAGCAGTTTCCCCCCGGGACCCCCTCTGAACACTTGATTATGTGTTTACCTCTTCAGTCTCTTTCTTAGAGACCTAGAATTGAACTATAGCACTTGCACTTACTTGTACTTAACTTTTCCTGACAGAAATTTTAATCAATTACAAATAACTCCATTCACATCATCTGAACCTTTTAATGAATCTTAGTGGCGATCACTGTGGACCACAGGACCCCAAGCTAACATGCTGTCTTGCAAATCGCGGTATGGAGGAATCCCCAGTGAACACAAGAGAAAAGAGATATTGTACGAACATGTTAATAACTCCCTGGGAGTGAGAGATTTTCCCAGCATGACATGGTAAGGATCTGGACTCGGAGGTCATTCACACAAACACACTCACATACACACACACACACACACACACAATCATGAGGGTATAACCATTCATCACCTTCACCTTCATGTCTGATGAGAGCCAGGCAGGCCTCTCATCAGGTCATAAATTCCTGGATGGTGACAGGGAAGGACACTGGCTCCGGGTGTGTGTCGTGGGTCAGTGGTGGGACTGGGCACTGCTCCAGGAGCGGCTTGTGTGTCTTAGTGTCCCAACTGCCTCAAAAGTGGGAACTCCTGCGTTATTGTTTGATTTCTTATCCTTTGGGTGGAGGAGAAGAATGAGCAAGGAATGTCAGGGAGGTAACAGGCAGTAAAGACTGGATATGGTGTGAGGAATTTCACTAAACCAGGGTAAAACTGGAAGGACAAAAGAGAAACATGGTCATTCTCAATAGACAAGTGTCTGAATCATATGAAAAGGAGATGAATAATATATGGAAGCAGCACGAATCTTTAAATAATAATACAAATAAGCCAAGGTCCTATCCAGGTCTCAGGTGGAAGCTGTCCTCTCCCCAAGGAACCATCTGGTTTTGAAGTCATGTGTACTTGGTGTGCTCAGAGACCAGAGGCTTCTACTGGACCATGAGTATCCCCAGAGAGAGGGGCTGGATTGAAGGACCTTCGACCTGCAGGGCGAAACACCTGGATCCTTCAGGTGCTGACGACAGTTCACTGGTTGTGACCTTTACCATCCCTGTGGTGAAACCTAATGTCCATGTGATGGGGGAGGAGGTGGAGCCTTAGGGACCACTTAGGTGAGGAGGTGCAGCCTCATGATGGGATCAGGGCATTTATACACCAGGACTGGGAAAGCTCCCTGCACCCTGGCTCCATGTGAGGTGACTGGGAAACGATGGGGTAGGATATGGGCGCTCTCCAGACACCACAGCTCCCTGCACTTGACCTCAGATGACCCAGACACCAGATCTGTGAGAATGAGTGTCTGTTGTTTGATCTGCCCAGTTCATGTATGATGTTCCAACAGGAGGCACGGGCTTAAGTAATTTTTTTCTTTATTTAAATTGAATTTACCAACATTCACTCTACCCTCAGTGTTCATCACATCACATAAACTCCTTAACTCCCATCACCCAGTTACCCCATTCTCCACCTCCTCCCTTCCAGTGACCCTCATTTTTCCCCCATAGTTAAGTGTCTCTCATGATTTGTCTTCCTCTCTAGTCTTACCCCACTAAGTTTCACTCCTTCCCTTATGGTCTCTTTCAATATCAATGAGACCATATCATTGCCTTTCTGTAATGGATTTACTTCTCTCCATATAATGACTCCAGTTCCATCCATGTTGACGGAAACATTATTTCATGTTATTCATTATGTCTGACGGTTATGTAATATCCTATTGTATATATAAAGCACATATTTTTTGTTTATTGTTTATTGGAGTGCAATTTGCCAACATATAGCATAACACCCAGTGTTCATCCCATCAAGTGCCCCCCTCAGTGCCTGTCACCCAGTCACCCCCATCCCCTGCCCACCTCCCCATCCACTACCCCTTATTCTTTTCCCAGAGTTAGGAGTCTCTCAACTTCTGTCACCCTCTCTGATATTTCCACTCATTTTCTTTCCATTCTCCTGTAATCCCTTTCACTATTTTTTATATTCCCCAAGAATGAGACCATATAATGTTTTTCCTTCTCCAATTGACTTATTTCACTCAGCATAATATCCTCCAGTTCCATCCAGGTCGAAGCAATTGGTGGGTATTCATCATTTCTAACGGCTGAGTAACATCCCATTGTATACATAGACCAGAGCTTCTTTATCCATTCATCTGTCCATAGACACTGAGGCTCCTTCCACTGTTTGGCTGTAGTGGACTTTGCTTCAGTGAACATTGAGGTGCAAGTGTCCCTTCGTTTCACTAAATCTGTGTCTTTGGGATAAATAGCCTGTAGTGCACGGCTGCCTCCTGGGGTGTCTCTATTCTCACGTTTTCAGGACATTCCTTTCTGTTTTCTGTAGTAGCTCAACAAGCCTAATTCCCACCAGGAATGAAAGAGGGTTCCACTTTCTCAATATCCTCCCTTATATTTATTGTTTCTGGCCTTTTTACTTTATCCATTCTGAGTTGTATAAGTGGGATCTTAGTGTGGTTTTCATTTGTATTTCCCGGATGACAAGTTATGTGGATCATTTTTGTCCTCTGCCTGTTGGCCATTTGTCAGTCTTCTTTGGAGAAAAGCCTGTTCATGTATTCTCCCCATTTCTTGACTGGATTGTTTCGTTGGGTGTTGAATTTGTTAAGGAAATATCTTGTCCTATTCTGTAGGCTGCCTTTTGTTTTGTTGCCTGTTGCATTGTTGTACAGATTCTATCTTGATGAAGTCCTAACAGTATATTTTCCCTTTGTTTCCTATGCCTTTTGAGAGGTGCCTTGCTAGCAGTCACTGAAACTGAGGACAAAAAGATGCTACCTGAATTCGCCTCTAGAATTTGGATGAATTGCTGTCTCAAATTTCAGTATTTCATTCTTCTGAGATTATCTTTGTGCTTGGTGTAGCAGAATGGCCCACATTCATTCTTATGCAGGTGGCTGTCCAATTTTTTCAGATCCATTTGTTGATGTGTCTTTCTTTCATTAGATATTTTTTCTTGCTTTTAGGAGTAGTTGCCCATAGAGCTGAGGGCCCCTTTCTGCACTCTCTGCTCTGTTCTATTGATCTATGTGTTGTTTTTTCCAGTACCAGGCTATCTTGATAATAAAGCCTTTATAACAGAGCTTGTCTGCAAACATTGTTATGCCCTCCAGCTGTAGTTTTGTTTCTGTTTTTTTTTTCCAAAATGATTCTACCTGTTTGGCAACTTAGGAAAGAAATTGAAGAAGACACAAAGAGATGGAAAACATTCTGTGCTTACAGATTAAGACAACGAATATTGTCAGGGCACCTGTGTTGCTCAGAGGTTGAGTGTCTGCAATTGGCTAGGGTTGTGATCCTGGGGTTCTGGGATGGTGTCCTGCATCAGGCTTTTGGAAGGCAGCCTGCTTCTTCCTCTGCCTATGTCTCTGCCTCTGTCTCTGTGACTCTCCTGAATAAATAAATCTTTAAAACCAAAAACAAAAATATTGGCGATCCCTGGGTGTCTCAGCAGTTTGGTGCCTCCCTTTGGCCCAGGACGTGATCCTGGAGTCCCAGGATTGAGTCCCACGTTGGGCTCCCGGCATGGTCCTTCTTCTCCCTCAGCCTGTGTCTCTGCCTCTCTCTCTCTCTCTCTCTCTCTCTCTCTCTCTCTCTCTCTCTCTATCATAAATGAATAAATAAAATCTTAAGAAAAAACAAAAATAAATACTGTGAAAATCTCTATGTTGCCCAGAACCTTCTACATATTCAAAGCAATCCTTGTGAAAGCATCCTGGACATTTTTCACAGATTATGAACATATAATCCTAAGATTTTTATGGCACACACAGAGACTTTAGGGACACATGGATGCACTGGCATGGCCCTGCTGTATTTGTTGTGAGCAGTATCACGTAACTGCCCTCATCCAGTGAAGCGTGCATTTCTCACCTGGAACTAGAACTAATCTGTTGCAAACCATAGGTATCTGTCAAAAAGTCACAGTGGACACACTGAACAGAAGAACAATGATACAAGAGAGTCAGAGATACTCAGACACTTTGGAACTTAAGTTTCAGGATGTTCTGTTATAACATTTCCAGAAGATGAGGATGTGATGACCCAGTGGGATTTGTGTCTCACCATCACCTTACAGGGTTGTGTTGTACTGATGGCTGTTAGGTGTGTCCCTTGTCACTGGATGAACATTTGGTGCCCCGTGTCCTCGTTTCAACACACATGCATCTGTGTCTCTCCCTCTGGACATGAGATCAGTTTCCCTTTAGGATTTTCTCAATGGAACCCCTCAAGAGTCCTACACGACTTACTTGGCATTTATCATTTTATTTAAATGCAATCATTTTTGTCATGGAATTTGCAACAACCAGGTAACATGACCTGATTATGTCAATATCTAACAGCTCTACCATCCTATTCCATTGGCTACATATGAACTTACATGACAGTGAAGCTATTTCAGGGAAGGTAAGTCCACTCATGGTCAACAAATCAGGGGAACAGCTCTGAATGCTCAGAAGCAGGGCATTGGTTGGCTGTGATGATTTCATCAACATTTATACAAATAGCAGCTGTCCCCAGACATGAACACTCAGAAAATAAATGTGAAATGATGGAGGAAGGGATGGAGCACACAGTTCCTCTTGCAGTGTGCAGCCCTGGACCTGAGCTGGGCTTACATGGATGTCTAAATGCACAGTGCAATTGGCAATGGGTTGTTATCATTTGCTGTTGGTGTTTTTTCCTCTGTAGATGCTCACACCCCACCTTGTTAAGGCCTCTATTGGAGTTTTGTGACTCTTACTGGCTGCATTGGAGAGCTGTTATGAACATGGCCTCCTATCTCTAGCCTGAGATTGAGTGCTTGCACCCCAGAGTCTTCAGGGAGCCCTCATAGGAGAGCCATCAAGCCCTTTCTGTCCTCAGTTGACATGTGAATCATGGGTTCACCATACCTGTCTCTGAGCTGGTTTATCTCAGGCACATGAATGGGTCTCTAAATGACAATATGAAAGGCTCCTGTAATGTGGACCTGGGCTGGTTCTCTGAGGGGGTGACACGAGAGCGGGTCTACTTCCTGCCTGCTTGTCTCAGAATAGAGGTCACAGGACCACACAGTGTTCGGTTTATGGAAACAAAGCACAACGCTTCCACTCAGACCCAATGTTCACACGTCTTCAGGTTCATGTCCTTCTTAACCATCCATCACATGGTGCCCCTTTTTCTTCTTGGCACTCATGGGGTCCTTAGATCCAGGGAATTTCCCCATTTTTCATTTGAGCACCATCATGCGAGGTTTGTCCACCTCAGGAGTAGAATTCTACAAGTTCATATGCTCCTCTCTTGTCCTTAAATCCTTGACAGTAGCTTCTGCAAGCAACCTCCCTCCTGCTGTCATCCTCATGGTTGTAACTCCCCAATGTCAACACCGCACAGCTCCACCCCTCAAAACCTGCTCAGTATTCTATTAGGAGTCTTGCTGTTGTTGTTTTTCAACTCTGATCAATTTCATGGATATTTGAAATGATTCAATAACTATCCAGCTGTTCTAGGGATGTGACAAGGTCTGAGTCCCCCTAATCTTCTGACATGTTAACTTCTCTCTCCCATATTTTCTTATACTAAAGATGGTGTGGCGAATTTTTTCTGATTTATATGTTGGAGGTGAAATTCGGACCCTGGTGTTTTGTTTCAGAGTATCGTAAACTTATTTTCACCCCTACTCTGATTCTGGATCCTAAGGACTCATTTTTATTTGTACAAGCCTACTGAGTATTGTACTAATATTATACTATGTTTCAAGAAGTAATTATAGACATACGTGGTCCATACACATAAGGCCATGCAACAAGTGACATACGGAGCAATGCACCACCTAGCAGTGAGACTGGGGATTCAAGGAGGGCACAGATGCTCCCAAAGGAAAAGAATTGCAGGAATATTATTGGCAGGACTCCATGTCTCTGTGCAGGTGACACAGGTGCAATTTGGGTGGTGGGCTCTGTTTGCAGTCTTCCCGATGCATATGATCCATTCAAAGATGAAAAGGGGGGGTATTGGGGTGCTCAGCAGTTTAGTGCCGCCTTCAGCCCAGGGCCTGATCCTGGAGATCAGGGATCGAGTCCCACATCAGGCTCCGTGCATGGAGCCTGATTCTCCCTCTGCCTGTGTCTCTGTATCTCTCTCTCTCTCTCTCTCCATGTCTCTCATCAATCAATAAATAAAACATTAAAAAAACAAAGATGGAATGGGCAAGATTTGGAAATAGAACAGAAGTACTGTATGCAGCCCGCAAGGTCAGGGGGACTGATCTAAGAAAACCAAAATTACAGTTGATCAGAGACAAAAATTGAAACTGGTTTGAAACGGAAATTTCCTGCTGCATTTGTTATTAAAAATACCTGACAAATCTGTAGAAGAAGTTGATGGTAGATACTTTTCTTCTCTTAGATGGAATATAGTACTTGAATGTAAAAGGAATTCATGAAACACTTACAGTTGCAAGGCAGCAGTATACTGTTAATTTAGGAGGGATAAAAAAATAGAAATATAGGGTATACAATGCAAAATGTTCATTCTGACACGAGTTTATTATATCCCAAACTCTGCTTGAATGAACTCATTCTGCATCAGGTAAGCTCATCAAGGCGATTACAAAAGATCACAGAATTAACTGAAGTGGAACACAGTGACTGAGTTGTTAGAGACTTACAAATAGAACTGCATTACCTGAAACCCTCTGAAATTCGGCTAAATTCTAAATTTAGAATTGCAGGAATATTATAGGCAAGACTTCATGTCTTTTTTTTTATTTATTTTTTATTGGTGTTCAATTTACCAACATACAGAATAACGCCCAGTGCCCATCACCCATTCAATCCCACCCCCCGCCCTCCTCCCCTTCTACCACCCCTAGTTCGTTTCCCAGAGTTAGCAATCTTTACATTCTGTCTCCCTTTCTGATATTTCCCACACATTTCTTCTCCCTTCCCTTATATTCCCTTTCACTATTATTTATATTCCCCAAATGAATGAGAACATACACTGTTTGTCCTTCCACCTGCAGGGAATAACTGATCCTTCAGGTGCTGATATCAGTTCACTGGGTGTGACCTCTACCATCTGCATCCTGAAACCTATCGCCCATATGATGTGAGGCAGAGGTGGAGCCTTAGGGGAGCACTTAGGTCAGAAGGCGTGATCCCTCATGATGGGATCAGGTCCCTTATACACCAGGACTGGGAAAGCTCCCTGCACACTGGACCAATGTGAGGTGACAGGGAAGGGATAGGCTAGGATGTGGGCAGTTGCCAGACACCACATATGCCTACTCTTGGACCTCAGGGTACCCAGGCTCCAAGTCTGTGGGAATGAGGGTCTGTTGTTTGATTCATCAAGTCAATGTAGGATGTTCCAGGAGGGGACCCAGGATAAGGTAGTTTATATTGTCTTTATTTAAATGCAATTTGCCAGCATATTGTATAACACACAGTCCTCTTCACATCACATGCCCTCCTTAATGCTGATCTGTTGTGCCCAAGATTGCAAATCCGAGAAACGTCAAGGAGCTGACACTGATGCAAGTGCAAGAGGGTTTATTAGCAATCTCGAGCTTGGGTCCCACTATACCTGACAGAATGGAGCAGGGACTTGGACCCTGAACTGGGTTACAGCTGGGTTTTTTATGGACTGGTCTAGGGGATTTTCAGAAGGGGTGGAGGAATTTCTCAAGTTATGTTTACATTCTGATATGGGGCTTTCAAGGGCATGGAGCTCTGTTCTCATTCTAATATGGGGCTTTCTGCCACTGGCTTGGGCTGTTGTCTTTCTGATATGGGATTCCCTGCCGAGGATATTCTGCAGCTTTTCCTGTAAAGTTCAGCTCTTATTTACAGGGGCCTAAGATGGCTGTACTTGTGATAATGCTAAACTTGAGGTGGAATGGCCTTAATTTTTCTCAGCCTCCACATTTCCCCCTCTCAGAGGAACCTAAGGAAGGACCCAATCATGGGTCTACGTTGGTCTCTGAGTGAGCCAGTGAGAATGATTAAACCATGATTCAAACCAACTTTGTCACTGTTCTCACTCCCATTTTCATCTAGCCAAACCTTTTCTGACTTTTGCCACAGATTCCCAGACTATTCTTGAGTGGCCAGTAAAGAAGCAGCACTCCTGATTTGGGGCAGCACATAAACCCCCTCCTTGCTTGCAAAAGCTTCTCTACACTTAAGATTCTCCAAACTTTTTAAACCTTAAAAGACTTTAAAAGCAAGGCTGAATTGGGTGCACATTTTTAAATGGCTAATGGGGATTGATTCTGGCACGAAGAGGACAGAACATCAGCAAAATTAGTGGGGTAAGTGAGAACGGTGGTCTTAGCTTTAGGGGATTGTGGCCTTTCCATTCTGGAACAAAGTCCTTGAGAATCGCGTGTGGGTCAGCTGGCGGGACATGGGTGTAGTGGACCCAGGGAGTAATCCTGTCGACCTTGAGAGCATTGGGAGTGGTCAGGATCACAATATACAGTCCCTTCCAGTGAGGTTGAAGTGTCTGGTGTTGGTGTCTCCTCACCTACACCCAGTCACCTGGCCAGAATCCATGGGGACCCGGGGGTGGCCCAGTCTCTTAGAGGACCCTCAGCTAAGGTCACACCTGCTCCGGGATTTGTTGTAACATTCGGAGGGAGAAAAGGAGTTAGTGATCATCAAATTCAGCAAGCACCTCAGGTTTTAAATTGGGGATAATAGGGGAGGAAGACCGAATATGATCTCGTAGGGAGTCAGTCCCATCTTATATGGGAAGTTCCTCACCCTATAAAGGGTGAAGGGGAGGAGAGTCACCCAGTCTCTGCCAGTCTCCAGGGCTAATTTAGTTGAAGTCTCCTTTAATATTCTGCTCATCCACTCTACCTGTCCTGAGCTTTGGGGCCTATATGCACAGTGTAGTTTCCAGTCTGCCCCAAGGGCCACCCCCTGTCTTACCTTAGAGACGAATCCTGGGCTGTTGTCTGAACCAATCTTAACAGGAATACCATACCTCAGTAAAATGTCTTCTAGCAGTTTCCTGGTCATGGTCTGTACTGTTTCATGTTTGGTGGGAAATGCCTCTGTCCATCCTGAAAAAGTATTTACAAACACTAGTAAATACATGTATCCATATTTTTCAGGTTTTGCCTCAGTGAAGTCCACTTCCCAGTAGGCTCCTGGGAGGTCCCCTCGAAGCCAGGTGCCTGTGTTAGATCCATGGGTGGTGGCATTAGTTAACTGGCATGCATGGCAACTTGCCACAATCTGCTCGATCTTGCTCGAGAGTTTTTAATAGTGATCTTTCCATGTCGTATGAGGTCTTCCATCTTCCTTATTCCCATGTGAGTACTCTGGTGTATTTTTGATAGGACTCGCCATCCTCGTTCCTCCTGCAGCCAACGGTCAATGTCAGTCATTGGGGCTGATGGTGTTTGGTGGAGAAAATATTTGTCTTCTAAACTCAGGACAAGCACCTGAATTGGGCACCCTTCTTTGTGTAGAATTATTGCCCCTTCAGGATGCAAGTGAATTTGTGCCCCCATCTTGGTGAGCAAATCTCGAACTAACAATGGGTAGGGGAACTCAGGGATGACCATGAAGGAATGGGATACCCGTCCCATGCCAAGATCCACAGTTCTTCGGGTAGCCCTTGACTACTGTTTGGTGCCCGTGGTCTCTTGCACCCGTGAAGTCTTGTTTGCCAATTTCCCTTGGGGTTGTAATAAAACCAAATGCTGTGCCCCAGTGTCGACTAGGAATTCAACGGGTTTCCCCTCCACTCTGAGAGTTACCCTGGGCACTCCTTACAGGGACCAGGGCCATCCACTTTACATGTCCCTGAAGCCAGGTTCTTGAGGCGCCTCAGTATTTCCCATGGTTCCTCCATGGTTGTGGCCAGCAGGATCTTGGCCAGTTTTCAGGTCTGCTGGTCACATAGTTTGGCTTGTTGCTCTTCCAGACTCTCTCTATTATTATAGACTCTTTCTGCTACTATTACTAAGTCCTGCAAGCTCTTCTCTCCTAATCTCTCTACTCTTTGCAAATTCTTTTTAATGTCCAGAGTGGCCTGGTTAACAAAAGCCAGGATAATTGCAGCCTTTGTTTCCGGGCCTTCTGGGTTCATAGGGGTGTACTGCCTAAAAGCCTCCATGATTCTATCTAAGAAGGCTGCTGGACTCTCAACCTTACCCTGTCTCCCATCATATACCTTGGCCAGTTTGGTAGGCTTGCAAACAGCAGCCTGGAGACCTGCCATTAGATTCTGGCGGTAGAGCTGGAGTCTCTCCTTACCTTTATCTGAGTTGCAGTCCAAGGTGGGGTGGGATAAAGAGAAGGCAGCATTTATGAGGTCTGGATTTTGAGTCGGCTGTCTGTCCTCTCCCAGGACAGACTTCCAGGCTTCCACTTGAATTCGTTCTCTCTCTTCGGTGGTGAAGAGAACCTGCAAGAGCTCTTGGCAGTCATCCCAAGTAGGCTGGTGGGTAAAGACAATAGTATCTAAAAGCCTGATTAGATCTCTCGAATTAAAAAAAATTTTTTAATTAAAAAAATAAAGTAAAAAGATCTCTTGAATTATCGGAGAACTTTGCAATTTGGGCTTTCCAATTATATAAATCACTGGTGCAGAATAGCCAATATAGCATTAACTGTCTGCCAGTCTCATCAGGGGGCCCCATGGCACAGAGGGGAAGGGCTATGGAGTTGGTCTGCCCTGGATTTGGAGGTGGGGCCCCTTGGTGGGTCCTTCCACGTGTCCCCACTGCTCACCCGCACACAAGGACTCCCTCGTCAGGGAGGGTTGGCGCCCCTTCTGCAGCCCCCATTACCTCCAATGGAGGGGCAGAAGGGGGAGTGGGTGCCCTGTAGGGTGGTGGGAGAATCAGATCCTCCAGGGAGGAATCATGCAAGACCAGAAACAGGGGTGCTTGGGCCATAGATTTGGTCTCCTTCTCGGATTTCTGTAGGGGTAGAATCTCGGTAGGTCCTGCTTTGGGGGGGTAAAAATGGTTTTAGCCAAGGAAGGGGATTCTCAATCATGTCCTGTGAGGCCAGGATGAAGGGCACCTGGTCAGAGTGGCCATCCAGTTTGTCCCTGAAGATCACGGCCTTAACCTGAATGATAATAGATAGGTGGAAAGTTCCTTCTTGGGGGGACATCCCACGTCAAATGTTGGCCATTCTGAAATGCAGTAAGTTTGAAATCTCCCTCTCCTTATGTAAACAGTTATGACCGTTAACAAAGACACAGTAACACAGACAAATGTACAAACAGTTAACAAGGACACTGTCACACAAACTTTCCAGTGTGGCCACAGAGACAAAACAGAAAGTAATCCGAAGGCCTGGCAGCCGGCCCTCCTTACAAATGAGGACTCCCATCCTCCTTGCAGATGAGGACCTCTGTCATCCTTACAGATGAGGACCCCCTCCTCCTTACAGAAGGGGACCTCTGTCCTCCTTACAGATAAGGACCTCCGTCCTCCTTACAGATGAGAACGCCATCCTCCTTACATGAGGACCCTGTCCTCCTTACAGATGAGGACTCCCATCCTCCTTAGAGATGAGGACCATGTCATCCTAACAGATGGGGACCTCCATCCTCCTTACAGATAAGGACCTCTGTCATCCTTACAGATGGGGACCTCTGTTCTCCTTACAGATGAAAACCCTATCCTCCTTACATGAGGACCCCGTCCTCATAGATGAATACCCTGTCCTCCAGGTGGGGGAAAGGGATGTCTCCTCAAACCCCAGTCAATGGCCTGCCAGTGTGTCTGCCTAAACTGATGTCGACCCAATACAGATTGGAATTCCTACAGGTAAAAGTACAGTTTAGAGCTCTCAGAGAATATTCACACAAAAGGTGGAAAAAGTTGAGAGCCCTCACCACGCGTGAAACCCTCCAGATGGGGTCCTGGGGATTTCTCGGATCCCGGATGAACCCCCAAATGTTGTGTCCAAGATTGCAAATCCAAGAAACCACCGATGAGCCAACACCAATGCAAGCTCACGAGGGTTTAATAGCAAGCTCGAGCTTGGGTCCAAGTATACCCGAACACAGCCGAGCAGGGACTTGGACCCCAAAGTGGGTTACAGCTGGGTTTTTTTATGGGTTAGTCTAGGGGATTTTTAGAAGAGGTGGAGGAATTTCTCAAGTTCTGTTTACATTCTGAGATGTGGCTTTCAGGGGCATGGAGCTCTCTTCTCTTTCTAATATGGGGTTTTCTGTCACTGGCTTGGGCTGTTGTCTTTCTGATACAGGATTCTCTCCCAAGGGCAATTCTGAGCTCTGTTGTCTTTCTGAAATGGGATTCCCTGCCGAGGACATTCTGCAGTTTTTTTCTCTAAAGTTCAGCTCTTGGGATCCCTGGGTGGCGCAGTAGTTTGGCGCCTGCGTTTGGCCCAGGGCGCGATCCTGGCGACCTGGGATCGAGTCGCATATCGGGCTCCCGGTGCATGGAGCCTGCTTCTCCCTCTGCCTGTTCTCTGCCTCTCTCTCTCTCTGTGACTATCATAAATAAATAAAAATTAAAAAAAAAATAAGTAAAGTTCAGCTCTTATTCACAGGGGCCTAAGATGGCTGTACTTGTGCTAATGCTAAACTTCTGGTGGAATGGCCTTAATTTTTCTTGGCCTCCACAGATCAATGAGTCGCCCCATCCACCTGCCCACCTCCCTTCCAGAGACCATCACTTTGTTTCCAGAATTAATTGTCTCTCATGGTTTCTCTTCCTCGCTAATTTTCCCAACTCTGTTCCCCTCCTTTTCTTATAGTCCCTTGCAATATTTCTTATATTCCACGTATGAGTGACATGATATGTTTGCTTTTTTTCGCTCACTGACTTATTTCACTCAACATAATGTCCTCCAATTGCATCCATGACAAAGCAAATGGTGAGTATTGATTCTTTCTCATTGAGGAACAACAACAATGGCAACAGCAAGGTCTCCAGCCCTGGAGTCAGCTCCCTGCAGTAGCAAACCCAGTATCCCAGTCCCCCCAGCTGGCCTAGATGCTTCCGGGGCAGTGGGGGGCACTGACCTGCACAGCTTGGTGGTTCAGGTGGCAGGAGAGTCCTGGCTGTCCCTGGGGCAATGCAGGATCCTGGGGTTTGTCTAATGGGTGCCCTGGGATCCAGGGCCTTGCGCTTCTGGAATTGTGCTCCCATGGCCCGCACTTCCCAAAGGCCGCAATATACAGACCCCACTGTCTGGAGCCCCTGCCTGCCTGGCTTCTCCCAAATGCCCTACAGGCTGTGCTCCAGGTCTTTACTGGGACCTACCCACAAGTTTTGGTGCACTTTCCCCCATGGTGCACTTTCTCTTAGTGACTCTGGGAAACTGTAGGCTTCATTGCCCCTCCTGCGAGTCTGTCCAATTTCCCTGCTAAGCGCTTTTCAGTTTGGGAAGAATCCAGTGTAGATTTTTTAAAGTTCCCACTTCTCTGGGGCTGGGCTTTCCTGTCCCAGAGGTTCTCACCCATCTTGCCACACTTCCGCTTATTTGAGTCCATATGAAATGATCTGCTACAGGGTCAAATCCTACAAATCCACTCACAAACTCAGAATTAAATAATGTGTTCAGAGAATCTATAGGATACAGAATCAACATGGAAAATAAATTTATGTTTCAACACAATAACAACAAATTACCTAAAAGACAATTAACATAATAATTCTGTTGACACCAGCATTAAAGATAAAGTATTTAGGATTCAACTCCAGGAAGTATAAAATATTGTATAATAAAAATTACCTACATTGATGGGAGTAAAAGGCTAGGCTGGGAGCATCAAGGCCAGTGTCGACTGGGAGACTGTGGTAGTCACTAGCTAGGAGCTAACTCCAGAGCTGGGGACCTGGCTGCTGTCCCTCCTTGTTTCACCTTGTGCCTGGACAAGATGGGCCACCAGGGAGCAGGAGAATCACAGGTAAACAGCTCTCACTGAGCCCAGCACTCAGCAGGGATTGTGGCATCTCCACCCAGGCACAGGCACATGAGAATCAGCACAGCAATCCCCATCCCCAGAACACCAGCTGGAAGGTCAGGAGAGGAACAAGTTCATGACCAGCAGCGCTGGAAATCTAGAGGGGCATATGAGGTATTTACAATATATAGAACTAGATGGTACTCTTCCTTTTTTTCCTGTTTACTTTTGGTTTTTCCCCCTTTTTTATTCTTTTCTATTTTTTTCTCTCCTTTGGGATTCTTGGAATTCATTGTTTACTACTTAGTTTTAAAATTTGATTTTCAGTTTAGTGGATCTTTTGCTTTATTTCATTCTGTGCTTTGTTTTCAATTTCTGGCCTCCTACCTTGTCAGAATTACCTAGGGTGAAATTTACTCAGGTTATGGTTAATATTCTCGATGCAGCCCGCTGAAGCAGCCACTCTGCACTGAGTAAAATGACTAGACAGAAGAAATAACCACAAAAGAAAGAAACAGAAACAGTACTCTCTGCCTCAGACTTACAGAACTTGGATTACAACTTGTATTCAGAAAGCCAATTCAGAGGCATAATTGGAAAGCTACTACTGGCTCTGGAAAAAACCATAAAGGATTCAAGAGACTTCATGAATTCAGAATTTACATCTAATTAGACCAAAATTAAAAATCTCAATTAAATGAAATGCAATCTAAACTGGAAGTCCTTGCAAGAAGTTACTGTGGCCAAGTTCAAAAAGGGTGTTGCCTGTGTTCTCCTCTAGGATTTTGATGGAATCTTGTCTCACATTTAGATCTTTCATCCATTTTGAGTTTATCTTTGTGTATGGTGAAAGAGAGTGGTCTAGTTTCATTCTTCTGCATGTGGATGTCCAATTTTCCCAGTACCATTTATTGAAGAGACTGTCTTTCTTCCAATGGATAGTCTTTCCTCCTTTATCAAATATTAGTTGACCATAAACTTGAGGGTCCACTTCTGGATTTTCTATTCTGTTCCATTGATCTATGTGTCTGTTTTTGTGCCAGTACCACACTGTCTTGATGACCACAGCTTTGTAGTACAACCAGCACCATTTATTGAAGACACTGTCTTTCTTCCAGTGGAAAGTCTTTCCTCCTTTGTCGAATATTAGTTGACCATAAAGTTGAGGGTCCACTTCTGGGTTCTCTATTCTGTTCCATTGATCTATGTGTCTGTTTTTGTGCCAGGACCACACTGTCTTGATGACCACAGCTTTGTAGTACAACCAGAAATCTGGCATTGTGATGCCCTCAGCTATGGTTTTCTTTTTTAAAATTCCCCTGGCTATTCAGGGTCTTTTCGGATTCCACACAAATCTTAAAATAATTTGTTCTAACTCTCTGAAGAAAGTCCATGGTATTTTGATAGGGATTGCATTAAACGTGTAAATTGCCCTGGGTAACATTGACATTTTCACGATATTAATTCTGCCAATCCATGAGCATGGAATATTTTTCCATCTCTTTGTGTCTTCCTCAATTTCTTTCAGAAGTGTTCTATAGTTTTTAGGGTATAGATCCTTTACCTCTTTGGTTAGGTTTATTCCTAGGTATCTTATGCTTTTGGGTGCAATTGTAAATGGGATTGATTCCTTAATTTCTCTTTCTTCAGTCTCATTGTTAGTGTATAGAAATGCCATTGATTTCTGGGTGTTCATTTTGTATCCTGCCACGCTACCAAATTGCTGTATGAGTTCTAACAATCTTGGGGTGGAGGCTTTTGGGTTTTCTGATTGAAATCGAGACCAGAAGAACTGTGGAACAGATCAACAGAACCAGGAGTTGGTTCTTTGAAAGAATTAATAAGATAGATAAACCATTAGCCAACCTTATTAAAAAGAAGAGAGAGAAGACTCAAATTAATAAAATCATGAATGAGAAAGGAGAGATCACTACCAACACCAAGGAAATACAAACGATTTTAAAAACATATTATGAACAGCTATATGCCAATAAATTAGGCAATCTAGAAGAAATGGACGCATTCCTGGAAGGCCACAAACTACCAAAACTGGAACAGGAAGAAATAGAAAACCTGAACAGACCAATAACCAGGGAGGAAATTGAAGCAGTCATCAAAAACCTCCGAAGACACAAGAGTCCAGGACCAGATGGCTTCCCAGGGGAATTCTATCAAACGTTTAAAGAAGAAATCATACCTATTCTACTAAAGCTATTTGGAAAGATAGAAGGAGATGGAGTACTTCCAAATTCGTTCTATGAGGCCAGCATCACCTTAATTCCAAAACCAGACAAAGACCCCACCAAAAAGGAGAATTACAGATCAATATCCCTGATGAACATGGATGCAAAAATTCTCAACAAGATACTAGCCAACAGGATCCAACAACACATTAAGAAAATTATTCACCATGACCAAGTAGGATTTATCCCCAGGACACAAGGCTGGTTCAACACTCGTAAAACAATCAATGTGATTCATCATATCAGCAAGAGAAAAACCTAGAACCATATGATCCTCTCACTGGATGCGGAGAAAGCATTTGACAAAATACAGCATCCATTCCTGATCAAAACTCTTCAGAGTGTAGGGATAGAGGGAACTTTCCTCGACATCTTAAAAGCTATCTACGAAAAGCCCACAGCAAATATCATTCTCAATGGGGAAGCACTGGGAGCCTTTCCCCTGAAATCAGGAACAAGACAGGGATGTCCACTCTCACCACTGCTTTTCAACATAATATTGGAAGTCCTAGCCTCAGCAATCAGACAACAAAAAGACATTAAAGGCATTCAAATTGGCAAAGAAGAAGTCAAACTCTCCCTCTTCGCCGATGACATGATACTCTACATAGAAAGGATGTTCTTTATAATGTTTCCAGAAGATGAGGATGTGATGACCCTGTGGGATATGTGTCTCACCATCAGCTTACAGGGTTGTGTTGTACTGATGGCTGTGACTTGTGCGCCTTGTCACTGGTGAACATTTGGTGTCCTGTGTCCTCATTTCAAACCCACCTGCATCTGTGAGTCTCCCTCTGGACATGAGATCAGATTCCCTTTAGGATTTCCTCAGTGGAACCCCTCAAGTGACCTACATGACTTATTTACTCTTTATCACTTTATTTAAATGCAAATATTTTCATCTTGGGATATGCAACAACCAGGTAACATGACCTGGTCATGTCAATATCTAACAGCCCAACCATCCTATTCCATAGTCTACACATGAACTTACATGGCGGTGAAGCTGTTTCAGGGAAGGTTGGTCCACTCATGGTCAGCAAGGCAGGGGAGCAGCTCCGAATGCCCAGAAGCATGGCAGTAGTTGGCTTTGCCAATTTCACTAATATTTATACACATAGCAGCTGTCCCGAAACACACACACTCAGAACATAACGTGAGAAGATGGAGCAAGGGATGGAGCACACAGTTCCTCTGGCAATGTGAAGCCCCTGGACCTGAGATGGGCTTGGATGAATATGTAACTTCACAGTGCAGTTGGCAATGGATTGTTATCATTTGCTATTGGTTTTGTTTCCTCTGGAGATGCTCACACCCTACCTTGTTGAGGCCTGTTTTGGGGGTTTTGTGACTCTCCTCCTGGCTGCGTCAGAGAGCTGTTTTGAACATGTCCTCCTACCTCTGGCCTGGGGTTGAATGTTTGCACCCCCACTCTTCAGGGAGCCCTCACAGGAGAGCCATCAAGCCGTCCTGTCCTCAGTTTACAACTGAACCCAGTGTTTACCCTGCCTGTGTCTAAGCTGGTTTATCTCAGACACATGAATGAGTCTCTAAACGTCAATATGAGGTATTCCTGTGGTGTGGACCTGGGATGGTCCTCCGAGCAAGGGTCTCATGGTCTCTTACTTACTGCCTGCTGGTCTCAGGATAGAGGCACAGGACCACACATGGTCAGTTTATGGAAACACAAATCACAATGCCTGCACTCAGACATAATGTTCACCCATCTCCAGACTCCTGTCCTTCTTAATTTTTTTTATTTATTTTTATGATAGTAACACAGAGAGAGAGAGAGAAGCAGAGACACAGGCAGAGGGAGAAGCAGGCTCCATGCACCGGCAGCCCGACGTGGGATTCGATCCCGGGTCTCCAGGATCGCACCCTGGGCCAAAGGCAGGTGCCCAACCACTGTGCCACCCAGGGATCCCCGACACCTGTCCTTCTTAACCATCCATCACATCATGCCACTTTTTGTTTGTAGGACTCAGGGGGACCACAGATCCTGGAAATTTCCCCACTTTGCCACTTGAGCACCATCATACCAGGTTTGTTCCATGCAGGACCAGAATTCTTCTTTTTAAATTATTTTTTATTGTAAGGCAAGTCCCGTCCCCATCCTGTGTTGTCATTCTCCACAGAAGATCTGTCCCAGGTTACCCTGCAGGAGTCTGGATCTGGGCTGATGAAACCCAGGCAGACCCTTACACTCACCTGCCCCTTCTCTGGGTTCTCACTGCACTTGTCAGTGAGGGGTCACATGGGTCCATCAGCCTCCAGGGGAAGGCCCTGGAGTCAATGCCAAAGTCTGGAGGGAAAAGGCTGAGTACCACAACCTGTCTCCGAACAGCAGCAAGATGTATAGAAAGTCCAACACCTGGAAAGATAAATGATTATATTTCACGCCAGAAGCACATCTATTCAATGTGATGAACAACCAGCTGATGAGATACAGCAGAGCATCTGCCATGAACTCACAAGTTCAGGTTTGAGCATGGGAACAGAATTGCTATACTTTATGAAAACAACACCATGAAAATCAATTCCCAGAATCTATATTTGTATAATATGTAGACACTGAGTTACTGGAGACCAATTACGGAACAGGTCAACACTGAGGATACCAGGAAAAAAAACACAAGACTTTTCAATATATTGTTAATGGAGAAACTCTTCATAGGCTATCATTAATCATGAAATAGGAATGTTATAGATAAAATATCAATATGCATAATACTAAATATTAAGAATACACCTGTGAAAAATCAACTAGATGAACCTTTTAAACAACCAGACTGATCAGACACAACAGAGCATCTTACATTAGATCATAAGTTCATGTTTGAATATGAGAAAAAAATTCGTACAGTGAACAAAAATAGCAACATGAAATCAATTGTCAATTTCTATATTCATATAAAAAAATAACACTGATATAGTAGAGACCAGTTGGGGGAAGGTCTACACTGAGGAGACCAGGAAAAAGAAAACAAGACTTTTTAATATATTGGCAATGGAGAAACTATTCATAAGCAATCATTAATCATGAAATCAGAATGTTATAGGTGAAAATCATTATGCATAACACCAAATATTAAGAATACACATAGTGAAAATCAGCTACATTTTTCTACCCATGTATTTATCAAGGTAATAAAATACAAGATATGGACCAAGAGAAAACTTGCACAAATTTCATAACCAACAAAGAACTTTCACCTGAATATCATAAGAACCCTCAAAACTCAATGGAAAACAAAACAACAGAATTCATCTATAAAACAGGCAGAGCCTTGTGTGGACATGTTATACAGGAGGGTACAGATACACGAAGTAAGCACAGGAGAGGACATATTCCACCAGGATCTTTCAGGGTAATGATATGCCCTATACACTCATCATAGGGGCTCAGGTATGAAAGAAGCACTGACCAGAACATCCAGGGAGCATGCAGGACACCTGGGCCTCAACCCTGCAAGTAGGAATGAAAAATGAAACAGAAGCCCTGGAAAATCATTTTTCTGTTCCTCCTGAAATTAAAGATGGATAACCTACCAGGGGACCTGGAAATCCCACTCCTCAGTGATTGCTCCAGAATAAAGAAACCCAATGTTCTTGTAAAAATGGCATGTGATGAATTATAGTGTCTTCATTTCTGTTAGAAGCCTAGAACCCCCCCGCCTGCCAAAAGCCTGCGTGATTTAAAGAAAAATACCAGGAGAAAACATCCATCAATGGGATGGGATTCTGCAATAAGAAGCCACACTATTGATGCACACGCAGGATCCCAGGGGAACCTCAAGGACATGCTGTTCCATGAAGCTCAGCAGTCTCGGAGATGACAGGCTATGCAGCCTGGGGCATTTGTACAGCCAGGCCAGGGTCACAATTGTTTGGTTGGGCTTTCTGTCCCTCTCTCTTCCCCAAACCCAGATGATGAGCTCCTCTGCATCAGGCTGCATGCTGCCTTCCTGTGCAGTGTCCTCAGGTATGGAGTCTCCACACACTGAAACAAACCACCTCTTGTCCTCTGATGGGGGGGTTCCTGAGAGTATGACGTGTGTTGTGATAGGAACTGTCTCCTCCAGCATCTCTGTCTCTGGCTCTCTCCTGTAGGTGAGCAGGACTAGGTTAAGACACCTCCACTGAGTTCATCTGTCTCAAGCTACTCTGTCTCCCCACAACCTGAGGTCTAGTCCTTCCTCTCCCACAGGTGGAAATGAGGTCAGGTGTTTGGGAACAGAGTGAGGTCACAGATTTAATCAACTGTCCGCACAGGATCCCACTACTGTTTGTTTTCTATAGAGAAATAGATATAGAAGAACTTGTCCAGATTAAAAAATCATATTATACATATTTATTTAGAGAGAAAGAGAAGAAGCGGAGTCGGAGAGAGAGAAAGAAAATCTCAAGTAGATTCCCCATGACCAGAGCCTGACTTGGGGCTCAATTCCAGGATCCTGAGATCACGACGTGACTCACAATCAAGAGTTAGATGCTTAACCACATGAGTCAACCAGGCGACCCATCCTTGAGCAACTGTTTAAAGAGAGATTAGTATTTGTTATTATTGTGTTTTGTGAGACTTTCTATTGAGGTTAAGATTCCCTTCTCTTTTTTGGAGACTAAGCCCGTCTCAGTATATATTTGAACACACTGTCTCCCATTTCATAGGCCACCTTCTTGCTCCTCTAATATTTGTTCTGCACACTTTGTGCATGAGGTAGCCTCACTCATCGGTCTTTGCTTTTTTGAATGTGATTTTAATGTTATATCAAATAAATCATGAAACGCCTGGGTGGCTCAGCAGTTGAGCGACTGCCTTTGGCTCAGGGCATGATCCTGGATTCCGGGATCAAGTCTCCAGTGGGCCTCCCTGCATGGGGCCTGCTTCTCTCCTGCCTGTGTCTCTGCCTCTGTGTGTGTGTGTGTGTCTCTCATGAATAAATAAATCTTTAAAAAATAAATAAATCACAGCCAAGCAAATATCATGATGTTTTCCCCTTAGTTTACATGTTTAAGTTCTAGGGTTGAGATTTCCACTTAACTCTTAATCACTTTTGAGATTTTCTGTGTCGTTGAATCTGTGTGATGTTTGATAAGGACCACCTGTCATTATTTGTATGACGCTGTCCAACACCATTTGCTATAGAGACTATCCTTTCCCCACTGTGTATTCTTAGATATCCTGTGTTTGAAGGATTTCTCACTGTATATGCACACGTTAACTTCTGGTCCACCATCTACATGTCTGACGTTAGGCAGTCACACACTGAAATGCTTAATGTGGGACTAAAATACATTTCTGTAGAAGGATGTGTGATGTCTGACTATTGTTCTAATTTCTTAAACTTTTATGGTCACTCTCATGTGATTTTGTTTTCCATATGAATGTGGAGTTTTTCTATTATGTAATGAAACAATTGATATTTTGATTAATTTAATCAACATTAAAATCATTAGAACAGAAATTATTTGTTTACTTGTATAGACAAATAAAAATTCTCAGGGAGATTTAATAAGTATATGGAAAATAAAAATGAAATTTAACTCATAGAGTCTCTTGGAAAACAGTTAAGCCTTAATAAATATAATCAGGTTTCAAAGAGAAGAAATAACTGACACTAAAACATAGAAAGGACCACGAAAAAAATTCTAAGATTTTAACAGTGCAAATAATGGATAACCAAGGAAAATTACAAAATTACTACTATTATCAAGAAACTAAAACTGTTTCATGAAGAAATAAAAAAATGAACAAAACAGAATAAATACAAAGCCTGAAACCATTATCTAAAAATCCTGCCTAGGGCAGGCCAGGTGGCTCAGGCGTTTAGCAGCACCTATGGCCCAGAGCCTGATCCTGGAGACTCAGGATCCAGTCCCACATTGGGCTCTCGGCATGGAACCTGCTTCTCCCTCTGCCTCTGTCTGTGCCTCTCTGTGTGTGTGTGTGTCTCATGAATAAATAAAATATTTTTAAAAATTCTGCCTCAAAAAAGACAATGAAAATTTAAGAAGAATAATGTGATGAAAAGGGCAAAATCAGATAGCTTTATCTACAAATATTCAAATATTTTAAGAAATAAGGCCAAAATGTTTCAATCTCTTCCAAATCCTTTTTAGAATGGAACGTGACCAAATTGATTTAAGGAGGCCAGGATGAGTCTGACAGCAACCCATGCCAAGGACCCCACAGGAAGGGTCTCATGGACAATATCTCAGATGCACATAAATGCAAAAATCCTGGCATCCTGAATCCAACAGCCCAAGGACAGATGGCACAGGATGACCTAGAGGGAATCATCCCTGGGATACAAGGATGCTTCAACACTCCCAGATGATAAATGGGCCCCTGTATTAACAGAGTCAAGGATTGGATGTGCATGATTCTTTCCTATGATGCCTAAAACTGCTTGAAAAAATCTAACATGCTTTTATCTTCAAAACATCTTAACAGTCGAGGCAGAAGAGTTTGCCTCCTATCTGATGGAAGTAGTCATGTTTTATGAAAAACCCACAACCAACACTGCGTTCAAAAGTGAAAACCTGGGCAGCCCTGGTGGCTCAGCGGTTTAGCACCGCCTTCAGCCCAGGGCCTGATCCTGGAGACCCAGGATCGAGTCCAACGTCAGGCTCCTTGCATGGAGCTTGCTTCTTCCTCTGCCTGTGTCTCTGCCTCTCCCCTCCCCTCTCTCTCTGTCTGTCTCTCATGCATAAATAAATAAAATCCTTTTTGAAAAAGTGAAAACCTGAAGCCCTTCTGTCAAGTCAGGACCCACACAGGGGTCATTCACCCCTCAGTATTCAACATATTATTCTAAAGGAGAATAAACTGTGCCACCCCATATGTCATCTGGTTCCCTGGATTATTGTGAATAAATCACATGAGAATCATCCAGTGGACAGAGAGGATGAACCCTTCTTTCACCCTGATGGAAGGAAATAAATCTCCCATGGGAAAATTCCCTTCCCTGAACCAGGAGGGGTGAACCATCCTCAGCACCAGAAACATCTGTAGGGCCCAGAAGGCTGTGAAAACAAGCCTTGTCAGTTCCTCACCAATTCACTGACCCAAATCCAATATCCTGGGCTTATAACTCCACAAATCAACCTCTTCTTGGGTAAGAAGAAGAAGGACTGCCTAGTTTGTTCCTTGTCTGTGCGTTGTGTTCCAGGGAGCTCATGCACATGCAACATGAAATGCATCTCCACTTAGGTCTCTCAGATGTCTACAGAGTAATTAGTCCAGACAAATAACCAGGAAGAAGGGAAGGAAGCCCGTACTGTGGTAATGACTGGAATTCCAAACCAGGAAGTTTATGAAACAAAGAATAAAAGATATTTAAATCAATAGATACAGAGAAATTTACTTATATCCATATGGCAGAATCTGTTGCAGAGTCAAACCTGCCAAGCTTCAAAACCAAACCCTAAGTTAATGAGCAACTTCAGGGAATCGATAGGATACAAAATCAACAAAGTACATCTAGGTTTCCATACAGTAACAACTAATTATTTATATTTTAAAGATTTTATTGAATTATTCATGAAAGACACACAGAGAGAGGCAGAGACACAGGAAGAGAGAGAAGCAGGCTGCATGCAGGGAGCCCAATGAGGGACTGGATCTCTGGACTCTAGGATCACTCCCAGCACAGAAGGCAGACCTCAACCGCTGAGCCACGCAAGCATCCGCAACAATAAAGTACATAAAAGGTAATTAATAAAACCTCATTACATTGGCACCGGTGTTAAGAATGTAATAGGTAGGATTAAGTATTCTAAAGAGGTAAAATACTGTCCACTAAAAGAACTTACTTTTATGAGAGGTTTTTAGAGTCAAAAAAAATGCAAAGGCTGTTAAAATCAGTCAACAGGAAGTTAAATAATTTGTTTGTATATACATAGTCAACGAGGAAAATTATTATTTCAGAAACCAATTACGAGTAACTAATGAGCTCAAAGAAAAGTGAGTATATAAAATCAACATAGACAATAAAGGTAAATCCTACACACTAACAACAAATTTTCTATATCAAATTTACAAAACAATCACCCTTATACTGGTACCAAAAATAAATATTTATGATTAAACTTCATTAACCAGAGAAAATACTGTTTAAATGACCTTTTCCAATGAAAGGCATTTAAAAAGCAACAGAAATGCAAAGATAAATACTTTGATGGATTAGAACATCATAAATCCACTGTGAAACCAAAAGAAACTGATCTGTGGTTGTGAATCAATCTTTGTATATAACTTATTAAGAATTGAATCTAAGTTGGTAGGTGACTATATAGTCAGGGGACATGCAAATAGGGCCCTCCCTCCACTGATTAAACCAGCCCAGCCCAGGCCCTGCAGCTGGGAGAGGAGCCCCAGCCCCAGGATCCCCAGGTGACCCCATTCAGTGCTCAGGAGACAACACAGACAAACCACCATGGAGTCTGTGCTCTGCTGGATTTGCCTTGTCGCTATTTTAAAAGGTAATTCATGGAGAACCAGATACCCTGGGTCTGTGAGTGGAGGTGAGTGAGAGAAACAGGGGATGTGGGACAGTTTCCTGACCAGGATGTCTTGTGTCTGCAGGTGTCCAGGGTGAGGTGCAGCTGGTGGAGTCTGGGGGAGACCTGGTGAAGCCTGGGGGGGTCCCTGAGACTCTCTTGTGTGGCCTCTGGATTCACCTTCAGTAGCTACAGCATGCAGTGGGTCCGCCAGGCTCCAGGGAAGGGGCTGCAGTGGGTCGCATATATTAGCTATGATGGAAGTAGCACAAGGTATGCAGACGCTGTGAAGGGCCGATTCACCATCTCCAGAGACAACGCCAAGAACACGCTGTATCTGCAGATGAACAGCCTGAGAGCCGAGGACACGGCCATGTATTACTGTGCGAGTGACACAGTGAGGGGACCTCAGTGTGAGCCCAGACACAAACCTCCCTGTGGAAGGGGATCGGGACCACCAGGGGGTGCACACTCCTCCCCACTTCTGTCTTGAAGGCCCAGGAGCAGGTGCAGAGGGAGGTTCTGGGCAGGTTTCCTGTCAGGGTCTGGGCTTCCTCTCCAAGGAGCAGTTTCCCCCCGGGAGTCTCTCTGGGCACAGGATTCTGTGCTTACGTTTGAGTCTCTAACTTACACACTTTGTTGTCATAGAAAGAGAAATATTCCAACGTCCAAAAATGACAGTGCCTCTTGCTTTGCTTATTCCTTCTTCAGTTTCTGAGTTGGAAATCTGGTTGGTTTTAGTCAAGAACTCTTCTTATATGGTCAAGGACAAATCTGCTTAAAATTTCTTACTACTCTCCATTAATACCAGTTTATTACCCATATCTCCATTTCCCACAACTTCTCCTTTATTAGAGTCCCAGCTGTATACATGGAACATGAAACAACCACCCAGCCCACTGTGCAATGATTTTATTTTATTTTATTTTGTGTATTTTTATTGGATTTCAATTTGCCAACATATACCATACCACCCAGTGCTTTTCCGTCCAAGTGCCCACCTCACTACCTGTCACCCAGTCACCCCAACCCTCCGCTGACCTCCCCTTCCACTACCCCTTGTTCATTTCCCAGAGTAAGGATTCTCTCATGTTCTGTCTCCTTCCCTGACATTTTCTGCTCATTTTACTTCCTTTCTCCTTTTTTTCCCTTCTCGATTTTTTACATTCCCTTAATAAATGCGACCATGTTTGTCATTTTCCCATTGACTTACTTCACTCAGCATAATACCCTCCAGTTCCATCCATGTTGTTGCAAAGGGTGGGTATTCCTCGTTTCTAATATGCAAGGATTTTAGAAACAACATAAAGTTCATGCTGGTCATGACACTACAAAGGGCTCAAAAATCAAATGTAGAGAAGACGGAGTGCAGGTGTGACTTCAGTCTTGAACCACTCTCACAGAATCAATATCAGTGGGAATCTGGGAAAGCAAGGGACCCCAAGAAGTACGTTGTGAGGATGTGTAGTCTGCAGAGCCCCCCACATACACACAGACACGAGAGTACAAACCTTTATCACCTTCATCACCCCGTCTGTTGAGAGCAGGGAAGGCCTGTCATCAAGTCATAAGTGCTTGGATTTTGGAAGGACACTGGCAAGTGGTTTGTGTTGTGGGGCAGTGGTAGGGACGAGGTCCCCCTCCAGGAGGGGCTTGTGTGGAGTCAGTGTCCCACCTGCATCAAAGGAAGGAATTCAATGGTTCCTGCTGGATTTCCCATGGGTGGGGCAGGAGGAGAAGAGGGAGGACTGATGATCACAGGTGTCAGCAGGTGACAATGATACAGTGTAATGACAAATTAAACTAAACTATTATGAGAACTGAGAGAACAAAGGTTGAGGAGGACTTTCCACCTGCAGGGAATAACTCATGGATCCTTCAGGTGCTGATATCAGCTCACTCTGTGTGACCTCTACATCCCTGACGTCCCTGTGGAAGGGGATCGGGACCACCAGGGGGTGCACACTCCTCACCACTTCTGTCTTGAAGGCCCAGGAGCAGGTGCAGAGGGAGGTTCTGGGCAGGTTTCCTGTCAGGGTCTGGGCTTCCTCTCCATGGAGCAGTTTCCTCCAGGGAGTCTCTATGAACACTTGGTTATGTGTTTACCTCTTCAGTCTCTTTCTTAGAGATTTAGAACTCAACTATGGCACTCACACTTACTTGTACTTAACTTTTCCTGACCTGAAATATTAATCAATTACAAATAACTCCATTCACATCATCTGAACATTATCATGAGTCCTAGTGGCACTTCTTGTGGATCACAGGAGCCCAAGCTAACATGCTGTCTACACATGATGGGATAGAGAAATCTTCAATCAACACAGTAGAAAGAGACATTCTATAAAAATGTTAATATCATCCGGGGAGTGAGAGAGATTCCCAGCATGAAATGGTAGGGAGGTGGACTCAGAGGTCACTCACACACACACACACACACACACACACACACACACATGAGAGTATAAGCTTTTATCACCTTCAACTTCATGTCTGATGAGAGCTAAGCCAGCCACTCATCATGTAATGCCAGGAAGGTGCCAAGGAAAGACACTGACCCTAACTCTGGGTGTGCTGTGAGTCAGTGGTGGGAACAGAATCCTGCTCCATGGCATTTTGGGAGGAACTGGGGCCTTAGGGGAGCACTTAGGTCAGGAGGTGCAGCCTCATGATTGCATCAGAGCCTTTATACACAAGGACTGGGAATGCTCCCTGCACTCTGAACCCATGTGAGGTGACAGGGAAAAGACGAGTAAGGACATGGGTGCTCTCCAGACAACATATCTACCTGCACCGGGACCTCAGTCTTTCCAGACTCCAGAATTGTGGGAATGAGTGTCTGTTTTTTAATCCACCCAGTCCATGTAGGATGTTCCAGCAGGGGGCACAGGCTAGTCTCAATTTTTTTCTTTGATTAAATTGAATTTACCACATTTACTGTGAACTCAGTGCTCATCACATCATGCACTCCCCTTAACTTCCATCTCTCAGTTATCCCATACTCCACCCCCTCCTTTCTAGTGACCCTCAGTTTATTTTTTCCCAGTTAAGTGTCTCTCAAAATTTGTCTTCCTCTGTAGTGTTACCCCACTAAGTTTTACTCCCTCACTTATGATCTCTTTCAATATTTCTTATATTTCACATATGAGTGAGGCCATATCATTGCATTTTAGTGACTGATTTATTTCTGTCAATACAGTGCCTCCAGTTACATCCACGTTTAAGGAAATGTTATTTTGTGACATCCATCACTGACGGTTGTGCAATATTCCACTGTATATATAGACCACATCTTCTTTATGCATTCATCTGCCAATGAACACTGAGGTGCCTTCTACATCTTCATCACTCTTCTGTAGAAGGGCATCACGACTCCTCCCAGAGTTTTGCTATTGTGGCCTTTCCTGCTGCGAACTTTGGGCTGCAATTGTCCCTTCACTTCATTAAAATTAACATCCTGAGAGGCAGACTGATTCCCACCAGGAAATGATATGAATATGGACCCTGAAGGACACACACACATATACACTCTCTCACACGCACACCACATGCACACACAAGTGTATAAAATCTTTATCATCTTCCACCTGAGGGTATTATTTATTTCCCTTAACCTTTCCTCATGATCTTTTAATAGTTTTTCTCTTTTTTCCTCAGCTTCCTTCCTTAAAATCAACTTATGTTCTATGTTGCTCATTCTTTCTTCCACCACATTAACCCTCATTTTTAGGAACTCCAGTTCTGATTGCATTTCATCTAACTGATTTTTAATTTTAGCCTGATAGATATAAATTCTGCAGTCATGAAGTCTCTTGAATCTTTTACGCTTTTTTTCTAGAGTCACAAGTAGCCTTATAATAAAAGATGAATGGATAAAGAAGATGTGGTTTATGGATACAAAGGAATATTTCTCAGGAATTAGAAACGACAAATACCCACTATTTGCTTCCATGTGGAAGGACCTGAAGGGTATTGTGCTGAGTGAAATAAGTCAAACATAGAAAGACAAACATTATATGGTCTCATTCATTTGGGGAATATAAAAAATAGTGAAAGGGAATAAAGGGAAAGGAGAAAAAATAAGTGAAAATATCAGTGAGCATGAAAAAACATGACAGACACCTAACTCTGGGAAAAGAACAAGGGGTAGTGGAAGGGGAGGTGGGCGGAGGGTGAGGGTGACTGGGTGATGGGCACTGAGGGGTGCATTTGGCAGGATGAGCACTGGGTGTTGGGCTATATGTTGGCAAATTGAACTCCAATAAAAAATAGTAAAAAATAAAATAAAACAAAGCCTGAATAAAGGATGAAGAAGAACACTATATCATAAACATGGCTTATCCAAAAGAAGATCTATCTTTTCTAAAGTTTCCTACCGCTAACTTTGGAGAAGACAAGTGCACAAACCAAACAACCCCAATTTTAATGACACTCATGACTACTATTATGTTAACAGTGGGGACTTCAATGTCCCCCTAACATCAGTGAGAATCATCTAAGCAGAAGCTCAACAAGGAAACAAGGGGTTTGAGAGGCATATGGGATTGGACGTAAGTAACAAATGTATTGGAGCATTTTTTGTAAAGCAGAATACACGTTCTCAATTGTACGTGGAAATACTGCAGAATTGATCATATACAGGTCACAAGTCATCTATCAAGTGGTACAGAATGGTTGAATTCAGTCCATGCATATTTTCAGAGAAATATGCTATGAAACCAGAAGGCAAACTCAATAGAACAAGGAAGGGCCGGAAGCAACAATTATAAACCACATCACACCAGTGAGAATGGTGAAAATCAACAAGACAGGAAACAACAAGTGTTGTAGAGGATGTGGAGAAAGGGGAACCGTCTTGCACTGTTGGTGGGAATGTGAACAGGTGCAGCCACTCTGAAAAACCGAGTAGAGTTTCCTCAAAGAGTTAAAAATAGATCTGCTGTAAGACCCAGTAATTGCACTGCTGGGGATTTTCCACAAAGATACAGATGCAGTGAAACACCGGGCCACGTGCACCCCGATGTTTATAGCAGCAATTTCTAAAATAGCCAAACTGTGGAAGGAGACTCGGTGTCCATCAACAGATGAATGGATAAAGAAGATGTGGTCTATGTATACAATGGAATATTACTCAGCCATCAGTGAGGAGGAATACTCACCATTTGCTTCAACATAAGTGGAACAGGAGGATATTATGCTGACTGAAGTAGGTCAATCACAGAGGACAAACATTATATGGTTTCATTCATTCAGGTAATATAAAAAATTGTGTAAAGGATTATAGAGGAAACCAGGGAAAATAAGTGGGAAAAATTAGAGAGGGTGACAAAACATGAGAAACTACAAGCTCTAGGAAATGAAAAAGAAGTAGTGGGAGGGGAAGTAGGAGGGGGTACGGGGCGACTGGTTAATGGGCGCTGAGGGGGATACTTGATGGGATGAGCCCTGGGTGCTATGCTATATGTTGGAAATGAACCTTCGATAAAACATGTATAACAAATAAATAACTGTAGATAAAAGAATATCTTATTTAAGAAGACATGGGTCAATGAAGAAATTAAAGAAGAACTGAAGCAAAATTTTAATCAATGAAAATTAAATCACAACATGGTAAGGCTTTGGGACACCTCAAAAGCAATCCACAGAGGGAACCGAGCAGTACAGGTATTCCTCAAAAACAGGAAAAATCTAAAACAAGAAGGATAAACTAGCACCTAAGGGAGCTGGAGAAAGAGACAAAAGAAAGCCTAAATCGAACAGGAGAAGAGAAGTAACGCAGTATAGAGTAGAACTCAAGTATATAGGAATTACAAGAAGAAGATAAACAAACCTCAGAGCTAATATTATGAAAATGCTAGTAAGTATAAGAAAACACTAGACAGATTTGACAATTTAAAAGTGAAATTACCCAAACTAATAAAATCATGAATGCATGAGAAGAGATTACAATGAACACACAAGAATTACAAGCAAGTGTTAGAAGAAATTATGAACACTTGTAAGCCAACATACTGGGTGATCTGGAGAAATGGATGCAATCCTAGGAACATAAAGACAACCAAAACAGGGGATCCCTGGGTGGCACAGCGGTTTGGCGCCTGCCTTTGGTCCAGGGCGCAATCCTGGAGACCCGGGATCAAATCCCACATCGGGCTCCTGGTGCATGGGGCCTGCTTCTCCCTCTGCCTCTGCCTCTCTCTCTGTCTCTGTGACTATCATAAATAAATGAAAAATTTTTTTTAATTTTTTTTTAAAAAAAGACAACCAAAACAGAAACAGTAATGAAGGGACAAGCTGCACAGAACAATTACCTGGATATAAAAATCAATCATAATTAATAATCTCCAAAAAGCATGATTACATGGACAGATGGTTCCCCAGTGAAATTCGACAAGAACAATCAATATCTATTCTTCTAAAACTATTCCAAATAATAGTAATTGAAGGAAAACTTCCAGACTTTTTCTCTGATGTCAGCATTACCTTGACCCCAAAACCAAACATCCCAGTAAGAAGGAGAATTACAGAAAAATACTATTGATGTATCTGGATGCAAATTTCTCACCAAGATACTAACCATCAGATTCCAACAGTATATTAATAGGATTATTCCTGACACTGAACAAATGAGCTTAATTCCTGGGCTGCAAGGGTAGTTCAGTATGTGTCAACCGATCATCATGATAATCCCATAATAAAAGAAATGATAAGAGCCATTTTATCCTCTCATCTGATGCCCAAAAATAATTTGTCAAAAGACATTATGCTTTCTTCATAAAAATCTTTTCCCCGAGCAGCCCGGGTGGCTCAGTGGTGTGGCACTACCTTTGGCCCAAAGTGTGGTCCTGGAGACCTGGGATCGAGTTCCGCATCTGGATTCCTGCATAGGGCCTGGTTCTGCCCCTGCCTCCCTCTGATGAATAAATAAATAAAATTTATTTAAAAAATAACTTTTCCTGTGTAGGGATAGGGGGATACACCCAAATTCAAAAAAGCCATCTACAGAAGATACAAAAAGAATGTGATCTTCAACACGGAAAAACTGAGAGCTTTCCTCAAGACCAGGAACATGACAGGAATGTGCACTGTCACCACTGTTATTCAACATAGTACAAGAAGTCCGAGCCTGAACAATCAGAAAAAAAGTGAAATTCATCCAAATCAGCAATGATAACTCAAACTTTCACTCTTCAGAGACAACAAGATACTTTAAGGACAAACCCCAAAGACTATTGAAAAATTGCTAGACCTGATACAGGAATTCAGCAAAACCTGAGCATGCAAAATCAATACAAGGAAGTCAGTTGCATTCCTATATCCTACAAATGAAACAGAAGAAAGAGAAAACAAGGACAATGAATCCCATTTATAATTGCATCAAAACATCAGATAATGAGGAATAATCCTAACCAAGGCAGAAAGGATGTGTAGTCTAAAATTTCTAAAATACGTATGAAAGACGTTAAAAAGATACAAATATACAGAAAATATTATTCTCATGGATTGGAAGAATATTCATATAATGTCTATGCTACAGAGAGCAATCTACACATTCAATCCAAACCCTATCAAAACACCACCAACATTTTTCTAGGAAATGGAGAAAACAATCCTAGAATTTGTAAGCAAACAAAAGGATTCTGACTCTGCCAAAGAATGTGGAAAAAACAGCAGAAGGCATCACAATTGCAGATTTCAAAGTTGTGGTCATGAAGACAGTATAATCGTGCAGTAAAACACACACGTGGTCAATGGAATAGAACAAAGAACCCAGAAATGGACACACAGCTCTGAGGGCAACAAATCCTCATCAAAGTACAAAACTCTATCGACTGAAAAATGGACAATCTCTTCAAAAAGTGCTGTTGGGAATATTGGACAGCTGCAAGTAGAAGAATGAACCTGGCCACATTCTTACACTCCACATAAACATAAACTCAGAGTAGGTGAAAGACCTAAATGTGAGGAAGGAAACCGTCAAAATCAAGGAGATTTTGTGACCTTGCCCACAACAGGTTCTTGGGACTCGAATCTCCAAAGGGAAGGAAAACTAAAGCAAAATTGAACTCTATGGACTACACCAAAGGAGGAGCTGTCATACAGCTATGGAAACAGTCAACATTATTAAAAGGCAACCTAACGAATGGTAAGAAATAGGGACGCCTGTGGAGCTTGAGCATCTGTCTTTGGCTCAGGGAATGAGCCCAGGGCCCTGGGATTGAGACCAGCATCAGGCTCCCTGTGAGGAATCCGCTTCTCCCTCTGCCTGTGTCTCTGCATCTCTGTCTCTCATGAATAAATAAATAAAATCTTCCAAAAAATGAATGGGAGGAGACATTTGCAAGTCTATCTTAAGATTAAGGGTTTCCAAATTCGACAAATTATCAAAATAAACCACAAAGTGAAATCAACCATCAGAATTGGGCAGAAGACATGAAGACACACCCTTTCCTGGTATGAGTTGCTGACTCTCACCTTATATTAGGTAGGTCCTCCACATGCAAAATGAAATCTATTGTCTCTTCCAGGTCAGCCTTATATCAACTGCATGATTAGACCAGATGACGAATCCAAAAAACCAGAAGAAAATATTTCTGCCCCAGACTGGAGGATCTAAAAGAAAACCTGGCAAGAAAACTACATAAAAGAAATGAAAAGTGGTAAACTGGAAAGAAAGTAATTTGTTTGCTTATGACAATGTCTTAGTAGAGTCAATGAGTAAAAACCTCACATAAAAATTGGAAGAGGAGTTCACTGGGTGGCGCAGGGGCTTGGTGCCTTCCTTAAGCCTGTGGTGTAATCCTGGAGACCTGGGATTGAGTCCCATGTTGGCCTCCCTGCATGGAGCCTGCTACTCCTCTGCCGATGTCTCTGCCTCTCTCTTTCTGTGTCTCTCATGAGTAAATAAATAAATTATTTTTAAAAAGTGGGAGAAATAGTGAATGAGCTGAGGAAAAAATCAAGATATAATATCAGCAATAAAAAAGATATGTTTCTACAAACTAATAACAAATTACCTATACAAAATTAACAAAATAATCCGCTATGCACTGGCACCAAAAATAAATATTTAGGATTAAAATTTACTAAAGAGATAAAATATTCTATGGAAAATGACCTACATTGATGACAGCCTTTTGAAACTGCACCCTGAAATGCAAAGATAACTCTGCTTACACATGAGAACTTCATGCAGTCATAGTGTATGACTATGACTACACAAATTGCTGGAGAATTGTGGTGCAACACTTGTGTTTACTTTTAAAGACTCGAATGTAAGCCTGGAGCTGGTTATATAGTCAGAGGACATGCAAATAGGGCTTTCTCTGCACTGATTATACCAGCCCAGCCCCGACCCTGCAGCTGGGAAAGGAGCCCCAGCCCCAGGAGCCCCAGGTGACCCCACTCAGTGATCAAGACAGAAGACAGACACCTAACCATGGAGACTGTGCTCAGCTGGGTGTTCCTAGTCGCTATTTCAAAAGGTAATTCATGGAGAACCAGAGACCCTGAGTATGTGAGTGGAGGTTAGTGAGAGAAACAGGGGATGTGGGAATGTTTCCTGACCAAGATGTCTTGTGTCTGCAGGTGTCCAGGGTGAGGTGCAGCTGGTGGAGTCTGGGGGAGACCTGGTGAAGCCTGGGGGGTCCCTGAGACTCTCCTGTGTGGCCTCTGGATTCACCTTCAGTAGCAACGACATGGACTGGGTCCGCCAGGCTCCAGGGAAGGGGCTGCAGTGGCTCACACGGATTAGCAGTGATGGAAGTAGCACAGGCTACGCAGACGCTGTGAAGGGCCGATTCACTATCTCCAGAGACAATGCCAAGAACACGCTGTATCTGCAGATGAACAGCCTGAGAGCCGAGGACACGGCCGTGTATTACTGTGCGAAGGACACAGTGAGGGGACCTCAGTGTGAGCCCAGACACAAACCTCCCTGTGGAAGGGGATCAGGACCACCAGGGGGTGCACACTCCTCACCACTTCTGTCTTGAAGGCCCAGGAGCAGGTGCAGAGGGAGGTTCTGGGCAGGTTTCCTGTCGGGGTCTGGGCTTCCTATACAAGGAGCAGTTTCCTCCAGGGAGTCTCTACTGGGCATAGGATTCTGTGCTTATGTATTCAGTCTCTAACTTACAAAATTTTTGTCATAGAAAGAAATATGCCAACGTCCAAAAATGACAGTGTCTCCCTCTTTTCTTAATCCTTAAGCAGTTTCTGATTTGGAAACTTTTTTGGTTTTAGTCAACAACTATTCTTATATGAGTAAGGGCAGATCTGCTTAAGTGTTCTTACTACTGTCCCTAAATACCGGTTAATTATCCATATCTCCATGTACTGTAACTTCTCCTTTATAAGGGGAGTCCCAGCTGTACACATGGTACATGAAATAACCACCCAGCTCAGTGTGCTAAGATTTTATTTTCTTTTATTTTTTATATTTGTTTTTGGAGTTTTATTAGCCAGCATATAGCATAACACCCAGTGCTCATCCCATCAAGTGCCCCCCTCAGTGCCCCTCACACAGTCACCCCCACCCCCCGCCCACCTCCCTTTCACTACCCCTTGTTCATTTCCCAGAGTTAGGAGTCTTATGTTCTGTCTCCTAACCTGACATTTACCACTCATTTCCCCCCTTTCTACCTTATTCCCTTTCTCTATCTTTTATATTCTCTATCTTTTATATTCTCATTCATTTTATAAATGAATGAGACCGTATAATGTTTATCCTCCTCTGATTGACTTATTTCACTCAGCATAATACCCTCCAGTTCTATCCACATTGAAGTAAGGGGTGGGTATTTGTCAGTTCAAATGTTCAAGGATTTTAGAAACAACATAAAGTACATGCTGGTCATGACACTACATAGGGCTCAAAAATCAAGAGGAGACAAGACAGATTGCAGGTTTGACCTCAGTCTCCAACTGCACTGACAGAATCAATATTAGCATCAACCTGGGAAAGCAAGGGACGCCAAGAAGTACATTGTGAGGATGTGTAGTCTGAAGAGCCCCCCCCCACACACACACACAGACAGCAGAGTGCAAATCTTTTTCACCATCATCCGGTCTGTTGAGAGCAGGGCAGGCCTCTCAGCAAGTCATAAGTGCTTGGATTTGGGAAGGACACTGGCTCAGTGTGTGTGTTGTGGGTCAGTGGTTGAGAGAGGTCCTGCTCCAGGAGGGGCTTGTGTGGAGTCAGTGTCCCACCTGCTTCAACGGAGGAAATTCAAAGGCTCATGCTGGATATCCCATGGGTGAGGCAGGAGGAGAAGATGGAGTACTGGTGATCACAGGAGTTAGCAGGTGACACTCAAAGATACGGTGAGATGACAGATTCCACAAAACTATTATGAAAAATGAGAGAACAAAAGTGGAGGAGGACCTTCCACCAGCAGGGAATAACTCATGGATCTTTCAGGTATGGATATCAGCTCACTCTGTGTGTGACCTCTACCATCCCCACGTTGGAACCTAATGCCCTTGTGATGGGAGAAGGAGTTGGCCCTTAGGGGAGCACTTAGGTCAGGAGATGCAGCCTCATCATGGGATCAGGGCCCTTATGCACCAGGACTGGGAAAGCTCCCTGCCCTCGGCCCCATGTGAGGTGACAGGAAAGGACGGGCTAGGATGTGGGCGCTCTTCAGACACCACATCTGCCTGCACCTGAACTTCAGACCTACCAGACTCCAGAGTTTTGAGAATAGTGTTTGTTGTTTAATCCACCCAGTCTGATGCGGTGACATCATGCAGACACAGTAAAACAGGGACTCACCTCTTATTTGTTCTTTACAACCTGGTCCCAGTAGAACTGCCAGGATAGGAAAAAACAGAGTACGAAACCCACACCTAGACTCACTGTCCTCAGCCACCGTCCATGCCCCTGTGCTTAGTGGTTGTGCATCACGTTGATGCCACACATTCTTCCTACAACCCTGGGGATCTGGAGAACCATTAGTATCCTAGGATTCTTCCCTCTTTACCACCAGAGTACCTTTAAGCCAGCACATCCCCATGGAAGCAGACATCTAAAGTTCAGATTATCCTTTCTGCTGCTCATAATACTATAGAGAATATTCTAGATCAGCCTCGCTCCTGTCATCATCACCACAGCTGTATCTCCCAATGACAACGTCCACATGTCCTACTTCCAGAAGGTGGCCAATTTTCTATGAGTTTTTGCAGTTTCTATGCAGTTTTTGTTCTCTCAGGCCTCTGAGTGATATCATGGGTGGTCAGAATGATTTGATAATTGTCATGTTCCAGGAAGGAGGCAAGCTCACAGACCCTGATCCAGCATCTTAAGTCCTCCCTCCCAATGCTGTTATAGCAAAGACCGTGTGGAGAATTCCCTCTGCTTTATATGCTGAAGATCAAATTGGAATTCTTGAATTTTATGTCAAAATCACCTAAATTTATTTCCTTCCTAACTCTTATCTCAGTCCTGTGGATTCATTTGTGTTTGAGTGTATGTTGTACAATTATTATTTTTCAGTAAGTAATGGTGACATATGTGGTCCATGCACATAATCTCACTAATGAGTTGACATAGAGAGGAAAGCACCTCTCAACATGTGACATGGACTTTGTGCAGGATGTCGGGCATCCTCCACAAGGACAAGGATTGTGGGAATATTATTATCACGACTCTGTCTTAATGCTATTGAGGTAGATGCAATTTAGATGGAGTGGGAAGCTGGCAGTCTCCCTGATGTACAGGATCCCCTCAGGGACAGAAACTGCTAGATCTGGAGACAGAATAGTAGTTCTGTCTCATTTGGCAGGGTCAAAAGGACTAACGTGAGAAACCCAAAATTGAGGTGGATCAGAGCAGCAAATTGGAATTGAGCTCCTTAATCTTGGCATTTTCTCTAAGTCTCTGTCTTCCTCTGTTTGTACAAAAGCCAGTTATAGTTCCTGCTCCATAATAACAGCTTTATGATAAAGAGTTCACATAGGATGCTGGGTCTGGGTTCAGAGAGTGTCTGTGATGTGTGCTGCATGCACTGTGCTCTCCTCTTTTGGCTGCTATTTCCTTCAAGCCAGGTGTCTACACAGGCTCTCCTTGCCTGCGGTGGGCAGTGTGTGGTTCCTGGCCAAGATGTGGTGAGTTTTAACGGGGTGAGCTCTGCTCTGCTTGCGAAATGAGCCCTGATAGCACCTACACTGGAACTGAGGCCCTGCAGAATTCTCTGGTTAGGAGATGTGGGTGGGCAAGGGTGCAGCCATTATGGGAAACCATATGGTGTGACATCAAATAAGTAATAGTAGACCAACCCTACGATCCAGCAAATGCACTACTGGGCATTTACTCTAAGAATACAAAAGTACTAAGATGCCTGGGTGGCTCAGCAGTTGAGCACATGCCTTCAGCTCAGGTCATGTTACAAATCTGGGGATCGAGTCTCATATCGGGCTCCTGAGAGGAGCCTGTTTCTCACTCTTTGTCACTGTTCCTTTGTGTCTACCATGAATAAATAAATAAAATCACTAAAACAAAAAGTATTCTGGGACATCTGGGTGGCTCAGTGGTTGAGCGTCTGCCTTTGGTTCATTGCATAATCCCAGAGTCCAGGGATTGATTCCCACATCGGGCTTCCCGCATTTAGTCTGCTTCTCCCTCTGCCTTTGTCTCTGCCTCTGTGTGTGTGTCTTTCTCATGTATAAATAAATAAAATCCTCAAAAAATAAAAGAAAAAAGAATACAAAAATACAAATTCAAAGGGATACATGCACCTGGATTTTTACAGCAGCATTATGTACATTAGCCAAACTATCGAAACTATTCATACATGGAAAGAAATCTAATCCATTTGGAGCTATGTGGATGGAGGAAGCAAGAATAATGCTAAGTGAAGTGAGTCCATCAAGGAAAGACAATCATTGTATGATTTCAGTCATATATTGAATTTAAGAAAGAAAAAGAATATGGGCAAAGGGGAATAAAGTTGATACCTAGACCAAGTAATAGTCCCTTCATTACAGAGTACAAGCTGATGGTTATCACATGGGAGGTAAATGGGGTATGGGTGACTTGTCAAATGGGGACTAGGGAGTGTATTATTGTGTAGTACACATTGTGAGATCCCACATTCTGGGAGTGTCAGAAAACCTGGTGAGAGGAGAGCTGTGGAGGAGGGCTGAGGAGGTGACAGGGACAGGGTTTCTCCTGACTCCTGCACACCAATGAGTCAGGGGTTTGGGACAAAGATAATGCTCTGTGTGCACGCCAATCTCTCTAGGACGGTTTGAAGCAACAGCAACAATGAAAGAATGATACAGGTTAAACACTTTGCATCAAGAAAAAATGTATTACTTTTTCTGGGGAGATATTTGCAATCTCTATATGGACAGAAAGAGAGAATGCCCCTTGAGGCATCATCTGGGAAGAATTGGGAGGTGTCAGGCTTCAGAGTCTGGATAGTAAATCTGTCATTAACGATCTTGGAATATCTCCTTCTTTTTTTGAAATGTGAAAACGTGCTTGGGGTAAAGAAATGATGAGAATCCCATGGTTCGTTACGTTTACTTCCGGGCTCCATAAGGTGCTGCACTGTGTACATGTCTGACTATGTATGGTCACACAGTGATGTCTTGATATGCCTCTCCAAATATTTATAAAGAGGTAAGTCTGATGCCAGAGGATTGGTCTTCCTTTTCATAATTGTATGGTCACTCTTATTGGATTTGTGTTTCCATATGATTACGGGTATTTTCTATTTAAAAAAAACAACAACTAGTTTTTTTTTGTTTTTTTTTGTTTTTTTTTTAAATTTTTTATTGGTGTTCAATTTATCAACATACAGAATAACTCCCAGTGCTCATCCCATCAAGTATCCCCATCAGTGCCCGCCACCCACTCAGGCCCACCCCCCACCCCCCTCCCCTTCAACCATCCCCAGTTCGTCTCCCAGAGTTAGGAGTCTTTATGTTCTGTCTCCCTTGCTGATATTTCCCGCATATTTCTTCTCCCTTCCCTTATATTCCCTTTCGCTATTATTTATATTCCCCAAATGAATGAGAACATACACTGTTTGTCCTTCTCCGATTGACTTACTTCACTCAGCATAATACCCTCCAGTTCCATCCACGTTGAAGCAAATGGTCGGTATTTGTCGTTTCTAATGGCTGAGTAATATTCCATTGTGTACATGAACCACATCTTCTTTATCCATTCATCTTTCGATGGACACCTAGGCTCCTTCCACAGTTTGGCTATTGTGGACATTGCTGCTAGAAACATTGGGGTGCAGGTGTCCCGGCGTTTCATTGCATCTGAGTCTCTGGGGTAAATCCCCAACAGTGCAATTGCTGGGTCGTAGGGCAGATCTATTTTTAACTCTTTGAGGAACCTCCACACAGTTTTCCAGAGTGGCTGCACCAGTTCACATTCCCACAACAGTGTAAGAGGGTTCCCTTTTCTCCGCATCCTCTCCAACATTTATAGTTTCCTGCCTTGTTGATTTTCCCCATTCTCACTGGTGTGAGGTGGTATCTCATTGTTGTTTTGATTTGTATTTCCCTGATGGCCAGTGATGCAGAGCATTTTCTCATGTGCATGTTGGCCATGTCTATGTCTTCCTCTGTGAGATTTTTCTTCATGTCTTTTGCCCATTTCATGATTGGATTGTTTGTTTCTTTGGTGTTGAGTTTAAGAAGCTCTTTATAGATCTTGGAAACTAGTCCTTTATCTGATACGTCATTTGCAAATATTTTCTCCCATTCTGTAGGTTGTCTTTTAGTTTTGTTGACTGTATCCTTTGCTGTGCAAAAGCTTCTTATCTTGATGAAGTCCCAATAGTTCATTTTTGCTTTTGTTTCTTTTGCCTTCATGGATGTATCTTGCAAGAAGTTACTGTGGCCAAGTTCAAAAAGGGTGTTGCCTGTGTTCTCCTCTAGGATTTTGATGGAATCTTGTCTCACATTTAGATCTTTCATCCATTTTGAGTTTATCTTTGTGTATGGTGCAAGAGAGTGGTCTAGTTTCATTCTTCTGCATGTGGATGTCCAATTTTCCCAGCACCATTTATTGAAGAGACTGTCTTTCTTCCAATGGATAGTCTTTCCTCCTTTATCAAATATTAGTTGACCATAAACTTGAGGGTCCACTTCTGGATTTTCTATTCTGTTCCATTGATCTATGTGTCTGTTTTTGTGCCAGTACCACACTGTCTTGATGACCACAGCTTTGTAGTACAACCTGAAATCTGGCATTGTGATGCCCCCAGATATGGTTTTCTTTTTTAAAATTCCCCTGGCTATTCGGGGTCTCTTTTGATTCCACACAAGTCTTAAAATAATTTGTTCTAACTCTCTGAAGAAAGTCCATGGTATTTTGATAGGGATTGCATTAAACGTGTAAATTGCCCTGGGTAACATTGACATTTTCACGATATTAATTCTGCCAATCCATGAGCATGGAATATTTTTCCATCTCTTTGTGTCTTCCTCAATTTCTTTCAGAAGTGTTCTATAGTTTTTAGGGTATAGATCCTTTACCTCTTTGGTTAGGTTTATTCCTAGGTATCTTATGCTTTTGGGTGCAATTGTAAATGGGATTGATTCCTTAATTTCTCTTTCTTCAGTCTCATTGTTAGTGTAGAGAAATGCCATTGATTTCTGGGTGTTGATTTTGTATCCTGCCACACTACCAAATTGCTGTATGAGTTCTAACAATCTTGGGGTGGAGGCTTTTGGGTTTTCTATGTAGAGTATCATGTCATCGGCGAAGAGGGAGAGTTTGACTTCTTCTTTGCCAATTTGAATGCATTTCATGTCTTTTTGTTGTCTGATTGCTGAGGCTAGGACTTCCAATACTATGTTGAAAAGCAGTGGTGAGAGTGGACATCCCTGTCTTGTTCCTGATCGTAAGGGAAAGGCTCCCAATGCTTCCCCATTGAGAATGATATTTGCTGTTGGCTTTTCGTAGATAGCTTTTAAGATGTCGAGGAAAGTTCCCTCTATCCCTACACTCTGAAGAGTTTTGATCAGGAATGGATGCTGTATTTTGTCAAATGCTTTCTCCGCATCCAGTGAGAGGATCATATGGTTCTTGGTTTTTCTCTTGCTGATATGATGAATCACATTGATTGTTTTACGAGCGTTGAACCAGCCTTGTGTCCCAGGGATAAATCCTACTTGGTCATGGTGAATAATTTTCTTAATGTGTTGTTGGATCCTGTTGGCTAGTATCTTGTTGAGAATTTTTGCATCCATGTTCATCAGGGATATTGGTCTGTAATTCTCCTTTTTGGTGGGGTCTTTGTCTGGTTTTGGAATTAAGGTGATGCTGGCCTCCTAGAACGAATTTGGAAGTACTCCATCTCCTTCTATCTTTCCAAACAGCTTTAGTAGAATAGGTATGATTTCTTCTTTAAACGTTTGATAGAATTCCCCTGGGAAGCCATCTGGTCCTGGACTCTTGTGTCTTGGGAGGTTTTTGATGACCGCTTCAATTTCCTCCCTGGTTATTGGTCTGTTCAGGTTTTCTATTTCTTCCTGTTCCAGTTTTGGTAGTTTGTGGCCTTCCAGGAATGCGTCCATTTCTTCTAGATTGCCTAATTTATTGGCATATAGCTGTTCATAATATGTTTTTAAAATCGTTTGTATTTCCTTGGTGTTGGTAGTGATCTCTCCTTTCTCATTCATGATTTTATTAATTTGAGTCTTCTCTCTCTTCTTTTTAATAAGGTTGGCTAATGGTTTATCTATCTTATTAATTTTTTCAAAGAACCAACTCCTGGTTCTGTTGATCTGTTCCACAGTTCTTCTGGTCTCGATTTCATTCAGTTCTGCCCGAATTTTAATTAACTCTCTTCTTCTGCTGGGGGTAGGGTCCATCTTTTGTTTTCCATCTAGCTCCTTTATGTGTGAGGTTAGCTTTTGTATTTGAGTTCTTTCCATTTTTTGAATGGCTGCTTGTATTGCGATGTATTTCCCCCTTAGGACTGCTTTTGCTGCATCCCAAAGATTTTGAACAGTTGTATCTTCATTCTCATTAGTTTCCATGAATCTTTTTAATTCTTCCTTAATTTCCTGGTTGACCCTTTCGTCTTTTAGTAGGATGGTCCTTAATCTCCATGTGTTTGAGGTCCTTCCAAACTTCTTGTTGTGATTTAGTTCTAATTTCAAGGCATTATGGTCTGAGAATATGCAGGGGACGATCCCAATCTTTTGGTATCGGTTCAGACACGATTTGTGACCCAGTATGTGGTCTATTCTGGAGAAAGTTCCGTGTGCACTTGAGAAGAATGTGTATTCAGTTGAGTTTGGATGTAAAGTTCTGTAGATGTCTGTGAAGTCCATCTGGTCCAGTGTATCATTTAAAGCTCTCGTTTCTTTGGAGATATTGTGCTTAGCAGATCTATCTAGTATTGAAAGAGCTAGATTAAAGTCCCCAAGTATAATTGAATTAATATCCAAGTATTTATTTACTTTGGTTAATAATTGGTTTAAATATTTGGCAGCTCCCACATTCGGGGCATATATATTGAGAATTGTTAAGTCCTCTTGTTGAATAGATCCTTTAAGTATGATATAGTGTCCCTCTTCATCTCTCACTATGGTCTTCGGGGTAAATTTTAGTTTATCTGATATAAGGATGGCTACCCCTGCTTTCTTTTGAGGACCATTCGAATGGTAAATGGTTTTCCAGCCTTTTATTTTCAGACTGTAGGTGTCCTTCTGTCTAAAATGAGTCTCTTGTAGACAGCAAATAGATGGGTCCTGCTTCTTTATCCAGTCTGAAACCCTGCGCCTTTTGATGGGGTCATTAAGCCCGTTCACATTCAGAGTTACTATCGAAAGATATGAGTTTAGTGTCATCATGATGTCTATTTAGTCCTTGTTTTTGTGGATTGTTCCACTGAACTTCTTTTTAAAGGGGAATTTTAAGAGTCCCCCTTAAAATTTCTTGCAGAGCAGGTTTGGAGGTCACATATTCTTTCAGTTCCTGCCTGTCTTGGAAGCTCTTTATCTCTCCTTCCATTTTAAATGAGAGCCTTGCTGGATAAAGTATTCTTGGTTGCATGTTCTTCTCATGTAGGACCCTGAATATATCCTGCCAGCCCTTTCTGGCCTGCCAGGTCTCTGTGGAGAGGTCTGCTGTTACCCTAATACTCCTCCCCATAAAAGTCAGGGATTTCTTGTCTCTTGCTGCTTTAAGGATCTTCTCTTTATCTTTGGAGTTTGCAAGCTTAACTATTAGATGTCGAGGTGTTGAACGGGTTTTGTTGATTTTAGGGGGGGATCTCTCTATTTCCTGGATCTGAATGCCTGTTTCCCTTCCCAGATTAGGAAAGTTTTCAGCTAGGATTTGTTCAAATACATATTCTGCCCCTCTGTCCCTTTCGGCACCCTCGGGAACCCCAATTAAACGTAGGTTTTTCTTCCTCAGGCTGTCGTTTATTTCCCTTAATCTGTCTTCATGGTCTCTTAATTGCCTGTCTCTTTTTTCCTCAGTTTCCCTCTTTGCCATCAACTTGTCTTCTATGTCACTCACTCGTTCTTCCACCTCGTTAACCCTCGTCGTTAGGACTTCTAGTTTGGATTGCATCTCGTTTAATTGATTTTTAATTTCTGCCTGATTGGATTTAAATTCTGCAGTCATGAAGTCTCTTGAGTCCTTTATGCTTTTTTCTAGAGAGACCAATAGCTGTATAATAGTGCTTCTGAATTGGCTTTCTGACATTGAATTGTAATCCAGATTTTGTAACTCTGTGGGAGAGACGACTGTTTCTGATTCTTTCTTTGGAGGTGAGGTTTTCCTTCTAGTCATTTTGTTCAGTGCAGAGTGGCCAAAAGCAAGTTGTATTAGGAAAAGAAAAAAAGAGAGAGGGAGAAGGAAAGAAAAGAGAAAATGAAGAGGAAACAAGAGAAAAGGAAGAAAGAATGAAAAAAGAGAAGAGAAGGAAAAAGAAAGGTGAAAAAAAAAGGGGTGGGGGAAGCAATCAGAAATCAAAAGGAAAAAGAAAAAACAAAAACAAAAACAAAAAAGAACTCAAATGACAAAAAACAAAAAAAAACCCAAAAATACAAAACACACGGGGGAGTATCTTCTGATTCCGTCTTCTTTAAGTCCCTTGACTTCCCCTGGACCTTGTCTGTCCAGCTGGTCTTCTGGGGGAGCTGTTCTCGGAGCCGCGCAGCCCCCTCCCCGCGGAGCCTCTTCCTCTGCGGGAGCCGCCACCTCGGAGCTGTTCCCGGAGCCGCGTAGCCCCCTCCCTGCGGAGCCTCTTCCTCTGCGGGAGCCGCCGCCGCGGAGCTGTTCCCGGAGCCGCGCAGCCCCCTCCCCTCGGAACCTCTTCCTCTGCGGGAGCTGCCGTCTCGGAGCTGTCCTCGGATCCGCGCAGCCCCCTCCGCGGAGCCTCTTCCTCTGCGGGAGCCGCCGCCGCGGAGCTGTTCCCGGGGCCGCGCAGCTCCCTCCCCGCGGAGTCTCTTCCTCTGCGGGAGCCGCCGCCTCGGAGCTGTTCCGGGAGCTGCGCAGCCCCCTCCCCGCGGAGCCTCTTCCTCTGCGGGAGCCGCCGCCTCGGAGCTGTTCCCGGAGCCGCGCAGCCCCCTCCGCGGAGCCTCTTCCTCTGCGGGAGCCGCCGCCGCGGAGCTGTTCCCGGAGTCACGCAGCCCCCTCCCCGCGGAGCCTCTTCCTCTGCGGGAGCCGCTGCCTCGGAGCTGTTCCCGGAGCCCCGCAGCCCCCTCCGCGGAGCCGGAGCCGGAGCCGCCGCCCGAGCCCCTCCGAGCTGCTCCGGGTCCCGCTGTGCGCGCTGCAGCCCTTAGGGAGCTCAGTGCACTCTCCTGGGCGTGCAGCAGGTGTCTGTTAGTGTCCCCGGGAGCCCGAGGGCATCCCCGCCCTCCTGGGTCCTGCTCTAACTCCCTGCGGGCCCCTCTCCGCCCGGGAAGGTCGGTGCAGCTCCTGCTCCTCCGGGACGGGGACGGGGCTCTCCTGTCCTGGGGACACTCGCCCCGGCCTCAGCCCAGCTCCTCGCGGGGCTCTCCCCCTGGGAGGCCTTTTGTGTCTTTATTTCTTTTTCCCCGTCTTCCTACCTTGCTAGAAGCGCGAACTCTTCTCACTGTAGCGTTCCAACTGGTCTCTCTTTAAACCTCAGGGCGAATTCGTAGATTTTCAGGATGATTTGAAGGTTATCTAGGTAATTTGGTGCGGACAGGTGATTTGGGGATCCTACTCTTCCGCCATCTTGCCCCTCCTCCAACAACTAGTATTTTGATTAATTTAAGTAACACTAAAATTATTAGAATGGAAAACAGAAATAGTGACTAAAGAAACACAAATAAGGAGATTTAAATAAGTATATTGAAAAGAAAAATGAAATTTAAAACTCATAAGTAGTCTAGGAAAATATGTGAGCCTGAAATAATACATTTAGATTTCAAAGTGAAGAAACTACTGACACTAAAAAAAAAAACCATAAAGTCCATGAAAAATTGAGCAGCTTGGGTGGCTTAGTGATGTAGCGCCGCCTTCAGCCAAGGGTGTGATCCTTGAGTCCAGGGATCGAGTTCTGCGTCAGGCTCCCTGCATAGAGCCTGCTTCTCCCTCTGACTGTGTCTTTGCTTCTCTCTCTCTCTCTCTCTCTCTCTCTCTGTGTGTGTGTGTGTGTGTGTATGTGTTTCTCATGAATAAATAAACAAAATCTATAAAAAAGCCCATAAAAAATACAAAGATGATACTACAGCACATATTGAATAACCAAGGCAAAGTATAAAATTTCTAGAATTGCCAATCCACTAAAAGTTTACATAAAGTAATAAAATATAAGCAAAACAAATCTAATAAGACAAATGAATGTGTAATCTAAAAGCTATTGTCTCAAAAAAAGACCAAAAAATAAAATAAAATAAAAAAGAACAAACCAAAAAGAAAAAAATCCAGTATCAGATGGATTTATCTATGAATTCTACCAAAAATTTTCAGAAGAATTAAGGCCAAAACGTCTGAACTATTCCAAAATAATGAGAATGTAACATGCCCAGATTAACTTAAGGGGGCCAGGATGACTCTGACAACAAAGCAAGGCAAGGACCCCATAAGAAAGTACTAAATGTAATATCTCAGATGCACATAAATACAAAATCCTGGCATCCTGAATGCAACAGCACATGGAGAGGATCACACAGGAGGACCCAGAGGAAATCAGCCCTGCGGTGCAAGGATCCTTCAATATGCCCAGATTATAAATGGGATCCCCTGAATTAGCAGAATGAAGGATTAGATGTACATGATCCTTTCCTATGATGCCTTAAACAGTTTGGCAAAAGTCATCACACTTTATCCTCAAAACATCTTAAAAATCAAGGCAGAAGAAATTGAGTCGACAGAATAGTGGCAATTTCCAAAACACACACACCAATACCATATTCAACAGTGAAAAACTGAAGCCTTCCTGTCAAGTCAGGAGCCACACAAGGATGCTCATTCCCCCCATGAGTATTCAACATGGTATCATGAAGGAGAGTAAACTTGACACCGCACATATGTCAGCTGGTCCCCTGGGTTATTGTGAACAAATACCACTTTAAAACCCCCAGAGGTCAGACATGGTGAGCCACATACATCCCACATATATCCCCTTGTTGGCAGGAAATAAATCTTCTTCCAAATGTTTCCTTCTCTGTACCATGAGGGAACAACTATCCCCAGCACCAGAACAGGGAACATAGGGCTCAGAATTCTGTACAAACAAGTCTTGTCCATTTCTCAATAATTAACTGACCCCAAAAACTTCGTGGCTTTAACTTTCCACAAATATAAGGTCTTGTTGTCTTAGAGGTACGTGGGCCGTCTACTTGGGTTTTTTGTCTTGGTGTCATATTCTAGGAAGCTCATGCACAGGCAAAATGAAATACTTTACTCCCAAGATCTGTCTAATGTCTAGAGAGTTGTCTGTCCAAAGAAAGGAAAATAGAAGAAAGATATTTTCACCACAAAAATGGCAAGACCTACCTTGGAAATAAAGGTAATAAAAAATTAAAAGATTTATAAATTAGTAGGTAAAGAAAAAATATATTATCCATATGACATAATCTGCTACAAGGGCAAACATTTGAACCTCCACAAACAAATGTTTAGAATTAATTAATTATTTCAAGAATGTTCAGGGGATAAAATTAACATAGCAAATAAAGCTATATTTTAATGCAATAACACAAATCACTTAAAAGGAAATTAACAAAATAATTGCATTGACATTGCCATTAAATAGAAACTACATGGGATCAAATATCTGGATGTAGTTAAAATAATACATACTAAAAATTCTCAACAATAATGAGAGATGTTTAAATAGAGAGATGCAAAGAAAATTCTGTTCACAGAGTAGAACACTTCATATTCTCACAAGACATGAAACAGGGTTGAATGCAGATATAATGCAATCCCTGTTTATAACTTGTAAAGAATCAAATCTAAGTCTGGAGATGACTCTTTAGTCATCGGACATGCAAATAAGGACCTCCCTCCACAGATGAAACCAGTTCCAGGATGCTCAGGTGACCCCTACAGGGATCAGGACAGAACACAGACAACTCACCATGGAGTCTGTGCTCAGCTGGGTTTTCCATGTCACTATTTTAAAAGGTAATTCATGGAAGACAAGAGACCTTTAGTTTGTGAGTGAGAAACAGGGGATGTGGGACAGTTTCCTGACCAAGATGTGTTGTGTCTGCAGATGTCCATGGTGAGGTGCAGCTGGTGGAGTCTGGGGGAGACCTGGTGAAGCCTTTGGGGTCCCTGAGACTCTCCTGTGTGGCCTCTGGATTCACCTTCAGTAGCTAAAGCATGAACTGGGTCCGCCAGGCTCCCGGAAGGGGGTGCAGTGGGTTGCATGTATTTATGCTAGCAGAAGTAGCACAAGCTACGCAGACGCTGTGAAGGGCTGATTCACCATCTCCAGAGACAATGCCAAGAACACACTGTTTCTGCAGATGAACAGCCTGAGAGCCGAGGACACGGCCATGTATTACTGTGCAAGGTACACAGTGAGGGGACCTTCTACAGGGGACCACAAACCTCCCTGTAGAAGGGGATCAGGACCACCAGGGTGTGCACACTCCTCACTACTTGTGTCTTGAAGGCCCAGGAGTAGATGCAGGTGGAGGGTCTGGGCAGGTTTCCTGTCAGGGTCTGGAATTCCTCTCCATAGATTATTTTCCTGCAAGAAGCATCTCTGGACCAGGAATTTCTATTTAACTATACAGTGTCTGATTCAGAAATTTAGTTTATGTAGGAAAACAGCTAGTTTACATGCACAAAGAGCTGCTTACACTTATTTATGATTCTCCCTAAAAATGAATAATATACGAATATCTCCATGTTCCCCAACTTCTAGAGGAATCAACAATCAAACACGAAAAATATGTGACGTCCTGAAAATTAGGAAGAATCACAGAGAAGCAGCAAACTTATGATATGGTAATAGAGGTGGACTAGGAAATCACTCAGAATTTCAAGTTGAATTAGTTCTCTCCCTATGGTCATCAGCTGATTCTTAAAGATATCTGTATACTGTGTCCAATCAGAGACCAGAAGATTCTACTGGATCCAGGAAGAACCTCAGGATGGGAAACTGGATTGGGAGAGCCTTTGCTATGCAGGAAATATCTCACTGATACCTTAGTTGCTGATATCAGCTCACAGTGAGTGACCGACCTTCCCCATCTAGAACTAACACCCATGTGATGGGGGTAGAGGTAGGGCCTTAGGGGAGTAGAGGTAGGGCCTTAGGGGGTAGAGGTAGGGCCTTAGGGGAGTAGAGGTAGGGCCTTAGTGGGTAGAGGTAGGGCCTTAGGGGGGAACTTATATCAGGGCACCCTGCAGATCAGTGTACCTGTGTCTGCCCCCAGGAGCATCTAGGCCAGTGTGGACTGGGAGACCGCAGTTAGGTTCTAGCTGGGATTCAAGAAATCTAAAACACACTAGGTTATCACTTAGTGTAGAAATTAAGCAAGTTCAGGTGAAAATGAAAAGTGCTCTGAGATGCAGTCTAAACTGCATCCTCTAACAGCTAGGGTAAATGAGTCAGAAGGGAGATTAAGTGACATTGAAGACAAGTTGATAGAAAGGAAGGAATCTGAGGAAAAGAGAGAAACACAAATAATGGACCTTAAGGAGAAACTCAAGAATCAGCAATGCCATACAAACAAACAAAATTAGAATAATTGGTGTGCATGAGAGAAAATAGAGGAAAGAACGTATATTTGGGCAAATCATAGAAGACACTCATTTTCAATACGAAGACCCATCCAGATTGAACGTGAGGGAGTAAAGAGCCATTTATCATGTCAATGGACATCAAGAGGAGCAAGACTTAAATCAGATGAACTAGAACTGAAAACAAAGACTGTAATAAGAGATGAAGAAGGATACTGTAACATTAAAGGATACTATATCATTACTCTAGCTAAAAAGAGATCTCTCTTTACTAAATATCTACACCATTAACTTAGAAGCAGCCAATACATAAACCAATTAACCAAAACAATAATGTAATGAATGTCTACTAATAACCTAACAGCGGGGACTGTAATATCCCTCTGACAACAGGAACGTCTATATACACAGATGCTCAACAAGGAAACGAGTGTTTTTCACACCATGTCCACAATAGCCAAACTGTGCAAGGAGCCTCGATGTCCAATGACACATGAATGGATAAAGAATATGTGATCCATAAATACAATGGAATATTACTCAGCCATCAGAAGAGATGCATACCCACCATTTGCTTCAATGTGGATGGAACTGGAGGGTATTATGCTGCATGAAGTAAGTTAATCAGAAAAGGTAAATAATAAATTTTAGAATAGAAATCAAGGATAAAGAAGTAAAAAATAACAGAATGTAAACAAACCTAGGAGCTGATATTATGAAAATAGTAGTAAGAGTGAGAAAAAACTAGATAGACTTGTCAATATAAAACAGAAAGCACCCAAATTGTTAAAATCATGAATGAATGAGGAGAGATCACAACCAACAGCAAGAAATACAAACAATAATATAAATAATTTATAAGCAGTTATAAGCCAAATAATTGGGCAATCTGGAAGAAACGCATGCATTCCTAGGAACATAAAAATCAACCAAAACAAAAACAGGAACGAAAGTAAAAGCCATACAGAACCATTATCTGGATATGAAAATCAATCATAATTAAACGTTTTCTGACAAACAAGAGTCCAGGTTCGGATGGTTGCCAAGTGAAACTCAGCAACAAGAATCTATTCTGATTCTTCTGAAACTATATCACATAATAGAAATTGAAGAAAAACTTCCAGACTCATTCTCTGATGTCAGCATTACATTGACCCCCAAAACAAAGACCTTGTAATGAAGGAGAATTAGAGACTATTATTCTTGATGAACATGAATGCAAAATTCTCACCAGGTTTCTAATGTATAGGACCAACAGCATATTATTACTGCTATTTACTGCGACCAAATGGGATCAATTCCTGGGCTGCAAGGATGGTTCACTGTCAGCAAAACAATCCATGTAAGAACCTCGTTAATAAAACAAAGGACAAGAACCATTGAATTCACTCAACTGATGCCCAAAAAGTGTTTGACAAAAGATATTATTCTGTCTTGATAAAAAAAAAATGCTGTGTTGGGATAGGGGAACATATTCTATATCATAAAATCCATCTAAAAATTGATACAAGAGGGAAAATTGAGATATTTTCCTTTAAGCTCAGGAAAATGACAAGAATGTCCACTGTCACAACTGTTCTTCAGCATAGCACTAGAAAACCTAGCCTCAGCAATAAAAAAGGGAGGAAAATGCATCAAAATCAGCAAATAAAAAGTCAAATTTCACTCAGCACACGCAAAATATTTTGTAATTTTAAAAATATTATATTTATTTATTCATGAGAGACACAGAGAGAAAGAGAGACAGAGACAAAGGCAGAGGCAGAAGCAGGCTCCATGCAGGGAGCCTGACATGGGACTTGATCCCGGGTCTCCAGGATCACGTCCTGAGCTGATGGCGGCACTAAACCGCTGAGCCACCTGGGCTGCTGTCTTTCATAATTTTGGTACAAAACCCAAAGACTCCTTCAAAAAATTCAGCAAAATCTAACCGTATAAAATACATACAAGGAAGTCAGTGGCATTTCTATAAACTACAAATGAAACCAAAGAAAGAGAAATTAAGGTGTCGATCCCATTTATAATTGCATGAGAAACATCAAATAATGAGGAATAATCCTAACCAAAGAGGGAAAGGATCTATAGTCTAAACCTCCTAGCTCACGTATGAAAGAAATTGAGGAAGACACAAAGAGATGGAAAGCATTCTATTCTAATGGATTGGAAGAATAAATATTGATAAAATGTCTATGCTACCAGGAGCAATATACACATTCAATGCAAACCTTATCAAAACACCGAAAACATTTTTCAAGGAAATGGAATAAACAATCCTAAAACTTGAAAGGAATGAAAATAGATCCTGACTAAGCAAAAGAATGTTGAAAAACCCAAAGCAGAAGGCATCACAATTGCAGCCTCGAAGTTGTGATCATCCAGACAGTATAATAGTGCCAGAAAAGAAGGCACATAGGTGAATTACACAAAACAGAGAACCCAGAAATGGACACACAACTCTATGGTCAAATTATCTTTGACAAAGCACAAAAGACTATTGACTGGAAAAAGAACAATCTCTTCAACAGGTGAGGTTGAGATATTGGACAGTCACAGTAGAAGAATGAACCTGGGACACATTCTTACACGTGACACAAAGATTAACTCAGAGTAGATGAAAGACCTATTTGTGAAGCAGGAAAACATCAAAATCCTAGAGATTCTGTGACTTCAGCCAGAAAGGCTTCTTGCTACCTGAATCTCCAGAAGAAAGGAAAACAAAACCAAGAATAAGCTATATGGATTCCATCAAGGAAAGAGCTGTTGTACAGCTTTGGAAACACTCAACATAGTTAAGAGGCACCCTACAGGATGGGAGAAGATATTTGCAAATATATCATTGGACTAAGGATCATTCAAAATCTGTAGCAAAACTATTGAACTAAACAACCAAAATAATGAAAAACACAATCAGAAATGCACAGAAGCCATGAATAGCCACCTTGTCCTCATATGAAATCCGACCTCACACCATATATTAAGTAGCTCATCCACATGAAAAATAAAATAAATTGTCTCCTGTAGGTCTGCCTTATATCAACTGCAAGACTCCCCTGTGTGTCCTCTGTATTCACCTTCAGTAGCTACTTGATGAGCTGGGTCCACCAGGATCACACTGTATTTGCAGATGAACAGTCTGAGAGCCAAGGACTCCGCAGTGTATTACTGTGGGAAGAGCACACTGAGGGGACCACAGTGTGAGCACAAAGTCCCCCCTGTGGAGGGGGATCAGGACCACCAGGGGGTGCACACTCCTCACCACTTCTGTCTTGAAGGCCCAGGAGCAGGTGCAGATGGAGGTTCTGGGAGGGTTTCCTGTCAGGGTCTGGAGCTTCCTCTACACAAAGCAGCTTCCCTCAGGAGCCTCTTTGGACACAGGATTCTGTGGTGACCTATCTAGTCTCCAACTTACAATTTTTGTTGTCATAAAAAGAGAAATATATCAAATTACACAAACTACAATGTCTCTTTCATTACATATTCCTTACTCAGTCTCTGAATTACGAAATTTGCAAACAACTATTCCTTTTTTGAAAGATATGTATTTATTTATTTATTTATTTATTTATTTATTTATTTATTTGAAACAGAGAGAAATAGAAAAAGATATAGGCAGAAGGAGACGCAGGCTCCCCGTGAGAAGCCTGAAGTGATACTCAATCCCAGGACCCTGCGATCGTGACCTGAATCAAAAGCAGACTCTCATTCGCTGAACCACCCAGGCATCTTGGTAAGCCACTATTCTTATATGCCCAAAGTCTAATTTGCTTAGACTTACTTACCAATGTCCCTAAATACTTGTTTATTGCACATATCTGCATGTACCTCAACTTCTCCCTTATAAGAGTTCCACGTGTATTCATGATGCATTACAGAACCATGCTGTTCACTGGTTAAGGATCTTAGAAACAGTATAAAGTACATGCTGTACATGACGATGCAAAGGGTTCAAGAATCAAATGCAGAGAAAGACCACAGGTAGGACCACAGTCTTGAACCACAGTCATAGAACAATAATAGCGACATCCTGGAGTAGCAAGGACCCCAACAAGTACATGGTGAGAATGTAGTCTGAAGAGCACACACATGAGAGACTATAAACCTTCATCACCTATACCATCATGTCAGTTTAGAGCAGAGCAGCCTCTCAGCAAGTCATAAATGCTTGGATGGAGTCAGGGAAGGACACTAGCTCAGGGTGTGTGTAGTGGATCAGTGGGGCCATAAAATGAAACAAAATTAGCATTATTGGGGTTCCTGAGGGAGAATGATGAGAGGGGACAGAAAGTATATTTGAAGAAATATAGAAGAAAATCTTTTAGACACAAAGAGAGAGCCAAATGGATGTGAGAGGGTAAAGAAGCATTTATCATATCAATGGATTTCAAAAGAAAGCTGGAGTGCAACACTTATATCAGACAACTATACTACCAACTAAACTGTAATAAAAGATTTAGAAGGATACAGTATCATAAAAAGTCAATACAAAAGTCATCTATTTTAAATATTTGTGTCCCTAAATTTGGAGTAGGCAAGTATATAAACCATTCAACAATAAAATTAAAGAGACTGACTGATAATAATACAATAGTGTGGGAACTTTCATGTCCCACTGATAGCAAGGAAAGGTCATAAAAGCAGAATCTCAACAAGGAAACAAGTGCTTAGAACAACACACTGGAACAGATGGACTTCAAAGATATATACAGTGTTGCATCCTAAGACAGGAGAAAATACATTCTTCTCCAGGGCACATAGAAAATTCTCCAGAATTGATCATATAGAAGGTCACACATCAAGATTCAACTGGTACAGAAAGAGTTAATTTATTCCATGAATATTTTCAGACCACAGTGCAATGAAACTAGAAGTGAACCACCATAAAAATACAAAAGGTACATAAATAATGGAGGTAAAGGAATGTCATACTGAAGAGGAAATGGGTCAACCAGGAAGTTAGAGAATTAAAACAATACACGGATTCAATGAAAATGAAAACACGACACTTTCGAAACTTTGGGACACAGCAAAAGTTTTCCACAGAAGGGAGGATAGAGCAATACAGTCCTTCCTCAAGGGACAATAAAAGTCTCATAAATAAAAGTAAGGCTTGGACCAAAAGGAGTTGCAGAAAGAACAGGAAAGGATTTCTAAATCCAAGTGAAAGAGGAATAATCAAAAATAGAGAAGAAACCAAGGTTATAAAAAAGGCAGTAGATCAAATCACTCAGGGGATGATTCTTTTAAAGAATAAATAACATTGTAAGCACCCAGACAGACTTGTAAAAAAAAAAAACAAATAGAAAGGACTGATAATGATAAAATCATTAATAAATAAGGAAAGATCACAACCAACAGCCAAGAAATACAAACAAGTATAAGACAATATTCTGAGCAATTATATGCCAATGAATTAAGCAATCTAGAAGAAATGGATGCATTCCTAGAAACAAAAAATATCAAAACTTAATGGAGAGGAAAGGAAGAACAGCACATATGCATATCCAGAAAATAAGAAAACAATCATAATTAAAAGTCTCTCAACAAACAAAAGCCCAGATGGCTGGTGGGGGATTTCAATAAACATGTAAAGAAAAATTAATACCAGTTCCTTTGAAAATGTTCCAAAACATAGGAATGGAAAAAAATTTTTCTAAACCCATTCTCTGATGTCAACATTACCTTGACCCCAAAATCAGGAAATTACTGCACCAATAAGGAGAATTATAGAACAATATCCCTGACAAATGTGGATTCAGAAATTCTCATCAAGTTTCTAGCCAATATAATCCAATTATATACTGAAAGGATTATTCACTATGACCAAATGAGATTTCTTCCTGACCTGCAAGGGTGCTTCAATGCCTAAAAGCAATCAGCATGGCAAACCACATTAATAAAAGAAAGGAAGGGGATCCCTGGGTGGCGCAGCAGTTTGGCGCCTGCCTTTGGCCCAGGGCACGATCCTGGAGACCCAGGATCGAATCCCACGTCAGGCTCCTGGTGCATGGAGCCTGCTTCTCCCTCTGCCTGTGTCTCTGCCTCTCTCTCTCTCTCTCTCTCTCTCTCTCTCTCTCTCTCTCTCTCTCTCTCTGTGACTATCATAAATAAATAAAAACTAAAAAAAATTTAAAAAAAAATAAAAATAAAAAAAATAAAAGAAAGGAAAAGAATCATTTGATCTCCTCCACTGATACAAAAATAGTATTTGACAAGAGATCATTCTTTCTTGATGAAAAGCTTCTGCTGTGTAAGGAGAGAGGGAATTTACTCAAGATCACAAAAGCATCGTCAAAAACCCCAGAGTGAGAGAGTTTTTTCCATGAGGTCGGGAACACAACAGGGATGTTCACTTGTCACTGTTCAACACAGTACTACAAGTCCTCATCTCAGCAATCACACAATGAAAAGAAGAAAGGTGCATCCGAATCAGGCAAGAAAAAGTCAAAATTTCATTCTTAACAGATGACATAATACTTTATGTAGAAATCCCAAAACACTCCACTAAAAACTTGCTAGAACAGATACAGGAAGTCAGTAAGTCAAATCATACATATTGATAAAGGGAAGTCAGTAGCATTTCTATACACTAAAAAAAAAAAGAAGGAAAAATCAAGGAATGAATCCCATTTATAATTACACCAAAACACAAAAGACAAGAAGGAATAAAGCTAACCAAGAAGGAAAAGCATCTTAGTCTGAGAACTGAGAAAGAAATTGAGGAAAACATAAAGTAATGGAAAAAAAGATATTATCCTCATAGACTATCAGCATGCTACCCAAAGAAATTTACATATTCAGTGCAAAACCTATCAAAATACTTCCAGCATTTTTCTCAGAGCCAAAATAAATAAACCAATAATGTCTGAAAAAACTGTGTGGAGGTTCCTCAAAGAGTTAAAAATAGACCTGCCCTATGACCCAGCAATTGCACTGTTGGGGATTTACCCCAAATATACAGATGCAATGAAACACCAGGACACCTGCACCCGGATGTTTCTAGCAGCAATGTCCACAATAGCCAAACTGTGGAAGGAGCCTTGGTGTCCATCGAAAGATGAATGGATAAAGAAGATGTGGTTTATGTATACAATGGAATATTCCTCAGCCATTAGAAACGACAAATACCCACCATTTGCTTCAACATGGATGGAACTGGAGGGTATTATGCTGAGTGAAATGAGTCAATCGGAGAAGGACAAACATTATATGTTCTCATTCATTTGAGGAATATAAATAATAGTGAAAGGGAATAGAAGGGAAGGGAGAAGAAATGGGTAGGAGATATCAGAAAGGGAGACAGAATATAGACTCCTAACTCTGGGAAATGAACTAGGGGTGGTGGAAGGGGAGGAGGGCGGGAGGTGGGGGTGAATGGGTGACGGGCACTGAGGGGGGCACTTGATGGGATGAGCACTGGGTGTTATTCCGTATATTGGTAAATTGAACACCAATAAAAATAAATTTATTATTTAAAAAATGTATAACACCATTAAAGACCATGAAGATGAAAACGGATGTTGAAGAGAAAAAAATAAAGAAACAGAAGACATCACGATGCCTGATGTCAAACTGTATTAGAAACTGTGATCCTCAAGACAGTGTGGTACTGACACAGAAACAGACTCATGGATCAAAGGAAAAGAATAGAGAATCCAGAAATGAACTACCACCTCCATGGTCAACTAGTCTTATAGAAAGCAAGAAAGAATACCCAATGGAAAAAGATGATCTCTTCATAAAATAGTGCTGGGAAAATAGGACAGTCACATGTAGAATAATGAAACTGGGCCATTTTCTTACACCACACACAAGATAAAGTAGATGACACACTTAATATGAGGCATGACGCCTCCAAAATACTAGAGTAGATCCAAGGGAGCAATTTGTTTGACCTCAGCCTCAGCAAAATCTTGTTTGATGTGTCTCCGAATGCAAGGGAAACGAAAGGAGAAAAGAAATATTAGGATTTCATCAAGATAAAAAGCTTCATCAGAGAAAAGGAAATAGCCAAAGAAACCAAAAGTCTATCTAGGGAAAGAAGAAGATATTTATATTGGACGTATCAGATGAAGGGCTAGTATCCAAGACCTAAAATAACTTATTAAACTCAACACCAAAGAAACAAAAGATCCAGACAGAAATGAGCAGAAAACATACACCGGTATTTTGCCTTATAAGTAGGGATCTTTTGCTTCTCCCTGCTTTAAGGATTTTCTCTTTATCTTTGGAATTTGCAAGTTTCACTATTACATGTCAAGGTGTTGAAAGGTTTTTACTGATTTTTTTTGTGTGGGGGGGGAAGTCTCTATCTTCTGGACCTGAATGTCACTTTCCATCCCTAAATTAAGGAAGTTCTCAGGTATGATTTTTTCAATTATGCTTTCTGGTCCTTTGGCCCTCTCGGTGCTCACTGGGACGCCAATTATACATAGATTTTTCCTGCTTAAAGTATCATTTATTTCCTTTAACCTTTCCTCGTGGTCATTTTTTATTCTTTTCTCCTCAGCTTCGCTCCTTGCCATCAACTGTCTTCTATGTCACTCACCCTTTCTTCTACCTCATTAACTCCCATTGTTAGGATCTCCAGTTTGGATTGCATGTCATTTAATGGGCTTTTAATTTCGGCCTGATTAGATCTAAATTCTGCAGTCATGAAGTCTCTTGAATCTTTTATGCTTGTTTTTCCAGAGCCACCAGTAGCTTTATAATTGTGCTTCTGAATTGGCTTTTGACACTGAATTGTAATCCCAATTCTTTAACCCTTTGGCAGTAAGTACCGTCTCTGATACTTTCTTCATGGTGAGTACTTACTTCTAGTCACTTTGCTCTGTGGAGAGTGGCTGTATGCATGGGCTGACTCAAGAATATCAATAACGACCTAAGTATATTTCATCCTAGATTATTCTGATGTGGTCAGAGACCAGAAAATGAAAACAAAGATCAGAACCAAATAAAATAAAAGGACCACTAAAGTGAAAAACAATTTTTAATTTTTTTATTTTAAATTATTTATTTATTTATTCATGAGAGATACAGAGAGAGAGAGAGAGAGAGAGAGAGAGAGGCAGAGACACAGGCAGAGGGAGAAGCAGGCTCCATGCAGGGAGCAGAGTGTGGAACTCGATCCCAGGTCTCTAGGATCACGTCCTGGATGGAAGGTGGTGCCCAACTGCTGGGCCACCTGGGCTGCCCATGAAAAACAAATTTTAAAACAAAGTAGTAAAAAATAAAAGTCCAAGAATACCAAAGAAAAAGAAAAAAAAAGAAAAGAGAAAAAAGGAAGAGACAAAAGGCAAAGTAAAGAGGAAAAAAAGAGTAGAAAAAAAGGGGTGCGGATTTGAGAGATAGTGGTGGTAGCGAAGTTGTAGTGGAGGGAGAATGTAGTCTACCTGAGGGGTCCTAGTGGGTGATCCAAATCCTCCAGTGCAGGAGCCGCAGAGTGAGGGTCGCTGGATCAGGTTTGATGAAAAGACTTTGTGTACTGAGGGCTCCATTCCTGATAAAAAAAGAGTGTACTCATGGGATCTGGACATGGAGCCCCCAACACAGGTTTACTACCTCTCCCCCACATACACATACCCATTCTGCAGGTCTCTGTGACCCCCAAATGACACAGAGCATTGATGAAGATTGAAATATCTTCAAATCCACCTCCTCACAGTTGAGAAGGCAAGCACTGGGTTTAGGGCAATGGTTTCTTTTACCAGTCTGGGCATCCTGTGCTCCTCACCCT